>OZ001650.1:10663714-11863714 GCA_963924145.1 Pyrausta purpuralis
CCCTTTTCGTTTCCCGCGCAAAACTCCCATAAATGAATATGTATGTTGTCATAGATTATGATTTAAATTACCAGAGCCTAGATTATCTAGTCATCGAACCTTATTCGTGTGGTTATTCGATTGCGAGTTTATTAATCATTTTACCAAAAAAAAAACACGAACAAAAATACGGCACAGAAGAAATCGAAATGCATAGAAATCGTAAGCGTGACTCGAGGTAAAAAAAAACTGTTTTTAATTCGACAAAGAAAATTCGATCCAAAATTATTTTGCAATGCGAACTGCTCGAGAATTGGTCACCCTGATCATACACACGGTTGCTCTGATTTCTTTTTCCCATTTTCTTTTTAATGTACCTATGTTGTTTTTGCGTATCAGGTTAAACTACGCTTCATACTTGAACGCAGGTAGGTTTTAAGTGGCTTATATTGTATGGGCGTTATCGTAACTCCACGTGCAAGGCCATCCGCCCATGCTTCTAATGTGTGGGTGATGTTGACGGAAAACAATTTTCTAACGAATAGGTATTTTCCTAAAAGTACACAACGTCATAGTGGCGTAATAAAGATGCAATAGATGGTGCAACATTAGATGTTGATTTCAGTATCACAATTAAATTCATTGATTTTTTTAGTTACAATTTTAACTTAAATACGGTACGGTTTCAGTATTAGGGATGAAGAAATGAAACTGCCCATGAGCTGCCCAAAAGCATTCCATTACGTAGAAGTATTACTGTATTATCGGCAAAGAAAGGTAAATTGTCATGAAGTTTGCAATTTATTTTTAGGGTAATGATTACAATTCTGTTATCTGGCGATATCAAATCTAACTAGCTTTATTTAAGGAATTTTAAATTTCTGACGAATTCTTGAAGTATTTTGCTCAGCTAAAACTTTTTTTTAAAACATACATACTACGTGTTCTTGGTTGATTGGTTTGGTGTTGAAGATGTTCTATCTTGCGTGTTATAAGCATATCGCGCGGATAATCGGATGCATATTTACCTTAAGTTCTTTTTTGGCTATGATATTACGGAAGCGGCTTCTTAAAGGTGAACGCACATTTACCGGAGCCGAACGCGCCGAACGAGCCGAACGAATGGAATTTTAGAATTCTTTATATGAAATCTCGCCCACTAATCCGCGTCGATTCGTCCGACTCTGGAAAAACCCTAATAATCCTGGACGAATTCGGATGACGTCATCATATTCGGCGCGGCCAATGCGGTCGACTCGCCGGGTATTCAATTCTTACTCACTCCCACCTTAGATGTCGCTCATAGCGCTATCTCATGATTTCTTCGACGCGGTCGATTCGACCGAATCGGCCGAATCGCCAGATAAAATCTTCATACTCACTCCCACCTTTAGATGTCACTCATAGCGCTATCTCATTTTTTTTAACAGGTTTGGGGGATTGCATAATATTAATAAGTATGTTCTTAAAGTTTATTTCATTTTAAGCTTCCTTTAAATTTATGAGTATGTTATTTGTAAGAAGAGTAGTAGACAGTACATACACACACAGTAGTTCAACCGATTTTGTTCCATAATAAAAACATTCGATTTGTCCATTCAGAAATGCCGGTTTTTATATATAAATGTGCATTGTATATTATCCAATGCCTTAAAATAAGTAAATATACCTATTCCTTATTTTATTCCACAGCATGAAAAACATTTCGTTAATTCCGCAATCCTGGGATTCTTACGATTTGAAAGTAGACATGCGCAAAACAGTGCACTGCCGCGTAATGTAATATTACATCACCTTTCATAAAAAGTGATATCACTCTGTAATATTACCATTACCCGAAACATCACTCGGTACTGTTTGTTAACCATTACTCGAAACATCCCTCGGTGTACTGTTTAGTACGTAGTGATTTTTCGGGTAATGGTAATAATGCGTTACATTAGTAATATTTCGATGGTTGAAATATTACTGTGATGCGGTTATTACAGTAAAATAACGCAATGAAATACTTTTAAGGACATGTCATAACGGGAGTAATATTAAGTATTACGTTATGTTATTGAACTTTATACTGACTGACTACAAAATATCAACATTTAGTTCCTATTTTTGTTAATCTCATTGAAATAAAAAAGGTTCCAGGAATTTCCGAAATGTCGCTTTTATTATCTCTTTCAGAAGAATAAAGGTTTAATCACTTGAAGAATAAGGCCGTAATTTGTTAAATAAATTACTGTGTTCGGTTTGGTTCGGTCGGACTTAGAAAACAAAGATACACAACAGACGGAATAATGATAAGCTAAAAAGTACCTTAGCTACCTAAATACACGATTTAATTGCGGATACTGATGCATATTGCATTGCATAGTATCGAGTAATGTTTCGAGTGATGGTGTGATGTTTGTTGCGGCCGAGTGATGCGTAATGTATCAGTACGCCGTCGCGTAATATCACCCGAGTAATATCACAAGCATTACTTACTCATCTCTATTTGAAAGTGCTTTCCGTAATAGCCAAAACCACAAATTTAGGTAAATATGCATCCGACTATCCGATCACTTTCATGAATTCAATTATGTACCTACATTCAGTAACTTTAATTGTTTCATCCCACATCACCGAAACTTTAGTTATATTCCTGAGCTGCTATGGCAGGGATTTTTTGACAAAGAACTAATAAATATCTACCCAATAACATTTTTATCGTACTTTATCACAACGTTCTCTGTTATCTGATATCTAGCGCCAAAGCGACGCCACTTGCCGATAAGTGGTGAAGTGCAGAAAGGTAAATTATCAGATTCAAAACACTTCATACCATGGTCAGTATTATTATCCATTTTTATGTATGAATAAAATATGTTTGTAAGCATTTCCTATTTTTGTCTTTGTACTGCACCACGTTGGGCGCCACTAACAACAGAAGCTAATTAGATTAGGCTTTCCGTTATCGGGGTAGCAGTAATAATTGACTATATTTATTAAAAAAATACTTATCCTTTGAGCTAGGAACGAGCCAGCTTAATTTTTGCCAAAACAGAATTTAATTTTGGTTCAATTATTCCAGTAACTTAGCAGAAGGGTCCCACGGTCCACAGGTTGTTTCACTTGCAGGCTGTGTTACCCTGTGATATTCAGAAATAAAACCACCCTTGGCTTGAGAAACCGTGGTCGGGATAGCTAATAAGTTACTCATCATTATCTTGCCCTGTTCCCAGCCCTACGTTTTCCCCTTCCACAGTATTCTACCTCTCGTCACTGAACACTTCCACAACTTTCACACTCGCATCTTGTTTCACACATCAATCCGTCTCTTTTTTGGTCGGCCTCTTCCCTCTTCTTCTAATAAGTTAGTGATTTAATTTGAATACATATCTGATAAGCGCTATCTGTAAAACCAGCTTTTTGTATAAATATGGGGAAACCATTGGTTTATACAAAAGTTCATATTAGTTTAGTATTATAGATATGCCTATACGTTATTATTATCACACATTATATTTACATGACCATGTGCGCATTGTTTGTTCAGGTGATAACGCTTATCAATGATAACAACACACAACGACAGTATTTTCCCGCTAAAAGAGGCTAAAAGTACTCAATCTCACAAAAATTCGCAAATACACTCATTTAGGTTCCAATAATTACTCGATTACTTACTTTTGCGAAATATCATGTATCATTTTCACTTGAATTTTTGACGAACTGCCTTAAGGAAATCAACTGTAGATTACAGATAACATTCCTACGCAATCTACGAACCTATAGAGTTATAAAAACTTCTTTGTAAATGACAATGAATTATGAATACTAGGTAAGCCTAGGTGGTCCTCTAGCCGGGTAGACAGATAAATCAGACAACAAAGTTTAGCTCTCGTAAACTGTTCGATCGATATAAGGTTACGAAGATTTCACTGAGTAGGAGGTCTTCTAAATTCTTAGTAATTGGTTCAATTTTTTTTTCTCCATACAAGCTTTTTAGGGTTCTGTAGCCGAATGGCAAAAAATAGAACTTACAATAGTTCCGTTTTATGTTTCATCAAGTCTGTCTGCCTGTCTGTCTGTCTGTCCGCCCGTATGTCACAGCAACTTGTAATATTGGTAGGAAGATGCATCCTGTTAACCGCTTTAAAATTCTTAAACAAAAAAATAAAATGATATTTAAGGGGGGCTTCCATACATTAAACTAAAACCTAAACAAAAAAAAATGTCAAACCTATGCGTGTGTCTAGATACTTCCAACGTGGTAAAATGGGCGCCCCTGCTTCCCCCCATCTAACTTCTAAACTAAGCGAGTGTAAATTTAGAAAAAAAAATGTAGTGTAGATCTTAACAAATACATTCAACGAACATGGTTTGGACGGGATCGAATAAGTAGTTTTTGAGATATAGCACATTTTCAACAACCACAAACATAACTTTGTTCTTCATACAAACACTATGAAAAACAAAGTTATATTTGCTGTCTGTGGCGTTACAAAATATTGTGGTATTTAGACTATGTGGAATATAAGTAGATCTCTTATTCAGTTAAAGTTGGCAAGGAACCCTTAGTGTGCGAGTTCGACTAGCACTTGGCCGGTTTTAAAAAAAAAATGGGTTTCCTCTTGCCTCCAGACCAAGCCAAGTGCGGCTATGACGAACTCGTAGATGGAACAAGCTCACCCAGAAGAAGCCTATTCACTTTGACTTTGAATATGTTTGGGGTTTAAGTAATTTATTTGAAACACCACGTGGGCATTGATTTCCACTCCTTTTCCGTTTCCCATGTGCCATGTGTCCTCTCTTTTTGGGGCGGGATCTCAGACACAATGGAACTTATATGGTTTTCACGGCAAAACACAAATTAGGTAGTTTAGTAACCTACCAAATTTGTGTTTTCTTATTCGACCGGTTTGGCTAGTCGTTGATATAAATTCTGCCTGTTTATAGCAGATGGTTATTGTACTAGTATGTATAAAGAAGTAATCTTCTGTATAATAATATTATTATTATATGCTTAAGTGTTTACGATGTGGATAAAAGAGGAAATTAACTAAATTAAGAACGCCACGTGCATTTTGGGCCTGGCCACTTCGTTCGTCAGAGAACACCTTAAGCAGGTGGTTTGGATTTAAAGTATAAATAGCTTTTATTTATGGAAGCGCGTGCTTCGGTTTTTGAGAGAAAGTTTTAAAGTATAATGAAGAACATTGAAAATAAGTAAGTCTTTTAAACAACCTAGTTTACTTCTTGCGAAGCTAATTGCGAAGTTAAAAGGTCTACTGCACCCATTCAATCTTTCTGCATGATCTGAAGGTATGTCTGGGAGAGAATGATTTTAGCATGAAGTCCACCTTTTATACACTGTTTGTTGTGCAATCAAGTTTTTAAATCAAATATAAAAGTTAATTTAATTTTACTAATCAAACTACATCAGTATTAAAACTGAGTCATATTTGTTGCAAAACTTGCTTGTTATAACAAGAAACCGTGTATCAAGAGATGTCACAATGAACGACATGTAAAGGAAAATAATGGGATGTTTAACTGATAGCAAGCGTCGCTGACTGCTTGCTGAGCTGAATGCAGCATTGTCTTGCTCATAATGGTGCATTGTATTGATGCACAGTACACATCTTCCTTCAATGTCACCGCAAAGACATCACGTCGCACAAGAGACCTAGTTACTTTATTTTTGCACTGTCCTTTGTTAATAAATGTATATACGCAATATAATGGAGACTTTGCATCTTTGTGCTAGCCATGGTCGCCTCTCGCTTATTTTTTAATCACTCGCTCAAATATGGCGCGCGTTGTAAAATAACTAAATAAACGAAATATACGCGAATTATTAATGTAGGTACTCACAAAATTAAGATATATTTTCTCAAATCCCTCCCGTGTAGATGTCAACTGATTTTCATTCAAAAATTCGACTGCACGAGAATTGGAACCCTGTTTCTTAAGATTCGAAAAAATGGCAGTAGACACGCAATTATTTGACCAACAAATGATTCCGTTGTCTAGTGTCAATCTTATGGATTCTTTTCCCACGAGTAATATTTTATATCAATGGCTTTTGCTCCCTTAATGATTGTGTAGGATTAATCGGGTCGTATTTTTGGTTAGCAAAACTAGGATTGACGTGACTGACTTGGGACTGTTTTTTAACCACGCATGTGAATACGGTGTGTGATTTTATTCAATTAATGCTCGGTTTTCAAATAAAAATGAGTTGGAATCCACACAGGTAGTGATTTTAATAATGATAACTACATTTTTGTAACTGTTGGCGTCTATATAAAGCGAAGTTTTTGTCGACTTTTCATTAGTTTTCGAAAGAAAATCAATCGGAATCTAAGCGCAAGAAAGCTTAGTTTTAGTTGTCCAAAGATGAAATAATATCAACCAATCTATTATCTTGAGAGGTTTCAATTAAATAAATGGTCTGTTAAATCACAATTCACATTAAGTTATTGATAAATGGACTTGAAATGCCAGTGCGGTGTAGTCAGCTGGTCAAGTATTTAGATGTGACTGCTAGTTAAATGGCGCTCGGAACAGCAAGGTCCGCCTCAGTTGAGGACAAGGCCAGTTCTTAACTAGGAATGTCTGTAAAATAAAATAAGTGAGTCTGCAAAATCATTATAGATTCTCAGATAGACATTAAGACTCAAGACTCTATATTTCAAAACTCTCTGTAGACATGACTAAAGCATTCAAGGAGATTTGAAATTCTTGAACATTCAAAAACATCCGAATGAGAGAGAGAATTAGATCTGGAGGCCGATTCTCGCGGCAAACCAACTTTTTTGTGTGGTAATTCGATTGCGAGTTTAACCATTTTACCTAAAAATACAAAATATCTACACGTAAAATCCTATCGCACGAACAAAATCTAAATACATAGAAATCGTGATCCTGAGAAATGAAATACTTACTAGTTTTTCTTTGACAAAGAAAATTCGATCAGCGAATTTTTTTCGTATACAAATCGCACGAAAATTAGAATCCTGATTTACGGGATACAAGAAACTGTTTTTACCATTGCAAGTCTACAAGCAGAGAGTCATTATGTGATGTGAGATTAGGACGAGGTACCTATATTTCTTGAACCAATGCTTCATAACATTTATAAGTTTATCTTCAACTATTATAGCATGTAAACCTGATGTTGTCCACATTTGATTTACACCTAAAAACATTTGAATTTAGAACAATAGATTTTTTCAACCAAATTCCAAATGTTATTTATTATTGTTAGTTTTAATATCAACTGTTCATGGTAATAACCGGAGTATTTCCTCAATTAAAATAATCGCCTGCCCAAAGGTTAGGAGATAAATGCACTAAATGGGTAATTAATAAATAAAAATATTTATTATCGAATGAGTTTGCTCTCCATGACACAGATAGTAAACGAGTTTGATAGTGACTGTTTGAAATAGTATCTAGCCTTGCTTGCTCTGATCTAGGACACATATGGTGCAGGTTCGGCTTACAACTGATTGGTAAACTAATTAAGGGGCTAGCAGTTAGGTACATACGGCCTAGTTAACTACTGCAGTTAGCTGAATTTGAAAATGTAGGTTGGAAAAACATATTTTGAAGAACTGAAAAAAATTGAAGGACCTGCTTAGATTTCATTACCTATTCAAAGATATAAGTATGTATTGACGTTGACCAGTAGAATAATATTAACGGATCGCCATTACCTGACACGGACTCTTGACAAGTGCGATTATACAGGGTGTTGTTTTGGTCAGCGACGAGCGACTCAGGGGTGGCTGTACAAACAATACTGATGCCAAAAAAAATTTTTTTTTTTGAAATGGAAAAAACCCACAAAATCAATTTATTGATGCGGTACAGCGATCGAGTCAAAACTACCATCACCAGGTAGCCTCTTCATAGCTTAGTAGCTACGGCGTAGTATTTCGTAGATACGCGCTAGCTACGCGCGAGGGTGCGAGTTTCCCCATTCGTTTTGTCATTTTTTTGAATGTTGTGACGAGGTTTTCTTGTATAAAACTTGCTGAGTTTTTTTAAAAAATATATTTTTTTAGAATAAGTATAATTCGTATTAATATCATCCCTGAGTTTGATGTCACTGACCAAAACAATAACCTGTATAGACGAAAAGAGTCCACGAGCATTCGTTTGAAAAGATGCATTCTAATTGGTGTTAGGCTCCTTAAGAACCTTAATAAACATGAAGAACTACGTATTTAGAAACGAAAGCTGTGTTAATTACAAAATTAGTTACTTCAATTGATAAAAAAGAACGTCCATCGCTGTTGGCACACTGAACTGTTTTCTATACTAGGTCCACTTTTTCAACTCGTAAAAAGCTAAAGTTAAATTTTATACCGCAGCCAACACTTACCAGCTTTCATCGTGATAATAAATCTCCATCGATCGCAGAAACAACTTAAATCAATTCGTTTACATAAGAAGACGTCTGTTTTGTTATTACCATCTCATAAAATGGGCATTAGGCAGCGAGATGTATAATCGGAGCGTTCGCCCCCTGTCCTCAATTTTTATGCTGGCGACATGAATAAATGAAACGATCAGTGGAAAACAACTGGACACTGAACTTTATAGCTCTTTTAACATAATAACAGCCCTCAATGCTTTTCTCAAAGAGCGACTAACGCACGACTGTTGCGCTGCCTATAAACGTTATAATTCCATTCTAAAAAGAGGTGGAATTCCACCTAAGAGCAACGTGACAAACAACACGGGTAGGTATGCCAATCAAAAAACCACTTGACCATTCACCGTAATTTTTCAGACCATTAAGTCCCATTTCCACATCATTGCTCTTTTTATTTATTTTTAATTAATTTTTATATATTGGTGGCTTAGTCATCACGCGCCTCTATCAAAACTACTTACCTAATTACAATTTTATTGCTTCTTATCATTTGTCAAAATGGCGGCCATCACTAAACCAGCAAACTAATGCTGAATATTCGTTGCTAGTAGGTACTACCAGAAATGGTATTGCGTCCACACCGCCTTATTTGGTGGGACCACTTGCCGATACCTCGGTCGTGATGGGAACCTCGCGATATCGCGAACGAATCTGTTGCAATTACACGTGAATCCAATATGGAATACTGTTGTGAGATAATGAGTTAATATGTTCTTAAGCTTATTTGGGATAGGTACTTATTTACCCAATGCCTACCATTATTT
The DNA here is from genome assembly GCA_963924145.1 of Pyrausta purpuralis. Lineage (NCBI taxonomy): Eukaryota > Metazoa > Arthropoda > Insecta > Lepidoptera > Crambidae > Pyrausta > Pyrausta purpuralis. The sequence continues at coordinate 10,672,883 of OZ001650.1, forward strand.
AAAATACGGTCGAACTCTCTGAAACTTTTCTTCAAAATCGCTTGCACAAACAAAACAAATCCAGTGTCACGCTACGCTACCTAGTACGTCCTCAGTGAGTTTTCTTGATTTCTTTGTGGTACATATTTATAAAAATAAATGTACTTTAATGTACTCTTTACATAAAACAAAGTGTATTCATGCAATTTAGCTTATTCCGGGATGTGGTTGTGGTCGTGCCAGGAAGTACCTTTCTAATACGACCACACAGAATTTTTAGATATTTTTGTGTATTCAAGTGCCATTTTACATGTGTAGAATCATTCTTTTAGACGAGTTTCTTGATAACCGATCTATAAATTCACTCTAATCCCAAAAACTAAAGCCAGCGGTATTTAATTACACTCATAAAAATCGCTCTATTCCTAAAGAGACCAACAACCTAAATCACCTAAAATCCAACAACTGAATTTTATTTGAGACGCACTTTAAACTAACCAATTTCTTATTTTCTTCAAGAAATAATGTGGAATCAAAAACAAACGCGCCAACTTTTATAGTTACTTGCCAAAATAGAGTAGTTCGTTTTTTTTTCAGTATAGCCAGGAGCTCTATATTTGAATCACTCGCTTCAAGATGGCGAGTGATTTTCATTCGAAGATGAATTAAAAGTCATAGAAAAAAACTCGTTGTCGAACGAAAATCACTCGCCATTTCGAAGCGAGTGATTCAAAAATAGAGCTCCAGTTAAAGTTGGCTGATGTATGTAAATATTTTTCATGCAGTGGTAGGCAAAAATCTAACATTTTATTGAAAATTGAGACAGTTACATTTTTACTTTTACTCGTGATTTACAGATGGGTTCATGGTTACATCACGGAAAAAAAACAGTCGAAAAGTTAATATTTGTCACAGGACATAAAAGGTCATCAAAGGGAGTCACTTTTTGATATTAATTGTAGAACCCTTATAATTTGAAAAGTACATGGCCCTACCCAATGGTTGTCTGGAAGATGTCGCTTCCTGCGATAAGACCGCCAATATTGTACAAAATATTATCACTATGGCCAACATTTTTTTATATATTCTTCTAATAACTTAAAAGATTTGGCATACTACTGACAGTTTTTCGTTGTATATTTAAGCTTCAAAAACCTGCTATAAACTTCTGTACTCCTAGAATTTTGGGAAGAATATGAAAAGCTTTAGAATGTTTTTAACACTCACAGTGTCATATTTTATATTCATAAAGATGAAATAAGAAACCAAAAATTTGCGCACGGGCGGGACTTGAACCAGCAACCTTTTGGCAGACCGGGCCAAACGCTCTTACCAATTGAGCTACCGTGCTGTCAGTCATAAACAGACGGCTAGATGGCGCTAAGCGTCACGCGATTGACGTTTTCATAAGAAACCACAAATTTCGCAGGGTCGGACTGACAGCACGGTAGCTCAATTGGTAAGAGCGTTTGGCCCGGTCTGCCAAAAGGTTGCTGGTTCAAGTCCCGCCCGTGCGCAAATTTTTGGTTTCTTATTTCATCTTTATGAATATAAAATATGACACTGTGAGTGTTAAAAACATTCTTAAGCATTAGATAGCGAAGCGACATCAATTTCCATGTTGAATTTATTCTGTAAAGAATAACTGCTTGGGCCATCTGTTTCATAAACAGACGGCTAGATGGCGCTAAGCGTCACGCGATTGACGTTTTCATAAGAAACCACAAATTTCGCAGGGTCGGACTGACAGCACGGTAGCTCAATTGGTAAGAGCGTTTGGCCCGGTCTGCCAAAAGGTTGCTGGTTCAAGTCCCGCCCGTGCGCAAATTTTTGGTTTCTTATTTCGTCTTTATGAAGAATATGAAAGTAAAATAAGTGGTTTCTGTGACTGACCGTATCAAAACCTATGAATTGGAGTCGTTGGGAATCGATTTTAATCGTTAGCTTTTTTTTTTTTAGTATTCTTTAGGTTATGATTTTGATGAGTGTAATCAAATAAAGTTGGTATTCGTTTTTGGGATTACACTGGAGTAGCTAAAAAAACTCTTCAGTAAAGCTTGACACGTCAGAACCTCTGTCCAAGCATGATCGGCGTTCCCATGCTCCGTTTTAAGTTTTAACACAAAGCTATTGCTACAAAGTGGTCCATTTGTCACATGAGGTTCTTTCAACGCATTCTTCGGGCATCTTTCATCTCCTTGACTGATGACCTGATGGACACGAGACAGATTATCGCTGATCCCTTTGTGAGCAAAGGTTAAGGCGAGTAACAATGAAGCGGCCTATCAAAGTGCCCGAGACACTTTTGTCTCTATTGAAACTCGCTTCGAGTGTGGCAAGCCTTTTGGAGTGCCGAAGTCACGAATCACGATGGAGGTAAGACTGAAGCACTTTTATTGTTTAATATTTTTCCGCTAATATATCTTATTTTTCCTTTTCAAAAAAATTATTCTTTGGCTCTTTTCAAGTCATATTAATTACCGATCGCTTATTGAAATTTCGACTACTGTACACAATGTAGGATTTTTTTTATACATTACTTACTAATTGTTGTTATTGATCTTAAGGTATATTCGTAAGATTTTGCAACTGCTTCTATTAAAAGCTATCTTAAAGAATATTTGCTTATTTTTATGTGCCTAAGGTACATTATTTAGTTACTTCAAGTATATGTTACGGTCTTCTACGCTTAACTATCGTCACGAATGTGACTGTCACGATAAGTTTATAAATTTTGTCACGTCCCAATGCGATTTGATAGCGTTCGATCATGGTAATACTTTCAACACGTGAGACACTTGGATTATACAAGGAAAATGACGAAACCCAATAGGTTGAAGTTTTGGAACCAATTTCTGATTCACTACTGACCACAATTTAAAAATTCCAAGTTTCCTAAACCATGTTATAGCATATGAAGGAAAACAATATCCGCGAAGTGTGATGTCAAAATGTTGAGTCTCTGTTATAATACCGTCTAAATTCTAAATTCTACTTAGGTTTTTTATTTATATACTTACATGATATGGGTTTCCTCTTGTCTGTAGACTATACCAGACGGGACATAGATAGAGACGACAATGAAGTTCACTCCTTTTTGAAAATAACAGGGTTGTAGACAGTTGGAAACACAGATGACGGTAGAGAGTTTCACTCTTTTGCTGCGCGCTTTATGAAAGTTGACGAGAAGAGCTTTATTCGAGTCAGTGGAATATCAACGAGGTAATCCGCAGTGCGTCTTGTTGTGCGATGGAATAAGTAAGCGGGTGGGATGAGCTCATAGAGTTCCTTTGCACACTCTCCAATGTAAAGCCTGTGAAAACCGTCAGGCAGACCGATTTTGCCGCAGTGGGCCAATCTATCATTATTTTTAGTAGTACTATTTGCCTGTTTGAATTATTTTATGTATTTACTTGTCCCTTATTTGTGCGTATCTTTTGCCATCAAAGTGTGATTTTCAGTTAAACAAAAACTACAATCCCTTGTTCCGAACTAGTGCTGGTAACTGAACGAGGACGAGTACACGCGAGCATTAGTAACAACACCAGCATAGTTAGAGGTCCTCGACCCCGCATTGTTTGTATTAATTGCTCAAATTCGCGTGATTATGGATGAACTAAACTGTATGCAGCTAGGTATAAGATATATGCAAATAAGGTCAGCAATTTAGTGAATAAGCCTGAGTAGGAAGCTGAGTTCTTTATCTTTATTCGGCTTTACGATACAGATTACGATACTTAAGAAAGGTAATAAAGCTATGCCCCCTTTCTTAAATATCATAATCTGTAAATCCAAAAAAATAAGAAAGAAAAAAAAAAATATAATTAATATTGAGTAAAAAACACAACAAATCAAAATTCTACTAGCTACTCTAGGTAGGTAACATTTATTTTACAACTTTATTGCACGTCCAATTTTCAATTTGGTCGAAGTCAAACCTTGTGTTTGCCCAAGCAATTTGTTCCAAGTACGTACAACAGCACGTCAAGGTAAGCACTGCGGTGTCTTATGCCGTTGTAATACGGGCTTGTTTGCAACAAAAGTGGGTACCCTGATGTGCTGGCGACTGTACTTCATTGTCAAATGAGAATATTTTCCAATACCACGAATGTGAAGTCTCGCAACCACTTTACGCAACCAATGACATGCATGCTGCATGCTTGTTTGTCACCGCAGTTGCATAATTGTAAGGCCGCATCACACAGTGTTTTTAGGGCCAAGTTATCACTTTACAGGGCGATATCCTAGACACCATATAAATATAACTTTTATTGTCTTACGGCTATAGACGTTCACTGTCACGAAAAGTGTTAAGAATACATAGATTTTCAATTAAGGCCTCATCACACGCACCTTGGATTTTTTTGCTAAAGTTGATAATGCTTGCATCCATTTACGCATAGGTAGTACATATATTCGATGACACCCATCGATTCTCAAAATGGTGTTCTTCCACCACAACCTCAGTTAATCTAAATAGTGTTAGTAACGGCATCTTGCACTGCATTACTTTTCAAGGGTAAGTGCCCTTTAACCCGATTGCATCCAGAGTTCCACTTTTCGTGAACCCACAAAAATGCTAGCTTCGTCAAACCACATCTGGGAGTAGGTATTGCTTCTGCATATCGCAATCGCTTTCAGTTTATTGCAATAAACAGTGTGGTGATCTTTTCTGTCCCATTGGATATAGGTTATTATCACCATCTGTCAGCTAAGTGCTGTTATCCTGTCGTTAGAGCAAAACGACGAATTGATCAAGACTCAATTTAAATGGCGACAGCATTCCTAATCGCGGTTCTGAATGGGCGTCGACTGTAATTGTGAGAAAAGTTGTTTCGCCATAACCATAGCAGCTATCTGCTTAAACTTTAAACTAAACTTCATTCAGATCAGTCAGAGAAATGGGTCAAACCCAAAATATACAGGTAAAACACAAAGCGTTCGATATTAAAATAAATCCATATTTCCCTTGGTCACAACATCACGCGTGAACAGAAGCCCTATTTTTGAATCACTCGCTTCGAAATGGCGAGTGATTTTCGTTCGCCTACGAGTTTTTTTCTATGACTTTTAATTCATCTTCGAACGAAAATCACTCGCCATCTTGACGCGAGTGATTCAAAAATAGGGGCCCAGCTCGACCAAATTCGCATTTTTGTTTTGTTGAATTTGAATTTGCTATTGTCCGGAGCAGGATCTTATGACAAAAAAAGATTTAAAGAAAGAAAATTAAGCAGGCGGATTTTCATGATTTTTACTTTGTTATATGAGTCACCGTCCGGAATAAGATAATTAAACTCTTCAAATCACAGGGCCGGGACGGGCCGGGGCCGGAGCGAAGCAAAGTTCGCTGGGACCGCTAGTTGGCTTACATTATAAATCAACCAACTGTCTTATACAACCACTCGAAGACGATGTAGTTTTCCGCTTAATGTTTTCCTCCAAGTAATTAGGTCGGTTGGTACTTACATACAAGTAACGAACAGGTAATCCTAGATAAGAAGTGGGTATTTACTTGTGATCTCCTAACCTTAATATCGATATGGTTTACGTCATTGACAAAATTTTCTGTGGTTTACACTTTTAATTTGTTGTACGACGCATTTCAAAGATGCACACTATCATTTTACACGCAGGGTTTGTTCTTTATTTGGCTGTGTATGTCAGCAATGTATTAAGTTCGAACTGAAACTCTAATAAAAACTTTATTATAGGTAGCTACTATTAAGTCAGTATGGTATTTGTTCGGTTTTAAACATAAAATTATTATCCCTTTGGAATAGAACGACAAAAGCGAGATGTCACTAGCAGCAAACTGTGTGATAAAAAGAGATGGGTAGCAGAACCATTTTTGTCAGATGTCAAACAGTTGACCGCCCTGCAGAAGCTTGCTGAAAATTACGTGCATTTGATTTTTTATATTTAAAAGTGAAATTGTGTATATTTTGGAGAAATAATGCGTCTGAAACATGGTGACTTGATCGGTGATTGATTGTTATGCATTACAGCGGCATAACCCCAACAAATAATCATTTAACAGGTAGATTAGTCCAAATCGAAGCCTCTTAATATACGACTTATATTTACCAATGCGCTTCAAATTTAAAGTACGGAGTTTGATTATTCTATTCTACAAACGTTAATTCACGTAAAAAATAAAGACAGAATAACACAGGGAATGTATATCGACGAATATTTTGTATAATAAAATAACATTTAGTTTTACACTAGAGCTGCATGTTCAATATTTTGTGTCGACTGTTTATCATGCAGTAAACTACTATATTTAACTTAGGTACATTGTTATAAATCACCTGATCGAAAGGTTATCTCATTTAAAGCTATAAATGTTACTTACTTATGTTAGTTACTGACATCTTAAATCGGTTTCGTTTGACAGCTTTTACTTGTCCTTCTATTCCGATAGGAATATTAATTTTATGGTTTTAAAGTAGTTGTGGCGCCTAATTGTAAGATTTAAACGTCAACGTTATGGCAACAAGATGGACGACCTTGTAAAGATCGCAAGACTAAACTGGATGCAGACCGCTTGTGATCGGTCGCTGTGGAAAACCGTGGGTGAGGCCTATGTTCAGCAATCAAAGGACGTCCTCCTTTGGCTGAAATTGATGATGATGATGATATCAACGACACGGATATCATATGGGCCTCGATTATAATTGAATAGTGGTCCCCCGCGACTTCGTCCGCGCGTTTTGAGTGTGCTCCCTCCCCTCTCATCGAAGCGGATCGTATTTTTTCAAATCGTCCCAGCCCTAGCCATCGCATCGTATAGTCTAGTAGTTCCTGAGATTAACGCGTTGAAACAAACAAACAAACTCTTCAGCTTTATAATATTAGTATAGATTAGCTATTGTGTCTGAAATCTTGGTGCTTGACTGTTTAAAATAAATAGTTCTATCCTATTTAGAATATGAACAAGATAAAATAATTAATATACTTTCATAATATGCGGTCCATACATTAAATACATTGACAAAAAAAAAACAATAAGTACTTACCTACTACTTACTTTAACAACATTGCAGACTCTCAGTAATAGTTGTAGGTATTAACAAATAATTTAAAATCTATACAAAGTAACATACAGTAGTTGCTTAGTACCTCGCAACGAACGGAAGCCCCTTTGACCCTTTGTTTACCTCCAGTGACGCGTGCGCAGCGGAAGTGCGTCGTCGGCTGCTTTAAATGGTACCTACCTACATAAATAGCAACGTAGCAGGAAATAAGGCCATTTATACAATACTTACTATCAGCCCGCGTTTTTTTCTTACAATGAAATATCGTAAGATTGGAAAGTTTTTCTGGCACATAATGTCTTATGCTTTAATTCCACCTCTACTTATTATTTATAATTTGTTTACTGTGTCTTTCTTAGTTTTTTCTTTCTCATCTGACTTACTGTCGTCTCCTATCAGGAGGTCAAGAGAATGGCGGAAAACAAGAATGTATTGAAAAAACATCACCGACAAAAACCAAGCTCTAAAATTTGATGATAACGATTTGACTGGACGTACCCTTTACTACTTTACCTTCTTGCCTTTCATATTTTATATTGAGGATAAGCATCGCTTTAGCCTTTACAGAATTACAATACATACGCTGATTACATCCTCGCTCCCCTCAGCGGCCAAAAACATCTGTAGTGGAAATGCTTATTGTTTCACAGCTTAATTAACTTTATCATCACACAGCTCATCTACATTAAACACCTGTATTGTAAACGAATCCTAGTTCTGTCATTGAAAACTACAAGAAGATTGTACCTACGTTCTGAACACACGGTCGAGATCTCTCGCGCGCGTCTATCCACTTTTCAACGAAATTCGCTTGCGCACACAACACAAACACAGCCGTCACTTGTAACAAAAGACGACGCGAGGTCCCAAAGATTTAGCCTGAAGGTTACAGTAACCTTCTCGCCCTAACCTACAGAGGTTAGGGCGAGCGATGGAGAGGGCTATGCTCGGTGTTTCTCTACGAGATTGAATCAGAAACGAGGAGATACGTAGAAAAACTAAGGTAACGAACATAGCCCTAAGAATCAGTAAGCTCAATTGGCAGTGGGCAGGGCACATACCGCGGAGAACTGATGGACGTTGGGGCAGAAAAGTCCAAGATTGGAGACCCTTCGACCAAAGGCGCAGCGTAGGCCGTCCACGGACAAGATAGACAGACGACCTCGTAAAGATCGCAGGATCACACTGGATGCACTGTGGAAACCCGTGGCTTATGTTCAGCAGTGGACGTCCTTTGGCTGATAATGAGGTACATACCTCGACCATAAATTTTGTTTCACGTAAGTAGATGCTCGTTCGTCACGACCTGAATATCCTATATGGCCGGTACCTAATATGCAAACAGTCGGCGATAACAGTTGACATACTTGCCGAGGTGATAAGGGGCATCAACGCCTATTTGAATGTTTTTACCTCTGATTTACATAATGTCATGCAGTAGAGTGAGTACTTGAGTCTGTTTACTTTGAGGTGTTGATGCCAGAGGCGGGCTTAGCTTGGAGCGTCCAAGCTAATGTCGCCGCTTATTGGTCGATGTGATTTAATTGAGCGCCTGTTTCTGATGTGGATGGTAAATATTGTTATTCCTTAACTTTAATTAATGTTATGATAAATAACATACGATCACAGTGGCTCTGATTCTGGTGTCTATTCCAGATATTTGAGGAGTTTACTTGCTTTTTATTATGTTTCTCTTTCAACAATTTTATTATGACCCAAGGGCCCAAAACGCACAGTTTTGGATCTGTCAGTGTTAGGACTTATACAATTCGTAAAGTGTCCACATAACTGAAGGAGTCAGAAACGGTGGTAACTGTTTATATCAACATCTGGCTGCTGACACAAGAAATCTCAAAGCAGTCTTTAGTTGATATTTCCTCTAGTGATGATTATTGATGGACGTTTTCGATAAAATAGGTCACCTCTATATAATAAGATAAAGTAGGTCTTGCTAACCAACATTAAAAATAGAAGTTTAAAAATAGTTCTGCTACCTTTATTTTTTCGTAATCAATTCATCAGAGACTGATAAAAATATATCTAAAACGGAGTATAGTACAAAATGCTAGGTTCTTGTATTTACTCCTTGGTATTACAGGCTGTGGCCTGAGGGGCAAAAATTTAAAATATAGGTGGTAAAAGAAACTAGTAATCATTTCTAAATGGTTTTGATTTATTGTGAATAATTCATTGCATTACAATACAACGAGTTAGCAATTTTGATACAAAATCATGAGGTCATGAGGGATTATAACTTAGTATTACTATATCTTTGAGTTAAAGCATTTTAGAGTACATACTATGCCCAGGTCAAGGTAACACGTTGACTCTGTAGGATCAATGGTTAAAACTTTTGCTCCTATTACAGGCCACACGCTGTATACGAGTACCACTATCAATATAATAATAGTCAAAATACAAAAATTTCAAAATCCAGCAAACAAATTTGTATTAACCTATGTCATTTGCAAATAAAGAGATATCTATCCAGTGATCTTATTATGTGGAAAATGGATATCATTGCAAGTTAGAGAGACAATTATTTTAATCCATGGAATTTTAATCGATATCGATTCATATATTTACGTTGTGTCCCGTCACTAGCAACACCTGCATGGCGGTAGGGATTACCAGCGCCACCCACACGGGCAAACACGAAGCTCTCCACGTCACTCGTTTGTTTTGCCTTATTTGTCCTCCTGCCCGCTAATCTTAACTATTTAACTGTATGTTACTGCATGAGTTTTTATCTCAAGGTCTAGGTCTGGTAACAGACATGTTAATGACAAGGTATTGTGACTTTGATGAATAATTGAAGCCTTCGTTTACTCTGAACATGTCATTTGTTTAAAGGTAACCTTATTAAATTCGTCCACTCACTACTCACTCGCTGCTAGGCTGCCGAAACACCTGTATTTAACTGTTAATTATCATCAGTAGGCTTAACATGCATGACACAATATTTATTTCGATCGACATGACAAAATAAGTCGATCTATGCTATTTTATCATATTCCCAAACATGCCAACCACATTGGACAAATTTATCCAAAACGATAACGAGATATGACAATTTCTAACCATTCAATCAATTTTATGTCAAATTTGGCTGAGAATGTTAAACTTGTCACAATGACAGATTGACTTGATATTGGCCATAGATATTGAATTCAAACTAATAAATATTTTATGGATAAAAAACATCCATGGGGACTTTATTTTCAATATTTTTACCCTTTATTGTTTTTTGAGAGCCTAGGATAAGATATGGCACGACACAATCATATATTTTTGCTCTAAATAAGTTGTTTTTCATTTATCGTCGAAACTAATGATGGACGATAATGTTTCACGGCAAAATGTCAAAATTCGGTAAAAATATGTGTCGTATGTTAGCGTTCAACGATAATTTTGTCATATATTGAAATTTGACAGTACGACATGACTTTCATGGCAGCCATGTTAGCAACTGTGGTTAAGTCATAAAATTAATATTCCTATCAGAATAGAAGGTCAAGTAAAAGCTGTCAAACGAAACCGATTTTAAGATGTCAGTAACTAACATAAATAAGTAACATTTGTAGCTTTAAATGAGATAACCTTTCGATCAGGTGATTTACAACAATGTTCCTAAGTTAAATATAGTAGTTTACTGCATGATAAACAGTCGACACAAAATATTGAACATGCAGCTCTAGTGTAAAACTAAATATTATTTCATTATACAAAATATTCGTCGATATACATTCCCTGTGTTATTCTGTCTTTATTTTGTACGTAAATTAACGTTTGTAGAATAGAATAATCAAACTGCGTACTTTAAATTTGAAATAAGTCGTATATTAAGAGGCTTCGATTTGGACTAATCTACCTGTTAAATGATTATTTGTTGGGGTTATGCCGCTGTAATGCATAACAATCAATCACCGATCAAGTCACTGTGTTTCAGACGCATTATTTCTCCAAAATATACACAATTTCACTTTTAAATATAAAAAATCAAATGCACGTAATTTTCAGCGAGCTTCTGCGGGGCGGTCAACTGTTTGACATCTGCCAAACCTGCTACCCATCTCTTTTTATCACACAGTTTGCTGCTAGTGACATCTCGCTTTTGTCGTTCTATTCCAAAGGGATAATAATTTTATGGGTTAAGTCGACTTTTGACAAACAAACGGATTAGAATGCCGCGATAAATTTATATCTACGGCGTGCTTGTTAAGCCTGCTGAGGTGGAATTGTGTAAAGCCATCGTATTAATTTGACAGTTCGAAACGTATGGTATGATCTGGCAAACGGCAGACCGGCATACGTTTGACAGATAATACTATGTGTTTTGAACTGTCAAATGAATACGATGGCTTTACACAATTCCACCTCTGAGTTTCTATCTAGATGCTATTACTGCATTTAAGTTGGTTCACTCAGCCATCATTCCACTTTAAGACTTTTTGGTATTTGAATCTTGTTCTAAGATGTGAATTTATACAGTCAGTGTGCCATCTTCAGTGCAGTGTTATCTAGCAACGTCTAGGACAGGTTGATCTTTGTTCGTTCTTGAGGGTGGTCATTTGCGTCGGGAACGAAATGATCCATAAATTGCAGTAGAACATGACACCAGCCTTCAGTAATTAATATGAATTAAATTGTTTTTTCTCTTTCCTGCCTTCCTCCTGATATTCTGGTACGAGACGACATTGACTTGAAACTTTGCCGATCACACAACTGACAAGAGCGCTCTTATTTTGAAGAACATCTATTCTATCTATCTATCTATGTACTAGAGTATATTATAAAGCTGAAGAATTTGTTTGTTGTTTTGTTTGTCTAAACGAATTAATCACAGGAACTATACTGGACCAATTTGAAAAAATAATTTTGTGTTGGATAGATTATTTATAGAGGAAGGCTTTAGTAAGGCTATAGTACAGTCGCCAACACATCAGGTTACCCACTTTTGTTTTAAACAAGCCTTTTTTTCAACGGCATAAGACACCACAGTGTTTACCTTGACGTGCTGTTGTCCGTACATCACGCTGGGACGGGAGGGGAGAGAACAAACGCAAAACGCGCGGACGAAGTCGCGGGAGACTGCTAGTCATTTTATAATGAGAGATAAGAAGCTCCGAGACAGATACATAAATAAATAGCTAATTTAGGTGTGTTGCTTGCAAGAATTTCAGCAGGCCTACTGACACTGTCCTTTCTTCTTACGATTAGGTATGTATCAACAGTTAGGAAGAAACATGAGCCCTTTAGCCCTTTCCACAAACACCGCGAACAAACAACAGTTCAGGCTAGTGATAATTATTGTTGCTCGACAAAGTGAGGTCAATTAGCGTCCATTGACGGGGCCATTCATGGGACATCCAGCACCATTCATCCTTGTAGGACCCGCGTCTTTGTTAGATCTCGCTTGTTAATTGGTTCATTCTGGAGACGGCGAGGTTAAGTGGTGGGGCAAGTTCCTTGAAAACAACTTAGGACTGTTGAGTTTTTTGTGCCTTGCCTTGGGCGGAAATCCTGCTGGTTGATCTGCATTTGTATGGCCCAGTCGGGCAGCTATACGCTTTCGAAAGTGTTTAAGTTACTGCGATCAAATAAAAATTTACTAAGCTTTGTCAAAGTAAGAGAAAGAGGTAGGTACATATTTAGTTGTAAGAAATCCTCTATGTATTTAATATAATATGATGTGATAATCTTTCGTCATCTTACTATGCTTACTTATTCGTTACATTTCCATGCACAGTTTTTAACTCGCGTGCCTAATTTGTTTTACCTTGTAACAGCTTATGTTCGTCGAAATTCTTTATTCTCGCTTTAATTGACCAGCTTAATAAATAAATAAAAATACCAACTTGGTCCGTACGACATTTCACTACTTTTTTTGCAGTAAAAAAATCGAACTTAGGCCAAGTTCGATTTTTTTGGAGTTTGTTCGAGTTTACCATGAATTAATTCATAGTATATATATCTACAAAACTACACTGTATCATGAAATACTTCTCAATGCCACGAACGATTTGATATCGATATCTTGTCGACCCTATTTTATTTTTATTCTCTCACTAGCGTAGGTGAAAAATAAATTGCTTTTTTAAAAGTGTGCGTAAGGTGCCTTTGGACCAATCACAAGATAGGGGCTTGTTTCGTTTTGTGTTGGCATGTTGTCGTTAACCTTCAGGCTCCTCCTGTTGTTTTGTGTTTACCCCGTTTCAGTGTGTTTGAGAGCTATGGTGGGATAAATTTGGCGTCACCGGTTCTCTTCCAAATTACGCACGCTGCGACTTCTCCTCCATTAATATTTCTATGATAGTAACGAATATGACATAAATTATAGATAGTTCGGCGATACCTTCTTCGGTTACCTGAACCTTACAACTTTAGGACGGTAACAGCTAGCCAAAAAAAGTTGCAAAGTGCCAAAAGTTGCAAAGCGAAGGCCTTCCCCGAACTAATTACTCTATGAGACTCCCATGTCTCCATGCGTCCTTGTTACTGGGTAGACAACTTGAAATTTTATCTTCTATACGCTCTACAGATTGGGCCTACTACCATCAAACTCTACTGTTATCAGTATTGCGTTTGTATTTATTTTTATCTGACCTATGCATAAACTGAATGACTTTTCACAAACTGAAAACTGATAACGGCTATGTTAGTAAACAGACTGCAAATATGTTGTCCCGTGACAACAGACTGCCTATAATCTGCATTGGATTGTATTGAATGCAGATCTTTGTCTGTCAATAAACATTTCCGTGTTTCAAGGCAGACGTGTTGAGGAGAAGGGAAGGCCGCTTTTAAATGGAGGAAAAATGTTACTTTGTTGCCAGATCGCAATTCAAATTTATTATTCAGTTGGACAAAAATTACACCACAATGTGCTCCTAATGCATCTCTACTAGACTAGCAAAAGAGCACATTAAAGGGACGAGCGTGAATATAATCGCATAAGTAGGTAAGGACTTGATTTTTTCAGATATACTTCGAAATTTATTTGGAAAGCTGTGAGCCTGTGCAGCTGCTACTTACATGGAGGGCGAAATAACGCCATCTGTGGATTTCGTTTTAGCGGTAACCTGATAATAGCCGGTCAAATAACAGGGCGTATCATTGACAATACGTAAAACTGAACTTACTGACGGTTTACACTTATAAAAATCACTTTTGCTAAGCTTGTTTTCCCAAAAAATTGAGTCGATCCAATTTAAGTTGACGTGGACTAGACGAAGGCTAACATACCGTCCCTATGTTGTAGACATTCCACCTGCTTGCATCAAGCGATTTGCTGACCCTTTTTAATGCGTGCAGCCAGAGATATTCGATGCCTATTGAAGTTTACCCTAAAGAATATAACATAAGCCTGTGAACCGGCCGCTAGGCTACTGATCCACACCTGACATCGGGTGCGATCGAGTTCAAATATCTGCTTAGCCAAGAATATATAAAAAAAATTGTCGATGAAGTATGATAGGATAGAAAATACAGTTGAAAATGGCTTGGCTGCTAATTTGGTATGGCATTTTTTGTGTAACTATAGTGTTGATTTGATTTGAATTAAACGGTGTAAGCTGCATAACTTAATCATTTACGAATCACCTTGGTTATTTAATAAAAAGAAAATTGAATTAGACTGGCCAATCTTAAGCATCAAATAACTTCAACCAATTCTTATAGTACAGACGCTATATTAATAATAGTCCCCCTAGCCGATTTCGACTACGGTGGCCAGTCACAATGAATAACCGACTGCGCGGGACATATTATAGTGCACAAGTGTGTGCGCAAACACAGGTGCACTCTCCATTCCTTTCACTCTCATAGCCCAGTGGGACAGCAATCTGACACGACCGGAGAGAGTTCAGGCGCAGGACCAACGGCTTTACGTGCTTTTCCGAGGCACGGGGGTCAAAACACCGCTAAATTCCAAGCTCCGGGCTACCCTTAGAATTTCTGAACAGAAATACTCAGGTATATTTTTTTGGCCCGACCCGGGGATCGAACCCGGGACCTCTGATGACCGGGACGTCGCTTTAAAGTGCGACCCTCCTACCGCTGCGCCACCGAGGCAGACGCTATATTAAACCAGTGTCGGAAGTCTCGACATAGTTCCGTGTGAAACCACCAGGTGGCGCTCGAAAAATGATGAGACAAAATTGGTGTTTTCGTACTTTTATTTATTGATTGAGAAGAATTTTTGAATGATGCCTTAAAAACTACAAATATTTTTTTAAGATTTATTAAAGATATAGCTACGTAAGTTAAAATGATATTTGATGAATTAGAAAATCATAAAATTGAAATTGTCGACGCGAAATGTCAATAATGATACATCAGACTACGCCCGCAGGTCTAAATGAAAACGGCACAATTGTTTCAACTGCACTTAGCGGTCCTGGATGTAATGGTAAGTACAGTCAGTCAGTTATTTACATATCCAAATGATGAGTCATTATTATGAAGTCATTGAGGCGAGCATATGTTTATGCAGGCCACATATGATTGAGTCGGGGTTTGTATAGCCTGACCTCACCAGGTAGAAGAACCTTTTGAGGATAATACCTGATAAACAGTGGTATGTTTTATTTTTTTACCAATAAAGGACTTGGAATATTTTTTAAATAATTCTTAGATTGCAAGGACGAGAACATCTAGAAAAACG
The DNA here is from genome assembly GCA_963924145.1 of Pyrausta purpuralis. Lineage (NCBI taxonomy): Eukaryota > Metazoa > Arthropoda > Insecta > Lepidoptera > Crambidae > Pyrausta > Pyrausta purpuralis. The sequence continues at coordinate 10,688,567 of OZ001650.1, forward strand.
TTAGTGACTAAAGGCCGATTTTTTCAACGTGAGATAAGACATCAACATTGAATGAGTAGAAAACTCATTTGAAGCTCTGGTTATGTGGTTTAGATACTATGTTTAAGTTCAATAAAACAGAGCTATCTGCAGTTACAGTTAGAAAAATTGCCAAAAGTGGCCATATTTAGCAGTTTTTCTAACTGTAACTACAGTAAACTACTTTAGAAACAATTTAAATGTACTGAATAAACAATAGAACCTGTACTACAATCGTGTCGACCAGATTTTTAAAAGACCAATTCTTTTAATTAACGAGTTATGATTTTTCTACTAAAGTGGCGCTAGTGTGCGCGTTAAAAATCCGGGTATTATAGCCCCTTGATCCCGCAGAGTTTACCTTGTAGTGCTGTTGTCCGTACCTCTATGAAACTTAGTTCCAACTCGATCAAATAAACCTAAGTAGACCATATTTTTTGCAAAGTAATAAGTCATATTACAAGCATGCAATTTGTCATTCAAGATACAGGAACCAATTTATGATTGATACAGCAAAAGCTATGTACAGTCCGTCTGAAATACCTCAATACGATTTTGAGCCTAGCTGCTTAAGACTTAGAGGCAAGTATAATTGAGTGTTACAGCTATAGGTTTTTGTGCCATAAATGGCATATCGCACTAGCCCGCAATACTGTCGTCGAGTCACTGGCGCCAGTGACACGCTGCTATGCTGCTAAACGCTCACGAATTCCACAGAGTATTACTCAGCTTGTAAACATTACTGGTGGATAAAGCACGTCGCTACAATTCCATTCAAGCAACACTACTGCGAAGTATTCGAAAACAATTATGATGCTATCTTTGCAATTGAATATTGGTCGTTAATCATCGTGTTAAGAACGCGATATAGAAATCTGTATGGCTCATTATCTACTGGTCTAGTGTTTTGCTAGTGCAAACTAACTTTTCCAGGTTGATTTGGCTGGGTTAGAAGGTAAAAAGAGAATATTATTCTAAATGATACATTCATAACACCTAATAGAAGCTCGCAATTCCATAATAGTCATCCAGTCACGTGTCCGTCGTTCGTCACAATGATACTGTATTTAGAAGTAGATGACGCCTCGCGAAGTATTAAAAGAGTACACAAATATGGCACCGTCTGATTAATGGATGTCAATGGATTGACATCTATCACATCAGACATCAGATTCGGAACAGAGTCATAATAGATTAGCTTTCTTAATATAATTTTTAAAGTATGTAGGTACATGACAATAGACTCGTTGGCCTTATTTTAAAATTGAGTTCACATTTTAGCTCGGTAGTATATTAATCAACAAAAACATTTTATTTTCAGACTATTTAACATTTAGAATATTTTTTTTTTTTTTTTTTTTTTTTTTTTCGGTTTTTGGCTTACACGGCTTGTGAGTTGCCATTTAACAAGTAAAACGGGGAAACAGGATTATTTCAGGAATGATCGGTAGGATAGGACGTGTAATTGCGGAATAAGGACGGTGATCAGGTGGGTAAAAGGAATTTAAATAAATATACAATAATACTAAGTTATATAATTACTTATTTTTTTTTTTTTTTTTTTTTTTTTTTAAATATATACATATAAATAAAATTATATTTTAATATTGTTTAGACTTATAAATGAAGCTATAGTTTTATAAATAAAAGGATCATTACTAAATAATAATTGAGATATGCTTGTAGGGAAAGGAACATGGTAGGAAACAAGGGAATCATAGAAGCTTGATCGGTCATAAAGTGAGCAAGAGAACATTATGTGATTGGCGTCAGCATTTTCCACACCACATTCGCACGTTGAGTCAGCAATTATACCAAGCTTGGCAAGATGGGCGGGTGTACAAACATGTCCCAATCGCAAACGTATTAATATTGAAGTATTCATCTTACCAAACTTTGCATCAAAATACCACGGTTTACGAGGTATAACAGGTTGGAGTTGTGCGTAAAATCTGCCTTTAGATTGACTTGATATTTTCCAAATAGAATTCCAATCATCCAGCAGGTAGGTCTTAGGTAAAGCTAAAAGATCATGAACGTAATTTTTAAAAGGATGCAGATCACCACATTGCACCGCATCATTCGCCAGACGATCAGAAATTTCGTTACCAGTAATGCCACTATGGCCTGGAATCCAAACAAAATGTATTAAAAGTCCATTGATAAAGCAATCATAAATGGTACGCCTTAATTCAAATATAACTGGGTATTGAGACGCGTGGTAAAAAGGAAATTTACCAAGAGCTTGTAGAGCACTCTTGGAGTCCGAAAAGACAACAGTTTTGTCTAGTTTCATAATACGAACGAATTCGGCAGCTTTTAACAGACCAAAACACTCTCCAGTAAAAACTGAAGATTCGGGAGGCATTTTAATTTTTTGGACAATTTTAGATTGTGAATGGTATACACCAACGCCCACGCATTCCATAAAGGCATGCTTGGAAGCATCAGTATATATATGATGGAAATCATTATAATCCGTGCCAACTATGAAGTTAAATGTACTTTTGATGTTATGATCTAATTTGTGAAGGTAGTCTAAATTGACAGTAGGTGAAAAACAAAGAGATTCATAGTTACTGGCAAACAGAGGTAAGCGACTCGATCGGTGCGCAGGTGATGTTAAGGACATAAATTTTCTGTAACTTTGTATTAAACATGGTATTGGTTTATGAGTCCAGTAGCTTGCAGTGGACACTACGTCGGAAAGTAAACAGAGCATAGGTATAAGAGGATGTTTGGAATATTCCATTGTACGGAATACAAATTTATCAGACAGGAATTGCCGTCTAAGATGCAATGGAGGTTCACAGGTTTCGATCTGAAGGGCATTAATTGGGCTCGATTTCATAGCCCCAGTTATTATCCTTAGAGCCTTGTATTGGATTTTATCTAGTTCTTTATAAGCAGCTACATTTCCAGGTTCGAGAAGATAAGTGCCATAGTCTAATATACTTCTAATAAGAGCATTATAAAGTAGCTTCATTGAGTAAGGGTGTGCTCCCCACCAAACTCCAGACAGGCACCTAAGCATGTTAAGAAGTTTTTCGCATTTGTTAACCACGTACTTACAATGATGAACCCCTTTAAGTTTTGGGTCTAATATGACACCTAAAAACTTGTATTGGCTTACTACAGGTATAACAGTATCGTTATATTTTAATTCAATAGGTGGAGCTATACGCATGCGAGAAAATATCATTACTGCGCTTTTTGATGATGAAATTTCTAGACCGTTACTGTCCATCCAATGCTTTAACAATGTTAAAGAAGAGCTTAAAGTGGATTTAGTATATTCTATGGATTTATCAGAGCAGTACAATAGCAGGTCATCAGCGTATTGAAGAATTTTAATGTTTGTATTATTATTGCGTATATAAGGATCTAGATCAAAGGTATAAATGTTATATAATAATGGACTTAGGACTGAGCCTTGAGGCAACCCTTTCCAAACCAAGTGAGTTTTAGTAGTTGAGCAAAGATTTATACGTCGTTCAGTTAATAAGTTAAAGATAAAGTTACAGAAGAAGTCCGGAACATTCAAATGTTTAAGTTTGGCAAGTAAAACCGGTAAAATAACATTATCGTAGGCAGAATTTATATCGAGAAATACTGCTAATAACGAGCTATTTACAGAAAAAGATAATCTAATATCAGTCAAAAGAAGGCTCAAACTATCAGCCGTACTCCTGCTCTTCCTAAATCCATATTGACTATCTGCAAGAAAGCCATTACTTTCAATATACCATTCCAACCGGTTTTTGACAAGACGTTCGGCAATTTTAACTAAAACCGATGACAAAGCAATCGGTCTGTACGATGTAGCATCAGAAGGGTTTTTATGCGGTTTTAAGAATGGCAACACGATTTGAATTTTCCAAGATGGAGGCACATTACCTGTCATCATAATATTATTTATCAAATGTAAATAATAAACAAGGATATTATCTTCGACATGTGCAAAAAATGAATAAGGTATGCTATCAGCACCAGGAGCTGAATCTCGTATGTGGCTAATAACGCTTTTCAACTCGTGAAGCGAAAAAGGCGAGGTAAGTCCAGTACATTCGGAAGCAGTAAAAGGTGCAGGTGGGGATAATATTATATCTTGAGGGACCCAAGGAGGAGCTAGTTTATTCATAAAATCATTTTCTAAAGCTTCAGGAATAGAATTATAAGTGGATTCAGAAAAAGCCGATCGGAATCTTCTAATACAGCGCCATACGACAGTGGAAGGTGTATCAGGGGATATAGAAGTGCAAAACTTACGCCAGCTATCGAATTTTTTGTTTTTAAATAATTTACGTGTTTCATTAATAGCATTAGTTAATATTTGATAGTTAGCATCGGTCGTGTTACTATTATAATTACGTTCAGCTAATTTTCTTCCTTTAGCGGCCACAGTGCACTCCTCGTCCCACCAAGGAGGTGAAGGTATTTTTCGTAGGGAATTATTGTTCATGGGGAAGACTTCTTTGGCAGCTTCAGTAAGAAGAGTGGTCAGAGCTTCTGCACATGAGTTTTCGTCCCCTGGCATATTTCTTGGAAGAGAAGTAACTCTCTTATCTACACACCTCTTAAATGTTTTCCATAGCTCACTATCATTGCAGTTAGGTACACAGAATTTAGGGCGAATTGCTTGTTTAGTACTAGATGACATTATAAATGGAAAAGAAATAACTATAACAAAATGATCGCTTCCAAAAGTAGAAGGTAAAGTATCCCAGGATAATAATGATGCAAGATTAGGAGTACAAATGGATAGGTCCACTGCACTGATTCTTTGGCTGGGCTTAGTACGTCTAGTAGGAACACCTGTATTTAAAATGCAAAGATTATGGAAATCCAGTATAGAAAGAAGGTGGTTGCCATAATCATCAGTCACTGAGCTACCCCAAGTCTGGTGATGTGCATTTAAATCACCAAGAACTAAGAATGGTCTAGGAAGTAAGGAAAGTAAATTATTAAAGGCATTAAAAATATCTGAAGATGGATGTGGAATATATACAGATATAAAACAAATATTATTTACACTTACAGCTACTATAGACATATTTACATTGAGGTCAGGCAGGGCGATCAAGGTGAATGGTGTGCCGTTTTTAATTAATAAAGCTGCACCGGCATAGCCATCATGTCGATCATCCCTTACCACATGGTAACCTTTTATTTTAAAACTATACATCGGTTTGAGCCATGTCTCTGCTAATGCAAAGACAATAGGCTCGAACTTATTTAGTAAATATATCAAATCTGACTTTTTATTGATGATGCTGCGGCTATTCCACTGCAGCACCTTCGCCACTGACGCCATTTTTAACTACTTCAAAACATTTTTCAATTATAGAGGCTGCGTTGGACGGTGTATTAAAGTTGGACTGGGTAATCTTGATCAAAGAAATAATTAAATTAATTAAAGAAAATTGTTGTAGGGAGGAATCATCTTCTTTTTCAGAGTTTAAAGCACATCCATTTGGAGGTGCAGGTATAGAGAATTCTTTAATAAGTGCCTCATGGGCGTCCCTATCATAACCTTTGACTAATTTTGGGGGGGAACGAGGTTTTAAGAAGACAGTCTTTTTATATGATGATGTTAATGGCACATTGTTGGCATTATTAAAATTATAACTGGTGGAGTTTAAAGTAGGTTTAGAGGGTTTTAGTATGTCAGCATATGATTTGGATATGGTTGGGTGTAGTTTTGAAGCCTCAGCATAAGACAAAGAGTTGTTTGCCATTGAAGTTTTTATGTTTTTCTGTCTTAAAAATTCAGGGCATGATTTACTTGTCGCAAAATGATACCCAGTGCATAAACAGCAACTTGCATTTTCTTCACCTACTTGACAAGATTCACCAGTGTGAGATTGGCCGCATTTGTAACACCTTGGCTTTGATCTACATTGTAGCTTTGTATGACCAAATCTACAACAACTATAGCATTGTATAGTTGGGTATACATACATATCAACAGGCAGGGTATTGTAGCACATAAAAATTCGCTTAGGCAGAACTTGACCGTCAAAGGTAACAACAACAGATTGGGAAGGCTTCCAAACAGGTGAACCATTGATGAATGTTTTAAAATTTAATCTTCTTACCTTGATAATTTTGCCACAACCTTCTGGAACAGTGATGTTGTCTACAATTTCCTCAGGTGACCAGTCTTCAGGCACTCCTCTGATTAGACCCATTTTAGTTACATTAAAGGTGGGGATAAATGCTTTCAAATTATTTGCCTTTAAACATCCATGAGACAGGAAAGCGTTAGCATCATCACTGTTCGAGAAGTCTATGGACAATTTATTTCGCCCTATTTTTTTCAAGCTTCCCTTTATAATGTTACGAATGGAATATTTCTCTAAAACACGTCCAAAAACAACAGGGTGCAATGTAGTACCAGAATCCTGTAAAGCTATCTTTTGTACATGAATAACATATGGAGCTGAATCAATACTATTATAAGTTTGCCGACCAACAGGAATGTGAGTGGAACCTGGTAATTCTGTAGTAGTATTAGTGGAGGGAGGAGCAATATTTTCGTTAGCTTTAGCATTAGTAGCTGCAATTGCATCTGATTGACGGCCATTATGTTTTCGACGTCTCTTTATACGGGGCTTTGGGGAGTTCCCAGACCCTGTGCAACCATCAGTAAGTACATGACCTTCATCAGTTTCTCTGCTCGATTCCATTTCCCTTTCAGAACAACCTACCGTGACATACTCGGCAGCTGCAGGAACAAAGTTAGTTTCTGAGGGAGGGCCTACGAAGCCCCCCGACAGATCGGGGGGCTCGTTCATATTGAAAAAGTCCAAAAACTTACCTAAAAGTCAGCCAACAATACAAAATATTATATACACACTATACAAATAAACTAAACAACTAAAAATACACCCTACTGATCACTTTTCAAGCGTTAATTAATGAAAATAAATCACTATCTCCAAAAACGCGCCCGCCGCGTTCCACGTTTCCCGCGCTTTTGATTTAGAATATTGAATAATTATCTAATAAATGCAATTTAAATGTATCACGTGAAACGCCATGGCGCCAAAATCGGAGTCACGTTCACTGCTAGGCATTCACGATCACGTGACCACATGTATATTTTTTACAAATTAAATTAATTAAAATATTTACAGTCCTTATTTTAATAAATAAAGAAATATTTATTAATACACCATAGTCATCTGGGATCATGTTAACAGGATGATTCCTTCAAATAACACGCTAATAGGGAGCGTACATATTTTTTTCTACAATCGTGAGGATCATCCCTCACAGATGTGTTTATCAACAGTCTTTTGTTTTACTTTTTTTTAACGCGAGTGGCCGGTGACCTTTTGATCCGTGAGCGTCTACGCTGTTACTTTTTAAAAAAAATTGAAGGTGTAATTATAGTTATATAACAGACATATTAACATACATTTCCATAGACATATTTTTTAGGGTCGTGCGGGCGGGATTCGAACCCGCGACTGCTTATCTTTGTAGTCCGGAACGTAAACCACCACACTGTGACGGTCGTTAAATTATTATTAAAAAATATGTATAGCACTGTCTGATAATATCGACCATGTTAGTCCGTGGGTTGGCTAAGAAACAAAACTCACTAATTTTATTAAAAATACTTCAATCATGAATTATAGTACATAATCTAAATACATTTTACGTAACGAAAATATGATATTCGGAGTGTTTTTTTTTTATATATAGTTAGGTGTTTCTGCAGTTTTAAAGGCACACTGAGGCATAAAGACATTGACGCCATCAAAAACAGACTAAGTCAAAATTATTACCTCAATTTGAAGTGAGGTGTTGTTTAGCTGAGCCATCTTTTAGCCTTTCACCGGTGATCTTGTTCTTAATACAATATCATTGGTCACACTCCATCAAGCAAACTTTAAAACCGGCCAAGTGCGAGTCGGACTCGCGCACTGAGGGTTCCGTGCCAACTTTAACTGAATTGAGGAATCCAAAAAGGACGAAATAAGAAACCAAAAATTTGCGCACGGGCGGGACTTGAACCAGCAACCTTTTGGCAAACCGGGCCAAACGCTCTTACCAATTGAGCTACCGTGCTGTTAGTCCGACCCTGCGAAATTTGTGGTTTCTTATGAAAACGTCAATTGCGTGACGCTTAGCGCCATCTAGCCGTCTGTTTATGAAACAGATGGCCCAAGCAGTTATTCTTTACAGAATAAATTCAACTTGGAAATTGATGTCGCTTCGATATCTATGCTTTAGAATGTTTTTATGACCATGACTGAATTTGTTTGTTTTAGTTTTATGTATGGCAGCCCTTTAATGTCATTTTTTTTATTTTTTGTATGAGTATCGTAAAGCGGTTAACAGGATACATACTCCTACCAAATGTCATCAGTGTGATGCTTATAGTTACTTACAGAATAAATGGCTGTGACAAACGGACGGACAGACAGACAGACAGACAGACAGACTTGACGAAACTATAAGGGTTCTGTTGTTTGCCATTCGGCTACGGAACCCTAAAAATGGCACCATTTGGTAAGTATGAATTTAGTGCATAACACTCACTGTCGATAAACTATCGATATTTTTCATGACATTGTCCAAAACATAATGGAACTAAAACTTCAAAAGAAGTGCAGTTTATCGCAACTACACCTTTAAATCAAAGAAAACACCTTTTATCACGAGTTATCACATTATAAATGTCAATAAAATTTAATTAAAAAGAAAACATCAGCACAACAGAGTTTTAGGAGACATTTAAGAGGCAGCTCGTACTTGGCCGATTTTTTTCAAAATAGCTTCCAATTTTTCGATACGTTGCTTATAGCGAGACGTTTTGTTTTGAAGGGTTTTAATTTTCCTTTTTTGGAGTTTCATTATCTTTTCATACTTGATGAGTTTAGCTTGCAACTGGTGTTCACGCCCCTTCGCGAATCTGTTTTCACGTAAATCATCTGAGCAGCTCATTAACTGAAAAAAAAACAGTCAATGTAATTTAAATATATGTATATAGACAGCGTAATATAAATATTTAAGCTAATGCGTACCTGTGCTTCTTCTTTTGGTACGTTTTCTAATTCAGTTCTAGAGACTTCGAAGTCGCTTTCATCTGATACGCTGCCAGGTGTCTGTAAAGATTACGTAAATAATTAGAGCAATAAACTCCATTACTTCTAGTAGGTAAAAGAAATAGTAATTTCATATGACACCATCAATAGCAAATTAAAAACTTTTACCATCGGATAAGTAATGAAATCGATAAAGAAAATACTGATACAAATATTTGTATCGCGTGTTGTTGTTGTAAGTTGTGATTGTGATGAAACATCTGCTCAGCTTTAAATACAATAAAAAAACTCGATTTTAAATCGATCTTCGGGTAAAGTTGTTTACGTATTAAAGAGTTCAGTCTATATTTAAAATTGAGGATGTGATAATAAAGAACTTTAAAATTTTAAAATATTTTGTTTTTTACTCTACTGTTACCTGTACATTTATTTGAAAAGATTCGTTCAGTTTGCTTGAACTAAGTTGGTCATCAGGGAAGTCATTCTAAAAAATAAGAATAAATTAGTTTTAATCACGGAATAGTAACACGCAATGAGAAGATGATTTTTAAAAAAAAATATAATTGTCAAGTTACCTCATCCTTTATTTGGATGGTTACGTTGTGCTCGTCAGAAATAAGTTGGTCATCAGAGACAAGGGAAGAGTCATTCTGCAAAAAAAAACGAGGACGAGGTGTCAATACCGTTTTCTCAAAAAATCATTGTAAATTATAGCTTTTGTACTATTATAAGAATTTTCGAAATCCATGCAGTACTTTTAGTGTAAAGGAGTAACAAATATCCATATATCCTCATAAACATTTGCTTCTATAAGTAATAATAATAAGATAACAATTTTCTACCTCCTTTTTTATTTTAATGGTTCGGTTTTGTTCGTAAGACAACGGCTGGTCACAAGAGGCAAAAGCAAAGTCATTCTGCAAAGAAAAGGTTTAACATTTCACTTTAAGCGACATAAGACGCAATAAGCTACCTATCTGTTATTTGTTCTGAATTTACTAAACAAATATTTTAAAAAAAAAACAGAAATAAATAAGTATTTTTAATTTTGCTATTATTAACTGTACATAGATAAATTAATCAGATTTTTCAGAAAACTGAACATTTGCAGAGTCTGTTAACAAAGTGCGTGTTGTCCTTTGTTGTTTGTGCCACATTACTGTCAAATTCGTGCAATACAAGATTCATCGTCGTCATAATTTTCAGTCAAAGAAATAATTTTCGTGCACTGCTAAACATAGGCCCACGTTTTTACACAGTGAGCGATAAAGAGATTAACAAAAGAAAATACCTATTCAATTTTATATTAGTTTGTATTATTTATCGCAGACTTATTTACTGACAACTTGCTTACTTTGTTTTCTTCCGAAGTTTCTTTTGAAGAGCAAGGAGGATCCATGGTAAAGGCATTCTGAAAATCCACATATTCGTCTTTATAAGCGGTGAAAGGTATAAATTTTTTATTTTATTTTTATCACACAGTAATTTGTTACTAAATTAAAGTTCAGACTAGCTGCGTAACCATATAATTAAAACAATGTACTTGTACTTACCGATGAAACAATTTGGCACAAAGATATTGTTGGGTAAGCTCCATCAAAAAGTCTGCGGCTCTTTGGTAATGGTTGAAAACAATCTTCCTGAAAATGGTCTGAACATATTACACTACTCTTTACTGGAAACCAATTAGGCCCTCTACCAGTGGCATTAATCCATTTTTCTTTTAAACTGGGATTTTTATGTGGAAAACTGAAAAAAAAACACAGATACAGATACAGTCATACAGATTTCATTTAACTATATTTACATGTTTTTCCTAATTTTAAATAACATATAAAATGCAAATTATAGTATTTTATAACTCTAAATGGATAAGTATATTCTGGTAAACGCTCACGGGTCGATAGAACACCAGCCGTCGCGTAGGTAAACAAAATTAAGGCATAAATGTGAGTAGTCAACATAAGTCCGGGGCCTCTGTGTGTTGGCTTCGCGCCATGTACGCCTTCCAAAGGTCCAGGAATGGAGATAACAAAGCTTCATCATAATAACAATAATACATTTTTAATTTCACTACTCAATTTTCTTAACTTTAAAATGTATCGATATTAATCGCATTGTATCGGACTGCATCCCTCCCTAGCCCGCAACCCAAAGATGGCGGGGACGACGCGCGCGCGACGTAGAGTCGCGGCCGCGGTGATACGAAGAGAACGTCTCGCTCGCACAGTAAACGCGTCAAATAAATTATTTATCGTCTTAGATTTCATTGGGCGAATAAATAATTGTTGCTCTCATACTTACACGTGGTACGTAACACCATGTTTATTGTAGGTTTTGTTTTCGCTTCTATTTTTACACGTTATCACTGTACAGTTTGGCATTTTGAATGAAGCGAGACTGTTCCGGTTGAACTGTAGGTAACTAAATCGTCGAGCCAAATCAGAGTCCAGTAAACAAGCACAGTAGTCACAGTTAGAAAAATCAATCCAGAAACAAAGCCGAGTCGTGTGGGACTCCGAAAGCACAATAATTCGCATCTACCATGGACGAATCGCATGAGCAGACTAAAATGGATGGCAAGCAAACAAAACAATGGGCATGTTGTATCCCCAAACTTGTTTTTGCACATTATTTTTCTCACTCTCACCTGCATAAATCGTAAGTTGTCTCGCTCACACGCACCGGATTAACTTGAAGGACAATTGCCGAGGGACCCGTTAGACCTACTACCTGAACCTTTTCAACTATGTTTTTTTGTATGAGTTTAAATACAACCCTAGGTTGTTATACCTCGTTGGATAGCTGATAAACTGTAGAGAGCAAATGCCATAATATTTTTTTGAGATATCCAGAAACAAAAATATATTTTTTTATAATTTGTACAAATTTTCTTAAGTTTCGATCGTCTACAATGACCTATTAAGTTAACTTACGTGCAATTTTAGTCATTGAGGTCATTAACATTCTCATTGTTCATGTAAAACACCAAAAAGTAATCATAAGAGTCAAAAAAATTCAAAATATTCAATTCAATAGCCGAAAAATTGGGCTATCTCAAAACGGTTAAGTTTAGGATGGGGGGTTCCATAGTGAAATCATTTAGATATGTAGTACACATTACTAAACGCCCTTAGCGGATATAGGTAGACTTTTCCTGTAACCCTGTATACACATATTTATTATTTTTTATATAATCGTTTAAAAGTAACAGGCAGTATGCATGTTTATCATCGTATTATAGTTATCTTTATTTCTATCCTCTTCTCTTTTCTTGCATCTGTAACTTTACTTGCACACCGCCTGTATATATATTTTTCTCTGTTCTGACCTATGGTTGACTGGTAGAGAATGCTTTTGGAATTAATTCCGCCATAGGTGTACATATGCTAAACCAATTTTATGTTTTGTGCATGAAGTTTTTAAATAAATATCTGCCTTAACCTTTAACCAAAAAGTACATTTTCTAACCGTTAAGTAAGGCACTAATGGGTTTAGGAACATTTGTTGTTCTCATTTCCAGTGAAAGCGAGTATTGTGCGAAGTTAGTTACGCCACCATCCACTCCGACCTGCAGTTGCGGAAGAGACGGTTGCCACATTGTGGTCGATTCGCTTGCGACATTTATCGACTTAGCTACTCTGCGTTGATAGTTTAAATAAAAATCAGGAATCCTCCTACTGTTGATTTAACACACCAGGGCCCCTATTTTTGATTCACTCGCGTAGAGATTACGAATGATTTTCCTTCGTGATCCCAAAATCGGCATTTTTGAATCATTCGGTCGAACGAAATCCCCAAACGAGTGCCTCCGACCACTCGTTTGGGAAGGCGAGTGATAGACGTAACGTCAAAAAGACTTGTATTTGTGTTAAATTTTGTGACTTGCTTTCTTACTCTAAATTTTAACTAATTAAGTATAAAAGTTCAATTAAATTAAATGTACATGGATAATTTGCTTTTGCAAAGGATTTTAAAGTAAGGGAAATGACAAAACAGTTGAATATTTTGTAGAAAGAGCTGTTCAAAGAGACATCGAAACAACCCGTTTGACTGGGCAATTTTCAGCTCAAATCTAATTATTTCGAGATAAATAGCTCACCAAAGAATTAATCCTGATTCCGAGACCTATTATGGTCTCGAGTAGACCGTATTGCCCGAGTATCCATTGCAATTCAGGTAAGTTTAAGTCATGATTATCTGTTTGAACAAATATCTTGATTACATAGAATGAAGGCAGTTTGACTGTTTGCACATAAAGCTAATCTACCAATAATACTTCCAGGTCATTCCAGCCATTAATTGTTTGTTGCTGAATCCTAAAAGTTTCCTTGGAAACCATAGAAATGCAAGAATTGCTCGGGGCACAGGCACAGTTTTTAATGAATTACTGAAAGCCTTGAATTCCCCTTCAGTACTCAGATAGTGTGTTTAAATCCCTAAAAACCTTCCTGAAATGATGGCAGTAGCATGCAGTAAGTATCATGACACAAATTGAATTAAATTTTTCATTACCTCAATGTAGTTAAAGTTAACCTTAATCTTTCCAGGATCCACAACCTTCAACGACTACCAGGTGTATAAGTGTATTAATAGACTGCCTGCACTATATTTTGTAAATACACACTACTAACAATGAATTCAAATTAGTATTGGATAACCCGTAGATAATTTCAAATTAAGAGAACTTTGATGAAAAAAGCATTGTAAAATGTTTGTATAAAGAGGATTATGATGCCAATAATTTGTGAACACAAAAATATTAAACTGTTGAAAAGATGCCTAAAAACTTAGTTGCAGATTGTTTTTCCGGAGCATTGGTTGGGTCTATGTTGGTTTGGGATGTGTTATGTGCTTCTAGTGATATTTCATGCAAAAAAAAGATGAATATGATAGCAAGACAACTCTTTATTGCACATCACAAAGGTCAGTTCAAATATGTTTACGGTAAATGTACAAAATGAATGTTTTAATTACTTAAATAAAATTTGATTTACTTACAAATGTTTGTTTCATTTTATTATAACAACTTATAATAAATGTCTACAGAATAACATTGACATAAACAAGTTATTACTCAGATGTACAGTCCATCTATGGTATTATTTAACAGTTAATGAAAAGCATGTCCAATAAAAAAAAGGAAATTTAAATTATTACATCAATAAATAATTATCTAAGCTATATCACTATTCTTAAAACTAACCCAATAGACTTTATTATTAAAATGTTATATTAAATTGCACTGAAAGTATAAAATAGATATAGGTCACACACATCATATCAACAATATAGAATAACATGTTTGATAATGTTGACTGCAAATGATTTTGGATGATTGCTGGTGTTCTCTAGACTCAAGAGTACTTAATTTTCTCTCCGTATTATAAATGAATACTACATGTAACCACCTCTTTGCTATGTTATCTTTGTTATTGTTCCTAGTTTGATTAGGGTTTTTATGATTGTCTTGTTGCTATACCTGAAAAAGATTATAAACAGATTAAAAGAAATCATAAAGAATGAATAGTAGAAGTGAATCTTAGAAATCACAGTAGCCAGTCTAGATTATCACATTTCACATTAGTTTACCACTGAACCGCAGTAGACTATTGTTTGTTCACCTAAACAGGAGAAGAAGAAGAATAATGCATGATAAATACCTTAAGTCAAGACGCCTCTCAATGTTTATTTAATGAATTGGATTCGCTTCATTTTGTTGTTGATTGTGAAACAACAAATCCTTGCCGTCTAATATTTTTGCGTATCTTTCTGGTTGAAGTATATTTCTCTGCTCATCACTGATGTGAGCTGCAGGTTTGTATAATGCTAATATAATGTTGAATTTAACTTTTTTTATCACAAACTCAAGAAAACAATAATATAATAAATGCAAACTCCAATAAATTGTTATGTTGACACTAAGTGACGTGACATTAATAGTTTTTTCTCATGAAAAAGGCTAACGTTTTGAATATACAGCCAAAATATCGTCAAAATTACGGTTGCGAATGTTACCGGTTTGTTTAATCTTTGGTAAAAATACATTATTTTATCAATTCTTAGTATAATGGCAACACCGCAGTCGAATGATTCAAAAATACGAAAAACTGCGTTGAAGTGACTTGGGTGGACGAGTGAAATTTTAGGCGTATACGTTTGAAATAAGTCATACGAAGGATTTCAAAAATAGGGGCCCAGTGTCGGAAGTCTCAACATAGTTCCCTGTAAAACCACCAGGTGGCGCTCGAAAAATGCCGTAACAAAATTAGTGTTTTCGTGTATTTATTGATCGAGAAGAATTTTTGAATGAAGCTTAAAAATTACAAATTTTTTTTTAAGATTCATTAAACATACAAGCTACATAAGTTAAAATGATATTTGATGAATTAGAAAATCATAAAATTGAAATTTTCTACGAGAAATGTCAAAAATGTTGCATCAGACTTCGCCCGCAGGTAGTAGATAGATTATAAAAAAGTTGTCTGGCAGCACGGTCTGGCAGATATCTATTTATTTTTTTACATGTACCTACACATATTTATTGATTTTTATATCGTATATAAGTACAGTATGCATGTTTATCATTATATTATAGTCATCTGTATTTCTATTCTCTTCTCTTTCCTTGCCCCTATAACTTTACTTTCACCGCCTGTATATATTATCTTTTTTGTCTGTTCTGGGGCCCTATTTTTGAATCACTCGCTTCGAAATGGCGAGTGATTTTCGTTCGACAACGAGTTTTTTTCTATGACTTTTAATTCATCTTCGAACGAAAATCACTCGCCATCTTGAAGCGAGTGATTCAAAAATAGAGCTCCTGAACTATGGTTCACTGGTAGAGAAAGCTTTTGGCATTAAGTCCGCCATATGTGTACATATGCTAAACCAATTTTGTGTTTTGCGCATGAAGTTTTTAAATAAATATCTACCTTAACCCTTAACCAAAAAGTATGTTTTCTAACCGTTAAGTAAGGCACTAATGGGTTCACACACTGCCTCCTTTCTACCTCCCTAGGTAGGTAATGAGCTGCTTATTAAAATTTGGTACGTTGAAGTCTCGATATTAAGTGTACAGTGGCCACCACATCAGGTTACCCATTTCTGTTGTAAACTAGCTCTTATTACAACTGCATCAAAATACAGCAGTGTTTACTTTCACGTGCTGTTGTCCGTACCTAACTTAGTATTGTGTACGACCTCCGTGATGTAATGGTTACGCAGGCTTCGAGGTCCCGGGGTCGATTTACGGTCGGGACAATAATACATCAAAACTTTAACTATTGTCTCGGGTCTGGGTGTTGTGGTATTTAATTTATAACTACCACTGTTATGTCTGATTTCCATAACACAAGAACACTAGCTACCTACTTGAGGATCAGATCAATATTTTATTATTATTAATTTATTGTAGCCATCATTTTATTACCTTTATTATGAAGTCGGTAAAAATATAAAGAAAATTCATTGTCGAATACAGTTGAGCGAGCACGAAACATCTAAAACGCCATCTAGCGAGTGGTCGACAGACAAGTTTTTTTATAAAGGGGCTTTCCACTTGTTAAGAAGATACACCACCGGAGTAGAGCTAGTTTATAGATTACTTCATCATTGTAGATAAGAACTACAATGTGCCCATTGAGGTACCTACCTACCTAAAATAATGCCTACAAAACTATAAAAAATGGCATTACACGACTATAAGAAACAAAAGCATTATCTAAATGACAAAAGCTATTATTTATACCAATATAATTCTGAATGACAATACAGAAACTCAGGTAATGCCAGTTGTTGGGGTCTGTATTAAACTAACGATTGTATGTTAATGAAATGAACAATTGACCACTTTTGTTTAATGCTTGCTACTTTGATACGATACAAATACTAGTGAAACGCAAAAATGCCTTAAAAAAATGCTTTGACCATCCGGTATACCAGTGGCCCTATTTTGGAATCACTCGCTTCGAAATGGCGAGTGATTATCGTTCGAAGATGAATTAAAAATCAATAGAAATCACGCAAAATATAGACATAGGTAGTCACAAAAATCAGTTAGGGGCCCTGGGGCCCTATTTTTGAATCACTCGCGTCAAGATGGCGTGTGAAATTCATTGATTAATGTCCGATTTCCCAATGAAAATTAGTATAATTCCACGCAGAAGTGATTTGAAAATACATAACTGAATTTTGTGAGTACCTACGTCTATATTTTGCGTGATTTTCATTGATTTTTGTTTAGTTTTCGAACGCAATTCACACGCCGTATTTAAGCGAGTGATTCAAAAATAGAGCTCCTGGCTGGCAACCCTGCCACCCGTAGTTTATAATAAATATTGTACGTTATTTCAGGTAATTGTACTCTATACTTTATGATAATAATAAAGTGCACAAAAGTACTTTATTTATTTCACATGATTTATTGTAGTGGCTGAGCACGTTGGTTTCAAGGCCTCGCCTCTCCGAGGTCCCGGGTACGATTCCCGGTCGGATCAATATAGAAATCAAATTTTCTATATTGTCTCGGGTCTGGGTGTGGTGGTACCACCGTTGTGTCTGATTTCCATAATACAAGTGCATTAGCTACCTATAAGATCAGAGCAATGTATGATGAGCAATGATTGAAGTTCAATATTTCATTTTGTCATTCGGATTACGAATTTTGAAAAAATATAGTGGTAAGTTATTTTTGTTAAACGAAATTTATTGATTAATGCTGAATAAATACTGAAGAAAAGTAAACGAAAGAAGAAAAGAAAGAAAAGAAAAGTAACTTTATTTTCATACCTACTGTATACTTTTTAATTTTTATCTTACCTTTTTGACCGAAGTACAGCCAGCACATCGGGCTACCCACTTTTGTTGCAAACTTCCCCTTATAACTACTGCATAGGATACCGCAGTGTTTAGCTTGACATGCTGTTATTTACTTTCATTGCAAAAATATGACATGGCAGCACCAGGATCGATAAGCATTAATTAAATATGATGCGTGATGCTGGATAAAAGAAGGTACCTACAAATAAATAAATAAATAAAATTAATAAACAAAGATCGAGGCTTGATTTTTAGTGACATGAGCAGTTAATATACCGGAAATGTAAATATCAATTATGTTCAGGGCTAGCTCATTGTTGACAGGTCGGCTTGTGTCTTTTAAAAAAACCGGCCAAGTGCGAGTCGGACTCGCGCACTGAAGGTTCCGTCCCAACTTTAATTGAATTTGGGAATCCACTCACTTCCCCTTAGTAAAATCCACAATATTTTGTTGACATCAAATATAACTTTGTTTTCCATAGTGTTTGTATGAAGTACAAAGTTATGTTTGCGGTTGTTGAAAATGTGCTATATCTCAAAAACTTCTCGTTCGATTTCATCCGAACCAATTTTCATTGAAAGTATTTGTTAAGATCTATATTACATATTTTTTTCAAAATTTACACTCTCTTAGTTTAGAAGTTAGATGGGGGGACGCCCATTTTACCACTTTGGAAGCGTCTAGCTATGAAACGTTAGACTTTAAAAGAAATTGGTTTTAGGAACCTAGGTGTCATTTAAAAAGACCTATCTATAGACACCCCACACGTATAGGTTTTACTAAAAAAATTTTTTTTGGTTTTAGTTTCATGTATGGCAGCCCCCCCTTAAATGTCATATTTTTTATTTTTTGTATATGAATCGTAAAGCGGTTAACAGGATAGATACTCCTACCAAATTTCAACAGTGTGATGCTTATAGTTACAGAATAAAATGGCTGTGACATACGGACGGACAGACAGACAGACAGACTTGACGAAACTATAAGGGTTCCGTTTTTTGCCATTCGGCTACGGAACCCTAAAAAGGGTAGCAGCAATGACGTTCAAAAGGAATAACTAATTTTAAAAAATTAAAGATATCTTAGGGTAGCAGTGGATGGGATACGCACATCAAATAACTTAACAACCATCAATTTATGTTCAGCAATATATTTAATTTTACCTCAAATTAATTATTTCACAGAAAATAAACAATTGTTCAACAAAACTATTACTAGGTACAGAAAAATCGATAACATACATCAACAGTGCAGTGTACAAGATTTTTTCTTTAAATGCGCGACAAAAAATCGTTTAAAGCGCAAAATATATTTTCATGATAAATATACCAACAGATCACACAGCAAATTTACCCGAGCATACATACCTAATACTGGCACTCCTAGGAATGTAACCATTCTCGCAATTTCGTCTTGTCGTCCCCATAAGCATTTTAAAACTTGTTCAACAATAATGTCTTAAAGTAATTATAACACAAATAAAATGGTATAATGTAATAACACAACTAATTGTTAAAAGTTATCAACACTATGACTGACTGAATATATATTCTGCGTGTTTTGATCAAAATATACCGGAATTGACCATTGGTTTCGATATTTTCTGTTCAAAACACAAAGAATTTTATTTTAACCCATGTATGAACTATTTTTTTCTCCGATTTAGATCATTTTCGGATACTGGAAGGGCTCTTGTGAAGACTGCAAGGGTGATTTTTTAAATGGGTCGATAACGACCCCTTGGGAACAAGTGTATTTAACTAATATTTCGGTCCCTAGGTCCAGACGAACGCCTTAAACGAATGATATAATAGGATTTAGAAAATCTTAACTCCGACGATGCGATACTCAGTGCTGATATCTTCATTGACCCTCCCGATAATGACAGGGTATCCGACGGTGATTCTGGCGATGAAGAGGACACATACCTCTATCATTTAACACGTCAACAGTTACTCGCACCCGCAAGTCCAGCTTCGAGGCCCGTCGTCCGTCTTCGAGGACCTTTAGTCGAGAAAACCGCGTACATTTGAGGATCTCGCATTAGTTCTGGGAAGATCTCTCTTCACCCGTTTGGCGTGTAGTAACTTTATTTTTCTCTACCACGTGCTCCTTCGCGTGCTATTCCACGTACTCTCCCGCGATTTATTTGTTCTAGTGACAAGGGTGGTGTATCATTGAGTTCCTCATCCTCGCTGGACGCGGTTTTCTTGACAAACAGACACCTGAAAGCTTATAATTGCGGGAGTTGCGGGTATGAGCAACTGTTGACGAGATAAATAATAGAAAAATGTATCTCGGGTATCACCGTCAGATAACCCGTCATGGCCAAGAGGATCAATAAATATATATGCACCTAGTATATTATCGTCGGAGCTCAAATTTTCCACCCCTGTATGATATCCCTTGTTTCAAGCAAACAACGGATTTTCGGTAACATTGTAAATTATTTCCCATACAAAATTTATTAGGAATTATCTAGGTAGCTATCGAAAATCGCCGAACATACAAAGGGGTTCATTTGATAGGTATAGTGACCAGTTGGCCACCTATCACCTTGCAACTTGCACCTTGGCACCTTACATGAAATATCTTAGCGTAATTAAAAATTGATTTTTACAGTACCATCTTTCTTACTAACATAGTATTACTAACCTATAGACACTTTTGGTCTGAAATAAAAGTATTTTTATGTGACTTTTTTCCAGTTACAGGATTATCCTTAATTTTTAGACTTAACGAACGAATTGTAACCTAAAGAACCAAATCAACAAATTATAATAAAATATTTATTAACTAAAGCCAGATAATCATTGCAGTATGAAATTTATTAACCAAGTAATGATTCAGTGAAGCTAAAGTTATAATTATTTTTTAAATACGTCTCGCAAGATTCAGAAACAGAGTTCCAGACAGAGCTCAGGCCAGTATCTGTTACAATGTCACACATCTTCGCTAGGTTCCTTCTCTTAGTGTTGTCAAGCAAATTCGTGTGCAACTCATTTAAAAGATATATTGATGTTTCAGCAGCTCTGTCATGTTTGCTTTTCCTTGACCACTTCAAATTTTTTACATTAATCACCTCACAGGTTTTGAGGTATGGCACCATGATGACATTTAGTGCCTTGACCAGCTGCTGGGGATCTAAATCGGTTGGCAATATGCTTGCACAAACCTGATGTCTAGCAACTCCGGGGAATTCTGGATGAATGGCCTTTAATTCATGCATCTCCACCGCCATGCTAATTGTCGAAAGATGTAAAAAAGGCAAAGCAATATCAGGGAAGCATGTAATTAACCTAGATAAAGTGACAGCTTCATGATTTCCTGACGCAGTTTTTTTAACGTTTAAAGTAGTGCATGTTCTTTTGAATGTGTCTAAAAATTCTGATGGTCTTGTTTTCGTGAAAATTTTATCAATATTATTCCCCCTGACCAACCCCATCACACAACACTTAGCAATAGTGCCTGTGTGGCCATCCACTTTCTCTAAGATTTTCCGTCTCATCTCTTGAGCATTGAATCCCTTCCTTTCTTCCTTCATTCCGCTATGGTTTGCCAAGGATCGTTGAATATGTTCATTATTTTTTGCTACTTGATCAGCTGCTATTTTCATATCTGATAGAGCCTCTTTTAGATTCATCATTTTTTGCTTTTCTTCTAACTGTAAAAAAATGTGTTGCCTTTTCCTTTTCTTCACGTTTTCTCTTCTTTATCTATATCTTTTCCTTTCTCTCCTTCTTGAGGCCCTGCTAGAAACAGAAAAAACAGATGATGCCGCTTTCAAATCTTTTTACAGACTTAAAATACATACGAGTAAGTCTACAAGAACATTATACAGGGTGTCGCGTAAGTGTGTGTCCTCTACAAAATCCGTAGATGGATTAGATCATGACCTAGGTACCAGAATAGGACAACATGGGTTAGAAAAGTCTTATGGTTTAAGTGATAATAAACAATTTACTCACTTTCGCTCTCAACTTTACTAATATTATAAAGCTGAAGAGTTTTTTTTTGTTTGTTTCAATGCGCTAATCTTAAGAACTACTGGACCGATTACATAAAATCTATTTGTTTTGTGCAGCTTATTTATCGAGAAAGGCGTTAGCCTTTATATATAAGCTTTCCTAAATAAATAAGCTTTCCTTTTTTACCCAAATTTCTTTAGCTATAAAACATCACCCTGCGACAGGAGGGAATAAACTTCATACGCGCGGACGCAGTCCCGGTGGACTGCTAGTCTTTATCTAAATACTGTTCGGGTAGCCTCTTAAGTTTATTAGTCAGAAATTATCAAAATTTTACTTAAATGTTTAATTACCTGTGTTGAAAAACGTACTAAACAGTTGGCCAATACTGATAGATGATGATCTAATCCATGTGCACATTGTTTATCTTAAGTTGACATTGTTTCTTTTGTAAGCTGTCTTTGTTTAAAAAACCGGCCAAATGCGAGTCCGACTCGCGCATTGAGGGTTTCATGCCAACGTTAACTGAACTAGGGAATCCACTTACTTCCACTTAGTAAAACACCACAATATTTTGTTGTCAGCAAATATAACTTTGTTTGTCATAGTGTTTGTATGAAGAACAAAGTTATGTTTGCGGTTGTTGAAAATGTGCTATATTCTCAAAAACTTCTCGATCGATCCCGTGTGAACTAATTTTCGTTGAAAGAATTTGTTATGGTATACATTATATATTTTTTTCAAAATTTACGTTCGCTTAGTTTAGAAGTTAGATGGGGGGGGGGAGGACGCCCATTTTACCACTGGAAGTGGAAGTGGAAGCGTCTAGCAAAGAAACGTTAGACTTTAAAAGAAAATATTTTAAGGAACCCCTATGCCATTTAAAAAAAACGGTTTTAGATTCATGTATGTATGTAATAGTACATTATGATACAAGTGTGCTAAGTTGACCATTATATACAAGGCGATATTGTGTGCGCACGAGCGAAAGCGAGTGCGCCATAAGAAAGCCGCGTATATAATGGTCACAGGCACACGCGTATCATACGACGTTTTTCAACACACTTGCGAGGAAAAAACAAGACTCTTCATTTACTAAGTTTTTAATTATTAAAACGTTAACTCGTAGTAAAAATACATTTCACTCGACTTTGATGGCAAAAGACTATCGCACGCGTTTTTCGCCTCGTTACATATGTCCGCCAGAGTATTAACTCTAAACTTATAGGTTTTCTTCATTTTCTTTACTTGAAGTAGACATTTTCGTTAATATTAAACTTCACAATTAATTCAAACTTCGTCACAGCCGATAATTACCTATGTATTTACGAAAAATGGCGCATTGTTTTTTTTTCTTGCCACGATACCGATGCGCGCGCAAGGCTAAGGGCGAACTAGATCGGCCAACAGCCAAGATTAAAAATCTAATAATTCGTGTTAAAAACACAAATTACAGAAAAATTAAATGAAAAATCTGGATTAGTTGATTTTATTGAAATAAATACCTATGTAGAATACTGTTATTTTTCGCATAAATAATGTTTGTTGCTAAAATAAAGGTTATAATTTAACCCGACTAAATTACATCGCTTCTTCTTCTTACTTACGACTTGGTACTAGGGTACAAACCTAAATTGGTCGGGTTAATAAACTAAAGGCACTAGTGCAATAATATAACAAAAAAGCACACGTGTTTAATATCTAGGATTATGTGCCAAAAATCGGTGGAATAAAAACGTCTTTTTGAGCAAGTGTGTTGAAAATATCATTATTTTTCATTTTTTGTACAAGAATCGTAAAGCGGTTAACAGGATACATCTTTCCACCAAATTTCAACAGTGTGATGCTTATAGTTACAGAATAATAATTGGCTGTGACATACGGACGGACAGACAGACAGACGGACAGACTTGACGAAACTATAAGGATTCTGTTTTTTGCTACGGAACCCTAAAAAGAACCGTCTCAAAATGAATTCATGAAATAAGTATCCGTTTGACTGACTTAAATCAATGCAAGGTCAGGTCAGAAAAAGCTACTTACCGATCAATCCACCTCAAACTTTGTCTTAATTTATTGTTATAGCACTTTTTCGCGTAGATAGCAGGGAAGTAAAGCAAAGACGGGTGAACTGGGCAATGATGACAACTGAACTGAACTTAATAATAACTGATCCAAAAATCTAATGGTATGTCAACTGTTAATTGTTGAGCCATTAAGCAGTGTTGCGACTTGAGATTTCAATTTACCCCAAAAAAGTAGTGTTATGAGATGATAGTCTATGGTTGTCGTCTTGTCTATAGTCTTGTCATAAGATGTCGAAACATATTAATTTGTCTTATAATAAATTAATTTAATATAAAGTGCCCTGCCTCATTATTCCCACATATGTCGAACCCTATTACATGGTGTCGAAGTGGGATTCTCGGAATTAAAAATGGAAAGCAAATCCAAAAATAAAATTAGTCTTGCAGGATGCGGTAACATGGCTATGTCCGGGAATCTGTCAAATAATTGGAAAAATTGGATACAATCGTTCAAAATATTCCTTAGAGCTTCTTCGATGGAGGCGGAGAGCGACGGACGAAAAGTAGCGTTACTTCTACATATGATTGGGGAGCCAGGTGTGGATATATTTAATTCGTTCCAGAAAGATGTCGATACGATCACGTATGATGAGATTGTAAAACTTTTTGAGAATTATTTTGTGCCGAAACGTAATCTTACATTTGAATGCCATAGCTTCTTTACGCACAAGCAAAGTGCTGATCAGACGTTGGAGCAATTCGTTACTGAATTGAGAGCTCTAAGTCGATCGTGTGAATTTGGCACGCTTCAGGATAGATTGATAAAGGTTACTTTCATATCGACGGTCCCTACGTACAATCCCCTATCTGAAAAAGACAAATTTTACAGGAGAGCGTTTTGAAGTTTCAAACACGTGTAAATCAAGTTCTTTGCAACGTAAAGTATTGAAATTCGGCATAAGGGTTTGATATATCATGTATTTTATAAAAAATATATAGATAGTTCAAAAAAGTATCTTTTAGTGTATTATTCGTCACTTACTTACTTATACATCGGAATCACCTCTATTGAAAATAACTTAAGTGGTACTTATTAACTTTTACGTGGGATTTTTTAAATAGATCAGAGTGGTAATTGCCATTTCTGTCATTTTACGTGGGACAGAGAGTATAAAAAAATTGTAAGCTGTATTTAAGTGTTTGACTCACACACAATATTTTTGTATAAGAGCATAGTATAAGAAGTCCATTTGCTCAAATGGGCGGCGAGCGGTTCCTTTGATGCTTTAGCGGCACCAAAAGCACCAACAGTCTGGTTGCAAACCATTTGAGCGAATCAACTATGTGAATCTGGTTCTCTCATACAAAATGGCGTAAAACCGTAGAGTATAGTATAAAAAGAAACGTCGCGTAGAACCATTTTTCTTTGGGAATGTTGCTCTGTACATTATTGAAGTTCCTAGATGATGAATAATTTTGTACTCTAGAGAGTACATACAGGGTTTTGAGAACAGGCTAAAAAAAGAAGAAAGTTGTTTTACAAACTTTTAATCAACACCATGACAAAACTTAGTCTTTTCTCTTTAATTATTTATTAATCAGCCTTGTATCAATATTTTTGTAATTATAAACTTAACTAAATAGATAACAAATCGTTTCACATAAAGAATCTTATAAAAACATACATTTGGTACGAATATGATCAGTTCAGGAGTATTTTATTTTACATAGCCTATAATTATTTATATATCTAATAACATTATTTTTCACAGTAGTTGAGAGTAAAATATTTATTATAAACTTCAAATAGTTAGTAGTATTATAAACAACATAATAATAAACCAATAATTACACATTTTTCTGGATTGTGAGAATCACTCATTAAACTTTGCTAAACAACTTAAAAATTATTAGACATTTCTTTTGAATTAAATATCAGCTATATAACAGAAACCACAACAACTTCTAGGTTAACAGAATAATTAAAATAATCACGATCGATCAATCATTTCTTATTTTTAACATTTTTATCATATTGTGTACTTACTAAACTTCAATCTAGAAACCTACTCCTCTTCATCAGAACTTGTAAAAGTTACATCACCAGAAGCAAGAGAATTATAAAATCCATGATACTGTCTAGGAATTATGTTATGTTCACAAAGATATTTGAGATCTATCAATTTTGCATTCGGGATTGGTAAGGGCCCAGCGTAAGCCTGGCTCAACTCATCAACTGACTGATTTTGACGCCTCCTATTTTGAGTTCTTTTGACAAAGATGCGGTGGTATGTTTCGTCAAACTTGTATTTGTATTTAAGCACGTCTGGCTCAGAAGAGGACACATGAATTTCTCTTATTTTAGACCACGTCATTTTCAGGTTTCTGTCATCTTTTGTCCAGTTTTTACCAGTCAGCAGTTTTTTGAAGTCTAGTATATCCTCTGTTGCAATTTCCTTTACAATATATGGATCTCCTGTATCTTTGGCCCACCTGACTAATGCAAACCATTGATCAGGCGTGTAGATCTCTTTATTTTTAGAACAACGCTCTATCAATGCATGAATACTGTCGTTTTCGTTTTGAGTGTGGCCTTTTTCCAAAAATCGATGTGTTATATTCACGTTAAACTCTTTGGCAGCGATCAAGTACATCATAAAAACAATTCTATTTCTATTTTGCCCCCCGCAGTTATCTGAATATAAGTTAATGGTTTGTATGCCTATGGCAGATTGATCCTTGATAAAATCATAGACACAACTGGCCACCTCATTTGCGCCTCGTTTGGCAGTACCTTCATGCCACATATAGCATTTTCCAACTTTCTTACCCATCTCGAAAATAGTGAAATTGAAAACGTTTAATTTTCTTTTATAGTACAATATGCTGGTTTCTGCATGAGGAGAAGAGTGCACTTTTTGGAAGTCGAATGCCGCGGTTACAGTTGTACTCGGTGAGTTGATAGCTGAAAGTTTGTCTGCATTTTTGAGACTTCGAGCCATGTCCTTATTTTGCAAATGTTCATTAAATTGTTCCTGAAGATCTTGATTCACTGGCTTAGACTGATTTTTATAGGCAATGCACACGTCGCATTGGTCTTTCTTGGGCCTATGAAACTCTATATTGAGGTTTTCATTGACAATGTCGGTGTATTGTCTTAAGGTTTTAGCCCTGTTCATATCTGTCTCTGGCACCCACTCCTTGTAGAGTTTGAACATCTTAGTCATGGTCAATTCACTATCTAAGTATAACTTTGACGATTCTTTCCGAGTATAGTGTGACTCAACTGGGGTAAATGATTTGACATGGTCACAAACGCTTTTAATAATTTCGACTGTCTTGACTTTGGGATGATTGTTATGACGTCCTCTCTCATCACAATCTATCGCGAGTCCCACGCCGTCAGCAAATTTTCGCAAAGCTGTTCGTACAATGCCTTCGCCAATAGCAAAAGTGTGCAAAAATATCGTTTTGCATACAGTAATTCGTTCATTTTTGACATCTCCTAGAGTTTTCGGCAGAAAGTATTTGACAGAAAATAATCTCTTTGATGGACCCTCCGTTGTAATGCGTCTCTTACTGATTCGTTCACACCACCGAAGCAAGAACTCCCACTGCCGCACACGATCACCAAGAGACCAATATTCTTTAAACATCTGTTTTCGAACATCTTCATCTATTTTCTCTTTGCACTTTAATCGACACCCATCATCGCAAGCAGGTAGCATAGATTTTTCAGATCGTACTTTTCCATTCCGACTGGCGTAGCTTAATCCCTGATTTTTTAACTGTTTTCTCTTGTTATCTATCCATTCTGGTTTGTTAACTTTGCGTATTCTTCCTAAGTTAGATTTCTTTTTTATTCTTCTTTTGTTTTTTATTTCTGTGGTAACATCTTTATCCGTCGTTGCATCAGTACTGGATGGTACATAGGTTTCATCGTTGTCAGGTAATGGTGAATTGGCACACATAGATGAAGTTGGGGTGTTAATATGAAATGAATTAAAGTTTTCTGATTCAACATTCTGCATTATAGTTGATATAGAAGGAGACCCTAAAGGAGTACTTGTATCTAGAGGTTGCTCTGATTCGGGCAACATATTTATTTCTTCTATGAGTATATTTTTCTCTGCATCGTGCGACGTTCTCACAATAATTTCCTGAGAATAATTACAATAATTGTCAAATGGCTCTGGATCTGTATAAGTAGTAATCTCTTCTATATTTCCAGGAACAGAATTAACAGCGCCATTCAAATGTGTGGCAGTAGTATTATTGGTGTTTTCATGAGCTTGGTCTTTTTCAGAGAGATAAGTGGCTGAGTGCGGGTGTAGAGGAATATTTGACAGGTTTTGTGACTCTGGATAATACATAATGATATTTTCCTCAACCTTGTCGTCTTTACTAGGTAGTGAAGCTGGAGTAGAGCATAATGCGGAATAAATATTATTTGGTTGTATGTTGGTAGATTCTAATATTGACTGCGATGTTTCTAATGCTTCTAAAATTCTTGAATCGGAAAGGGTTGCAACATTGGAGCGAAAAGAGGCAATTTTATTACATAAATCCAGGGTAGGTGCTTCTTTCGTGTGCATTTCAGCGACAACTTCAATTATATTTTCTTTGTTTTGCTCTTCTTGTTCATCGTCAGTAGAATCCCCTTTAATTGGTGCTGAGGAGTGGAAAAATAAAATATCTCAGTTCTCAGTTGAAAGTAACCCAGATAAATGAACGGAAGGCAGACATATCCGGCGAGATACTGGGCGAACAAGTTTGGATATATCAGTTTTAGACATGATAAAAATGAATTTATCGGGTTCTAATAAAAAAATGTAACTATTGTTCTGTCTTCATAAGCAGAAGTGTGACATCTGTAAACTACCAAGTTATGTTTAGCACATTGAGTAATTAAGTTCTTTTTCAGGTTAATAACATTCATGCATAAATACATAACTCATCTAGTTATTAAGCTCATTTTCAGGTTAAGAACATTCATGCATACATACATACACAACACATCTAGTTATTAAGCTCTTTTTCAGGATAACTACATTCATGCATACAATTACATAACACATCTAGTTATTAAGCTCTTTTTCAGGTTAACAACATTCATGCATAGATACACAACACATCTAGTTATTAAGCTCTTTTTCAGGTTAACAACATTCATACATACATACATACACAACACATCTAGTTATTAAGCTCTTTTTTTCAGGTTAACAACATTCATGCATACATACATAACACATCTAGTTATTAAGCTATTTTACAGGTTAACAACATTCATGCATACATACATAGCACATCTAGTTATTAAGCTCTTTTTCAGTCGAGCATAATATGATGATTCTAAGGCCTCTAAAATTCTTACTTAGGAAAGGGTGGCAACAATGGAGCGGAAAGTGGTCACTTTATTACCTAAATCCGGGGTAGATTCTAATATTGACTGCGATGTTTCTAATGCTTCTAAAATTCTTGAATCGGAAAGGGTTGCAACATTGGAGCGAAAAGAGGCAATTTTATTACATAAATCCAGGGTAGGTGCTTCTTTCGTGTGCATTTGAACGGCAACTTCAATTATATTATCTTTGTTTTTCTCTTGTTGTTCATCGTCAGTAGAATCCCCTTGACGCGGTGCTGAAGAGAATAATAATTAATTACATAAAGTAACAGAAATAGTAGTTACTTACGAGCTCGGAATGACATTTCCGAAGTAAAAAAACGTAGGTGGCAGTTATAAATAAAAATTGTGTTTGTTTTACAGCGTAAAATCACACATTTACCACTTACTGGACTTTACTTTTCAAATTTCCGACGTAAAACAACGTACCTGCCATATACGGAAAATTACGTTGGAACCCTGCAAAATTAGTTCTATTCGCACCAAAACTGAAAATCTAAATAATTATCTATAGGAAATATAATTAAAAGTAACAGTGAACTTAATTTATTTAAGTTCGAACATAAATAGTTCAAAAATTCGCTTACCGGTACGGGTTTTGACAGAATCACTTTTGTTTCGTACACTCGACACTGTTTTTTTAACTTTACGAGGCTGCAAATGATGATATTTTGAGTTATTTTTCCTTCAAGGCATCTTTTTACGATTAATTAATTGACATAAACGCGGCAAAACAAAACACTACTGTCTACCAGACCGGCACTAGCGTAACTGTCCCACAAGTGGCAGTTGCGAGGGAGGCGCGCGGGGGTACGGCTGATTGTCCAACGTAAAATTACAGAACTGCCAGTACTGTTTTTCTACGTTGGAAAATTTTGTAAATTTTGTAGTTATGGCAAATGTATTGTGTGCTTTAAGGTTGAATTTGACAACTTAGACTTATTTTTGTTTAACTAAACGATATTCTAGGATAGTCTGAAGGTCACGAAAGCATAACAAACAAATCACGGATCTACCACTTAGGGGATTGTACGTAGGGACCGTCGATATGCAATATGCATCCAAAATATCATGATGTCAAAGAGAAACTACTTCTAGAAGATAGTTTAACGCTTGATGAGGCCATTCAAAAGGCAACAGCAATGGTTATATCCAAAAGTCAAGTTGATACTATGGAGGCAAATCAGTCATCAGTGTTTCATGTTAAAGATCACCCTGATTCACGCAAATCGCAGAACGTGTGTGGTAGATGCGGACAGGTGCACAGATTTAAGTGTCCAGCTCTGAAGGTCAAATGCAACAAATGTCGCGCGATTGGTCATTACGAAGCAATGTGTCGAACAAAAAAGGTAGTACGGTTCGTTGATACGCAACAAAACAATGATGAAACCGTTAATGATTCGATTTCTCAAAGCCAAAGTCAGGAATTTTGCGTGGGACACATGAAAGCCGATATCTTAGATGCTGAATGGACGATAAATCTTGATATTAATGATAAACAGGTCAGAGTGGTGCTGGATACAGGAAGTGATGTAAACGTTATGTCATTGGGTGTGTACCAGTCTCTTCAGCTGCGCCAGGAATTGAAACCATGCCAAGTCAAGCTAACAGCGTACAGTGGTGATAATGTCAGAGTAGTTGGAGAGCAAGATATTATTTGTAATTTTATGCTAAATCAACGCCAGAAATGTTCATCACTGCGATTTGTAATTGCAGATGTAAAATCACCAACTGTTTTAGGTAGAAATACGTCTTCAAGATTAGGTCTCATCAAAAGAGTTTTCTCTATATGTCACGATAATCAAATTAAAAATAAGTCTGAATCTGAAAAAAATGAAATGCCGTCAACGTCAAATGTCTCGTGTCAGTCAAACGTAAATAATAGTAGTGTTAATAATTTACTAAAAATATATGAAAAGTTATTTGTGGGGCTAGGATGTCTGCCAGGTTTGTGTCACATATCCGTCAGCGAGAATGTACCTCCGAAAATTGATGCACCTCGGAAAGTACCATTTGCACTGTATGAAAGACTACAGAAAGAATTAGATAGAATGGAGGCAATGGAAGTCATTACTAAAGTAACAGAACCAACGGCTTGGGTAAGTTCCCTTATACTTGTGGAAAAAAAAAATGGGCAACTAAGAGTATGTTTAGATCCAAGAAACTTAAATAAAGCCATTTGTCGTTCACATTATCCTATACCAACAGTTGATGAAGTGCGTTCTAAGGTAGCTGGTGCGAAATATTATTCAAATCTTGATGCTAGTAGCGGATTTTGGATGTGTTGCTTAGATGAAGACAGTTCATATCTCACCACCTTCAATACGCCTTTCGGACGTTATCGTTTTAAGCGACTTCCGTTTGGTGTTAGTTGCGCACCAGAATATTTCCATCGTGTAATGACAGAAACATTCGCCGATATACCGGGTGTGTTCGTATACAGTGATGATATACTCGTATGTGGCCGCACGATTTCTGAGCACAATGAGCGTTTAAAGTTGGTCTTTGATAGGGCTCAAGAAGTAAATATTAAATTTAATCGAGATAAATGTTCATTTGCTCAAAATGAAATTAAATACTTAGGACATATTTTTTCAGGGGATGGTGTTAAACCGGATCCTGAAAAGGTCAGAGCTGTTGCTGAAATGTCATCGCCAAAAACAGTTAAAGATTTGCAGCGATTTTTGGGTATGCTGAATTATTTAAGTCCTTATATTGAGAATTTAGCAAATGAAATTAGTCCATTACGAGATCTTCTTAAAAAAGGTACGTCATTTGAATGGAACTCAAATTATGAGAATATTTTTTTGCGTCTGAAAGATATTTTATGTCGTGTTCCTGTCCTAGCACACTTTAACGTTAAAGAGCCGATAGTATTATCAGTCGATGCCAGTAGCACAGCGGTCGGTGCAGTTCTTTTGCAAAATGGACATCCTGTATATTATGCGTCAAAAACATTAACTTCAACTCAAGAAAGAATGGCACAAATTGAAAAGGAACTTTATGCCATAGTCTTTGCTTGTGTCAGGTTTCACCAGTTTATTTATGGTCAAAAAGTCTTGGTGGAAACTGATCATTGTCCTTTGATAACATTGTTTAAAAAACCGTTAGTCGAAGTCCCTACACGTCTTCAGAGAATGATGTTAAAAATTCAAATATATAGTTTAGATGTAATTTACAAGAAAGGCACGCTGATGTTTTTAGCTGATGCATTATCACGGGCAGCTTTGCCAGAAACTAGTGAGGATGAGTTAGATGGGGATGTAGTTGTTCACGTTAATATGCTGATAAAAACATTACCTGTGTCTCCAGAACGTCTACAATGGCTTAAAGATGCTACTAATACAGACGCATGTATGGATATATTGAAAAAGTTTTGTCGTGAAGGATGGCCAAATTGTAAAAATCAATTACAGCCTGAGGTCAAGGAATATTGGCAGTACCGACATGATTTACACACTGAAGATGAATTAGTGTTTAGGAATAACAGTATTGTGATTCCCAGGAGTATCAGGGCAGACATATTGAAAATTATACACAGTGGTCATCTAGGAATTGAAAGGTCTAAGGCGTTTGCGAGAGGTCATGTATTTTGGCCATTCATGTCGGCGGATATTACAAATATTGTTGAATCCTGTCATGCGTGTCATGCTCACAGAAATTCTAACGCGCCTGAGCCTATGAAGCCGCATGATATATCTAGATTTCCGTGGGAGAAGGTTGGAATTGATTTTTTCACTTTTAAAAATCAAACTTATGTTGTTGTTGAAGATTACTATTCAAATTTCATTGAGGTTGTAAATGTGAGTACTGTTAGTGCTAAAGTACTCATAAGTTAATTAAAACCCATATTTAGCAGACATGGGATACCGGTTGAGCTGATCAGTGATAACGGCCCTCCGTTTAATTCAGCTGAATTTCGGGAATTCACTAGAGACTGGGGAATAAAACAAACTACATCAAGTCCATATCTACCGAGATCAAACGGGCTGGCAGAGTCAGGAGTCAAAGTTTGTAAACGAATATTAACCAAATGTCAAGAGTCAAATAATGATCCGTATTTAGCGCTGCTTCAATATAGAAATACTCCTAGGGGTGAATTGCCATCACCAGCGCAATTACTTATGTCAAGGACGTTAAGAACACAGCTGCCTACTGTAAAGGAAAATTTGCTGCCTAAGGTTATTGATTCTGAAACATATATTAAATCAAAAATAAAGTGTACTGAAAAAGCCAAATATTATTATGACAAACATGCGAATAAAAGTTTAGCAGGGTTGGAAATCAATGATAAAATACTTTTCAAAAACTCACCAAATAGTTTGTGGGTGCCTGGTATAGTGAAAAAGATTTGTGAGGAACCAAGGTCTTATGAGGTCGCGGGAGAAGACGGTACTGTGCACAGAAGAAACAGACAGCATATTATTAAGCTAAAAACTAAAACAGTTTCATCTTCTTCTAATCCACCAGAGATCATTGATATTGAAACTGCTGAGTCTAAACAAGATGAAGCATTACCGCATTCTTGTGGTCAAGCCACTGATGAGCGGCAAGTGAGAACCAGAAGTGGCAGACTTATCAAACCTCCTGTTAAGTTAAATTTATAGATTGAAATATTAGTTTGTATGTTTACGTTTGACTGATAAGATGAAGTCTATTTTTATTTAAGCAGAATAATTAATTTTATTTTATTTATTTCTTTTTACGTTTGTGAAGGGAGATGTTATGAGATGATAGTCTATGGTTGTCGTCTTGTCTATAGTCTTGTCATAAGATGTCGAAACATATTAATTTGTCTTATAATAAATTAATTTAATATAAAGTGCCCTGCCTCATTATTCCCACATATGTCGAACCCTATTACAAGTAGATTACTAAACAAGGGGTAGAAAGTGACCCATTGCACTAGAGATATCTCTGAGGGTTTAGTTAGAGGTTTGATATTTTCTCTACACGTTCAATTGTGTATTCGTCATTTGCTGGCCGGCTCAAAAGTTCACGATTGTACAGTCGTCAGCACATCAGGTTACCCACTTTTGTTGCAAACTAGCCCTTAATACAATTGAATAAGATACCGCATTTACCTTGACGTGATGTTGTCCGTACATAACCGCTCGAAAGAAAACAGGGTACCGCCAAAACACGTGGACGATATTAAATCGCTTGATTCTTACAGAGAATAAATTGAAAAAAAGATAGACATTGTCAAAGAAAGAATAGTGAAATGAAAAAAGTGTCATATTGCTATTGCAGGCAGCCGTATACTCGTATCTATGTGTACCTACCTAATAAATTGTTGATTTTCTGCAATATTCTTATGAGATGAATTTCTGTAATCCGTAAAATTGGGTTGGACCAATTGATTGAATGTGTATTTATATCAACGATCATATTAAATGCGCTTTTTAATGTATAGCTAGGGAATTATGTATGGAAAGCTATTATGTATGTACTTACAGAGCACAACTTAATTGGCTTCCCATTCGACAACGTAGAAACTCTCGAATTCTCTGTGTTCTGTACGGTATTCGCAATAACCCCTTATCACCTTGTTATCTTAAGGATATGTTCTCCTTTTTATGTCAATCACATGATCGTGCTCTCCGTTCTTCCGAAGATCTCCGGCTAGGCATACCGGCTCATCGCTCCTCCTATCAATCCAAGTCGTTTACAGTGACGGCTACGCGGCTGTGAAATACGCTGCCCTCTTGAGATCAGGAGGTCAGAGATGAAACTGTGTTTCAAAAACAAACTGCGAAGGTTTCTGTTTCAATGATTGCGAAATATGTTTGTATGTATGTATATATATTTTTTAGTTATGTATGCTTTTGGATGTTATGAGAACTCTATTATACTGTATATTTAGTTTATGTATATTATAGTACGTGTCTAATATTATTATTTTACACAATAGTATTTGTTGCAATTTTAATATCTATTTATAATATTCTCCTGCACCCATTACAATCTCTCTGCATGATCTAAAGGTATGACTGGGAGAGAATGCTATTAGCATTAAGTCCACCTTTGTACACTTTTATTTGTGAAATAAAGTTATTAAATAAATAAATAAATGTATGTAGGTATATTATGAATTATATGATGTGACTCAATTATCTTTGACTCCACGCCTAGTCCTAGAAATTCAAACTGAATTAGTTTCCACCCACACATAAAAGTTCAACTTCCAAAATAGAAGAGAAAATTTTTCGCCGTACAATACCCTATTGTTTTTTCAAGTTCCCTAATTTGGGGCAAAATTCTCGTCCCTACGAGTTAATATATCGAGGGAAATCCCCGTCAGTTCAGAGACGGTTCATCGATTAATTAGGTCTCGTTCCATTTTGCAAAAATATCAATTTTATGAGTATAAAATTGAGTGTTTAAACCACAGATGAAAATAAACTTCACTGGTAAACCTAATGAAAAAAAACATTCCGAAATGAAATCGCCCGCAAACATGTTGTTATTGGAAATATGTAATTATTATTGTGTAACTAAATCGGAACAGGCTAATAGTGCTCACTCACAACTAGTCACAACGCCATCGCGAAGCTGTGTCGGCTACATACTACATCCCGGGACGCAGGGTTATTATGATAAAGAAAATTCTTGCGACCATAGACCTACTTAGATACTATAGCTAGAGCACAACTGGTATGCCACACCTGTAACAAAATAGTTTTTGTACATTCTTTTAAGAATGTTTATCCCTATTTTTTACCAATTATTTTTAATAAGGCGAATCCCTAAAAGTGGAAACACTGCCATTAGGTAATTACATTAACATTACGTGTTTGTTGAACACAGATTAGTAAGTACTCGTACTAATCTATTTTTTAAGTACCTAGATAGACCAGCAGCTTCGCACTTTTTCTTTTTTTTATGTTGGAAGCGCAGTGCAATAATGTTATGCTTTAGAATGTTTTTAACACTCACAGTGTCATATTTTATGTTCATAAAGCTGAAATAAGAAACCAAAAATTTGCGCACGGGCGGGACTTGAACGCAAAACGCCCGTGCGCAAATTTTTGGTTTCTTATTTCATGCAATAATGTTGTAAGAAATCAAGTGTGTGCAAATAAATTGAACTTGTAATATGAGTTCATAACTTATTTTGATAAAAAAAAAACATGTAAAACGTTGTAAAGAGCTATAAATAAACTAATCTATGAATTATACCATTCTGTTGTAGGGTAAGCCTGTATGTGATACTCATACTTATCAAAATACATAGGGATCGCACAATCTCATTTACGTCTGTATTTTAATGACATATAAGCCATTATTCGATACCAGAAACACGGATAAAAAATCATATTCTGATATGAAACCTAGCAAGATTGACTTATTGCTTCTAAATATCCCTTTTATCAAAATTTGACATAAAACGTTGGAGCAGTTTCGAGATGATACATAGCCAGAATTGGTCGTTTCATGTATAGGAAATCTACCTACAACCCTGATTACAAATGACCCGACCGATGACCTAGGCCGGGACCTTAGATCTGGCGAATCTATGCTAAATACCTACCTATATTTAAATGGTAGTGTAGTGTGAGGTCTAGGGAAACCTAGGGCGGTTAAATAGGATTTGGTATGAAGGTGTAGCTCTATGTTGAAACACATTGCGCGATTGGCTTGCCTCGACTTTGTAGGGCCAAGGAGTGCCTCTGACTCATTCGGTATGGCGCCGCCCACGCCTTACTAAACTTGCATCGAATTATATACGCCAGATGGCATCTTTACTACAATAAAAAGATATTTAAGTAATATACCTAATAAGGCAACTTACTCAATCGGCTCAAAATTTTATGCTCAAATACATTTGCAGAGCGTTCCAAAAGGGTAAACGAACCTCAAATTTAGTAAGTCAAACCAAATATCTAGTATGAAACTAATTTATTTTAAGGCATTTAAAATTATCATTTTTTTTTGGTACGCGCATGGAACGCTCAGGTGTAGCGATTCGCTGAAATACCGTTTATGGTCTACGAAAAAGGTGCTGAAAAAAAATTAAAACTCTTGGTTAACAGACGACGACAGTTGTTAACGAACGCTTTTTTTCCCAGGTATAGTGTCTTCGAGAAAAAATATCGTAATAAGACGAATACGTGGTTTTCAGTTGCTATAAGCCTTTTTTTACACACTGTATAGTATAGTTGACATAAAGCATTCTCTGCCATGAGGAAAAAGATGGCAGTTGCAAACGGCACAGAAAATATACCCGAACTACCATTCTTAAGTATTATTTCTTAACACTTCTCTTCGTCTCTCGTTAGAAATGCAGCTTTACATATTACAGTCACCCTGTATATGATTATTCTATAATTGATTCATTAATAGCTTCACTCAATACTCCTGGACTTTGGTAATGAATTGAGTCACTTCGTCTGGCTAACGTTGACTCAACGATGTCACGCCAATTTGTTCGTAATGAACCACATTACCCATAAATTAAGCCATATGTGCTTTCAAGACTATTCCTGATTCAAAGACTGTTATGGTCGACGGCGCCGGAGATTCGCAACACTACATCGTTGCACAATAATCTTCAATTGCAAAATAAACTTTATTATGTATGAATAAAGCTTAAGATCGAAGACTGAAGTATGTAAAGAAGGTAAACCCAGCAATAATTGCGCCCCAAGTAAGTCGATTGAGGGTGGACGTCTCCTCTGCTTTACGGCAAGAAACATCGAAAAGAATTAAATGCAATTGTAGCGGTTAAATGCAATGGAGTGTAACGTAGGATGCTTACGAATCACGTGTATGGACTGTGAAAATCAGACATTGTTATGGTAAAATGCACATGTAGGTACACAACTACGCAACTCTTCGAGGAATGTTAAAGGACCTTTAAAAAAAACTTTTCTAACGTTTTACCATCCATTGCCAATAAAGTATGGATATGGCCTATCTATGGCACAGATATGCTCTATTCTTGTTGCTTTTGTTTCTTTCTTCTTGCTAGTAAGTACTTCAGAGAAGTAAATTTTCTCTGCTTTTAATAATTTCGTGTTTGTTCGAAGCAGGAAAACTTTAATCAGTGTCGGAAGTCTCGACATAGTTCCGTGTAAAACCACCAGGTGGCGCTCGAAAAATGCTGAGACAAAATTGTTGTTTTCGTGTATTTATTGATTGAGAAGAATTTTTGAATGATGCTTAAAAAACTACAAATATGTTTTAAGATTTATTAAAGATATACTACGTAAGTTAAAATGATATTTTATGAATTAGAAAATCATAAAATTGAAATTGTCGACGCGAAATGTCAAGAATGATGCATCAGACTTCGCCCGCAGGTCTTCTCAACATGAAATATCTGGGTCGGCGTTGTATACGCAAATAAACTTGATCCAGGTAAAACATTAATATATTCCTCATAATACTATCAATATTTAACTATTATACTAGGCTAGTCCATAATTGCGCTAATCCTGCATTTTTAGTATCTTGTTTCGGTCTATCTCTAGATTTACAGCTCTCTGAAATGTAAGCGCTCTGAGTTATTACTGAAAAGCCAAAAAAAATTCGACGTTTCTAAGCTAAGACCGGCCATTTGCGAATCGGACTCGCACATTAAGGGTTCCATGCCAACTTTAACTGAATCAGAGATCCACTTACTTCCACTAAGCCAAAATACCACAATATTTTGTTGAAGGCAAATATAACTTTGTTTTTCATAGTATTTGTATAATAACAAATTTATGTTTGCGGTTATTGAAAATGTGCTCTATCTCAAAACCTACTCGTTCGATCTCATTCAAACCAATTCTCGTTGAAAGTCTTTGTCTGATTATGTCTGATTTATTTTTTTCAAAATTTACACTCGCTTAGTTTAAAAGTTAGATGGGGGCGGGAGACGCCCATTTTACCACTTTGGAAGCGTTTATCTCTCAAACGTTAGACTTTCAGAAAAAATGGTTATAGGAACCTTGATGTCATGTTTGAGTGTCATGTATGGGAGCCCCTTAAATATCATTATTTTTTGTATAAGAATTGTAAAGCGGTTAACAAGATACCCACTAATTTTCAACTGTGTAATATAAATAGTTTCAGAATAAAGTATAGTTGTGACATACGGACGGACAGACAGACACAGAGACAGACTTTACGCAACTTTGAGGGTTCCGTTATTTGCCAGAAATTGCAGGCTCGGACGAGAAAGATCACTATGACGTTTTTAAAGTTTGCTCTTTTTTGTTATAGCTTTTATAACATCTATGATACGTTTCCCAATGTTGCCTATTTTTATTTAAAATTGAAAAAACGGGAAAGGTGAAAAACATTGACAGCTTATAATAGATGTTGCCTAGGTATGAAAGCTAAGCTTCTAATATTTTTCGAAGGGTAAGTACGAGGACCTTACAAAAATTCTCAAAATTTTATCCCAAAATCAAACGTTTGTAAGATATACGCTTCCAAAGAAGTAAAATGCCCCAGTTTCCCTCAAATAGGTATCCTAAGTTTGCATAAGCAGATCATGACATGGTTATCATAGTAATATCTTCGAACAATATTCTTTCGGACAAATAAATTACAAACTGCCTTCTTTTTGAAGTCTGTAACTTAATAATAATAAATATAATAAATAAAATTGTTTATTTCAAGCAATCACACCTCATATTGGTTGGTAATTACAAAACAAAAAAATAACTTATAATGTTAGTAACGTAGTATATAAATAAATGAAAGTAATCATTTTTTATTTAATTATAATTATTTAAAATCAAATTTAAATTAAATTTCATTTCATTTTATTATTATCTTAATATTATAATTGTAATAATTTCCTCTAAGTTTAAACTATTTTCAGAGGGATATCTGTGCAGGTGCTAAGTCTGATTATGCCAGCAGTATCTTCTCACCTAATTACCCTTCGCACCCAACATTTCCAAATAGGTGATGTGTATCTGTCAGCCACCGTCTTCAGAATGCTGTTGCTACTGCCACGCAGTCTGCTTATCAAAGATGTTGTCTTCTTGCGGATGATGGCGTGAAAACCATCCGTGTGATGGTACGCAAACATCTCCGATGCGCTGCAGTGGCGTGGCAACCGCAACAACATCCTGAAGATATTATTGTATTGGACACGTAGGACATCCAGAGATTTTTTGGTGTGGAAGACCCACAGACTTCCCGTGTAAAAACTCTGACAGTATGCTTTAAAAAGCGTGACTTTAACTTGGTCAGTACAGCGAGAAAATCTGCGAGCCAGCATATTACCACACACTGCTAGTGACCTACGCTCCCGTTCAATGTCTACATCGTCCTTAAGGTCGTCGGTAAGGAAGTGTCCCAAGTATTTAAATTTAGTAACACGGTTTATGTTCAAGCCATTGAGGGTAATAGAATGCGCGTAATCAGGAGATTTACCGGCGGCCTTAAAGACCATGTATTCACTTTTCTTTGCGTTATAACTGAGTCCGTGTGTAGCCGCGTAGTTCTCACAGACTCTCAACATTTTCATAATGGCACTCGCAGTCGGTCCGAGCAGCACCATGTCGTCAGCGTAGCTGATGTTGTTTATGCTAACACCATCAACTCGACATCCGACATGCATGCTGCTCAGCTCGACTATGAGATCATTTACATACATGCTGAAGAGATTTGGGGACGTCAAGCCGCCCTGCCTAACCCCGCACTCCAGCGTATATGCTTCGGAAAAAACATTGGCCCACTTCACAACATTCGTCTGGTTAGCATACCAGTATTTAAAAATGTTCAGTATTTCAGCCGGTACGCGCCTGGCCTCCATCCTCTTCCATAGCACTTCGTACGAAACTAGGTCAAAGGCCTTGGAGAGGTCAAGAAAACAGGCGTACACCAATTAATAACCCAAAGTTTTTATTTATTTATTTTACTTTTACTAGGTTCATGTATCTTAGAAAAATATAAGAAGAACTTCCATGCCCAGGCAACATTTGGTTCAAGCCCGGTGAGTCAATGCTTTTCGCTTTTGCCATTATATCACTTGTAAGGTATAATAGAGAACATTGGGAGCCCTGGAAGACCTAGAAATCTAGGTCAGGGCTCAAAACGATTAGAAATGTTGTTTTCTTTAATAAGTTCATAGTGGTTTTTCGTAAAAACTACGACATTTTTTTCGGCATTTCTGCAATAACTCAGAGCGCTTACGAGAGATGCAAGTCTGGGAGAAAACAGATGGACCCAAATAACATTTAACGTTACCGCAATTAATGCAATCTCAAATCTTATTACGACTGACCTATACACGCACATAGTCACTATAATTTATTGAGCTCGTTCAAAGTGGTTTTAAAAATATATGCCAATAAGTTAGTGAGTAAGTATACTGATGGTAAGACGCAGGTTACACGTGCAACTTTAATGATTAGGTACTTGTCATTCAAAATAATCGTTTCGCGTATCTCAGTAAAGTGTATCTACTCCTACATAATGTAAATATTGTTAAGTACCTTAACCAACTTGAAATTATTACTTTGCAAACCATTGCATTTGATAAGGATTAAATATAATCCTTATCAAATGCAATAGATTTGTTTACGTACTACGTTGGATTGTCTTGTGATCCCCTCTACTTAGAGGGGATCACAAAAAACAAGA
Organism: Pyrausta purpuralis; assembly: GCA_963924145.1. Classification (NCBI taxonomy): domain Eukaryota; kingdom Metazoa; phylum Arthropoda; class Insecta; order Lepidoptera; family Crambidae; genus Pyrausta; species Pyrausta purpuralis. Next base: position 10,730,458 of record OZ001650.1, read on the forward strand.
CTTATAAAAACAAGACTTATTAGTACTACTTACTTAAGTAGTTCTAATAAGTCTTGTTTTATCAGCATCAAGTAGATAAGGCCTAACCAACGAATAATTTAAATATTGAAAATCATTTCGGATGAGGTATTAGACAGATACTATTACTAGTTACTTATTAGGACATTGTGAAACAGGCCGGTCACGGTCAAACAGACGATAAAAAACTCTAACTGCCTAATTTTACTAGGTAGGGTAGCTAATTGACTAGGTAGGAATACAAAACACATCAACTGCCTTAATTCTACAATGTGTTAATTTTACAATTGATCAAACTTTTAGGAAGTGCTCTACTCTCTCTAAATAAACAGCTGTTCCATAGAAAAACTCATTTCATCTCGGAGACAGCTGTTTTTTTTTTCTCGATTTCGAAGTTGGTCCCATAGCAAAAGTTGTTCAAAACCATTATTAGAGCACTCCCTAAAAGTTTGACCAAGTGACCAATTAACACATTGTATATCTCCTATTAAGTACCTTACTGTGTCATTTAAGGGCAAAAGGTGCATAATGAAGAATCATCGAGACGCAGGCGCACGCGATCGCAACAGCCTTCGCAAGGACGTCGCGTCTATGCCCTGGCAATACTTAATTAATTCCACCTTCGCACTGACTCACCCGCAAATCTGCGTTGTAAATTTGAGCCGAGTGGCGCCATCTTGAAGGAAAAGCGCGAATAGTTATCCTCGTGACAAGATGTGCAGTTGTTTACTCTTGAAGTAAGTTTTTAGGGTTCCGTATCCGAATGGCAAAAAACGGAACCCTTATAGTTTCGTCAAGAGTGTCTGTCTGTCCGTCGGTTTATCACAGCCACTTTATTCTGTAAATATAAGCATCACACTATTAAAATTTGGTAGAAAGATGTATCCTGTTAACCGCTTTACGATTCTTATCCAAAACAAAGATATTTAAGGACCCCATTTATAAAACTAAAACTGAAAAATAATTTTGTCAACACGACCGCTCTTTTGGTTGCTTCACTTCAGTATAACTACCACAGCACTGCTACCACTGAGCTATAAAGCTACTCATGGTAAGTAATTGATAGTTGAGTATAATATGTCTACGTTTAACAGTGGAAATCCTGAGCTGATCTTCTTCTTCTTAGCGTGTCGATGGAACCCGAGGAATTAAATCGTTGCAGCCCAGAATTCAGCCACTTGTATTGCGGATCGACTGCAGTTCATTAAATCCGCTGGCGTGCAGGTGTTGGGGCACGCCGGGCATGATGTTAAGTGTGCCATAGTTTGCACTGCGCCGCAAACACAGTCCACATCGGATCTCGCCGAAAATCCCCACCTGGTCATGTTCTCCTTACTTCGGCCAACCTGAGTCCGAAGCCTGTTTAAGGACTTCCAGATCGGCCACGGTAGATCATGTCCAGGAGGGAGATTCTCGGCAAGTGGGACAAAGGGAGTAGGCAGAGAAGCTTTTACGCGCCAAAGATCACGTCTGGCCTGTGCGGGTTCGGTAGAAAGTGGGGCAACACACTTAATAAAACTGCGACGACTTTTTAGCCTTTGCGGCACTGAGACGTAGCCGTGCATAGGGTTTTGTGAGTCGCATTCTGCGTTTGCCCTTTCAGAAGAGCTCATTACAGCCCTGCGGACTTCCGGAGGTGCTATACCAGCCAGTGGATATAGCATTGACACTGGGGTAGGTTTTAGACAACCAGTGATGACCCGGCAGGTGTCATTCAGGGCTACATCCACTGACTTGGCATGAGCGGAGCGGCTCCAAACAGGGGATGCGTACTTGCCAGCTGAGAAGGCGAGCGCTAGCCCAGTCGTCCGCAGCACGTGCGGCTGAGCTGATGATCACCTCTATAACCTAAAATAAATCAAAAGCAACGTTAGTTTAGCTACACGATCCATACACAGTATTTGGGTAATAGAACCAAAAAAATCAGTAGGTAAGTAAATTACTGTTTTTTTTTTTAATTTGTCATATTTCATTTGAATGGTCGTGTATCTGCACGAAAATAAATGGACAGCGTTCCTATCTTAATAACAAGACCCGTCTACATCTCTTCTCAGGATTTATGCTCGTCTTCACATTAATACGCGAGCTTAACTGTAGGTTCGTTGAGCCTGCCTGCCTGAGCCTTTATTAATACATTCATTTTAAGGGCGGCATTTCCATGAATCACCGTGTCTAAAATTTCTACAGCGAGGTGCGCGACTTTTGCATATTAATAATAGTCATAGATTCGATTCACACCGAACGAAACAGTGTCTGATCTTTTATAGCATGAATCCTTTAAGAGCAACATCATCGAGATATGAGATTCATAAAGGGATTACAATATGACGTGGAACCTTACCTTAACCTTCCACGTATATTGAATCCAAAAGGACGAGCAATTTCTAATACAATTTAATCTGAACTTTTATAATAATATATTACCAGACTTCAGTCCAGTCTAGGTGAATTCAAAATGCCTAATTTTAACATAGAACTATGGACTTACGGTATTGCCTTCAATTTATCCAGGTAAATAATTCAAGATTGGCATATTTTAAGATAAATTCAGTAGGCCTAACATGCACACCTCGATACCGTTTATCGCGTCGATATAATAAATTTATTTCCTAAACACATATAATAAATTTATTTCCTGAATACATTAAAATTAGTAAAACCTATTTAACCCAGATATTCCGGAAAATATGTCTTAGATACATAAGGTATTATGTGCCAAACAGAAACAAAACTAAATTATTTTAAATAACTTATTTCATAGTTTTAGAATATTTTCAAAAGATTGTATTTATAATAAATGGGTTGGTTAATGTATTAAGAACATTGAACAGTTATTTTTTTTAACTAACTTTATATGAAAACACGTAAAACTGATAAATAGTCAGCTCCTTGATAAAACTACATGTCATTTCTAATATCTAAGTTGTTTTATGGAACAGTAGGAACATCTGGATTAAGTATGGTTAAAATGACGTTTAAATATTATTTATTTATTAAAAGACTTCATTGCACAAATTTAGTGTACAAAGGTGGACTGAATGCTAAAAGCATTCTCTACCAGTCAAACCTTTAGGTCATACAGAAAGGTGTCAACGGGTGTAAAAGGTGTATCGATTGCCGCGATAAAAATTTTTTACCACTCTTCTCACATATTATTAATATTCCGCCACTGATTAAACTCTCTGCATTACCAGGTGGTTGACTGGTAGAGAATGACATTATGCATTAAGTCTGCCAATTCTACAACTTACAGTGCAATAAAATTTAAATAAATAAATAAAAATAAATAGGCGCTCATCTCAGGCCCGCTGGACAGTCATTCCGCATGTGTTTTCAGATTCCATTGCAATTTATAAAACGGCATTTCATCAACTTGTTTTGACATTGTATCCCCCATAAATTCGGTGTGATTCAGGACGCAGTGCAAGTGGTCGGCCTGTCTGCGCTATTTGCGTTGCGCTATTCCGGGCCAGACGGCGCCGCTCCGCCCGCACTTCACCTTTGTACCGAAAAATCGCCTTTGATCTCGGCGTATGCGCATACGATCACTCTTCGACTACGATTCGTTCCCGATTGGGTTAGCGTGCTTTCGGATGGAGTGATGATAAAAAAGTCACATCAAATGAATAATGTGAGAAGGGAAACTCATAATATTCGATAATAGCGACCATAAATATAGCTAAAGCCCATGTATGTGAATGGGCTTCACAGAAATAATTTAGGTTCTCCAGTGAATAAAAAAGAAGACTTTTAGGGACTAGAGTTTAGTCCTTAAGCACTTGTGAGTGCTTTACTTCTTTATAATAACAGTATAAATAATACTATGTGCTATTATCGGGCTGTCACTTATATTTTAAGAGGATAATGTTTTTTTTTTTATAAAATATGACTGACATCATGAACGTATACAACTATAAATAAATCAATCATTAACCGAAATTACAATATTGTATTATCTGTACCAGATTACAAAACCGGAGAGGAAAAGATAAAATTATCCTAATGATATAATTATTAAAAGGATATAAATAAAACAATCTTAAATAACTTCATAGGGTTTTGAACCAATATATTAGTTGCTACAATATGATAAATTAGATGCTTTAAAACTATTACCACAAGTCCTAGTTCGTACAATACAATATGTTTTGATAATAAATAAGTATAATTTATGAATTGACAGAACGCAGAAATAATATAATTATAATTCCATTGTTTAAAACGGGGTTGCCTTATGAACCTAATTTATATGTAAATAGAGATTAATGAATGATGATAAAAATAATTACTGATACAAATTCATTATCCGAGCGCTATAATTAGGTCTTTAACATTATCAACACCAGTAATACACTGATAGTCAACAATACATTCGTTTGGTCAATCAAACAACTTTTACATTTTTTCCACTCAGGAGGTAGGCTATAAGGCTCATTTTGTGGTTCTTTGGCAAGCTTGCCAGTACAATCACCCTCAAAAGTTACTCTCAATCGCTATCACGAATTGGTATTGTTCATCATATTCAATATACCATACAGTTTAGAATCAAGATTCACAATAGTGCGAGTGAGGTATAGCAGCAATTGCACATTAGATTATTTCAGAATCAGATGGGTACCTATGAGCCACGCAAGTTGATAATACGCTGGAACTTTGTCTAATTAATTATCTCAAATTATTTTTCGAAACTTAAAATAAACATGTAATTAGATAAATAAGGTCGCCTCGTTTTAAGTGAACATAATTAAAGATCGGTTCAACACAATCATAGGCATGCCCGATACAAATCTTATAGGTATAGATATTGAAACGTATATTAGATCAATATCCTCATATCCGATATCGGGCCGCCTCAAAACTATATTTTCGAAATACTATATTACTGCATTGATGTCATAAGATACGCCTTGGATCGCGCTTAATATTCAGTAAATAGTATAGATATAGGATATCCGTATCCCATTGCGTTCCTTGCGCTCCTACGATAAACAGATACGAATAAGAGGGTTTGTGTGTGAGTGAAACGGCAATACGTGGGTATTCGTAGGATTCCAAACTTTCAGCGTATTTCAATAATGGTTATTTGAATACTTTCTTGTGAATGTATGTACATTTTAATAGTCCCCATTGTGTTAAGATTTTTGATTAGCAATTTTACGTAACTTTCACTGACTTATGCCTTTGAACACATAGCTCTAATTTTTCCTATTTATTCATAGAAATAATAAAAAATACTTAAAACAGCTTTGATACACTAATCTTACAGTTTACAGTGGTATCATGTTATGATACGGTATAGTATAGTTCAAGATCATATCGATTATAGGTTTAATGTTACAAAATACATACATATAGTTTCAATATCCGATATCGGATATCGATATAAAGGTTCGATTTGATAGCGTTAAAATCTACGATATAACACACACTAACAATAAATTAAACATGTTTTGTATACACACATTTATATTTTTATACGCTGTTGGCATAGTCGGGATTCCTGCACAGTCTAGGTGCTCTGTCTGCTAAATTATTTATTGATTAAAATTAAGATTAGGGAAACAGAAACATGGTGCATGGAAAAGAGACAGACACAGGCGTAACGATAACGTTGGGATCTTTGTGAGTTGACAGGCTACTTTAAAAAAAATATTTATTAATTAAGTAATGAAAAATAAAAAAAAACCCTACTGATAAAAAATATGACACGGCCCTGTTTCTATCTAATAAGAGACGCTGTTAAAATATTATTACTTTAAAACGAGGTGACCTTATATTTATTTATTATTGTCAATGTAACATACAGAACAAGATGTCGAAAGAAATAACATCGAGATACGTCAAAAAATTGCTGCCATGCGCAAGAGCAATAAGCGAGGCTAAAGGCATAGGTAAAAAGTAGAAAAGATGTATTTAGGAATACTTAAAACATTTGTTCAATACTCCAAAATACCTCTATGGTTTATACAGGCTGTTGTTTTGGTCAGTGACATCCAACTCAGGGATGATAATATGAGTTATGCTTATTCTAAAAAAAATGTTTTTTTTTTTTATTCTGAGCAAGTTTCATACAAGAAAACCTCTTCACAACATTAAAAAAAATTACAAAACGAATTAGAAAACTCGCACCCTAGCGCTTATCTACGAAATATTACGCCGTAGCTAGAGCTTCGAAGAGGCTGATTTTGTGAGTTTTTTTCCATTTCAAAAAAAAAAAATTTGGCATCAGTATCGTCTGTACAGCCACCCCTGAGTCGCTCGTCGCTGACCAAAACAACACCCTGTATACTTCTTATTGCGCATTTCCTTGCGTTAACACTTGTATCGAGGCACCTTGAATCGGATGATTTCTTTGTCTTTTAAACAATCACGATTGTTGATCCTCTATAAGCAGAATGTGTACTGATTTATCATTGTTCGATAAAGTACTTACGAAAATAAAAATTAGAACTTCATAAACGAAAATCCTTACTTAAGAATTAAACATATTTAAATGGTGTGGGGAAGTCAAAGAAAGAAATACACAATAAAATTATAATTCCAACTTCTTATTTTCAAAGTCACTTCAGTCTACAAAATTAAGTTGCATTATTTTGACTTTATGATACAATTCATTTGCCATTAAAATGGAAATGGGTATAAAGTGTTTTGACTTAAATGACCAAAATAATGAAGTAAAGATGTTTTTCCACTACAAGTCAGAACGTTATCTAAGAGGATTACTATAACGCTAGTAAGGCTGCCTGTCCACGGGAGCGAAGCGAGGACACGAAGCGGAGAAACGGAAAATATTTTCTGTGATCATGTTATGATACGGTATAGTTTCACATCACATCGATTTATAGATTCAATGTTACAAAATACATCACATCGATACAGAAATATACACATAGTTCATTTATACGATATCGGACATCGATAGATACGTTCGATTCGATATCGTTATAATAAGATATAACACACGTTTACAATAAATGAAACAAGTTAATACGCATATTTTATATAATTGGCATCGTCGTGAAACGTTAGGGCTCGTACACAGTCTAGATGCACTGTCCGTTTTAGAGAAAATTTGAGGATGAAGATCTGTTTTACATATCGATTATTTATTAATTCAAATTTAGATTAGTGAAACAGAAAAATGGTGCATGGAAATGAGACACACACACGCTATTTATTGGTAAATATTTTCCGTTACTCCGCTCCGCGACCTCGCTCCGCTCCGGTGGCAGGCAGCCTTAGGATTGGGACAAACACGAAAATGTATGGAAAGCACTATTTCATCCCACAAAGTACGCACGAACAATCAAGCATGTAGTTCACAGCCAGCATATATTGATTTCCATCATGTAAGTATGTCTACTGTTACAATCTAACATCCATATGTAAATGTAAATTCAAATTTAACACCGTGAGCTACAAATAACTTTCTAATGACAGTTTAGGTATTATTGCTTTTTTCAGGTATTTTTTTTTTGTTTATTATTATAACTTTATTTGTTTTTATTTACGTCTAGTTTAAGTGTGAGTTTTTTTTTATTTAAGAAGGGATTATAAGGAAACGTCAAGTTAATCTAATTTTAAAACCGTTAATTCATTTCAAATTAAAAATAACGTTAAAAGTTGTTACAATATCAAAGAAGTTCAATTTTATTAAATTTCGATATCTATTTCAATATTGTGAATAAGTATGCTGAATTATAATAATAACATAAAAAAATCATGTAATAAACTCAAGGTTGAAGAAGAAAAATATTGCATTGTTCCTTACTTATGGATAATTTTTTTGTTCAAATAACAACTAATTTACCAGTCAAAAGCTATTTTACAATAACCGTTTCTTGATTATAATATGCTTATTTATTTTATATCATTAATATGACGACGTAAAATTGTAAACTAGTTTACTGATACGCACTACCAAGCTTACATCTTATGTAGGCCTAATTGTAATGAATACCATGTAATCATAATTATTCTAATATATACCTATTACACATAATAATATAATCTACCCGCGTTAAAAGTAGTGACGTCTTAACTTTGACAGTTCCTAAACCAATCAGGTAGCCGGAAATAAGCTAGTTGACACCACCACACCAATTGTTGACGTACTATTTATTAACTGTCAAAACGCTACCCTCCCATACTAGCATAGCATGCATAGCATACTAGCATGGCCATTTTTACTAAGACTGTACTGTCCGACCGTCTGTCACTTTCGGAAATCAGAAACTTTATTTGTATAAAAGGTTTTCTTATAAAAATAATTACCAATAAGTGGTTTAAAAATTGTTTAATTTGTAACTTACTAATAATCACTTGTGAACCCTGGTTATCCTCTTTCATAAAAATAAAAAAAACTTGGTAGTGAGACTATTGTCATTTTTACAGATTATGTATTTCTGTTGCTGCAATAGCGTCAGACTAATGATCGTTGGCACCAGAAAAAAAGATGCATTTTTTTTTAAAATGGGTGTAAACACTGTATTTCATTGAAAAATCAACTTGATGCTTTTGTTAATTTAGTTATTTATTGACAATAATGTGCAGTTTTCTTTTAAGTATCAAGTTGATTTTTTCTATGAAATACACTGTTTACACCATTTTTTTACTGCCGTTCTTTTCTTAGTAATACTCTAGCAACAACTTTCTCCTAAAATAAAATAAAATACATATTTACGGTGCGGGCCATACGAGAAATGTGTATTTTGCCGTTTTTATACACTTGCACTTTGCCGGTTATTAGTTATTTTAATTTGGCCCCTTCCCGTCGCCCTCGAGAAATAACCTATCCAACACAAAAATAAATCTGCAAATCGGTCCAGTAGTTCCTTAGATTAGCGTGTTCAAACAAACAAGCTTTTAAGCTTTATAATATTAGTATGAATGGCATCACAGCCTGCGCTGTTAATTATATTCATGAAATTATTAAAAATTTCTAAGTGGTGTTTCCGTCAAATCGTTAGTTTCGAATTTTTGTCAACTGGGCAAAATTACGAATGAGACTGTAATAAGAAGAAGTGCATTCTTCGAGGAAGACGTCACAATTCCTAACGCGGAAAGGTACAGTTTAAAACTAACACATACAGAACACTGGTACTGGTAGCTAATGCACTTGAATGAACCGATTCTGTCTCGAAGACACCGTGTGTTGTTCCAAGTTCTTTATCACCGTACTACGCTGAAACAAGAAAATAAATTAGAACATTACAGATTTTTTTATTGCAAATTAATCGATATTTAATATAATTTGTATTCGTTGTGTGCGAGGTAGGCGGTGGGGGAATCTGAATCGCTGACAGTTGGCAGACTTCTATCACCATTTCTTTGGTAACTTTAGGCCAAAATTTACGTAGCCGTACATTATATCTTATAAAGAAATAATAATACAAATAATCGGAATGGTCACCCATCCAAACACGACCGCGCCGTAGGTTGCTTCACTTCGGTATCACAACCAAAGCGCGACCACTGCGCTACGAGTACCTCCGACCATATACGTGACGTACATCACGAGTATCTCCGTGCTTCGGAAGGCACGTTAAGCCGTTGGTCCCAGCTAATATCGGTTTATATTAGTTGTTAGGCCTAGTCAGAGGCTCTTTATGAAATTTATGGACTCAACGGGACTAAGCAGTGAAATTTAAATATAAGGGCGCCACAATAGATCATACCTGGTCGAGCTGGCAACTTTAGAGCCCAACAACATATATAGTCAGAGGCCTTATGGGCGGCTTGATAACATCTGACAGCAGGGTTAGTCGCTTGCCTTGCGAACGAACCCTCCACCAACCCGCACTGAGCCCGCGTAGTGGAGTATGGCTCGAACTACCTGATAGTTGAGGTAAGGCCTTTGCCCAGCAGTGGGATGTAACAGGCTGACTTTACTTATTTTACTAATAATCGACACTATAGTAGATAAACGTATATAAATAAAATTAATTGATAATACATTATTTCATTGAAAAAATGGCTTTGGGTTAATGAATTTTTGTATTGATTGTTAGCCAGCCATTGGTCATTTCAACGTCCGCCTATAGTTTGTGGCGCTATCGTCGCACACGGACCCAATATCCAATAATGATAAAGGAGATGTCCCAGAAATGTGTGAAGCGGGTACGCTATACCTAAATACCTACCTACCTTTTTTGCTGAAACAATAAATTATACCACATTATTGCAACTCAGTACAAAATGGCGGAGGACGCCATCTTTGCCACTTGAATGACGTTTGTCCGTCCGTTTACTTTTGTCACTATGCATTTTATTATTCCATTTCACATTATTTTTGTCTCATATTATTTTATTTTACATTATTTTAGCAATAAAATAATACAATACAGTGTGCAGCACCTTCGTATAGTTGGCATTGTCGTTTTTTTTACTGGGTGATGCTTACGGCTTTGAGCGTTTTTTTATTACAGACGACCTAAAAAGGTAAGGGCACAAATCCCAGTAAAGAAAAAATAACAGTTTCTATCTTAAAAAAGTACAGAGGTAATGTTTGATTTTATTTTTAAGACACTAAACTACGGACTATACTCGTAACATGTTTATTGTATTTAAATAGAAATGACAATATTTAGCCATTCTTTAGTACCATGTACATGTACGAGCCTGGATGGGACATCTCCTTTTTCGTTCGTTGTTCTGAGAGCAAGTTTATGAAATAGAAAAAAATGGGCTTATTTTTTTTGGCAACATAAAAGACTATAAGAAGCAAAAAAAAAAAGTTTGATATTCTTAACTTGTTGTTATGACAAGGAAGTCTAATATGCCGCGTGACGTCTCGTGACACAAACTCCATAAACTATCGTAAAAAAATAGTATTAAAAATAGTATTATTGAGCGAGTTATAAATAAATAAATATTAGACACCAATCACATACATGTTCTGATCCCAAAGCAAGTAGCTAATGCACTGTTATGGAAATCAGACACAACGGTGGTACCGCAACACCCAGACCCGAGACAATATAGAAAATTTTGATTTCTACATTCACCCGACCGGGAATCGAACCCAGGACCTCGGAGTGGCGACGCCTTGAAACCAGCGTGTTTAGCCACTACACCACGGAAATCCACCATCGTCGAGAAAAAGCTGTTTCGGTCGCGAAGTATCGCGTGGTTGCGCTTCAAGGCTCGCTAGCACACTGACTAGCGATGGGCGTTATTAATTGTAACTAGTTTTTTAACTATCCCAAACAGTGATCACTCGTTATCCTTCACTACAATAACTAGTTACATTAATAACGCCATTAAAACGACCGAAATAGGCATCGGTCTTCAATAACTGCTTCTTATCTCACAACGCTCTGAAGAAATTGAATTCACTCTTAAGTAAAAGATATAGCGTTGATGTTTGGTTGGCTTCAATCCTCACGCAAAATCACTGGTTATTCATAAGTTGAAAACGACGTTTTACATTGACCATCCCACAGAACGTTTTCTTGCCATGAAGGAGTAAAACGAGAAATGGATAAAAGCTCCTTAAAAAGGGTCGTAAAAATAACTAGTTACAAAAATCACTAGTTATGAAACCGGTTATTTGAAATCACTTAACGGTTACGTTACGTTTTTTTTATTTTATTTTAGGGATTACAAACAAATGTGTTACATAATTACCTTTTATACTACAAATGGTAACACATCCAACCACGTAATCCACGTGTAGGCATATGTATTAAAATAAATCAAGTGCGAGGTAGAATGCAATTAATATTGTGAATATTATTTGTAGCTTCACTATTAATACTATATTATCTATACTAAACTATTTACTATATATATTTTATTTTTTCTTATTTATTGATTATTATACTTTTATTTGTTTATTTATTATTCAGTTCGACACTACGCAGAGCGTCTATGAACATTTTTAAATTTAGGGGGACTCTGGGAAAAGTCGAGACTATTAAAGTTCTGTTTGAAAAATGGATAGCAGTCTGTTCAAAGGACACAGCACAGCGGGCAGGCCGCAGCGCGCACTCACCTGGCGGCGTCACGCGAGGTAGGCGCGGACGAGCGCGCGCACGGCGGCGCGGCACAGCGGGCAGGCCGCAGCGCGCACTCACCTGGCGGCGTCACGCGAGGTAGGCGCGGACGAGCGCGCGCACGGCGGCGCGGCACAGCGGGCAGGCCGCAGCGCGCACTCACCTGGCGGCGTCACGCGAGGTAGGCGCGGACGAGCGCGCGCACGGCGGCGCGGCACAGCGGGCAGGCCGCAGCGCGCACTCACCTGGCGGCGTCACGCGAGGTAGGCGCGGACGAGCGCGCGCACGGCGGCGCGGCACAGCGGGCAGGCCGCAGCGCGCACTCACCTGGCGGCGTCACGCGAGGTAGGCGCGGACGAGCGCGCGCACGGCGGCGCGGCACAGCGGGCAGGCCGCAGCGCGCACTCACCTGGCGGCGTCACGCGAGGTAGGCGCGGACGAGCGCGCGCACGGCGGCGCGGCACAGCGGGCAGGCCGCCAGCGCGGCGCCGCAGCGCGCGCACGACACCAGGTGCCCGCACGGCAGGAACACCACGCTCACCTGCCGCGTCAGACAAGTATTTCAATTCTAAATTCGTTTATTTGGATTTTTAGGGTTCCGTAGCCGAATGGCAAAAAACGGAACGCTTATAGTTTCGTCAAGCCTGTCTGTCTGTCCGTCCGTATGTCACAGACATTTTATTCTAAAACTATAAGCATCACACTGTTGGAATTTGGTAGGAAGATGTATCCTGTTAACTGCTTTTCGATTCTCATATAAAAAATAAAAAATTAAATAAAATTTAAGGGCCCCCCTTAAATGTCATTATTTTCTCCCGCTCCCATACATGAAACTAAAACCAAAAAAAACTTTTTTTGTTAAACCTATGCGTGCGAGGTGACTATGGATAGGTCTTCTAAAATGACATTAAGGTTCCTAAAACCATTTTCTTTTAACGTCTAACGTTTTATAGCTAGACGCCTCCAAAGTGATAAAATGGGCGTCCTCCCCCATCTAACTTCCAAACTAAGCAAATGTAAATTTTGAAAAAAATACATAATGTAGACCTTTACAAATACTTTCAACCAAGGTTCTTGGTTCGGACGGAATCGAACGAGAAGTTTTTGAGATATAGCACATTTTCAACAACCGCAAACATAACTTTGTACTTCATACAAACACTATGAAAAATAAAGTTAAACTATCTGTGTACAAAATATTGTGATATTTTACTTAGTGGAAGTAAGTGGATTCCCTAATTCAGTTAAACTTGGCACGGAACCCTCAGTGCGCAAGTCCGACTCGCACTTGGCCGGGTTTTTTATTATTATCTTTAATTACAAAAGGATAGACACGTTACAACACCAACATTTAAGGATTTTAAAGGGGCGCAAGGATTACTCTATATACGAACGTATAGTTGCGTATAACGACACTAAGCGTTAATGGAGACAAATGATGGGGCATGGCTGTAGATAGAAAGAGATAAATATATAACATTCGTTACGTACTGATTGCCACTGAGCGCTCATTGGCGCAAGCGCGTGACATCTCACTCTTTAGCCTAATGTCAGCCATTGACAAATTATGCTAAAGACTAAATACGTATTTTGTGTTTTAATAATTTTAAATGAAAAAACTATACTTATGAATGTAATGACACGTTTTTCTTATCTCTAACAGTTGCAGTGCAATTGGTACTACTCCTAAACACACAGGAAGGCATTTTTACTAGAAAATGAGAAATAATTTAAGGCGCTGTCGGGACGTTAAGTCATTTTAAAGAGAAAGCGTGCCCAACTGAATGCACTCCGGGCAATTACCTGCCTTTGTGTAGCCATTTTCGAGCGCATACGTCGTATCAATAATTTTAAAAAATCTTAGCTCCTGACTATTAACCCCGATTTCCGAATCCCGCAAGGGGCAAATGTATGTGAGATGGATGAGCACGAATATTTGTAGATAGATGTTCATTATGTATTAAGTATTAAAGGGAGACGCCCCGTAATATCCGTTGCCTGGTATTCGTTACAAGAATACGATTCCTCATTTCGCGGGGTCAACGACCCGCAATCATCGCACACACGAGACGAAAGGGACTAAGTAGCTAGCTGGTGTTACACTGGGTAAGGTAGGTAATCTCCGAAAGGTCAAGCTTCGGCCAGACCGTAATCGTTTTCTTCCCTCCGGGGTGGAAAACGGTGTTATTTTTAAGCTGCAGGGCTCTGTACTGGGCCCAGTATTTTACACGATCTATACTGCTTTCTTACCCACCTCAAGTCAAATTGTGCTTTCTACCTACGCTGACGACACTGCTGTCTTATCGTGCGACAAAGACCGCATCAAGGCATCCACAAATCTCCAAGACCATCCTTACAGAATTGGTTCATGGTTAAAAAAATGGAGAATGAAGGCAAGCGCCGCAAAGTCTGTACATATCACATTTTCCCTCCGCAAAAATGACTGCCCACCAGTTACACTCGATGGCGACGCTCTTTCTCTGAAAGATAGCGTCAAATACCTAGGCATGACCATTGACAGAAGACTAACCTGGTGAGAACACATCAAAGCTAAAAGAGATCAGGCAAATAGGAAGCTATTAAGCACTGGCCGTACTGGCTATTAGGCCAAAAATCATCACTGACCCTAGAAAACAAACTTTTGATCTACAAGTGTATCCTAAGGCCGATATGGTGATATGCGCAATAGAACTCTGGGGGTCAGCGAGCCACTCAAACATAGAAATTGTTCAGCGCTTCCAAAACAAGGCTTTGTATACATTGTGCAATGCGCCAGGGTTCACATTAAATGACGAAGTTCATGAGTACTTGGGAATACCAACTGTAAGGGAGACAGTAGAAACATCATATAAAGCCTATAAAGAAAGACTTCAACAACATAAAAACAAACTCGCTGTTACACTATTGAAATCCTCGAGTTTTGCGCACGGACTCAACCGAAACAAAAAAATTGCATCAATATAAGGACATTTAACTCCACCCAATTTAAACCAATTAATACTATAGAGATGACACCTCACAGGATGTGAACAATCTCAAAACCGTAATTGAAAGGTAAAGAAAATATCTGATTAAAGCTCAGAGATTGTAGATGAGAAAATATATTTTTATCTTCATTAAAAAAAAAACTTACGAAAACACCAATTTTGTCTCATCATTTTTCAAGCGCCATCTGGTTGTTCTACAGGTAAACTATGTCAAAATTAGCGTACCTAGTCATTTGAATAGATTTAATATAATAAATCTCCTCACCTCACTATCCATGCAAACTTTGCAAAGTCTCGCTTCCTTCAACTGCCGGACCTCTTCCTCCAACGACAAAGATTTCTCCTCATTTTCTTCTTCTGCCTCTTTCTTAGCTTCTTCCTTTGGTTTCACTTCGGGCGGAGGCGACGGTTTCGTTCTTTCTCTTTCTTGCACGGGAGGGGGAGGTGGGCGAGGCGCGGGGGAGGGAGAACGAGGGGGCGTGGCCGATTGAGATTGCTGGCTTTCAGGTCGGTCGTCCCATTGTGATGGGATTATACTGAAAGTGTAAAAGAGGTTTGGTGGTTTATATAAACGTTTTAAATTAAATTAAGCTGCCTTTAAAAAACTGCTAAACAGCTTTCAATAACGCATTCGTCTTCTGTTAAGGAGAAACAATAGAAGATTGTTATACAAGGGGCGAAAGCGACCCATTTTACTCGAGATGTTTCTGGCGCTCGAATGGATCGAGAGTGAAATGGGTGCTTTCACCCGAGTTAAACATACTATTTATTTATTTTCACTGTGAGGAAAAAAATAAATTTAACTCTGTTTGTAGATGTTATAATGAGGTGGAATGCGAGAGATGAAATCTCAAGATTTTAATAACATGACAGTTTATGTACTGTCGTTATACCTACAACACACGATTAGAAGAACTAGGAACGGCACAGAAGAAAATAGAGTACATAAAACTAATAATAGTGAAACGCGACCTGAACCTTGTCACGACAACTACCACAGGCTATGTCAAATTGCAGATTCAATTTTGCCTCATGAGATAGCGCTATGAGTGACAGCTAAAGGTGGAAGTGAGTAGGAAGATTTTATAATGAGCACCACCATTCATTCCGGCGAGTCGCCTTTGCCTGCTTACTAATTTGTGCAATAATCGACAAAACTAAAACAAAAAAGGTCAAAGACAGAAAGAAAAATATAAAGTGACAATGGAAAATGTGAAAAAAAAACCGTCATGGTGGCATATAGCACCAAATAGTTTAATTGTCAAAAAAAATTACCAATTGTATTTTTTATCAACGTCCTTGTAAACACGTTTTTATGTTTCCGAAGCCGAATAGCGAAAAACGGAACTCTTATAGTTTCGTCATGTCTGTCTGTCTGTCCGCCCGTATGTCAAAACCACTTTATTCTGTAACTTTAAGCATCACACTGTTGAAATTTGGTAGGAAGATGTATCCTGTTAACCGCTTTACGATTCTTATACAAAAAATAATGAAATTTAAGGGGGGGCTTCAATTCATGAAACTAAAACCGTTTATTTTGTAAAAAGTGGATTCCCTCACGAGTCCGAATCACACTTGGCCGGTTTTTTAATGTTTAAAGAGACGCCGCAGTGTCGTAATACATACCCGGCCCCCGGAGCAAACTCTCTCAGCGTCTCAGCCAGTATGTCGCGGGCCAGCCGCTGACTCTGCGGGGTAACACTCCACGCTTCTTCGTTTAACTGCTCGTTTAGCACTGCGTCTATTAGTGCTTCTGACGAGGTGAATGGCATGCCTGGATATAACATAGAGTAAAATGTAGGCAGAGTTAATCATCTTGCTATGCAAATATAATACTAGGAATAAGGATAAGCTTGCTATTCCACAATTTAGGCTTCGAAAGGTTGGTATTTCTTTCATGGGGAAAGGGATAATTTTTTTCAATCAACTTCCAGAACACATTGTAAACTTACCGGTTAATAAATTTAAAACTGTTATTAAAGAAACCCTTATAACGAAAGGGTATTATAAAGTAGATGATTATTTAAAAAAAAAATGTATGGACTTGCATGATCACTACAAACATTGTATTGGCATTTGACAATAGTGACTGAGTTTGTTGCGCAGCTTCTTCTCAGAACTAGCCCACAATTGTCCCGAAGCTGTGGAAGGGTTTATATTGGGACGTGTAAAAGTGCCCCTAGTGCCTATTTGCATAAATAAATGACTTTTATGACTTTATGACTTCTCGTTTTCAACAAATCCCAAGACAAACATACATACACTTATGAAATTTTGCACACGTGTTAGGAAGCCTAAATATATCAACATAATATAACTGTATCCAATTTTGACGATATCACATAAATACAGCGGGCCTAAGATGCACGCCTATTTATCATTTATCGCGGCAATTGATAAATTTCAAACGTCACTTTAACCATATTCAAACAGGTTTTTATTAAGTTAATGTATTAATTTGTTTTAAAAAGCAATAAGGATTGCTTTACAAGTGATAACATGTTGTTTAGGAAATGAAAATATTTTACCTACGCGATAAACGGTATCGAGGCGTGCATGTTAGGCCTACGGGTCGAATTCATTACCTCCATTTTTTTAATTATATGCAATATGTAAAAAAAACTGTCCGACCATAAAGGGTCATAAAGTTGCTTTAATAAAATAACAAAAACAAGTATTGAAATTACGTAATCCATGAAAACTTTTTTTTATCGTTTTTCCAAGTTAACAAGTTTAGCACCTATTTACCCTAGAATGGGGGAATTTCCAAAATGTGTTATCACTCCCGTCGCGCTTCCTGCGAGTGCCGGCGCAACTCCGCGCCTCCCGCGCGCCCCGTCAGCCCCCCTTCGGGTTGCCATGTATGCTTTTTTTAATGTAGTGAATTTTGTATTTTTTTTCTTATATTTTATGAAAATGATTACACAAATAGAACCTAATCTCGATACCTAATTACCCCTTAATGGGTCGGACAGGTTTTTTTTACACACCGTATAATAAATAACTATCTATTTACTAACCCGTAGACCGCAGTCTGCGAGACAATGCCCTTCGTACTCTCGCCGCATCCAAGCCCGCGCCTAACGCGGCCAGCGCGGCGCCGCTCTCCATACATTCTTCTACCTGAATATTTAAATCATATTCAATCACTTTAAAGTAAAGTTAGCCTGTAACGTCCCACTGCTGGGCAAAGGCCTTACCTCAACTATGAGGTAGTTCGAGCCATAGTCCACCACGCGGGCTCAGTGCGGATTGGCGGAGGGGTGTTTGCAAGGCAAGCGACTAACCCTGCTGTCAGATGTGATCAAGCCGTCCATAAGGCCTCTGACTAGGCTTAACGACTAATACCAACCGATATAAGCCGAGACCAACGGCATCACGTGCCTTCCGAAGCACGCAGATGTTCGTGATGTTCGTGACTTATATGTTCGGAATGATCACCCATACAAACACGACCGCGCTGTAGGTTGCATCACTTCGGTATCAATACCAAAGCGCTGCTACCTCTGCGTTACGAGCACCTCATAACTTTATAGCGAATGTATTCATTTGGTGTAGCTTGTGCTTTTTTGTTTTACATCAACTCTTAGTCAACGAAAAAGTGTATTTTTTTGTTTACTCAAACTGTTCATCAATGATTAGAGGTTATACACGGTGTAACAAAAAGGCGAAATAATATTTAAGGGTATGTGTGTTCCCGGGGCCTATAGGCTTTTAGGCCTAAAATTAAGCCTATTAGTCCTTTTTTAAGGCGATGATAGACTACTAGGCTTTTGAGAGGCTACTCATTTTAAAAGCCTATAGATTTAAAAAAACCTATAGGCCTATTTATAGCCCTTTAGGCTGTATTTCCGACTAAAGGCTTTTTCGAGTAGTAGGCTTATTACAAGGCTATAGCCATTATTCAGATTATGGCTTTTTATGATTAAACAACTATTTTATATTTTATTTACTTTCAAATTAAATAAAAACTAAAGTCCATTTCTATTTGCTCGTCGAATATTGTAAACAATCTTGACATTCCTTTTTACCGAAATTATTCATTTTAAAATATGAGAAACACAAACCTCAAAAACTACATAGATAGTTTATACTTGTAGTTCAGCACTAAAATCTTTTTAACCAATTGGTAAATAAAATTTATTCTCTCACTTTATTTTAAAAGTTTAAAAAAGGTTATGACATTTTTCGACTAGTAAAGTAAAACAGATTTTATTAACCGACTTCAAAAAAGGAGGAGGTTATCAATTCGACTGTATGTTTTTTTTTGTATCTATGTTACCTCATATCTCAGTCGTTTGTCGACCGATTCAAAATTTTTTTTCGCCCACCTAGAGGGTATACCTTCTAGTTGGTCCCATTGTTGCCAATTTGGGATCTGATGATGAGATCTTGGTGTAATCGAGGAAAACCCTCAAATTTTAAAGGCACGTATAGTATTTTTTTACTAAAATCTTAATGTTGACGTGTTGTTACGTCTGATAGTTAACATTTTGTGGGGCTGAGCTGATGGTGGAACTCCTTAACGCTTAGGAGTTCAGTAATTATAATGACATAACTTATGATAGGTAGTTTGTAGCTTCTTAAAGAACAGAGTCATAAGGTGCAACTCCCCCCCCCCCCCATCTCCTGTAATCTCTAAAAATAAAGAAATAAAATTAACTTTAAAAAAAAGTAAAAACCGACTTCAAAACCAAAATGCACTAAAAAGTCTTAAATAATCTCTTGACCAGTGAAAGGAAAGGAATCCATTTTAGGCAAACAATTTCTTTTTGGAGTCGGTGCCATCACTTTGACCATCAAGCATCATCTATCACAGCTAGTGATGGGTTCATAAGAAAATTCTCCAAGTGAGAATATTCTCCAATCGGTAATATTCTGGAATTTTCTCTTTTACAGATAATATTCTCAGAGCAAGGAGAATTTAAGAGAATTTAAAATTGGAATACAATTTTCTTAATTATAAGGCAAAACAGTATGTTTTAGAGGTACTACGATTGCAGTATTGTGTACAATAAGTATATTTTAAAAACGTACCTATTAATTATTAATTACAATTATTATTACGCCTTTTTTGCGTTAACCCCGTAAGTCAAAATTACTTAAAAATATTTCCACTGCAATATTTTTTAAAATATTTTATGTACATACGTTTTGATTTGTTTCGTTCTTGCGCCTTACAAAAATCTTACAAAATCAACAAAAAAAATATATTAATGATCATGACAAGAATTTTTTAAATTAGATAATTAAACTAGAATTAGAAATTAACAATTCAAAACAGAAATCAGATTATTTTAAACTATAAAAATTAGTAAAAGATGTTTAACAATTATAAGTTGTCCATTGCCAATGGATCGTCTTCATCTGTGAATCGGTTTACTGTTCCAATTTCAGATTCCTCCTCTGGTTCTTCTTCAGAACAGCTCTCTTCGGAATCACTAATAGAGTCTAACACCCGTATGTTCAGACGTTTCCTCAAAACCGCCTCGACTCAGACTCGACTGAGAAACACTCAAGGAAAGTTTCGAGTAGCCCTCAAAATCGGTATGCTAAGTCAAAACGATTGACAATTTTGAGACACCTCGAGTAAGGTTGAGTGGAGGAAGAGTCGAGGAAAAGTGGCACAGATTATGCGAAAAAAAACTAATTTTTACACGAATTTGTAGGCAAAGGTCGATCGAATTCCTAGGCAAAGGTACAATAAAAAAATAATAATAATGTATTTCAAATAATATTTGAATGTATGGAATGGAACGTTTTTTTTTTAAATTTAATGAAGTAACAGACAGATGTCATGTACCGTCTACCGACTTGTTTTGCAGTTGATCTTTGCGCTTGCATAAATACTAGTATTTTGTGTTGAATTGATTACTAACCTGCAAATTCAGTGAAATTGAGAAAATTTGTCTGCAAGAGCTCATCATCAAATATAAATTAAATTCAACGGCCACTATGTCGGCAGGAAATCCCTCTATAAAGAAAATGGCTTGGACGCGCCTAGTAGAAGAATATAATTCGATTGAAACCAATTCTAAGGTAAATTACTCATAATATGCTACAATGATTTTTATGCTACAAAAATTTAATATTATCTTCTACTATATCTGCATTTTTCAGAGAACTGAGGCCCAAATAAAAAAGTGTTGGGATAACTTAAAGTCTCGCCGTAAAGCCACCCTTGCTTTGGAGAAAAGGGAACGGATGAAGACGGGAGGAGGAGTTTACAAGCCTGAACCCGGCACATCAACTAGAGTAGACACTTTGATTGACGAGGCTCTTGACGATGTTACGGACGTGGAGTTAACCTTCGTTGTGGATAGCGATACAAACCAATCACAAGGTATTTTCTATAACTTATAACGAACATATCTCAGAATAGTTTTGTAGTCCATGCGAAACATATACTTTTATGTCCTACTTTCCAGAGAGTGAATCAATCTTGGATAGTGGAATCATCGCGGAGAAAGAAGCAGTAGAGGGCCAACACAACGAACTTCAAACCAGCGGAACATCTCAAAGAGGTAAAGTAGTTACCGTTTAGTTAGACTATTCTCATTAACACCATTTTTTTACATACTTCAATATTCTTCAATACAAATATTGCTCAATGTAGGATTTTGTTTTAATTGCACATCCTGTAATGTCCCATTAATATTTAATTATTCCTTACAGATGCTGGCTGTAGATCTACTTCCCAGCATACAGGTGGCAGTGCAGAGCAACAAAAATTTGGTAAGATGCTGCTATTTAATTAAACGGAATTTTATCATTTAGTTAATGGCTTGTGTTATAATATTTTTTTACTGTCCAGGTGGAAAAAATATTCGTGCAAAAGTTATAGCTGAAGAGTTTAACTTACGAAAAACAAATTATGATAGGATGAAGGAACGGGAGGAGGAGCTGCACGAGCTGCAGGTCCAAGAAAAAAAGTGGCTAGCTCAGGCAGCTGAAGAAGTCTTCCGCAAAGCTCACCTAGAGCGATTGAGTGCGGAAGAAATCCTGGCCTGCAGTAAAGCAAAGAGAGAGGAGGCGGAGTTAAATTTATTAATAATAAAAAAGCAATTTCAATAAAAAGCTTTGTTTTATTACAATATTTTTACAAATAACATAAATATGGAAGAAATTTTTTATGAAAAATGCCTTCTTATAAAGGCAGACCTTATTATAGTGCCTCGTTGAGTGTCCCGTACGTTAAGTGGAGGAAAAATCTCTGTAGGTGTAGTCTGTTCAGGCAATTCTTCATTATAACGTATACTTATATTATGAAGAACAGCACACGCGACTATAATGTTGCATGTGTTGTGCAGGTTGTTCTGTAACTTTCTCGACAAACAAGCAAACCTTCTTTTTAATACTCCATTCAATCTTTCTATGACATTTCTTGTGTGTATGTGGGATTGGTTATATTGCATCTCGGCCTGTGTTCTAGGGTTAGGAAGTGGAGTAAACATAAATGATGTTTGGGCATACCCACCGTCTCCAATCAATATTCCATTAAGTTCACCACTCTCGAACCTCGTACAACACCGGCTATTTGAAAAAATTCTTGAATCATGCACAGACCCTGGCCAACGTGCTACAATGTCATATATTTCCATATCTGGCCCACACACTATCTGTACATTTATCGAGAACCATCCCTTTCGGTTCCGAAATACTTCTCCACTTTCTCTGCTGGGATTTTTTATTGGGATATGAGTGCAATCTATGCAACCTAACGCACCTGGGAAGCCAGCCTTAAGGAAAAATTTTCTTTTTACTTCAGGAAACTGGTTTCTTTGTGGAAACTTTATAAATTGACCTATTTTTCGACAAAGTTCTTCTGAAGTCCTGCTAACAATTCGTGATGTAGCCGTTTGACTTATTTTGTGTAAGTCGCCGCACACAATCTGAAATAATAATAAATAAATAAGATTTCGATTAAAAAAATTATATGTGTAACATTCTAGTTATTATAGAAAAGATAAATAAGATAACTTACTTGAAAGTTTCCAGTTGCATAAAATCGCAATGATAATAACACTTGGATAAGGGGTGGAACTGGAAGACCCCTATTATTTTGATTTGCATTAGTACCACAAATCAGAGGCACCAATACATTCACAACAGTGTCTTTTTGGAACCGATACCGTCTTTGAAATTCCATATCATCGTAAAATTCAACGGGATTTTCTGCGTCACGCAAGTACCGGCGCTCTGGATAAGGCGAGTCGTAGATATATTCGATAAAATTTTCGAAATCCATCTTGAATTGTTTCAAACAAATTATATCACACTTCACTTTGACGTGGTTTATAGCATTTGACAATAGATGAGTATTCCTTAAGGTAGGTCGCTAGGTACCTTGAGTTTGACAGTCGTTTACTCAAACCTTCCTCACCTCGACTGAGTAAAACTTTGAGTCGAGGATTTTTTTGGCGTTTAAGCATACCTACATACATTAGATGAGTTAAGGTTGAGGTGAGTATGAGTGGAGTCGAAGAAACGACTGAACATACGGGTGTAAGTGCTGTTCTGTCTCTTTTGTGGCGGAGGGACTTGCTATAAAAATATTGACTGCTCCAGCTACGTCTACTTCTGTGGAACGACCTTTTCAACCTTTTCGAACATACACAAAAACGAAACAAATTTAATACCGAAAGAGCTGGTAAAATTTGTCTCATCTCTCATAATTGGAAAATATTTAATAAGTTAAAAGACTGCTGTCAAGGAAACCGACGAACCTTATCATCCAGGTCCGAGTACCTCCGCCACAAGAGAGACAGAACAGCACTTACTCTATTAGTGATTCCGAAGAGAGCTGTTCTGAAGAAGAACCAGAGGAGGAATCTGAAATTGGAACAGAAAACCGATACACAGATGAAGACGATCCATTGGTAATGGACATCTTATAATTGTTAAACATGTTTTACTAATTTTTATAGTTTAATAATCTAATTTCTAATTTGAATTGTTAATTTCTAATTCTAGTTTAATTATCTAATTTAAAAAAATCTTGTCATGATTAGTCATTATCATTAATTTTTTTTTTGTTGATTTTGTTAGATTTGAATTATTTAGTATTGTTAAATTATAGAATCTTTATTAAAGCTGACTTTTTCAAATACTGATATGTTTATTTTATCAGCAAAATGAAGTTTTAAAACTTTGCAGGAAATTTAAAAGAACTGACGATAATATTCTCGTGAATTTTCTTGAGAATATTCTCGCTTTAACGGATTTAACGGATAAGGCAATTTTTAAATTTTATTTGTGAAATTTTTAGAAACAAACAAAAATACAATTAAAGTTCTATTAATGTAATAAAATTAATAGGATAGTCATTCAATTTTTAAATTATCTTCCAAAAGAATATTCTAGAGAACTTAACAGGAAAGTTCTCACTAAAAGAATATTCTCGGGAACAACCCATCACTAATCACAGCACCGACTCCAAAAATAAATTGTTTGCCTAAAATGGATTCCCTTCCTTTCACTGGTCAAGAGATTATTTAAGACTTTTTAGTGCATTTTGGTTTTGAAGTCGGTTTTTACTTTTTTTTAAATTATTTTTTTTTATTTGAAATTGGAAAAATAAGTAACTACTTTTTATACCTTATTTTGAGGGTAGTTTTAAAATAATTAATGAGTCATAAGTTCAGTACGACATTCATACGTAGCTTGAGTAAAAGCAAATACACGCTCTTCCGATTCCTCAGACACTTAAAGTTAACGCTTATGCCGCGGACATATGGGCGGTAAGAAATCGTGAAATTAAGTTGACGATTATTGTACTCGAACAGTAAACAAAATAGGCCTAGGCTAAAGGACGAAAATTCTTTGTAGGTTTTTTAGCCTTTTAACCCTTTTAAATATACGCCTAGCCTGTGGTGGACAAAAAAAAAGGCTATCAAAAAGGCCTAGCCTACAGGCCTAATAGACTTTTTAGGCTTTTATTCCGCTGTAGCCCCTAATTTATAGGCCAGCCTTAAAAAAAGCCTAAAAGCCTATAGGCCTCGGGAACACTAGGTATGTATGTGTGTAATGTGAACATTAAGTAGTAAAAGTTTTTGTTAAAAACTTAAAAATAAACAACTTTTTCCCATACTAAGTATTGTTTTTTTACCGAAAGTGTCGACAACCCTGAATCTGCGGTCATTCGTTAGCGAACCCCCGCCCGCAATCCTCGCCCGCCGCACACACACACCTACTTTAAGGTTGTCACCGATAAGTTTTTGTCAAAACTTTAGCATCAATTCACTCAGTAATTTATACTCGCACGAGTTTGTGGTTTTGCATAGGAACTACACATTTATTACTCTACACGTCCTTTAAATTTTATTTCGCCTTTTTGTTACACCCTGTATATTGGACTCAGTTGTACCTTATCAAAAGCGTAACAAAAGCCCTTACCAGGGACTTTTGTATGCAGCGGTAGATACGGGGCGTTTGTACTATAATTATAATACTCAAACACAGGTTGTGAATTAGCAGCTATCAGACTAAACGCAAGGACTCGCAGCAGGCAGAGCAAAAAAATGTGCACGCACATAATTTTCTCTTTTGCTCTTGCACTGGTAATGGGTGACGTCACACAGAGATGCTTGTTGTTTGAAAACAGGGTTTTGCATGCAATTTGTATTATAGATAGTGCAGTATATTGCGCGTGCGCATCCTTGTTTCAAAAGTGATTAATGGCATCCCTGCCATACTACATCTAAAATTCTAAACCCAAAGACTTGCGGCAGTCTATGGCATATAATTTTATATTATTTTAATATAAATTATATGCCATAGACTGCCGCAAGTCTTGTAAACCTGCACCTTACCTTATTATTAAGTATAATGATAAAACACTATAAACCTTTTAAACAATTTAGCTATCGTCAGTCATAGTGTGTCTAATATTGGTATTACATAGTTTTTTGAAAAAAAAACGTTATGTATAGTTAAACATAAATTGCACTGTAACTGCTGTGTCAGACAAAGGATCTATGACGTCAAGAGAAATGTTTATCTCGCAGCATTGATGACGTTACGCAGCCTACATGTTAAAGAAAGCACTTGCAAAATCCAACAGGCTTGCCAATGTGTCGATGGCCGCGTGGTAAAAGCGTGCGCCCGGATAGCGTAAAAAACAGGGATCGATTCCTTGTCTGACACAGTTGCGTTTTTACCCGCGACGGAACGGATAATGTGTATGCGTTTAGGGAGAGGAAGTTTGTGTGTTTGTGAGTTGTAATTTATGTGAGCTGTTATTGTTATTTGTAATTTATAAACCGTTTTTGACTGTATCCATAAGGGAGGAGCGTGACATTCCCAACACAAGTGTCTTTTGACTACTTAAAGGGAAGTCTCAGCAATTTGTTTGTTACTTACTTTATTGGAATAAAGAAATTTTTATTTATTATTTATTGTGAGTTTGTGTGTTTGTATGGGCAAACGAATGTTCCCATGTATCTCCAGAACGGCTTGACCGATTGACATGCAGTTTTCTACAATGGATTAGTAAATACAAATACAATTTATGTTTTTAAGTTTGTGTAGTGACAAAACACTATAAAAAAATATTATTAACTACATTTTCATCTTATTACCTGGCTTTCTGTAATGGGAAAATTTACTCCCGAATTGTTCCTTCTTCGCGAACTCAAACCACTATCAGCCGAAAACTGAAATTAGAAAAATAAAATCAATTACTTTTGCATTAAAAGCATTTGCAACGCATTTTGCTTTTGAAAGTACCTATAAAAGGAAATATTTATAACTTTTAAAGTTTCCGTAGTCGTGGGTTTCTCTCGCGAAATATAACATCTTCAATATTAAATGCATTCAAAGTTTCTTTATTGTTTTATTTCTACAAATATCACCGATTTGCCGCTTACTGACAATGAAGGTATGCAATGTATTATTTTTGTTCCCTGTAAAATTAAGGATATAGATCAGACTACATAAATTAAAAGTCGTGTCAAAAGATTGTTCTAAACGCATTTTTTTTTAGTTTCATACAAAATGATTCAATGCCTGCACTCAGTGTGTCCTACGCGCGCTCATTAGCAGTTGTAGTAAAGTTGGCAACGTAGCGTGCACTATGCTGCGCGTATTATGAATAAAGTTGGGTAAGCTGGCAACGTCGCAAAAAATACTGAGAGCAAATAATAAAGAACTGATTTTAAATAACAATGTTACGCGTGCATTATACTTCTGTTAGAATAAATTCTTTAGGGAAAATCTTACTGGAAATGTGTAGAATCCTCAGACTTATTTTCCGGAATTTGAAATAAATGGAATCATAATGACAGCATTCTAAAATGGCAGTATATATTTTAAATTGGTCAGATAACTTTATTTTCTGTTTATGAACCGGGTGCCTTTTTTCCAAGGGGGTAATACTCACAGTCCGCTGCACAGAGGTCCTGTTGCGACACTCGTCGACGAACTCCTGCCCTTTGACGAGCAACACGTACCCGCAGTGGGGGAACCAGTGCGCGTGCTCCGACCACGGCGTGTCGCCCGCCTCCCACTTGCCGAGACCGCCGTCGCAGTAGAAACAGCGCACCTGGAGGGTTAAAATTAAATTGCCTTACCTAAAATAAATAAAAAAGTTTTTGGACTACTGTTTAGTTATAATATAGCTAGTTTATAACCAACGTCAATCGAGATAAATGACAAAGGTGACATACACTTCACTTTAGCCGCATAACATTTAAGCAGAAGTTGAAATCTTGTTTGTATATTTGTGGTTAGACCAATGTACAGTCCGTTTTTCTTTGCAAGTCGAATATTGTAAAAAATCGTGACATTCCTTTTTAACGAAATACTTAATTTAAAAATGAATTAAACACAAATCTCACAACGTACATAGGTAATTCATAGTTTCATACTGAGATCTTTATAAGTCAAATAGTTAGTTAGTAGTCAAAAGACGTAGCGTAGGACGTTCACTGACAAGATGGACAGACGACCTTGTAAAGATCGCAGTACACCACAGCAGCATCCCGTATAGAAGAAGCCCGCTTCAGTCAACGTCTGCGGCGCCTGGTGCCGGTCGGCGGGCCACCGCTCGTCGCCCTAGCTTTCAGCTAGCCACCTGACGAGTCTGACTCACCTGATCATCGGTCCCCGTATAGAAGAAGCCCGCTTCGGCCAGCGTCTGCGGCGCCTGGTGCCGGTCGGCGGGCCACCGCTCGTCGCCCTAGCTTTCAGCTAGCCACCTGACGAGTCTGACTCACCTGATCATCGATCCCCGTATAGAAGAAGCCCGCTTCGGCCAGCGTCTGCGGCGCCTGGTGCCGGTCGGCGGGCCACCGCTCGTCGCCCTAGCTTTCAGCTAGCCACCTGACGAGTCTGACTCACCTGATCATCGGTCCCCGTATAGAAGAAGCCCGCTTCGGCCAGCGTCTGCGGCGCCTGGTGCCAGTCGGCGGGCCACCGCTCGTCGCCCTAGCTTTCAGCTAGCCACCTGACGAGTCTGACTCACCTGATCATCGGTCCCCGTATAGAAGAAGCCCGCTTCGGCCAGCGTCTGCGGCGCCTGGTGCCGGTCGGCGGGCCACCGCTCGTCGCCCTAGCTTTCAGCTAGCCACCTGACGAGTCTGACTCACCTGATCATCAGTCCCCGTATAGAAGAAGCCCACTTCAGTCAGCGTCTGGGCGCCTGGTGCCGGTCGGCGAGCCACCGCTCGTCGCCCTAGCTTTCAGCTGACCTGACAAGTCTGACTCACCTGATCATCGGTCCCCGTATAGAAGAAGCCCGCTTCAGCCAGCGTCTGCGGCGCCTGGTGCTGGTCATCGGGCCACCGCTCGTCGCCCTAGCTTTCAGCTGACCTGACAAGTCTGACTCACCTGATCATCGGTTCCCGTATAGAAGAAGCCCGCTTCAGCCAGCGTCTGCGGCGCCTGGTGCCGGTTGGCGAGCCACCGCTCGTCGCCCTAGCTTTCAGCTGACCTGACCAGTGACTCACCTGATCATCGGTCTCCGTGTAGAAGAAGCCCGCTTCAGCCAGCGTCTGCGGCGCCTGGTGCCGGTCGGCGAGCCACCGCTCGTCGCCCTAGCTTTCAGCTGACCTGACCAGTGACTCACCTGATCATCGGTCCCCGTGTAGAAGAAGCCCGCTTCAGCCAGCGTCTGCGGCGCCTGGTGCCGGTCGGCGAGCCACCGCTCGTCGCCCTAGCTTTCAGCTGACCTGACCAGTGACTCACCTGATCATCGGTCCCCGTGTAGAAGAAGCCCGCTTCAGCCAGCGTCTGCGGTGCCTGGTGCCGGTCGGCGGGCCACCGCGCGAATGTGGCGAGGCGCGCGGCAAGTGACGCGTGCGCCGGGTGCCGCGCGCCTCCGCTCACCACGCCGAGGTTGCGCCACGTGCGACCGGACTCTAGTAAGCGCGTGTTGTGCTCGGCCCCGGTTCTGGAGGATGTATTGCTGATGGAATTTTAACGTTCAAGAAAACAATAACAATAAATAGCTTTTAAAAAAAGTAAAACCCGACTTCAATACCAAAATGCACTAAAAATCTTAAATAAACTCTTCGTTAACACTTACATTTTTTTGAGTCGGTACCCTGATAGATACTTGAAATGGCAAAAGCGATGGCCGACCGACTCCAAAAAGAAATTGTTTGCCTAAAAAGGAGTCACTTCTTTAAAAGAATAAAGATTTTAGTCGGTGATCTTGAAGTAGGTTTTAACAAGCCTTCATTAAGATTTTAGTACTAAAATACTACACGTGCTTTTAAATTCAAGGTTTTCCCTCGATTACAACAAGATCCCATCATCAGTTCCCGACTTGGACTTGGCAACAATGGGACCAACAAGAAAGATATAACCGAAAAAAAACGAAGCGGTCGACAAATGATTGAGATACGATGTAACATAGATACAAAAAAACATACAGTTGAATTGATAACCTCCGCTTTTTTTAAAGTCAGTTAATAATAGTCAAACGACCAGCCTCGTTAACGCAATGGTAGTATCTTTTGAAAATAAACACATGCCATATAACCACATAAGAATAATGAAGCTTTATAAAAGTGAAAGAATTTTCAAAATCAAATCATTTTCTGTAAGAACACTACAAACTAGCAAACTGTACGTACTAAACTGGAACTAGACATATTACTTTGGGTATCTTAGTCCTTTCAACGTCACCTACTCTGCCGTACTAAACATACGATTGACAGCTACATACTCTTATTAATAATCAAGACACAGGGCCTATGTTGAGTTTTTCTACTCACGTTCGATAGCAACCGCAAAAGGAAAAAGATATCAATCATCACAAGGCGAATGTTAAATCTAGTCATTTCAGTTTGTTTTGGCTTACATATTATATTAGCGCCTAAATGTAGTATTTTATTGTTAGAGGTTATTGTTATACAATTAAGAAAACGGTTAGGCATGCAAAGTGTCGGGTGACGGGACATAACATCGTCCTTCATTGATGACAATGTCGTAAGAATTCAAAAAACCGGCCAAGTGCGAGTCGGACTCGCGCACTGAGGGTTCCGTGCCAACTTTAACTGAATTAGGGAATCCACTTACTTCTACTTAGTAAAATACTACAATATTTTGTTGACTGCAAATATAACTTCGTTTTTCATAGTTTTTGTATGAAGTACAAAGTTATGTTTGCGGTTGTTGAAAACATGCTATATCTCAAAAACTACTCGTTCGATCTCGTCCAAACCAATTTTCGTTGAAAGTATTTGTTAAGATCTATAGTATATTTTTTTTTCAAAATTTACACTCTCTTGGTTTAGAAGTTAGATAGGGGGGACGCCCATTTTACCACTTTGGAAGCGGATAGCTATTAAACGATAGACTTTAAAAGAAAATGGTTTTAGGAACCTCAATGTCATTTTAAAAGACCTTTTAAAATGACATTGTGGATTTTTTGAAATTTTTTGGTTTTAGTTTCAGGTATGGGTATTTAGTTTCATTTAAGGGGGGGGGGGGGGGGGCTTAAATGTCATATTTTTTTATTTTTTGTATGAGAATCGGTAAGCGGTTAACAGGATACCTACATCTTACCACCAAATTTCAACAGTGTAATGCTTATAGTTACAGAATAAAATGGCTGTGACATACGGACGGACAGACAGACAGACAGACAGACAGACAGACTTGACGAAACTATAAG
The DNA here is from genome assembly GCA_963924145.1 of Pyrausta purpuralis. NCBI lineage: Eukaryota > Metazoa > Arthropoda > Insecta > Lepidoptera > Crambidae > Pyrausta > Pyrausta purpuralis. Next base: position 10,761,579 of record OZ001650.1, read on the forward strand.
GGTTCCGTTTTTTGCCATTCGGCTACGGAACCCTAAAAAGTGCCGTATGAAGAAGCATCAGCTAGCTTATAAGATCGTATTACTCAACTAGCGATCGTATTGCATCTTTCAATGCGTCAGTGACTAATAATAATTTTGATCAATCAATGCATTCGATTGAAGCAATGCTTTATTTGTAGCATGCCCTTTCGAGTAGAGTATTTGAATAGTGTAGGCATTATATTCTATGGTCTATATCAGATTAAACTATTTTAGGAAGCAGGTATAACATTAAAACGCGCCAATGCAATGTCGATTCGTCAAGGCTAAGCAAACGTCAAGGCTCTTTAATCATACTATACTACCACATCAATACTCTGGTTCATTTCTTCCAAATATGTTCTCTAAAAATGTTTATAGACTCGTACCTACCCACCGATAATTATGTTATCTGACTGACATAGATAAAGCTATAAACACGTAAACTAGTTATTTTGTAGTGGGGGAAGTCCTACCTAAGAGGTCACGTAAATAGTTAATGATTGAGAGACGTCATTCGAAGTGAGTAAACACTTCCTTGTAGTAAACATTGCTCAGTTAATATGCAAGAAACGTTATGAGGATCTCTTGAGATTTTAGAAGGGAAGGTAAAAAAGGAAGGAAGCAAACCGTATTAACCACTAATCGTTCCATTACTTTTAGTCAAAAATCTGGAAATAATCATGGAATTTATATTGCACTGTTAAAATAAGTAAATGTGAACAATATTCAAACCCAGTGACTGCACTTGTTTATGACTACATATTCTAGCTACGCTTTGATATTAAATTATACACGTGCTTAGCGTAAAACAATGTTGTGTCGATATGACGACAACAACCGTGCAAATAGTTGGCAACTATAGCAGTAATAGCGCGTTCTTATCTACGTTAATGATAAGTATCAGCAAAGAGAAAATAAATAGGTATAAGTTCGTTATTTAATAATCTTCAAAACTATCCCGCTTTTTGGATAACGTAGGAAGGCCCACTCGCGAAAGTCAGGATTAGTGTTGTAAGTCTGCCGTAACCTACCAAAACGCACGGAATCCATCCGGTTAGGATACGGAATACTACAGTATACTACGTAGCTTCCGTACGTAACTTTTATTAAGGAATTTGCAAGATACCACATTAAATCATGGTTAAAACACGGTCTTCTAAAAAACTATATTTGCGTCCAATTGCTAGTGGAATTCTAAGCGTACCAGCATCGTCCGCAGCCTGTGAAGGAAACTGGAGGACATTTAGAAAAGTACCAAATGTGACATACCAAGTCTCGCAATTGTTGTCAGTTAAAAGAATATCCTCTTTTACTTCCTGTATAACTTTTTTCAGTGACTTTTTGATTTAAAATTTTCTTTATTTTATGTTTAAAATGACTTATTCAACTTCAAATAAATAATAGTCACACACATTTTAGTAAAAAGACCATGAATTATTTTGAAATTAAGATTCAAGAACATTTATTTCTTACCAGATATATTCGTACTCCAATTAAAATAAAATCTACGAAAGCTACCGCGCTGAAGGGAAGGATTCCGAAGTCTACCGTAGTCTACCGGAATTCTTCCGCATACTTCTAGTCAGGATTAAATTAAATCTCTGTCTACGACAAAGAGACTGAGAGAGACTGAATGATTGTTTAATCCGGAAAATAAGCTAAACCTGATCTGCGTAAATGGGCCTAAGTAAGACAGACATTGCCGACATCTGAATGGTTTAAGTGACAATGAGGCCAAAGATGGACCATGTCTAAGTGGAAGAGAAACTCTGTTCTGGAAAATGACTTAAAAATAGTGTTATGTTCGGGCTACTTACGATTGTCTATGATTGTCATTCTGTGCAGGAGATTGTATAGGCGGTGTTTGAGGCGGCGACGTCGGAGGTGGCGAGATGGTAGCTCGCTGGGCTATCTCCAAAGCGGCCGCATGGGTACACCTAGGGAAATACCTGTTACACAAATCAAATTAGATTATCTTATCATGTAAACAAGCATATTATGATTGATTGTAAGATACCTCCATATTAACTCTTTCGCGGGCGGTGAACGTCTATAGACGTCATAACAATAAAATTTCTATTGTGTCTGGTCTACCGCACGCAAATGTGTTAAGGGGCTTTACAGAAAACTGAGGACATTTAATACTTGAAAAATGGCTACTAGGTTATTTGACATCATCATTTATGCATAAAAAGAGTTTAAAATTGAATTGATCTCAATTCAGTCAGCTGACTGATCTGACTCAATTTGAGATTGAGTCCTAGGTTTAGGGATAAGTTGCTCTCTCTACACTAGAATTATTTAAGTTTTATAACGTAATAAAGAAAGAATCTTCTATTCATTCTATCATCTATTCTAATATTATAAAGCTGAAGAGATTGTTTGTTTGAATGCGCTACCCTCAGGAACTACTGGACCAATTTGATAAAATCTTTATGTGTTAGATAGCTTGTTTATCAAGAAAGGCTTTAGGCTATAGTATATCATGCTGCCACAGAAGGGGAGGGAGCAAATTCAAAATGCGCCGTTAAACTCTTTGGGGACCGCTATTCTTAAATTAAAGTAAGTAACGTCTATCTTATGTTCTCACAAATATTGAAATAGACTTACATTCTATGTACTTCCAAAGGTGGTCCCAATGATCCAAATCGTCTAAATGGAGCCAGTTCTCCTCCACACCAAGCACATCGTAGTTTCCCCTCTCCCGCATGGTAGAATCCAGCACTGACTAAGGCTTCTCTTGATACTGATGTATCCTTAAGACAAATTATTTGTTTTAGGGAAGCACGGGAACACCAAATAAGGGCTAGCTCTTTACTCTAGTTAAATTATCTGCCACTTGCCAGAAATATTAATATCATGTTTTAAAATCACTCCAGGGCTTATTTTGACAAACATTATGTGGGTTATGTGACACAATAACTCTTAATGTGATTTTAAAAATGAATAAATGCTTCTTGCAGATGGCTGCATGACCAATCCATATATTTTTGAATCAGTCCGTAAAGTCTTTCATTTCAAAGAGCAGTATTAGCTTTTAAACTTCAGAACCAAATATATGACCAATCACATAGCAATTTTATTTTAACTTAAGGAATAAAAATACCATGATTCTTTTTACAGTTTCATAAATACCATGCAATTATTTGTTAAGATTTTGAATATTATTTACTAAATGATTTATGGACTTGATTGTGTTTATAGTATAAGCCTGACCTTATTCAAGGCTATATTTTTTGGAATAGACTGTAATTGTTGTCTAAGAACTTAAAGCTGTCAATACATGCCACTTTGTACATTGTATCAACCAATATGCCCTTGCACCAAGGTCTTCTCGAAGGTTAAAATAGTTGATAATTTAATCAATTTTTCTTTTGTTTTGCGTGCATCTGCATCCCAGGAAAGACCAATATTTATTAGAAATATAGAATGTCTAGGTGTCAAGCTCTAAATTTAAAGGCAACAAATAGTTTTGATTCTCAGGTTATATTGATAAGAGAAATGTTTGTTTGTGGGGAGAGTGATAGAGATAATACTGTTTGCGTAACAAGATTAGTTATAAATAGAACAAGAAAATTTATGCAGCATTACTTTTACAAAGTGGGTTTATTCAGGTCACTTTTATAAATAAGTTTAAGACTTGATGTCACAATATAAAAACTACCCATATATTAATTTTATTGTCCTAGTAAAAAGGTATTGAATTTATCAGTATTTATAAAAAACTTAATATTATTGTGTAACTTCTAAGTGTTATATCCACTCGACTGTCCGCGCTGTCAGACTATGATGTGGGAGAACTGTCCGGCAACATCGCGCGACGGTTGAATGATAAAAATCGCGCGACTGTCGCGCGATAAAAACGATTATATAAAGAAAAGTATAGTTGTGATTACGAAAACAAAAATACTGGTAGATAGGTAATAGTTATAAATATATAAAAAGTTGAAAATATAATATACTTACTATACTATAATATATACTATACTTCATATATATATATATACTATACTTAATACATACTTTTCAAGTGGTGGGCACTGTAGTACCACGGACAGTTTACCGTAAAAAAGAAAATGGCACTGTAGTGCCATTGGACAGCTGAGCGGATATTCTAATAGGTACCAGATATTGAACAGCTTACAACTGGTAATAGATTGAAACAGTAGAATACTCACATGCCAATTGCTAAAGGACAAAAGACGCAAAGCATCATTGCGATACAAGAAATCATCATCAGCTAGACCATAATCTTGAGATGCCTCGACAGGGTCATGGTTTCTTTCCTCGTGAGCAGACCAGGAGGTAGAAGAATCCACGTTTGAAGGACATTCTATACCCAATACAAGGGGCACGTTCCCAGACAACCGGGGGTTCACCACAAACTCACAGTTGGGCTCCAAGTGCCTATGACGCCACATAACTTGATCACCGTAATTCCACTGCGATATTTTACCACCACAACTAAAACATTGCACTTCTGTACCTTCTCCAGTATAGTAAAATCCAGCTTTTGCGATCCTTATCGGATCAACAGGGGCCGAAGCAGGCCAGTTCGCAAAAGTGTTCAGTCTGTTCGTCTCAAAATTCATCTTAGTATTACCACAAAATACACGAGGACGGAACGAATACTACAGTTATTGTTTGGATGCTTTAATAGAGTAAACTAGCATAGTGTTTTTTGAGATTCGAAAACGGAGTTAGAACTTATTATTCGGAAATAAGTTCAACAAAACCGAAAAGAAAGACGGAACGAAATCGATTTCGGTTTTTGTCAATTTGACAACACGCGCTTTGACAGTGACATAAGAGACATTCATATTTTTAATGTGAAAATTTTGCAGCCCAGAGTTTCATCCATGTCCGTAGTGCTGGCTTGCTTAAGTCGAGTAAGTAGTAAAGCAAGCCAGCAGTCCAGATAAAAAGCTAAACCGGCTCCAAAGATAAATCCTCGTACTGTAGGTAAAATATTTAACTCTTTGGATAAATCCTATGCCAATAAAAAACAAAAGTTGTCGAAAATATCATTAACGGTGTATCTACACCGCCCGCCGGCATGCTCGCAATTTTTCCGACGCTGGTTGTGTAGGAGCTGCTGTATGGCTCCCAGCGTTTAAAATGGAGTTTAGCGCGGGAAATAAGAAGAGAAAGTTGGATTTTGTTTCTTCATTTTGGTAATTGGTTTTTTCTAGTAATTTATTGTGATTTTGTGTTGGAATCATCGTAATAACGTGTGCTTTTGAAGAAAACAATGAAGACAAGGGAGGAAACAAAGTAAAGCGTGCTCTGATCGCAGATCGCGCCCTCTGATTCGGATCGTTATTCTCGTGCTAAACTTCATTCTTGAGCATTGAAATGCGAACGCCAGCCCCGCATTTCAATGAGTTAGGTTAGGTTAGGTTAGTTTAGTGTTAGTTTTGTAATTAAGTGTAAATATTGAACTCATTAATAAAGAATTGTCTGTATGGCTCTGTCCGAGGACGTTAAACTTGTAAAAAAAAGCGTTTATAATAGCCTTAAACCTAAAATGCCCTCCAGTCTCCTCAATTTGTACAGGCGAATCAGTTGCCTTATTAGAAGCTATCCTCTATGTAAAATCTCATTCCCTAAACAACTCCATAATCTATACTGATTCATTGAGCTGCCTTCAAGCAATTTTGGCTAAAACTTTTATCCCATTATCCTCAAGATCAGAGAAGCTCGACTCGAATGTAAAATAAATGGTATTAATGTTAATATGAATAATTGGAATACCCTGGAAATGAATCCGCTGACTCTTTCGCGAAGTTTGCTGTCTCTTCAGGTGCTTTGGAACATTGTCAATTATTTACCCATGACGGCTTGTCCCTTCCTCGAATGCACTTATATGAACCATGGAATACCCATTGGAACTCTATCAAGAGATCCGTTGGAAAATACCTCTCCGATATCCAGCAGACAATTCCCCAAAGACATTGGTTCTTCAAACACACTAGCGTCTCCAAAAAAGTTGTTTCATCTGCAGGCTCCGTATCGGACATTCTTGTACTCCAGTACACTTGGCGAAGCTTCGAATTAAGGAAAATTCATTTTGTGAGTGTGGCCTCGACGAGGGTTCAACGAACCAGATCTTTTTCAACTGTCCTAACATCGGCGCATCCTTACTCGACTTCCTTCCAAAAAGCTTTCCCCATCCAACTAATATTAAATGTGTTCTATGTAACTTATCTGCCCCGCTTCTTAAATCCCTTTCAAAATTTATCATAACTCATAACATTAACCTATAATCAGAATATGGAGCAGTTCTACCCCTGTGACAAACAAATATGAATTTTCTTCTTCATCTTTGTTTGTCACCAATCCTCTTTCCTCTTCCTTTCTCCTTTTTTGACCCCATCATCCATTAATACTTATCACTCTGTAAATTATATTAATTTGTTTTATATTATGTCGTTTTTATATAATAGTGTTGTCCTTTTCGTTTTAGGTTTTTTTTTCGTTTTTCCTTTTCGTTTTTTTTGTTTTAGGTTTTGGCTAATTTATCAATTTTAATTTTTGTGCTGTTAATAAATCCCCTGATAAAAATAATGTAAATTTCGCTCACGTATCTTTGGCAGAACGGTATACCAAACAGCTGATAAACTTAAGTTCGTCGCGTGTGATTTCTAATTATTGTATGTGTTTACCGAAATATAATTTCTTTTACTACTATACACAATTGCACTTTAAACTCTCGTCTACAGGTTATGGGCCGCAATTAGTAAGAAAGTATTTCAGATACCAATTACCAAGAAATTACTTACTACTTATAGAAAGTTTATAAAACTAAAACCCGACTACTTAAAACACGCTCTAAAAGTACGAAACAAGAAAATAGTCTTAAAGGATAGCCGTGGTCGTATGCCACTTTGTTTTTCTTTTATTATTATAATGAATCTGTTTTGCTACAGTACAAAATGAAACCAAATGAGAATATGGCACAGTATATTGCAAATATAGAGAGTCTTGCACAGAGGTTGAAGGATAGCGGTGAGAGTATCAGTGATACGGCAATTATGACTAAGATTTTTCTTGTAGTTGTGTGGGTGTATTTAAGCAGTGCACAGTCGATAACACAGGTAAACAACAAGTTTGACGATAATTACGAATATATTCTCTTCTAACAAACAAAACGTATATTTTTCTCACAATCAATCAGAACAGACAGATCTGACAACTTGCTGACACACTTCTTATTTATTCTAATTTCGAAGCTACTAATGTTTCATAAATAGATATGCAAACTTTTTGCACATACCACAAACTTTCCCTCATTAAAGCTTCGAAATCCTTAAAACTTCTTCAAAGCTTCAAGTCCCAAACCAATACATAATTCGTTGTGCCTTGGTCTCGGTACTGCCTTTGTTAGTAAATCTGCGAGCTGGCTCGTTGTGTCTGTTTTCAACACATACAAGACTTCCTTATTAGACCATCTCTCGAACAAAGAAATGTCGTACTCGAATGTGTTTCGTCCGCTTATGAAACTCAGGATTGTTTGCAAGTCGTATGGCTGCTTCATTATCCACTTTTAGTGTAGGAACGTCTTCAAAATGAGTTAACTGACAAAAAAGTCTCCAAAGCAATATTTAACGTGCGCCTTCGCTTGCTGCAACAATCTCTGCCTCTGTAGTAGATATCGCAACAGATGCTTGTCTTTGGCTCAGCCATGATACAACTCCATTTGCAAATAAACATACAACTCCTGAAGCGACTAGTCAGGACATCACCAGCGTGATCGGCATCACTGTATCCGTCTATAATTGCTCTAGTGGCGGATGCATCATATTATTTGATACTATTTTATTTCATTTATTTATTTATTTATTGCAAATACATAGTAGAGTATCAATTTACATAATAAATATTATACATATGCACACCCTGTAGGGTACAGCAAATAATGGTACTTTAGGTAAATAACATCTGTAGATACATTTAATAACTAGAGTTAAATTCAATGGATAAATTACAATTTAAATAGCTTACAACTATTAGGATCAGTAATTACAGTTAAAATATATGGGTTACTGTTCCCTTCAAATATCTGAATATCCTTTTGACTTTAAGCCAATCAGCATTTGTTGGATTCTCCAGCATTCTCGATACTACTCCAACGGCGCAGGCTATATCAGGTCGCGTGCCTGTCAAAAGGTACATGAGTGCACCTACAGCCTCTTGATGCGGAAATTTATTTTCTTTTGGGTTCTCGTCTGTAACTTTCCCTGTTTCAACAGTATTCCGTTCGATAGGTGTTGCGACTGGATTGCATTCTGCCATCTGGAAACGCTCTAAAATCTTCTTGATATATGCTCTCTGATTAATATAAATAGAGCCATCCTCCGATCGTAAAATTTCCAGTCCTAGATAGTATGACGCTGGTTTTGTCGTTATCTTTAGCGTATTCCCTAAATCTCGCAGGAATTCATTCGCCAAAGCTTTATCAGTTGTGGCCACGAGCCCATCATCAACACACAAAGTGATCAGAATCTTGTTATCACACACAACCTTTGTAAATAGACAGGGATCTGCTAAACTCTGCTCAAATCCTTTTTCTACTAGAATCTGCTCGAAATAAGAGTTCCAGCATCGGGGTGCTTGTTTAAGGCCGTATTAACTTCTTTGAAGTGGACAAACTCTTGATGTACCATCTTTATAACCATCTGGTTGCTGCACTTAAATTTCTTCTTGTAGTCTCCCATTTAAAAATGCAGTCGATATGTCGTGGCCGCATCGTGGAATTGCCCATTTCATGAAATGATCGGCCATTTAATGAAATGGTTGCATTTCATTAAATATTTCATTGTCCATTGGCCATATCATGATGTGCACAGGCCAGATCAATGATAAGAAATTGTTTGACGATAGGGCCAGCTGGACGCACTGTTATTTCATGAAATAGTCAATCTTAATCGATCATATCGTGGAATTGTTTCATTGACTACCGGTAGAGGCGCTGTAAGCGCCTAAGCGCTTTGTTTGTGTCAAGATGGCGGCCCTTGTCGCTACTTACATCAGTTGCGTTTTAGACCAACTGATGCTAACCCTCTTTTTTAATGTTTTATTGATTACGTGACTTTAACTCTTTCACTAAATGTTCCTTTTTATTTTAAACTAGCGGTCCCCTGCGACTTCGTCCGCGCGTTTTGAGTTTGCTCCCTCCCCTCCCGTCGCAGCGTGAAGTTTTATATCCTTAAGCCTTTCTCAATAAATAAGCTATGTAACACAGAAATATTTTTTCAAATCGGTTCAGCAGTTCCTGAGATAAGCGCGTTCAAACCAACAAACTCAGCTTTATAATATAATTAGCGCAAGCACACGTTGTACTTAAGCTGCGAACATTATTTTGGTGCGGAGTTATGTTAAAACTGTGATAGCTCCTAAGATATTTATTGGAATCAAATGATATAAAAGGCAACTTTGTTCTAAATGAAATGCTCGTGATGATGAATGTATTTATTTTGATAAGAATAAATACCTGTGTGTATAATACACCTCTAAAAATGATGCATTATTTTTTTACAAATTTATTAACATAAAAAAGGTTGTAGTAAGTCAACCATAAAAGATAGACTTATGCTGTCGCGGACTTTATTATAGAACTTTTAATGTTGAACAATCTTGTCATACATGATTTTTGTGTATCTTTAGCGGTTTCCGCAGCGTACGCAGCGGAAGCTCTCAAAAGGAATATCTTTCTCCCGTTTTCGCAACATTTTTCATTGCTGCTGTGGTCTTGTGAGTCGTATCTTTATGTTATATAGCTTAAAGCCTTCCTCGATAAATGGACTATTCAACATAAAAATAATTTTTCAAATCGGGCTAGTAGTTTCTGAGATTAGCGCGTTCATACAAACAAACAAACAAACAAACTCTTCAGCTTTATAATATTAGTATAGATAATATTTTTAGGTATACCTACATAACTTGTACGTGAAAAGTGATATGATGTGCCATTATAGATTAAGAAACTACGTTGTGTATTATGGCTCTTTATACTCTTATTTTTCAAAGTTCCTATAAGTATTGTGTTTTCGTCGAAGCAAAGCAGGGTGGAACTATGCTAGATATTTTTCAGTCATAAACATTGTTATGTATGTGATGTGCCAAAGTTCTTACTCATTTTTAAATATTTTTGTCTATTATTATTATAAGAGTTACCTAATTAGTAAGTATGCGATAGACTCAGGTAAAGAAACATTCCTACCGAAAACTCGAGATACCTTAAAACTCTAGTGTGCGCCAAAGATGTCACGTTATATTTTCTGTGGTCACGTGTGGTTCAGTGCATTTGAGCGCGTATGTCCATGTGCTTTTTTAGATTAAGTAAGTTTGTAATACTTATTTTAAAATTATTTTAATATTCCATAGTAAATTTAAACAACTAAAAATGAACAAGTACGTAATAAAATTGCTCTGAGTTTTCATTAAATATTTTATGGTTACCCTATTTTCACGATATGGTCAAACGTGGGTGACCAAATCGCTAAACGTTTATCGTTTAATGATTTGGTTAACATTAGTTGGCCACTTCATGAAACGTGAACACTTCACGAAATGGTCAACCATTTCATGAAATTATCAATTCAGCGATTTGGCCACGACAGATACATCAAACTACACTAGATGTAAATTCTCTTTAGCGCTTACGCTCAGTAACGCTCTTACTGTAGCCATTCGGGCAACTGGGCTAAAAGTTTCTTTATAGTCAAACCCTTTACGTTGCTTGAATCCTTTGACAACAAGTCTCGCTTTGTACTTATCAACTGTCCCGTCAGGATTCCATTTAATTCTAAAAACCCACTTGCAGGGGAGTGCCTTCCTATTGGGTGGTAACTCGCATAATGTCCAGACATCGTCCTGTTCTAAAGACTTCAGCTCACTCTCCATGGCTTTCAGCCATTCGGTTCTATCCTCCCTCTTAATCGCTTCTTCATACGATTCGGGTAAGTTCTGGTTATCTACGAAGCAAACATAGTCATCAAACCTTTTCGGACGTTTATGATTCGATCTGGGTCTCAGATTATATCGGAGCTCCGGTTCCGACGGAACTTCCGCGAGTCCGTCATCTGCAACAACAAAATCTTCGTCACTGTCGTGCACGGGTTCATCATAGCTAGCAGGTCTTTCTTGATCTTGATCAACATCTGCTGGTTCTTCTTTAACCACAGGTCTATCTCCCTCTTGATCAAGACAACGAAAGTTTCTAGCTTCTTCTATGATAATATTTCCTTCATCTCTTGAATCAGTTACTTCTACGGGATCTTCTGATTCAGTAGAATTTTGTTGATTCTCGTTTCCTCCGATAAATACATTGAATTCAACTTCGCTTGAAAAAGTTATGTCTCTCGATCGGCTAGTGTGACAACCATTCCACACTCGGTAGCCATCATCTCCCTCGTAACCGATGAGTATACCTTTAATCGCTTCCTTACTGAGCTTTTTTCTGCACTCTTTGGGTACGTGTGCATAACACTCACTTCCAATAACTCTTAGGTGGGAGATTTTTGGCTTCTTGCCGTGCCACAGCTAGTACGGGACCTTATCTTTGACTTTTGTAGGCCCTGTCCGGTTTAGGACATACGCAGCTGTGTTTATTAGTTCGGCCCAAAGCTTTTGTGGTAAGCCATCTCTCGCATGCAACCACGTCCTTGCAGCTTCGACTAGGGTTCTATTCTCACGCTCGCTACAGCCGTTCTGTTCTGGCGTGTAAGGCATTATAAGTCGTTGTCGAATCCCATTGTCGCTCAAAATCTTTTTTACTGCTGTATTGTCGAATTCTCCTCCATTGTCGCTTAACAGGCATTTGACCGCGTGGCCGCTTGATTTTACTTCATTCAGCATTAATAGTAATTTGTCTTTAACTTCGGATTTCTGACGCATGAAGTGAACGAAACGATATGAAGAGAAGTCGTCCTTGAATACAACGAAATATCTATATTTCGAAGCGCTGGGATGTTCAAAGGGGCCGCAAACGTTTGCATGTATCAATCACCTTGAGTGTTGAGCTTTCCCTAATATGCATGCCTCACATTTTACTTGATCATCCGGCAATGTGATGCCTAACTCTCTCTTTACTAGGGCCTTCACATGAGCAAACCGTTCATGGTAAACTTGCAGCATATTGGTGCCCGTGATCGCGTTCACATCGATGGGCTTGAATGTCTTTGTTGGAGTGATTGTCCGAAGCTTTAACTTATACAGTCCTCCTCTAGGATTTCTTCTTCCAACAATCTTCGTTTCTTCATCGATATTTAATTGACAACTAGTAGCGGTAGAAGTGAACAAACTATTCCGTACCGTGTCTTGTGCCGTCAGAGTCGAAAAAAGGTTTCTTGTTAGTGATGGTACAAGCCAGATATCTTTTAGACGAATTGTTTCCTTCTTATTGCCTACACTTGATTCTACCAGAACAATTCCTTTCCCTATCGCTGGAATGATTGTCCCGTCTGCTGTCTTAACAGACTGGTCTTCAGAATCAAAGGGCTCAAACTCATGAAACACGTATCTTCTTACTGAGATATGCGTTGTTGCGCCATTGTCCACATACCAATTCTATCTATTTTGGTCCGATGCTCGCGAACATGCATTAACTACACTCAGTGTTACGCTTTGTACCGGTCTCGATGCTTGAGATGCTTCTGAGCTGCTTGGCTTGGGTGGCTTTCCGTCCTTCAACCATTTCTTGCAATTTCTTACTCTATGTCCCAACTTCAAACAGTAATTGCATTTCAAATTCTCATCTCGGTTCTTTTTCGACTTGACTTGTTGAGTAACTAGGCTCTCTTAACTAGTTCCTTCTTTGCTCTTTTCCTCAAGGGCCTTTTAATATGAGCAAAGCTGACTTGTGAGATTGTCAATGGTTCTCTCGGCTCTATTCAAGAGCAACCAACTAGATTTGAACGCAAAAAACCTTTCGTCCAGAGTTTCCAGGATCTTGCATATCAGGAACAAATCGGGAAGTCTGCTGCTCTCATCTGTCTTAGCGATTTCAACATCTAAATTGTTCCAGATGTTCTTCAGCTTTGACATATGGGTAGATACATCATCTGCTGAGTTTCGTTTGAAATTGAAGAAATCCATGCACAAATTGTAAGCTCGATCTTCCGATTCTCCGTCAAATAATCTGTGTAACTCCCTCCAGACTTCATATGCTGTCTCAAATCTCATGACCATCTGTAACGTTTCTTCTGTCATGTTTGTCGTAAGTATTAGCAGAGCGCTGCAGTCAGCCTTCTTATATCTTGCTAATTCCAAATTATAAGCTGCGACATCTGCGTCACCTGCTTCTGTTAGGAGTACCGGCCATCTGTTTCATAAACAGACGGCTAGATGGCGCTAAGCGTCACGCAATTGACGTTTTCATAAGAAACCACAAATTTCGCAGGGTCGGACTAACAGCACGGTAGCTCAATTGGTAAGAGCGTTTGGCCCAGTTTGCCAAAAGGTTGCTGGTTCAAGTCCCGCCTGTGCGCAAATTTTTGGTTTCTTATTTCATCTCCCCAATATACAATGGTGCGACAAGCGTGGATGTCTTTAGATCCTGCAAAGCAAACTATTTATAATTTGACAAGTAGACTCTTGGATGAAGAAGCAAATATGAAGAGTGAAGAAGAGATTGCTTTGATTGCAAGGTTGCTATTATTATAATTTTACTCTGGCTAATTTAATCACTAACTAAATGAGACAACGTTGCCGCACTAGCCTTCCTACTATGAAGATAAATCTTGATTTATGTATCGCTATCTTGTTGGATAACGTTAAAGTGAAAACACGAATATTTTTCGATTTTCGAAAATGTTGATTATATTTAATTGGATGATCGCAGGAATTTTCTTTAGATGAGCGGTTTCCGCAACAGAAAACTGCACAATTCACAATTTTGTTCCCTGCATTGGAGTTGTTTATTGCGATAGTTCTCGACAGCGTCTGCCAAACGGTTGCGGCGAGTAGTTTTATTAGACATCAAAATATGACCAGCGTTTTAGAGGGGAAGCTCACTAGTTTTAGGACATTCAAATTGCAGATAATTATTCTTCTTCATATTTTTTTTTCTTTAGTAATAATGGATTGCGGATCATAAAATTATTATTCCGATAGGAGATAGTACTTCTATGTTGCGGATATTCAACGAAGCCAAAATGTTGTGACATGTGTCATGAAAATGGTGATGTATTGAAAGTTGGTCAAGTTATATCGATAAAGCTATGATAAATAATATGGCAATATCAATTCAGCATTTCTGAAAGAGTAAATAATTGCATAGTAATAATATTATTATATGTATGTATTATTGCTTTATTTATGCTTAAGTACGTATAATTATACACCGAGACTTTTTAATTACCCGAGAAAACGAAAATTTGCGTTTATAAAATATTTGTATATCAGTAAATAACACACAAATATTATAGCATTCATACAAAAATATCGTTTTATAGGACTTCAAATAAATCCTGTTAATGCACCAAAAACATGTAAACCATCTTCGTAGTATTTGTTCAATGGGAGAGAGAGAAAGAGACGCATGCATTCATTCAGACTCGCGCGGCGCTCGCGCTGTCTCCCGCGCATGCGCGCCTGCTACGCCTAGTGCCAACGATTATTAAGATCGCCAAGCATCGCGGGTTTGAATCCGCACTAGCATTTAATAAACGTGATATCTGTTGATTTGTATGTTGTGGCCATTACGAATTAATAAAAATAGCACTTTTCACGAGTTTTTTTTTATCTGCGTAATAAATTGTTTATTTTAATTACTTAGTTAAGATGTATTTTAAAATATGAAATCGACTTGGTATTTACAAGATAAACAAATGATACAAATACCTAAAAACCTTAAAACAAATATAAACATACCTTACACGTATTGGAGTATCTTTTCAAAATGTCCTCCTCTCTCCGAGATACAAACGCGTGCTCTTTTCCGCAAGTTATTCTTCAAAGAAATAAGCACGTTTCTTTAAGCTTGAACCTCTCGAAAAGCTGCAATGATCCGGTTTCGCAAATCACCAACACTCATAGGTTCACTCACAAACACTCGGCGCTTGATCTCGCTCCACAAATAAAAGTCCACGGGCGTAAGGTCCGGGGACCGCGTAGGTCAGGGCACGGGCCCGCCGCGGCCGATCCACCGCGCTCCGAACTCGCCGTTCAGGTACTTACGCGCGCACGGCATTGTGGTTATGGGGCGGAGCACCGTCATGTTGGAAGTACAGCGACTGGAGATACGCGAGGGGCACGTCGTCCATTATGGTCGGCAACATCTCCTGGAGAATAGCTAAATAGCTTGCACCCGTCAACCACCCTTCGATGAAATATGGGCCGATGATAGTGTCGTTAAACACTCCTGCCCATACGTTGGGTGAAAAACGGTGTTGGTAGGAGTGACGCTTTGTCAATTTTGGATTCACGTAACTCCAGTAGTGTTTATTGTGGCTGTTGAAAACACCGATCCGAGTAAACAAAGATTCATCGTTAAACAAAATGTTAGCGTTTGGGTTTGCTGACACCCACTCGGCACTCGCAGAACGACACTCGCGGCTGTCTGTCATTGTCACAGAGCTCCTGCACTTTGCGGTAGTGAAACGGGTGCATGACCGATGAAATTATTTTCCATATGCAGTACTGGCTCACGTGGAAATGTCGGGCCCCTTCACGGGTAATGCGTCGCGGGTCTTCTTCAAAGTACTGTACGACATCATCGTACAGATCTTGTGGGTATGAGACCCCCGAGCGTCATTGTGCGTGAGCCGCGGTGCGGAACTGCCCATGGTCTAACAGCCTCTGCCAGGCTCCCAACATGGTTTCGTGCGAAGGTTGGCGCTCATTAGGGTATAACTCCCTGTACAAATGTAATTCAGCCGCTACGTTCTCGCCTGACATAATGTTCGCTCTCACCGTTAGAGCGTATTTACGATTGGAGTACTGATAGGCCATCTCGATATTCGTCACTTCACTTTAAAGTAAACACAGGTGCGGAGGTCGCGTGCGTCGGTGACCTTGCGTGACACAACCTTGACCGTTTAAGATTCGCGACGAACTGAGCTGTGGTCAATGATGGCGCGGGCGGGCGGGGGATGCGCGTGAGACTCCGCTCGCCCGTTCATTCATGAAGGGAGTGCTGGCCAGCTTCGAACTTAGACGCGAGTTTGCCGAATGAAAAATAAACGTCTTTTGTCGCCAGGTTGTGTAATTTGTTTTCATTCATAGTTATTCCTTCCGTACGCCAATATTACGCGACCAAATTAGGTGGATTTCGGTTCCGTTAATGTTGGAATGATAATGATTACTATTTGAATTAGCAGGACTTTTATAGTGCATATTTTTTACGGAATGTAAGGGACCTTTTTAATAAATTTCTCATATGAAAAAAAAAAATTTTATTCTTCAAATTCGATGTATATCGATATCTGAGTATGTTAATTAATTTTCTCGGGTAATTAAAAATTCACGGAGTATATTATGTCTATAGTTAAAGTTATAGTGACTATAATTATTAAAGTTGGTTTATCTATTTATATGTATAATAATATGATTAATGTTACTGTGTTCCTTCTTTCTTAAGAAGCTTTTCACTGGACCCGTTAACATCTTTCTGCATGACATAAAGGTTTGACTAGCAGACATTGCTTTTAGCATTAAGTCCACCTTTGTACACTTAATTTGTGCAATGAAGTCCTTAAATAAATAAATAAACATCGAAGAAAACTCCGCTTTCACCATATATTTATTAAATTAATATTTGGATAACAGTTTTTTTTGTATCAACATTCCTAAACTCTGTTCTTTGTTTGAATTTCTTCTTCTACGGAATATTTTAGTCTCAAGAGATCTTACGTAGTAAAATCATAGACTTATAGGTCGTTGAACAAAACCTGTAATCCTCTGCGACACACGCTCACCTCTTGCGTTCTTGGTTTTTTGTTTTATTTTTTGATAGTCAACGTAAATTAGAAAGTGTCAAAGCGAAACTGACGTTCGTTTTTTAACCTCAGTTACCTCATCGAGTTGTGGTATTCAATCCAACGACCTTTATGTTACACTAAACTAGACACGCTGTTTAGAACAAACTTTGTACGACAGTAAGTTAAGGCCAAATGGAGCATCTGAGTTTAGTCTGTTGCCAGAAACTACCGTGTCAAAACGTCCCTTACGTCAAATGCCAATATTTGAAAAAATACTGAAATATGTCTTATTGCGCCCGTATTTTCACCTGATTTTTAAGCGATAGTTTTGTTTAATTGTTTCTAGTAAATCTAAGTGATTGAAAGACTTGTTGGACGCGTAAAAGTATTAATTTAAGTTTTCTCACAACTTCCATTGAAAACCAAAGATCAATCAAAATCAGATGTGCCAAAAATCTTATAGGTATAAATGGAGTATCTATATGTACCGTTCAGATCTATAGGGCCTATAAATATCTATGAAGGATGAGTTTTAGATCAATTGACATTATTATCAAAGTCCGTTAGCTTAGCTAGTCCAATGCAGTAAACAGTAGTTTCGTTACTTTAATAATAATGTCAGAGAATAAATCTAATTTACTATCTATCTAAAAAAGATCTCAGCATTTAACGATTTAATGCCTAAAACTCAAATCGAAGTTTTGTGTTTATTTTATTTTTAAATGAATTATTACATTAGAAAGGAATGTCAAGATTATTTACAATATTCGACTAGCAAATAAGAAAACGGACTTTCATTAAAAATCTGTCTGTACTGACAGGAGTAGTATTGTAAGATAGGCTCAAATTGAACATTTTAGAACCCATTTTTGTGGATACAATATCATATTTATTCATTTAATAATATCAAACATTATTATTAGGAATAAAAACGTAAGTAGTCATAACGAATCATAGGCAGAAAACTAAAAAAAAAAACGGCCAAGTGCGAGTCGGACTCGCGCACTGTGGGTTCCGTGCCAAATTCAACTGAATTAGGGAATCCACTTACTTCTGCTTAGTAAAATACCACACTATTTTGTTGACTGCAAATATAACTTTGTTTTTTATAGTGTTTGTATGAAGTACAAAGTTATCTTTGCGGTTGTTGAAAATGTGCTATATCTCAAAAACTACTAATTCGATCCCGTCCGAACTAATTTTTGTTGAAAGTATTTGTTAAGATCTAAATTCTTCATTTTTTTCAAAATTTACACTTGCTTGGTTTAGAAGTTAGATGGGGGGACGCCCATTTTACCACTTTGGAAGCGTCTAGCTATGAAACGTTAGACTTTAAAAGAAAGTGGTTTAAAAAACCTCAATATCATTTTAAAAGACCTATCTATAGACACCCCACACGCATAGGTTTGCCAATTTTTTTTTTTTTGTTTTAGTTTCATGTATGGGAGCCCCCCCTTAAATGTAATTATTTTTCATTTTTTGTATGAGAATCGGTAAGCGGTTAACAGGATACATCTTCCTACCAAATTTCAATTGTGTAATGCTTATAGTTACAGAATAAAATGGCTGTGACATACGGACGGACAGACAGACAGACAGATAGACTTGACGAAACTATAAGGGTTCCGTTTTTTGCCATTTGGCTACGGAACCCTAACCAGCAAAGTGTCATATCTGCTCGATTACTCTTTGCTACCTTTGACAGCTCAGTGTTGTTGTTGTAATGGCGATTGTCATGTTTGGAAGAATTGGGGAAAAATGATGGATGTAAATTCTTCTTGGAATTTGTTTATTTCCTAGGTGATTAGTTTTCTCTAATGCTTGAAAACGTTTCAGAATATCATGATGTATTAAATGAATTTGCTGTACCAACTTAAGATTGATTGTCCTATGGGGCACGACAATAATCTGCATCAAACAGGAGAAATCAAAAATTTTCAGTGGCAGCACTTCACACTTTTTTCATTTTAGAAAATGTGACACAAAACTTATTCTAAACAGCGTGTTTAGTATAATACATATAAGTCTATGATTCAATCACACATGTTATTATTGCAATCAGTCTACCTCTTATCTAGTTAAAACAGGTGTAACGATTACCTTACATGTCTTTCTTTTACATGTTCAACAAAGATTGGCCATCGTAGTATTGACATAACGGATTTTTTTCTGTTAAAGAATTGTTAAAGAATGATCCTGTCCGGAAGTTCTGAAAAAAGAAAAGTTATCAATTTGTGCAAAAACGCAAAAAATGGAATAGTCTCGTTTTGAAAAACGTAATCCTTTATTTATGAATGAACCCTCCAAATTAGTCTATGTTGCTATTGTATTTGATTTAATAAGTTGATTAATTATTATGGTAGAATAACTTTAAAAAATAATAAATAATCCAACGAAAATAATAATTAATAATACAAGCCAGCGAGAGTTATAATGGGTGTCAGAAGAGCACATCAAGCTATAAGCGTACGATAGTCATAATGACCAAAGTCAAAGGAGCACCTCAAGCTAAAAGAAGAAGCTAGAAACGATAAACTTTAATATTTTGCACAAAGCTTTAAAAGGACGCCAGCCAAAACATTGACGTAAGTGGAATGCACCAACTTATGAAATTAACATATTAAGTGCAAAACATATGTACCGAAGCAGTGCATCGACAATTTAACCGAATCAAAAGGACCAAAGAAAAGCTGGAAGAACTCATACGCGTATCCACAAAGGCAGATTGCCCACCTCATCACCACTCAGCCCTTTTATGATACCCGTCTTTCTCCCTATATTCCTAGACCAGACTCGATGCATATCTTGCTGGTCGTGGCCGATAGGCTAGTCCAGCTAGTCGGTCTCCTCTCCCATCCCGGAGCGTGTCCCTCCTTCGAAAAATCGTACTATTTGGTGTGCCGATTTTACCGGATCAGGCTTTGATCCTGGCTGAATAGTACTTCGTATCGTATCGTATCCTATCGTTGATTACATTAAAAAAGAAAAATAGTTTATAGTAGTGCAAGGAAAAGCGAGATGAGCGCACTGAATTACATAGTGAATTAATGAATTATTAGAAATTCTGGGTCACTTCTCTAAAAAATTATATAGGTATGCGTTTGTCCTGATGGATTGTAGTTACATATAAAAAACGGCCAAGTGCGAGTTGGACTCGCGCCCTGAGGGTTCCGTGCCAACTTTAACTGAATTAGGGAATCCAGATCCACTTAGCTAAAATACCACAATATTTTGCTGACAGCAAATATAACTTCGTTTTTCATAGTGTTTGTATGAAGAACAAAATAATGTTTGCGGTTGTTGAAAATGTGCTATATCTCAAAAACTACTATTTCGATTCCGTCTAAAATATTTTTTGTTGAAAGTATTTGTTAGGATCTACATCTTTTTTTTTTTCAAAATTTGCAGAGAGTGGGCGCCTATTTTACCACTTTGGAAGCTTCTATCTATCAAACGTCAGATTTTAAAAGAAAATAGTTTTGGGAACCTCTATGTCATTTTAAAAGACCTATCTGGACCTATCCATAGACACCCCACCAATACGTATACGACCCGCCCCCCTCTCAAATATCATTATTTCTTATTTTTTGTATAAGAATCGTAAAGCGATTAACAGTATACATCTTCCTACCAAATTTCAACAGTGTGATGCTTACAGTTACACAATAAAGTGACTGTAACATACGGACGGACAGACAGACAGATGGAATTGACGAAACTATAAAGTTTCCGTGTTTTCCATAATGGGAGAGGTAATGAACGACAAATTTTTAAAGGATATTTGATATTTTGACACATACCTAGGGCCACTCCTAGGGACTCCATATAAATAAAAAAAACTCAATGTTTAATGTCAATGGTGTATCCACACCGTCCGGCGGCATTGCCAGCGGCATACTATTTATGTCAATTTAACTGTCAGATACTAGGTACTGTCATTTGCCGCCCAGCGGCTGGGCGGCACACCAGGATAGACTGCCTTAAGCTATGAGACAGACACGCATAAATGTCAATCTCAGATGTCAGTTAAAAAAAACTGTCAATTTCAGCAGCGTGTTTCTGAGGCCTTACTCTGGACACAAAACCCGATCCAATAAATATACCCATCCCTGTCACTCATACCAGGCCGTGTTCCCGTATGACAGGGATAGCTATATTCATTGGATCGGGTTTTGTGTCGAGAGTAAGCTAAAATGACAGCACAGATTAGTAAGAGTACTGACTGAGTATGTCTGTCTGTCTAAAGATTGTTAGGCTGTCATTGGTTAGGGTGGTAATCCGGCATATTATTTAATATTAATAATTTTCTTTCATTTTATTCATTGAAAAACTTTCGTTGCGGTTGTTAATACGTACAAAATGTTTCTTTACATAGTTTCTATAGTTTCAACAGTCACAGCTCTTGTAGCTTACGCTCTGTACTATTCATTAGATAAGAAAGTGGTTTACAAAAATTTAAAAAACAAGCATGTTGTTATCACTGGCGGCTCCAGCGGCATTGGGAAGGCAGCGGCGATAGAAGCTGCGAAATTAGGAGCTAATGTAACGATAATAGGCCGCGATGTTGGAAAGCTCAAAGCGACTGTTGTTGAAATACTTAACAATTGTGTGGATAAAAACGAACAGAAGGTGCAATATGCAGCTTTAGACGTGACTTCTAATTACGTTGAGATACAGAATCGGTTTGCAGCCATTGAAGCTGAAATGGGTCCTATTTTTATGCTTGTGAACTGTGCCGGCACTTGCATTTGTGGACAGTTTGATAAGATGAAGCCAGATGACATAAAATTGATGATTGACCTCAACTACTTTGGCTCAGCGTTTCCTACCAGATATGTGCTGCCAGGAATGAAGGAGAGAAATGAGGGTGTTATAGTTTTTGTGTCTTCAGAAGCTGCGTTTATTGGTATTTTTTTTATTGTTAAATATACTTTTCAAGATGTTTTTTTTATCATTAGTCTTTAATTTTCTAATCTAATGATTGACATAACTTTATATCTATTACTATCATATTTATTGACTTTTATACTGGTTCCATTATGTTTCAGGTATTTATGGCTACACAGCTTACAGTGCTGGAAAATGGGCCATCAGAGGTTTAGCAGAAGCCTTAAACATGGAGCTTGTTGGGACCAATGTCCGTTTGACCATGGTGTTTCCACCAGACACTGATACACCTGGCTTTGCTAACGAGGAGCTGACCAAGCCTATTGAGACTAAACTCATCTCTGGGTCTGGTGGACTGCACTCTCCAGATGAGATAGGAAAGAAACTCATTCATGATGCTATGGTTAGTTATAAAATAATGTTTTTTTAATATAAATCATTTTACAAATTTAATAATCTTAATAGCATAAATTGAAGAAATTGGGCTATGGGCTTAGGTCTATAATTTAAATTGTATTCAATAAATTTAGATCTGTATTTTGTTATGCTTTTTCTTATTTTGTTCTTCTTCTTTTTCCAGGGAGGCAAAGTTTACTCTGTGATTGGATTTTCTGGTAAAGTTCTGTCTCTGCTAAATGGTGGGCTTATTGAAAGCACTTCTCAGGTAATATTGCAAATATTCGGCATGGGCCTCTTAAGGGCCATAGTTGTAAGTATTATGCTGTCTTTTCACAAAATTGTTAAGGAAAAACAAAGTGAACGCACACAAGAAAAAAAGCAGAAAAACAATTAAGTCACAATAACTGTTGTTTACAAATATATTTCTAAGAATTAAATATCAGAAACCATTGCTTATTATTTTTAAGTCAGTATTTCTATGTAAATCACAGTAACAATTCAATTTTGTCATGTCATGAGATTATTGTTATTATTTATGATGAATCATGGTTTTGTGGTACATAATTCATTCTGTTATAGCTTCATTATGTTACTCATTACAACTTAAATATTAAATAAGCTTATGTACTTTTGTATGATACAATTGTATGTCTGAACAGAAGAATAACATTCATTTGCATTTTGTGATTTCTAGTTCTTTGAAAGAATGACTGATATTTCATGTCTGTCTGCCATTAGTTAATTTATTTTGAATGTCAAGAGATTAAAATTTGAATGCCTACTGTAAATTTAAAAACATCATCAAAATGATAAGTGGGATAAATTAATTAATGTTATTTGAGATTCAAGGAAACATCCATCACTTCTCTCTACAAATAATGTACTGATGTTTATTATGTATAAATTTATCCTCAATAAGTGCCTAAATATAGGCATATTTCGCATTTTGATATTTTATTATTTACAAATATACTATAATATTATGCTTATTACGGTCAGTTAAATAAATGATATATTTTGTTGTACTTTAATGTATTTTAATTTCATTCATCAGATTATGGGGTGTTACAAGTGTTCTGTACATATTCGAGTTTGAAACCTCGGCCCACATAACCTTCGTCAGTTCGAAACCAAACTGCTATAGGGCCTGCATTATTATCTGTAAGGAAAAATAAATTTTGCTATAAATTATAATATAGAAATAGTAAAAGTAACACAGCAAACTAAATTTTGAAACTTAGTTATTTGTAGTAGTATGCTATTCTACAGCTGTAGTGAGATATTTTAGTGGTACATAGTAGCAGTAGTATAGGTGAATCCTTTAGTTTTGTTCATTGATGCAGGTAAAAAAAACACTCAGTCAAAATACTATAACAGTCGCCTGATAGTGGTTGCATCAAAAAAGCCCACAAAAATGAGCTAAGCAATTTTTTTTTTTATATTTGTTTTTATACCCATGATAAACTATCTGTAAATGCTTTTTTTTAAAGTGAATATTATGCAGGGTTTAACAAAATTAACTGCATTTCTTCTCGATGGTGATTTAGTTGCTAAAATACAAAAACCATTATACCTTATTATATTATGCCAACATCAAAAACCCAAAGAAAAATTTGACTTCTCCATACAAACTAGCATCAGCGCTCCAGCTGATCGGCACTCTAGTATAGGAAAGTAATTTTTTGTGGGATTGCGATGTTGGTCCCATAAAAATTGACGTGTATGGGAATGAGAATTAGCCCCGAGAAGGAACGCAGTTAATTTGGATTGACTCTATATTTAGGGTCTTGAACTTTTACACTGTGGTGTGTCAGCCAGGAAAGTTCTAGATTGGATACCCTTCGACCAAAGACGCAGCGTAGGACTTACACCAACAGGATGGACAGACGACCTTATAAAGATCGCAGGATCAAACTGGATGCAAACTGCTAGTGATCGGTCTCTGTGGAAAGCCGTGGGGGAGGCCTACGTTCAGCAGTGGACTGACAATGATGATGATGATGATTCAGCCAAGTTTGAGAAGCACTAATAATTATTACTGTTACACATTTATTTATCGACTTGCCGGTGACCGGTGCATCCATAGAGAAGTCTTGCAGCACAGCGCCATCGTTGAGGCGGTCTCCGCACAGCCGCGTAGCTGATATCAGCAGCCAATCACTGGGACAGTTGAAGATCTCCACGCCTGCTTGCCCTTGCGGGATTACTGGTAGACCATCTGGAATTTGTACAACGCCATCTGTAGGTAATGCTGGAAAAACCCTACTTGCGACTTCGGCTCGATTTTGTCAGGTAAGGGATATACGTCGGATATAATACAAAACGCCTAATTTGAAAACGTCACCTATTTGTCAGTAATATCATTTTAGAATCGGTCGTATATATTCATTTCAGTCGGATAAGTCTACTGACTTTGGTAAAATCGACACTTAGCGAAAGTAATTTGATACAGTTTCACACTGAGCAGAATATAGGAAATTCGGAATGTTGTTTTAGATATAGGATTTTAGTTCAATTATATATAGTGATCCCATTACACAGGTAAGAAGGGTTGTTTGTATCGATATCTCGACATTCCAGAAGCAGTTTTGATGGGGTCGCATGAAAAATTCGATAAAGATTTTCCATAAAATTATTATCCCTTTCCGATAAGGGGTAGGACTTCTATGAGATTTTCTTATCATAACTGCCAGGTATCTGTCGCGCTGACATTTCCAGTTCACACTTATACAGTTGGTATTGCGTAGATGGCTTCTAGCCGTATTGTAAATAAGATATGAAAAGTTGCGGGGAACGACAGTTTCTGCAGGTACATAGTAAATAGAAAATAATGAATCTGTTACCTAGGTCATAGTTGACAATTTGCATGTAATCTACGTTGGTGTACGTCACGCTACACGTCTCAGGCGAACGGAGAATGCACATAGCATAGTTTAGGTTGTTCTGAAATATCCAAAAATACATTATAATATTTGAGTTGTATAAATAATAATTTATGCCTGTTAGAGCTCTGACATTTGGTAGTATGTATAATAGGTAGGTAGTGTTTTGGTTATTATAAGTCAATAGTTAAATTACTTAGTTATATTTAGTTGCTCCATATTAAATACAAATACAAATTTATTTATTTGCCATTAAGTAGGGTACAATACATGAAAATGCGGTCTTATGTCAGAGAAACAGTGCAATGACCTACTTAGCCATATAAAACAGCATGCAAATATTCAGGCAATTAATAATACTAATTTAGAAAAATAAATAAATAAAAAATAAAATTAATAATATTATTTTAGTAACCTAACTATACTCGTGTTCTTGAACCATGTTTTTTCTTAAAGTATCTAACTATTTGACGCTTGTTAAAGTTAATAATCAAGAGGTTGCAACTATGCCTGCGCAGCAGAGAATCACTTTTCATGTCTATTACTGTTTAAAGAGTCAAATTTAAAAACCCAACGTCTTTTTTTATTTTATCGGCCTGTTCCACAATGCCTTACCAAGCTCCGGATATCATTATCTGCCAGATACATCATACAAAGTGACGTTCTATGCTTTAATTATTCGTTCGTTGTGCTTATTTGTCGATTGTAAAATAGACCCTGAAGTTATTTTTTTTCCTTAGATTATCCATACCTACCATATAGCTGGGATCTCTTGGTATTCCTATTTCAGATCGGTCTCTAAAATTAAAAGACTCCAAAAATCCTCGGGGTTCCGTATAATATTGTAGACAGCCTGTGGGGGCTACTAACTCATCTGAGGCCGTTAATTGCGTTACCTGAAAGAAAATACACCAAGATTACCTTTACTCTAGCTCATCTTTACCTACTTTAAACTGAAGACAACTGTAAGTAAAGGCGTTTAGAGTACCTATAGATACTCATCCGGTTGTTCGAGAACTGCTTAGTTAAATACGGGGTTTAACATTATCAAATGCATTCCTTCTCGCCAACATTGAAATTCCAAGATTTTTTTTGACTTCTTCATACAAACTGGAATCCGCTGATCAGCACTCTAGTATGGGAAATGGAAATATTTTTTTGGGATTACGATGTTGGTCCCATACAAAAACTTGTTGTATTTGAGGGTCAGAATTGGCCCCTAGAAGGAATGCAGTTAATTTTGTAAGACCCTATATATTAACACAATAAACTCGAAACGGTTTAATTTGAAAGCGTCAATTACATACAACTACTAAGAGAGCCCTTAGTAACAGTGACTCATTTTTGTTAGTAAAACTTATAAACTATGTTAGTAATTACTGTTGAGATGGAACATAAAGAACTAAAAAATAAAATTAAAATATCAGTTTATAATGGTTAGTTCTGCACCTCTCCCCCCGACATGGCACAAGAACGGCTCACATAAATGCAGTCCATTCTATCAGCAATCATATTCAGGATGCTGTTACTGCTCTCCCGCACCCTGCGCACCAAGGACGCGCATCGTTTACGTATTGTTGCGTTGAAGCAGACTACACCTGCTTCAGCGAACATCCCTATGCACAACAGAAGCAAGGCAGCCGCAACAGCACCCTGAAAGCAGTATAATACTGGACACGGAGAGCGATAAAAGCCTTTGAGTATATCTTATATGCCCCTTTATCTCATTCTCGAATGATGTATTGCAACTAATTTCAGCGAAAGCTCTATAATAAATTCGGGAGTGAGCAGTGAGCCCATGTAATACAGTACAATGATAACTCTGTAACAGAAAAAAATAAGCTATCGAAGGATAACCTAAGTATCATCTTAAGAGGTCGTAGGTACACTATTACTTACCTACGGAATCTTAAGAAAACTGAAATGATATATGACGCTTATTCCGGAAATCTTAGGTAGTTACTTTATAATTCAGAGTAGGTACCTATGTTGTATGTAAGATTATTTTACCTTGATAGAATATAATCTGGCTTCTGGTGAAACTGTCTGAACTGATAAATATATTGGTCCTTTTGTTTCTCCAACTTCTATGTAAACTGAAACATGAGCATAGTATGATTGTCAGACGTTTTTGGATATAGAAACATAGCCTTTTTTTCTAACTATCCGTTCCTATCCACCGGATTTAATACCTCAACACCCGAGCGGTCGCATGCGACCGCATAACAATAGAATACCTATTGTGTCTCGTTCACATACGCTTGAGGGATTAAAAAAGCTTATTAAGTCGGTGTTTATTGAATGCAAATGCAGATAAAATTTTAAATCTTACGGTGTTGACCGCTGTTGATGCCGCAAAGAATCGGAACGTAGCTGTTTGTATTTTGACCTGACACGACAAAATGGTCTTGCTGGCACGTTCCAGCAGTAGGTCCAAGTAGCTAAAATGATAAAATATTAATAAATATTGCGATAAATTCCAGTAAAGTTATGGAACAACTATCGAAACTAGTACTTGCGGTGTGCGTGTGAAGTTCTTTATTTTTTTGAAATTTACCTCAAAAGTGACAAGATCCAAACGTATTTGTGTGATCTCCTCGGATGCTTTGTTCAGAGTAAATGTGCACGATATTCTGTCCGCACTTGGTGAAGGGAAACCTGGATTCGTGTACCATCCTGTCAGTTCTGACGACTGCCCATCGCATGTGAACAGAGCTACGGAGGAGAATAAGTAAGTTTAAGGGACAATATGACTGATTAAAAGTTGTTCATACTTATTATAAAGGGACTCACTGACGCAGCAGGTGCCGTAACCATCGGCACAAGTCCCCATAGTCGATCCGCCACTGGATACACATTCATACTCATGAAGGCAGGTCCCTTCCAGCCCACTACTTGAAATACACGTCACATGCTCAAACTCTACCACTTCAAACACCTCCAGAAACTTAGTCCTTGCTGCCTGGTTTCCCGCAAGCCTTTTATCTTTACGTGACGACACGTTTGGACATCTTTTAACGATTTTCCTCTTAGGCCTGGTTCTTTTTAATACATTTATCACATTAATGGTATTGTCATATTTTATAACGTTAGCTGGCTTTCTTGAACTGTTCCGTACAGGTTCATAATATTCACTGGTGTGGTGCTCGTTTGAGGATCCATGTAAATCAGGACTTCGTACATGTTTAATGGGACTTAATTTTATCAATTCTTTGTTTTGGAAAGTTTCATACCCAACTGTTTTAGTAGCTTTTATAAGCGCTTCATTTCCATTGTCGTCTTTGCTATTTGATGCTGACTTTATCCTTGGTCCAGATTTTAATAAGTTTGGTCCATGGTTTTCGGTGTCTTGATCACCGACGATTGTCGCTGAGTACCAATGGTTACCACCAATCCCTGGCACTGCACAGATGAAGATCAATGCGTAATATTTCAGACTGTGTCTTCGCTGTAGCATTTTTCTTTTATGCTGTGTGTACTGCCGGTGTTAGATGCACTTGAACTGTGCATAGCGATGCAGTCTGTTGCACCGAGGGTTACTAGCATGACGGATGTAATTAAACGCCTAGAAACTGTTCTGGTTTGCTGCCACACTTTTCTGTTGGTGACACCTTTGTTTATCAGCATGGAGGGGCTCAATTGGCAAAGAGTATTTTTTTTTATAGATGAGCACTTGAATGAGCGAAGAAAAACTTTCTTTTGGTGTATGTGTCTAGGTAGGTTTTTCCAAAAACTTAAATGTTCGTTTAACTATCCGTTATAAATCAGTTAAGTGTTTATATCATGTCAGTGGGCTCGAATAGTTTATCTATCAATTCAATTTCTTGATGTATCGCAATGACCGAACACCATAGTGATCAAAATCTCATTGAATTAACATTAGGAATTGTTTATGTCTTTAATATAAATTCGAATACCTACATATTCGGTGGAATTATGTAAGTAGTAGCTATTCAATATATTGACATGCGGATCTAGATATAAGCGAATTGACATGTTTAGGTCAGACCCACAGTTTGCCGCCAAAGCCTAGGCCTGCCACACCCTGTCTAGAAATGCACGTGTCGAATGTAAATATGGGTGGGCTTTGATTGCTGTGTAATTGTGCCCAAGTGTCCATTTGATACGCTTGGACGGAATTAGGTGTCGGTTTAAGGCTCGCATTCAAATCTGTTCCTTGCAACTGCAATCGGTGTTACTTGGGAACTAATAAATGTAAAACGTTCATTCATCTTTATAGTAGGAAATCTAACTACAAACGATGGTACTTAGTAAAATGTTTATACAAGAATGAAAATATTTTCATGAGCGTGTATATGTCAACGTTATATTGTAAAACCGCGAGATTATAGTCTAAGGGCTTTAATTCCATTGTAATCGAACTTCGTTGACATGTAAGTACAAATAAAAGCGTTAATTCTAAACCAAGTCAAGCTAGCTCACAATAAATCGACAGATTAAAATCTTAGTGGTTTTTATATAACATTGTAAAAATAATAATTTTATGATTTTCCTACACAGGTCTACACCCCTGACACAGATACAAATCTCTTTTGCTGTGTACATTCTCGTAGTTATCAGATGTATAAATTTTCTATTATATTGTAGGTAGGTACCTAATCTGCGATCAAAAAGATCGGGTCGTGTCCTATGATTTGCGTTTGGGCTGTGTGTGTAAGTGTCATCATTATGATGTAGGTACTAGCGGTCCCCCGCGACTGCGTCCGCGTTTTTTGAGCCTCTCCCCTCCCGTCGCAGCGTGATGTTTTGTAGCCTGAAGCTCTCTTCAATAAATAATAAGCTATCCAGCACAAAAATATTTTTTCAAATCGGTCCAGTATTTCCTAAAAAACCGACTTCAAAACCAAAATACACTAAAAAGTCTTAAATAAACTCTTGACAGGAAAGGAAGCCATTTCAGGCAAACTTTTTTTTTTTGGAGTCGGTGCTCTGATATTTGATGCTTGATGGCCATAGTGATGACGTCGACTCAAAAAAGAAATTGTTTGCCTCAAATGACTTCCTTA
Source organism: Pyrausta purpuralis (assembly GCA_963924145.1). Lineage (NCBI taxonomy): Eukaryota > Metazoa > Arthropoda > Insecta > Lepidoptera > Crambidae > Pyrausta > Pyrausta purpuralis. Next base: position 10,791,717 of record OZ001650.1, read on the forward strand.
GTCTGTTTTTCTTCTTTAAAGTTAATTTTATTTTTTTATTTTTAGTGATGAAGGGAGGGGGAGAGATTGCACCTAATAACTCTGTTCTTTAAGAAGCTATAAATTACGTATCATAAGTTCTGTCATTAAAATTACTGAACTCCTAAGCGTAAATGAGTTCCACCATCAGCTCAGCTCCACAAGATGTTGACTATCAGACGTAACAACACGTCAACATTAAGGTTCTATACTCTCTAAGTAGGTGATTTTTTTTTCCAATTGGTCGATAAAATGACTGAGATATGAGGTAACATAGATAAAAAAAAACATAAGTCGAATTGATAATCTCCTCCTTTTTTGAAGTCGGTTAAAAATAGCAATAAAGCTCAAACTGACTACGTATTAGTTAGAAAACATTTGTATGGGAAAAAAAGGCTGTTTTTATGGTTTTCCGGCAATTATTCAAATTTTTATTTCATTTCGTAAAAACCATCCTTGAACTTGTACTCGAACGTTAAAAAAAAAGAATTGGCCAAATTTGCCTAAGCGTTGTTGAGTTATGCGCTTACCAACACATTTTGCGATTCATTTTTATATTTAAATAGATTTTATAATAAAATTAAATGACTGCTGTCGAGTGAGGTCATTCATCACAAAAGAAAAGATGATTGACATCGACACTGCACCTACGCGTATAATATTATGCGTAAATACATTATCCTTTTGTTATAACTACAGGCTTATTATGGGACTTAAATACAGATTACTTCTACCTACTCCACGACACATATTTTCGACCCTTTTTAATTTACCTCGTTTTTATTTTAATGATCTGTATTCTTTCCTTAATTATTAATGGATCTCTAAATAAGGTAACTACCAACGCATTTTAATCTATACTAATATTATAAAGCTGAAGAGTTTGTTTGTTTGTTTGTTTGTTTGTTTGAACGCGCTAATCTCAAAAACTACTGGCCTGATTTGAAAAAATATTTTTACGTTGGATAGTCCATTTATGGAGGAAGGCTTTAGGCTATATAACATAAAGATACGACTCATAAGACCACAGCAGAAATGAAAAATGTTGCGAAAACGGGAGAAAGATATTCCTTTTGAGAGCTTCCGCTGCATACGCTGCGGAAACCGCTTAAGTTACACAAAAATCATGTATGACAGGATTGTTCAACATTAAGAGTTCTATAATAAAGTCCGCGACAGCATATGTCTATCTTTTATGGTTGACTTACTACAACCTTTTTTATGTTAATAAATTTGTAAAAAAATAATGCATTATTTTTAGAGGTATATTATACACACAGGTATTTATTCTTATCAAAATAAATACATTCATCATCACGAGCATTTCATTTAGAACCAAGTTGCCCTTTATATCATTTGATTTCAATAAATATCTTAGGAGCTATCACAGTTTTAACATAACTCCGCACCAAAATAATGTTCGCAGCTTAAGTACAACGTGCGCTTGCGCTAATATATTATAAAGCTGAAGAGTTTGTTTGTTTGAACGCGCTTATCTCAGGAACTACTAGACCGATTTGAAAAAAATATTTCTGTGTCGGATAGCTTATTTATCGAGAAAGGCTTTAGGATATAAAACATGACGCTGCGAAGGGAGCAAACTCAAAACGCGCGGACGAAGTCGCGGGGGACCGCTAGTCATTTATAAATGATGACAAGTATACTTGTCCGACCATCAAACCATAGAACAGAAAGACTACGTCGTTCTAGAGGAAAACGCTCTAATTCTTTGCGATTAAATACTAATTGAGTGGTACACCAATAATAAAATAAAGTGTAAGTCATTTCTACACAGTAAGCCAGCATATCGGGGAGCTGGACGCTGGTGCCGTTTCCCGAAGCCTAACGTGTCCTCTTAACTCTATGTCTTTCTGTAACGTATTGAAAACTTATCATTATAATCAGATAAAGGAGTGAGGACGTCCACTGCTGAACATAGGCCTTCCCCGCGGTTTTCCTCAACGACCGGTTGCAAGTGGTCTACATTACTTATACATGAAATTAATATGTCGTAGAATAAGCCATAAACTATTAGTCCAAATGAAACCAGGCGAACTTGGTCTACTTAAACGGATACACTGAGCGAATGTGCTGTTTTTATCGATTGTGATAATTACTTATCCCAAAGTATAGAAATCAAAAATACGGAAAACAGTTAATATGACTTGGCAAACGATTAAAATTTAGGCGTTTCAAAATTAAGGCCCTAGTACTGAAAAAGAAGAGTCCCTTTTTGCTATCACTGTTTTATTTGAGAAGTCCTAGATACAAAATGAATTTCACACTGAGGGCTTGTTTCAGCATAACGAATAATTCTAAATATGAAACTTAATTTCGTATGAAGTAGTGGACAAATTAATGGGAACTTATTCAGACATTGTGAAATATGCCGTAAGTATGATTGCCTGTTTATTTAGGTACAGAGTTTAAATGTACAAGAACATTCATTATTTCATAATGATCAAGTGTGTGCAAAGTACTTAAATAATAAATATGCGCCAGACAACACACTAATATCGTCGAAGTAAAATAATTTGCTTCTTTTCGAAGTAAAGAAATTTGCTTCTTTTCGAAGTAAAGAAATTTGCTTCTTTTCGAAGTAAAGAAATTTGCTTCTTTTCGAAGTAAAGAAATTTGCTTCTTTTCGAAGTAAAGAAATTTGCTTCTTTGCGTGTGATGGTCACGGCACCCTATTTTTAAATCATTCGCGTCAAGATGGCATAAAAATAATATAATTCCACACGGGAGTGATTTAAAAAAGAGAAGTGAATTTTGTGACAAATCAACGTGTATATTTAGCGTAATTACCATTGATTTTTAATTTGTTTTTGAACGAAAATCACACGCTATATTCGAGTGTTTCAAAAATAGGGCCCCAGACAACGATTATAACGGGAGCGTCTCCCATAAATACTGAAATTCTAAAATACATATCCATTTCGTAGGTAGATACAATTTTTCGTTCTTAATGCTCGCTCATCCATCATAAAAACATTTTCTTCTCCGGGATTCGAACCCGCGACGGCCGGCATAGTACTTAGTCAGAAGCTCTTACCACAAGGGATACAAAACGTGTCGCAATTATAAATTGCACTTGAAAATACTAGTATTCCGATGCAGGGAATCGAACCGCGTTCTATCCGATTAAGTTTCGTAAAAACCATCTTGTAGCCTATAATCCACCACTCGGCCACTAAGATATTGGTAGGCAGAGCCCGTTGCAAACAACGCAATTTAAAAAAAAAACGGCCAAGTGCAAGTCGGAATCGCGCACTGAGGGTTCCGTGCCAACTTAAACTGAATAAGGGAATCCACTTACTTCCGCTTAGTAAAATACCACAATATTTTGTTGACAGCAAACATAAAAAACAAAGTTATATACTTTGTTTTTTATAGTGTTTGTATGAAATACAAAGTTAAATTTGCGGTCGTTGAAAATGTTTTATATCTCAAAAACTTCTCGTTCGATCCCATCCGAACTTATAATTCGTTGAAAGTATTTGTTAAGATCTACATTATATATTTTTTTCAAAATTGACACTAGCTTAGTTTAGAAATTTGATGGGGGGGACGCCCATTTTACCACTTTGGAAGCGTCTATCTATCAAACGTTAGACTTTAAAAGAAAATGTTTTTAGGAACCTCGATATCATTTTAAAAGGCCTATCCATAGACACCCCACACGCATAGGTTTGACTAAAAAAAATTTTTAGGTTTTAGTTTTATGTATGGGAGCCCCCTTTAAATGTCATTATTTTTTATTTTTTGTATAAGAATCGTAAAGCGGTTAACAGGATACATCTTCCTACCAAATTTCAATAGTGTGATGCTTATAGTTACAGAATAAAATGGCTGTGACATACGGACGGACAGATAGACAGACTTGACGAAACTATAAGGGTTCCATTTTTTGCCATTCGGCTACGGAACCCTAAAAATATCTCAGGTGTCAGCGCAAGTCAGATAAAAAATATCCGCCGCATAAAATAAAAATGGCTGACTTCAAAACGGCAAGAGTTATTTATTTGCAGATACTCATATATTATTGAGCTTTATACAGGCAGTTATTTTTTTTATCTCACTATTAAAAAATTCGCCCTCAGTAAAGTCAGATTTTCTTTGCTAGTCGAATAATTTTAACAACCTTTTTATAACTTCTAAGATTGAATGAGATTCATTAACTATTTGATTTAAAAAGATCTCTGTGCTAAATGATGTAGGTAGTTGGTGAGTATTGTGTTTATATTATTTTAAAATTTATTATTTCGATAAAAAGGAATATCAAGATTGTTTGCAATATTTGACGAGCAAAATTTGAAAGGACTTTATACTACTTATACATAGGTTCGTGAAAAATAGTGCTGATGTGTGATATGAATGGCCCTAATTACAAGGTTCTAATACAAGTGTAATAACTTACATCACTTTACATTTTAAGTGTCGATTACATGTAAGGGGGCATACGGACTTGAGAGTTGGTTGTACAGTGACCAGCTCATCAGGTTACCCACTTTTGATGCAAACTAGCCCTTATTACAACTAAATAAGATACCGCAGTGTTTACTTTGACGTGCTGTTGTCCGTACATTCAACTCTTGGCAGGGATATCTACTATATTTCAGTCTACCAGCATGGAAGAACTCCTTTGTTAAATCTTAATTCATCTTTAAGAAAAGCCTACTTGCTGTCTGACACTATAAGGACACGAGTGACAGTTACAGTTAAGCGTTTGTTAAGTAAGATGGTGCAATCGAGTTTTATTAAGTTATTACGTCTCTGGGATGTATCAACTCTCTTTTTGCGTCGACAGTTAAAAAAGATGAAGCGTAAGTACAATGCGCTGCCGTTTTGCGTTTTAAGGACCTAAAGGTATTTAAATTACCTTATATTCACTTACCTGATAGAACTAATTTTTGACGACCTCCGTGGTGTAGTGGCTAAGCGCGCTGGTTTCAAGGCGACGCCGCTCCGAGGGCCCGGGTTCGATTCCCGGTCGGGTCAATTTATAAATCATGATTTTCTTTATTGTCTCAGGTCTGGGTGTTGTGGTACCACCGTTGTGTCTGATTTCCATAACACAAGTGCAATTAGCTACTTACTTTGAACGTTGAAAAACGTTGACCTAAGTATTATTTTTCAAACTTGGAAATCTCAAATTGACTAATAGCTATTAAGACTTGTTATTATGTGATAGGTTCTTTATAAGCTCAATCTATGCTTTGCACCGTCCTTGCTCTGACACGCCCGTATTCTCGTAAGCTCGAAGGGGCATAGGCTCACAATGATTGTCTATTACGTCACTTTAATACTAATGTTATCACATGGCCTACCCTGACATGTGAACACACTCGTATAAAAGCCTCACAGGACCGTAAGTGTAGCATATCGCTCGCAAGCTCTGTGGGGTAGAACGTGAAACATGATCGGAAAAGTAAGTATGAAAATATCTTATACCTTTATTGATGTCAGTGAAAATCAGATAGTAACGCATTAACATGAAATATTTGCTTTTCTTATGAAATAATATCATAACGTTGTGTGTTAAATAAAGTTGTAAGTTAAAAAGCATTAACAATCGCTCCAGCTGACGATTGATGCCATCATTAAATTCATACGGGTTTCTTGACGGCATACTGATTTATCCAGCTTAAATGATCGCTTTCACCCTGAATATTTACTCAAAGGCGCTTGAGGAAAATTCGTTCGCAGTCTGAAAACGCACAAAAGATGTAAGATAAAGCAATCTGTAAAACACTTAGGTAATGGAGTAAAATCTCTCGATTCCGCACTACTAAGAAGACAAGTGAACCTTTTTATGATTGTCAAGTTGAATATCCTTTTGTACCCATTATACTAACATCTTCAATACTTTACCCCATTTTATAGACACAGAATGGCGCTCTACATAGATTGATTTTAAAGATGCTTCATGTTTGGCTAGATTAGTCCTTCTAATCTTATAGCTTCTTCGATATAAAAGCTATCCAACATAAAAAATATTTTTTCTAATCGGTCCTGTAGTTCATACAAACAAACAAATATAAGTAAAGATATTCGTAAATTAGAAGTCATTCACGTCGTTGTTTATCAAACAATCTTTTTGTTAAGAATGTTTTTAACACTCGCAGTGTTATATTTTATATTCATAAAGATGAAATAAGAAACCAAAAATTTGCGCACGGGAATTTCATTTTTATGAATAAGTTTCATTTGTAAGAATTTTTGCACGGTCGGACCGAGAGCACGGTAGCTCAATTGGTAGAGCGTTTCGGCCGGTTAGCCAGAAAGTTGCAGGTCCGAATCCCGCGTCCCGCCCGTGCGCAATTTTTGGTTTCTTATTTCATCTTTATGAAAACAACATTTTGTTTACGTTTATAGGTAGCTGAATTATTAAGCATTTCAATAATGATTTTTACTTCTTTCATTTCATTCACAGCTAATCCTGTTCGTCTGCTTGGCGGCAAGCTCCCAAGCTGGAGGTCTGCTCGCGCCCGTCGCGTATGGAGGGTACAGCGGGTACGGCGCGTATGGAGGGTACCCGTACAACAACTACCCTGCCCAGCCAGCTATTGCCAGTCAGCACTCCAACATTTTGAGGTCACCCTTCAACCTGGGACAGGTACGAAAAAAACGAAAAAAATGATATCTTCAATGAGGAGGGTTCATATAGGTACCAATGTTTATGCACAATTAAAGTTTTATAACAGCGGGAGTGACTGTTATGGTCGATTGAAAAGGACTGCGATACGCTTTTTTAGCCGTTTATTACATAATCCGGAAGATTACAGAGTTGTATCCGAGCACCATAGGGAACGTTCAATTCAGTCGACCTTCGAGGAGATGCAGCTAAACGTGCAGTTGACTACGGCGTGTTACCGCCTAAGCCTATGGCTTTAACTAACTGTCTTAGCTGATGTGGGAACAGAAAGTTTGCACCGTTAGCAGGGGCCTGCTACAAACTAAGGACAGCTAATATAATTATTAGGTGGAAGGTCCTAAGTAATCGAAGAGACTAGAACATAGCGCGAGCCAAGTTACTCCCAGCGCCATCTAGCGATGCGCGTCGACAACACCTCTACCCCTGGGCCAGTGTTGTTATTGATGTGCCTTCCTAAGATACGACGTTACTAAAAGAGTTTGCGAAATTTCGTGCAGACTTATTGACTGCATCTGTTAGGAATCGTTGCGCTTTCGGTTCTGAAACTAAAGTAGGGCTAGTAGAGCTTACCCTAGGTATATGTATATGGGATTTTGAATAAAGGTAAGATCTAATGAGAAAGTACGGAGAAGTTCCTGACTTCTTATTTGTTACTTTACCTATATTTGTCAAGTTTTCAAACAAACATATGTACCTTGTATTACATTGACGCGTTGTTATGTAAGCGTTCAGCAGCACAAGAATTTTTAAATTGAACCGCCAATCGCTACGCTACGAATGTTAATTATTGAAAGTTGGTTCCTAATGTGAAATCCGTTTGCTCAGCCTAATCGTGAGAACGACAGCCCTGAATGTGCCTGAAGCCTGAAATGGCCAATAAATCGTACAATTTCAGGTATCAACATACAGCAAGGCGATCGACACCCCGTTCTCCAGCGTCCGTAAGGCTGATATCCGCGTGAGCAACCCTGGCCTGGCTGTGGCGCCGGCCTACGGAGGCTATGCCGCGCCCTACGTTTCGCACGTCGGCGTCGCGCCTTATGGCGCTCCTGTTGCTAAGGTAGGCACATACACCTAGTCTTGCCATAAATATTGTCACAAAGAAAAAAAAATTAATGCAAATAATATTTATTACTTTTGATTTTGATTTGAGATGGGCCGAGTACTCGGTTAATACTCGGTACACGGCGTACTCGGCCGGTTTTTAGATACTCGTACTCGGCCGAGTAACTCGGTTTTAATGCCGAGTATAATCGGTTTAATTAAAGCAATATACTGCGGTAGATATCACACAAAGAACAGGGGAGATCTTTCACAATCTCGATTATGATACTAAACGACTTCTCGTTTTACACATTACTACTAATGTGACAAAACGAGGCGAACTAGTTAACGAAAAAAATATATGTGAAATTTTATAAAGTAATATTATGATGCAGTAACACCAAGCTCTCTGAACTTTCTGGTAAGAAACTATTCATTTTTTCATCGAAGATGTTACCAGCCTACGAAAGTAATCACTCGCTATGCGTGGTGCTTGCAGGTGCACACAGTAACACTCGTGCTAAACGTGCCAGTTCTAGATACGTTGTTTGGTGGCTTGCCCACATCGCAAAAGGAATCTTGTCTTTTGTCAGATTATTCTAAAGTAATGGGGATTTAAGTATCATCGCACTCTAGTGGCTAGATGAAAGCTAATCATGTGCTAACCTGTTTGTACTTGTTTACACACCCAAAACAGGAATTTGATTTTAAACCGAGTTTGACGGTGCTGTGATAATTGATGCTTGATGGTCAAAGTGATGGCACCGACTTCAAAAATAAATTGTTTGCCTAAAACGGATTCCTTTCAATGGTGAAGAGTTTATTTCAGATTTTTTTGGTTTTGAAGTCGGTTTTTACTTTTTTTTAAAGTTTATTTTATTTCTTCATTTTTAGTGATTACATAAGAGGGGGGGGGGGGAGTTGCACCTTATGATTCTATTTTTTTAAGAAGCTACAAATTACCTATCATAAGTTCCGTCATCATAATTACTGAACTCCTAAGCGTTAAGGAGTTCCACTCCACCATCAGCTCAGCCCCACATGATGTTGACTATCAGACGTAACAACACGTCAACATTAAGATTCTAGTAAAGAAACACTATACAAGCCTTTAAAATTTGAGGGTTTCCCTCGATTACACCAAGATCCCATAATGGAAAAATGGGACCACCTAGAAGGTACACCCTTTAAGTAGGCGAAAAAATTTTTCGATTCGGTTGACAAACGACTGAGATATGAGGTAACAAACATACAAAAAAAAAACAGTCGAATTGATAACCTCCTCCTTTTCTGAAGTCGGTTAAAAATGACAGATTCCAAATTCAAATGTAATATCTGTCTTATTTTTAATTGTAACAGTATTTATGGCCTGACTGTGTATACATACTTAAGTTAGCCTGTACCTACATATCCCAGTGCTTAGACAAAGGCCTCACCTTAAGTATGAGGTGGTGTGAGCCATACCTTACCACCAGTGCTGTTTGGGGGAGAAGTGTTTGCAAGGCAAACGAAAAAACTTGCTGTCAGCTGTTAGCAAACTGCCCATAGGGGCTCTGACTAGAAGAGAAGAGAAGAGGAGAAGAGTAATATTAGCCGGGACCAAAGGCTTACGTGCATTCCGCTGCGCGAACATGCTTGATATGTCATTTATATGGTCGGGATGGTCAGCCATCTAAACACGAGCACGCCATAGGTTGTTGAACTTCGGTAATAACTACCAAAGCTATGGCATCACTGTACGTGCGATCTGCTACGAACCGCTACTGTCGTAAGACACAAACCAAGTGTATTGAACATTCTTTTTTAGGGTTCTGTAGCCTAATGGCAAAAACGGAACCCTTTTCAAGTCAAGCCAGTCTGACACACAGACACTGTCTGACTGTCCGTGCGTATGTCACTGCCCCTTTTTTCTGTAACTATTGGCATTGAACAGCTAAAACTTGGTAGGTTATTTTGTTGACTGCTTTCGGATTCTCATATAAAAAATAAAAAGTAAAGTATAAGTTTTCCCATACATTAGAACATTTACTATTTTTTTAAAACTTTAACCAATGCGTGTGGGGTGTCTATGGAACCATTTTTCCCAAAAGTCGTTTAGAAGACAGATGCTTCCAAAGCGGTAAAATCGTAAAATAGTTCCGGTTGATGAAATCCGTTTATAAGAACGTCCACTTCTGAATATAGTCTTGTTTTTTTTTTATGTGTTTCAGGTTGCTACAGGCGGTCTTCTCGGAGTAGCGTACTCGGCTGCGCCAGCCGTGTCGCACATGACCTACACCAACGGACTCGGCCTCGCCTACGCCTGGTAATCGGACAACGAATCTGCATAATAGCCTAATTTAATGTACCTTATTATTTAAAAGCACTGAATGATTCCTCTTTATTTGTTACCTAATAGTTTTAACATAATTTATTAATAGTGTAATAAAAATATTTCAAATAACTTCTGCTGTATTTCGTCACGTCCCTGACTTCTGTCTGAAATTTTCATGGGTTTTAAATAAGCTTTAGATGACAATGTTTACTACGATCTCAAAAAAATTTTTGCTTCGTGAAACGGAACGTGGAAAGTTGCTATTCTGTAATACCTTGTACTTTGTATACCTACGTAATGAACGTACCTAAATGATCAGTGTTCTGCAACTCCACACACATCACAGGAGTCCGTTCCAAACACTACGCGACCCTGTCGCCCATTGCATAAACCTTTGCTAAATAATGACTAACGTGCATGACGACCCACGCGGCCATCAGAAGTTAGTCGTTGTTAGCGCTCCACTTGAACTAATAATTATCACAAATGTGCGGGTGAGGCGGCGGGGCAAGTAGAATGAAAAACCAGTAGTCATGAGCGAAAGCAGTAATGCCAGAAACTAGTGGATCGGAATTGTAATCTGTCAGTGTCAATGATGGATGATGATAATGACGGGAGTTTTTCGCGGGAAACGAAAAGGGAAGGACTGACCATATTTCTTCATTTTAGAAATTGTTTTTTTCGGGTCAATTATTATGATTTTGCGGTGGAATTGCCATGATTATTCGTGTTTTTGAAGAAAACAGTGAATTTAAAGTGAGAATTATGGTGAAGCGAGCTCTAATCGCGTCGTCTTACCTTGATCGCTGATCCTGCGCTTAGCTTCCTTGTTGGGCATTGGAATGCGGACCACCTCGCATTTCAATGAGTTAGGTTAAGTGAGGCTAGTTTAGTGTTAGTTTTAGGTTTAAGTGTTGAAAAATAAAAATTTAATTAATGAAGAATTGTCTGTATGGCGTTCAGCCAAGGACGTAAAACTTGTATTAAAAAAAATGATGATGAATGACCTACGTTTTGCGAACTAAAACAGTACTCAAATATGGCACCGTCTGATCAAGGATGCCATGGATTGATATACATTAAACATCAGTTTCGGAACGAGGTCATGAAGTCGCTTTCTCAATAATATTTTTTTAGATACTTGACCAAATTTCAAAAACTTGGTAATACTTTACCTTCGTAGGACATTAACGTTTTTTTGATTAAGTATCGGTCTTGTTGGTGTGTGGGTTGTATGTATGTTTTTGCCATAGAAAAAATGAATAAGGTTGGAATGGCCCGGTCAGTGCGGCAGCGAGCTTAATTGTAGGCATATGCCTGCATTGAGCCGTAGCTACTTCAGTCGCGTGACAAGAGCGTTGCATTATTTTTTGTCAAAAATGCCGTCTTTTGCTAACTTGAAGAGCGTGAAGCCAGGTCATAAAAAATGAGAGAGAAAGTGTATTTTTTCACCGGTGAGTAATTATACGTAGTTATTTCGACATTATTTGCAAAAAAACACATTTTAATTATGATATTTCAAATGATAGCGGTTTTCTTGCACTAAGTTCAAAAAAAATATTCATTGATGACTGTCCACGCATATTTTTAACAAATCTGCTATCTTAACACGCAATGTATCGCGTCCAATTTGCTTTGTTCGCTTGTATACGCATCACTAGGGATGTAGCTCACAGCACAATAAAATTATCGATAAATAGTAATTTCCCTACTGATGTATTAAAAGATAAAAATAAGTTTTGTTTATTAATTATTTGAAACATAATAATGATAAAATAAATACAATAAAGTTGAAGAGTTCATATGTTGGAACGCGTTTATCTCAGGAACTACTAGAGCTATTTGATAAAAAAAAATGTATTATATTCTAATTCGTGCTACCAAAATAACTTATTCCTGCAATAAAAATATAACTTAGGAAAAACGCACTGCTTAATCCTCAACTTTTCTACTTTCGCTGTTATTATCTTCGATTTTATTTTTTGTTTGGTCTATTTATTTGTAAAATAGGGTACGACAATTCACAGTTTAAAATCGATATGTGTTTAATACTCTTTCATAAGTTCTACATTGGTTTACTGTCAACAATCTACTCCCTTCGGCAGTGATACCGAAGTTAAACAACTTACGGCGCGATCGTGTTTTAATGAGTGACCATACCGACCATATTTAAGTGACCTAAACTACGAGCATTACCGTGCTTCATGAAGCACGTTAGGCTAGTATCGGTTGATATTTTCTTACAGCATCTAAAAGCATTCGGTATTAATTTTATCATAATTTCGAAATCTCGTTTTCCTACAAAAACTTAAAAAGAAAATTTCCTTAAAAATGGTTGACTTTTGGAAAGTATATTCTGGGATCAAGATTGTCCCAAATGAGCTCCCCCATCAACTCTTAAAAGGATCCAGTCATATTATCAATAACCCTGCATACAAATATTTTTGTAAGAGTTATTTGTAGTCAGCTATACACTTATTGTGAGTTTGTGTATAATTTTGTAATTTAACAAACCTCTGCAAATCCCCTTTGGTGATGTGATTTAAATGCGAACAAAAGCACTGCAAGGTTAACTGTTGTATAATGCAGCTGTACATTTCTTTAACTTAACCACCATACTAACTTGGGTCATATTTATTTATTGAAAACTTGCACATGCACGAAACATGAAATTGTACATGTGGCGGACTTAATGCCAAAAGCATTCTATACCGGTCAACCATACGTCTATAGGCATATTGTATTTTTTTATTTTAATCTTAACTATTTTCGATTTGAGTTTGTTCTCTCCCCTTCATTCCCTGCGTAAAGTTCAAGTCTTTCTCGATAATTAGACATCCAACACAAAAACTTTTTTTTAAATTGGTCCAGTAGTTCCTGAGATTAGCGCGATTAAACACATACAAACTCTTCGGCTTTATGGTATTAGCTAAGAATACAAATGAATAAATAGCATGGTAAGATATAATACCTGAATAATGTAGACCATGGCCTTTATGCTTTTATACCTTTAAACATTTTTCTTTACATTTGAATCTATTTGTCGTATATAAGTAATATTACTTATTCTTTATACAAAAAACGATTCAATTCTACTAATAGAACTATTTTTAGAAACTAATGTTTAAAGGTATGAGTTACTCTATTTCAAATAACGTTTAGCAACTCATTTTTTTCTTCTATCTCCCTTTGTTGCGATCAAATGAGCTGTTAAATTATCCAAATTATTTCAAACTTAAATCCTACATATTTATTCACAAAGAGAAACAACATTACATCGGTAATTGAATTTATAATAATCGACCTTTACCACATCACTAGTATTTTGACATAAAAGAACAAACGTATCTGAATGATGATTGGAGGTTTCACCGCTAGAAGCTCTGTGATTGGTAGTTGGTTTCAAGTACTAATTACACCAATCACAGAGTTCCTAGCGGAAATTGTGATTGGTTTGTGATATTGGTGCGTTAATTCATTGATTGGTACTTTTATCACTGCAGCAACAGCGCGGTAACTCCCACCGGCGACAGAGGTTCCCATACAAACGAACGATCAAAACCATTCTAACCTTATTCATTTTTTTTATGGTTTTTGCTCAACTATCGATAGACTAGGAAGTGACAACTCTACACTCTACATGACTCTTACTAATCTGTGGTAAGCCGCGTTCCCTTTTTGTATTTTATTACTTTCGTTTGAATTTTGATTTAATAATTCTGATAGCCACCTTACAAAACTTAAGTCCGCGTAAGTAGTGTGAATGTGTAAGGCATAATAAAATTAAACATAACGCAACTACATTCAATGTTTGCTGTCGGTTGACGTAATGACGTTTAGTATTGTCTGCCTACTGTCATCATGTCATTTGTTGTATTTCGGCGATTTTCCATCTCAATCTCAAATTACTGTGATTAAATAACTGATAATAAATAACCCGTGTGTATAAATAAAATTACGTGATAATTAACAGCTTATGCGCCGAGCCTAGGTGTGCTGTGTTTATTCACGGCGTCGCATTGAATTTGCTTTAGAATTAGATCAGCCAGATATGAAAACTTGTACTCGTAGCACGTGAACAATAAATAATTTAACAGCAGCTGAGTGATTATACAGTCTTTGAGTAGCTGCAGCGATACAGTGAACATGTCAGACAGTGGCGAAAGTGATATTGCCTGGACTCTATACAAAGATAGACCTGAATGGAAAGACGTAAAGCCTGTCCCTGAAGACGATGGCCCGAATCCAGTTGTAGTCATAGCACACTCTGAAAAATGTAGGTATTTTCAGTATTATCAGTTTAACAGGTGTTAGTGAGTCATATATTGTGTTTCGAACATGACTCTTATAAATTGACTAACAGTTTTGATGGATGTGGCTAAGCTAGGATTTCTAGGCTGCTGTGGAAACCATTTCATTTGAAAGATGTTTTTCATCAAAAACTGAAACATTAAAATTGTTTTACATTGTGATTTTATAACATATTTTCATATATTTGCAGTTGAAGATGTGTATGATTATTTTCGAGCAGTACTGCAAACAAATGAGAAATCTGAAAGGGCTCTACAGTTAACTAAAGATGCAGTTGAACTGAATCCAGCCAATTATACGGTCTGGCAGTATAGGTATGTTAATTTAGATTAGCTATGCCAAATGATGTGAGACCAAGGCTGAAGTTAATTTTATAACAATGCAGGTTACAGAACTATTATTATTCATGATCTGTTATTTAATTAAAGTTGTCAAAAAGTAAGCAGTAACAGCTGCAGGTTAATTTCCTGTAGGTTTGAATAATGTATTAAAAAAATCAATTTACTTATAACTTTTTATACCCCTAAACAACTTTCAATGATTGTTTACAATGTGTAATTTTTTTTTCAGGCGGGACCTGTTGAAAGCACTGGGCACAGACCTAAGGTCTGAATTAGACTATGTAGAATCTGTGATAAAACAGTCGCCAAAAAATTATCAGGTAACATGATAGTTTTCTTTTAACCCTATCCGCTTGAACGGCCAGCGGAGCGTCTCAAATTAAAGTCAAGTGACCCGAGCGTTTCCGTCATCGCCGATAACGCCGGGCTTGCCGCACATGTCGTAAACAATGACGATTTATGACTGTCGGTTTGAGAAGTTAGCTAACATTTGAAGTTTTTCATAATGCTGATGAACAGAACTTTTGAACTGTGTATATTACATTAGAGTTTATTATTTGTTTCATTTATAAAATTGGTTGCAAATATGAACATCGATAATTTTTAGCTTGTTTCTCAAATAAATGACCTATACGTTTTAAGGTTTAAAATTCATGTTTTGTACATGCTTAATGTAACAAATAAATATAACCGCTTCGTATTGTACAATATATTTAACTTACAACCTTCCCAAAACTTCATAAAAATTGATGGTTAGCTTGAATGTGCTCACAAACAATGCAATGTCATTTTTATTTTTTTATTTTTTTAAGTTGATTGAATGATTTCTAATGTTGTCATACTTTGAAATAACCGGTGATTCTTAAGGAACGACACGTATTTTTTGCCAGGCGCAATTGTTTTAATTTTGAAAGCAATAAGGCTTTATATTCAAACACTTCGTTTGGGTACTACTGGTACCCAAGGCCGCTCAACTACAATTTTTGTTTTGCGTACTACTAGTACCCATGGTCGTTCAAGCGGTAATAGGACACTGGCAACCACACCACTCCAGAACATTAATCCCTTAAGCATATGTAAACAAGACACAATAGATATTCTAATGTTATGCAATTGCCTGCAACCGCTTGGGTGTTGAGGTGTTAAGTGCAGTAATATAGCATTTTAAATTTTTTGGGTAAAGTGGCACATTTCCAAAAAAGTTATTACTTTATGCATTAGATTTCAATTTTTTTTTTAAATATGAAATAGAATCATAGTGCAAATATGTATAGGCCTTAATATTTATTGCCAATTTCAAAGAACTTCAACGTCCTGGAGCCGAACATATGCACATAGCTATTTCAGGTTAAAGATACATTTATTTCTCATAAAAGACAAAAAATCACTTACATAAGAACTTAATCACTAAATCCTTAATTAATTAGTTGTTCAAACGTTTAGTAACAAATTAAAGTATATATTTTACAAAAACAATAATAACTAAGTATTATTATAAATAGTATTTATAAACATTGTCCTGGAGTGTGACATACTGCATGTCTGATAAATGCCAAATGTGGTTTGCCACTTAAAGGGTTATTATGGTCAAAGACTCTGCTGCCTTGCCCCCTTTAAATGACAATCTCTTGTACACACAAAATTTGAGCCAATTCAAACAGAAGATGACTTGTGGTGCGAACAATTTTGTCTTAAGGTGGCGGTGACCTTTATAGTAATTATCATATTATTTACATGTGTAACACTCATTTATATTGTTTTTCAGGTGTGGCATCATCGGAGGGTGCTGGTAGAGTGGCTTCAAGATCCTTCTCTTGAGCTAGAATTGACTGGCGATGCCTTGCTGCAAGATCCTAAAAATTATCATGCCTGGCAACACAGGCAGTGGGCCATCAAGACCTTTGGGTAAGTTTAAAAAGATGATTTTCCTTTTCTTTAGCTAGTTTAGCATGTTTCTGACACATGTTAGTGTCTACGTCTAGCTACTGTTTTATTACCTGTAAGGCTTATCTTTATAGCATTGTAGTAAGGAATATTTGGTTTGTAGTTAGTTTTATATCACATTTATAAGTATTTAGTCTTAAAAGCTGGTTTATTTAGGGATCTTGTAGTTTAGGGTGTGTTTTATGAAACATAGTTGAATTATCAACTCTATACTCTGCAAGTTTTGGTCCAAGGTCTAGCTATCAAACCAGTCCAGTATATTGATATGTAATATTAATTTTTCAGACTATTTGGCAGAGAAATGGACTTTGTTGACAACCTCATCACTGAGGATGTGCGAAACAACTCGGCTTGGAATCAACGGTACTTTGTTGTCAACAATCACCTGGGCTGGTCTGATATGAATGTTCAGAGAGAAATCTGCTATGCCATGGAAAAGATTAAGTTTGTGAAAAACAATGAAAGTGCCTGGAATTATTTGCGGGGAGTGCTATTGCATGACAAAAGAGGTATAAGCGGTAATGCTGTAGTTACCTCATTCTGTGAGGACTTGTACAAAAATAAGTGCCGTTCGCCATATTTGTTAGCATTTATCATTGATATTTGCGATGAAGCCATCAAAAAAGGTGAGATCAGCTGCCTCCATAATCCAGACAAAGCGATTGATCTTTGTCAAGCATTAGCAACTAAATATGATAAAATTAGAAGCAAATATTGGAATTACATATGTGAAAAGTTTAAGGTTGCAAAACAAGAACTAGAAGAGAAAGCAAAAGAAAATGGTGATAAAATCGACGACTAAATTGCTTTTGTTTAACCTGGTTATTATAAGAATGGATCTGTCACTGTCATTGGTAAAAAAAGCGTTCAAAAATGAACTGTATTGACATGAAATGGACGAACGCGGGTGGGTGAGCGGGGAAGCGGGAGGAATGTGACATTTTTGACATGCCCATTCTTACTATAACCGGGAAGTAGATAGGGTTAACAAATGTTGGCACGAATCTGAATTTAAGCTTAAGGATTGTGTTCATGTGTATTGAGGTCTTATAAAAAATGTAAAATGTATTATGAATGTAAAAATACAAAACTGCAATAAATAAAAATAGCTAAAATAATTCAAAAAAGGTTTTTAATGTTAATTTCTGTGATTGATGGTTATGGCTAGTACCTTATGTATTTTAGTTCGTGTCTTTGGAATTTGAAGGTGTTTGTTCAGAGGCATTGGAATTTCTTGTTTGTCGGTTCGGCAATCCCATGTTCTTGTGAATGTCGGATCGAATGGCGCGCGCCATTATTCCGCAGTCGCAGTCTCTGTCTGGGCTCAACATGTTTAATATGCTGGGCTGGCGTTCTGTAGGTTGTGTTTTTATTTCCGAGATTTTGCCGCGAAATCCACTTTTACTTTCGTTGATCGATATACCGAGGTTTTGCACAATATCGGGACAGTTTTTACATTCGCAAAGTCTGCAGTCGCAGAAAGGCTAAAATGACATAATTGTTATGAAACTTTACCATTAATTTACTAGAATTATAGGAACGGTTGAAGTTTCTGCCACCTTATCACTTTCAAACGCAAATCGCTTGAACAAACGACAGAAACGGTTGTCATTTGCATCAAAATACTAGTACATGATGTGTAAGCGATTTTAGCTAAGGTGGTGGTGACCTTGATAGTACCTCGATATTTAAAAAACGATTTAGCAAATAAAAACAGAGATGAAAAAACCCAAAGGTGATGGGATATTTTAAATGTGGAAAAAATATGACGCTGATCTACAATCTATATTTAATACCTATTATGTACTCGTACGTATTATAACGGTACCTTTGATCTTCTATTATAACTGCTTAGACCTTGCTCAATCAAAGATGATTTTTTTTTCATTGTGGTGAAACAGGTAGCTTTATGATTTTGTGCTGTCTGTCATTTGGCGAGTTCTGTTTGGCTCCATGCTGTGGTGTGATATTTATTAAATTTTATTTACTAGCCATCAGTATCCATTCAAGGTAGGTATCCATGATTTACCAAAAATCATCTTATAGTATGACGTCTATCAAAAATATTTATATATCAGCTCAATCAATCAAAATCGATTACACAATCATAGACATCATAGGCAAAGGACATGCCGAAGGACATATTAAAGAAATACACACTAAATCATCTTTGACATCTCTATTAGACATAGTCTTACTAATCTGTGAACATCTTAGATCTTTGACAATAGGTATAAATTTTAACTGTCACTTAATTTTGAAAATAGCAATGGCGATTATTAAAATCATTTTATATCTTTAATGTGATATAAATAACAAGTATACAATAAAATGATATAGTTGCAAAAATCCTGTTGGAGGCTCGTCTTACGAAACAGCACCATGTGGGATACCATGGTTAGGAACACCGACTGCTCTTGGGAGCCAGTCGAGCTACGAATCCTTAAGCAAGAACTAGCTAACATGGCCTGCAAGTGTGACGCCTGCGTAGCCGCTAGGCATCCTTTAATATGCCACCACAATCACGTAGAAAAGTACGACGAAGGGGTTCAAGTTGATCCAAAGAAGCTACTTCTCAACGAGTACATCTACGCCGAACCTCAAATACCAACATTAGGCGAGCCTCAACTTAATATACCCGAAATTGGTAACTCCTTCTGTTCCAACTGCTACCTTATTTGGGACCTCCTTCACAGAGCGAAGAAAATATTTAAAGATGAGGAAGCAGGAACGACGCTCGACTCCTCAGATAAATGGACTGAAAACGATATTAAGTTCGTCGACAAAACTACATCTGTGCCTGTGATCAATAAACCAATTATCAAGACCGTGTCTTCCGATAATTCAGTAAGCGATGATTCCGAAGAAAGTTACATGTACTTCAAGAAGAGGGCTAACAATGAGAGAGTTACGTTCTTGGAAGATTTCCCACACGTGGACGCGAAATTGAGTGACACGTTGGAAGGCAATTGCTTCTGCTTGCAAAAATTCGTCGATACGATAAGACCATCTGCGTTCGACTATCACAGTTATAGTTAGCTCGTGGAAGCCAAGAATTGCCAATCATCACCATGACCCCTTCTACTTTCAGTATTCCTTAAAGATATTTAAACGATGCTACCGATACTATTATTATTTACATTTTATTTGTCACTGCTGAATCACTCACTTAGAGGGCATTTAGAAGGGATTTGTCAGATTCTGGAAAAAAAAGTGCAGGTGGAAATTAATTGTTTAATTTAATAACAAGAATAATTTATCGCCATTTTATTTAGCAGCGTAGTGTTTTATAAATCTGGCGGAGGGATCTGTAACCTGGACCCACTTCGGCATCCAATAGTAGGGAGTGAAGTTATGTTGGCCAGGGAAACTCTTTTCGAAAACACTGCGGTAGTATTTGGATTCTTTCGATACGGGCTGTACCCCTTCATAGAGCTGTTCCCGATCCTCAAATCTTTCGTCGATAATTTCAGCGATCGTTGTGAACAATGACTTCTTTACCGATGCCACGCCATCACTGAACGCTTCTTTATGTCTCCACAATATAGAATCTGGTAGTAAACCACTTTTTGCGAAACTGTTTCTGAGTAAATGCTTTTCGATGCCGTTCTGTGGCTGTCGCAGTTTAGGATCTGTGCTCAAATAATGGTTGGTGAATTGAATATCTAGGAATGGCACACGAAGCTCTAAGCTGAAGGCACTCGTCGTGCGGTCGGCCCGTAAGCCATCGTACAAGTAAATATCCGAGAGTAAACGTATGCTTTCGTGGTGACCATCAGCCACGGTCGGTGCGTCCCTGAAATAAATGTACCCTTGAGCTACTTCATCAGCACCTTCTCCACTGAACACTACTGTCGTGTCCGTGTTCTTTTTTATGTACCTAGACAAAAGATACATAGGCAAACTGGCACGAATAGTCGTTATGTCGAACGATTCTAAATGATAGATAACGTTATCCAACGCATCGCTGACGTCGTTTTCATCGAACTGAACTTCATGATGCTCTGTACCTAGATATTCAGCGACTGTGCGAGCTGCGGCAAGATCTGGCGAATCACCCATTCCGATGGCAAATGTTTGGATTTTGTATGGTAACTGGTGTTCTTTAGCGAGTTTAACGACAAGAGCAGTGATAAGTGAAGAGTCCAAACCACCACTGAGAAGACAGCCGATTCTCCTTTCGGCCATCAATCGTTTCTTACATGCAGCCTCCAGTAAATGCGCTGTCTTTTCATACGCGTCCATTTTAAGCAGGTCCTCCTCTGGAACAAACGGCAGAAACCGAGGTGGCATACCGGGCTTGTAATATTGTTCGGTATGATCCAGCTTAACTTTACCCTGTTCGGTTATACTCCAAACCTGGAAATGGCCCGGTGGAAACTGTCCCAGTGTTGTGTTTTTGCTGGCTTTTAGTTTCATTCCAATCAGACCTTTAGCTTCGGAACAGATGCCTAAAACGTCGTTGGCCTCATCGTGGAGTCTGAACAATGGTCGGACGCCGTAAGGGTCTCTAGCGATGTACACTTTTCTCTTCTCTCCGTCGACGAGGCAGAATGCAAATACTCCGTCGAGTTTCCTCACAGTTTCTGCGATGCCGAAGTTCTGGTATGCGTGGATGATAGCTTCCACGTCGCATTTGGTTTCGTATGGGAACTTGTATTGTTCCTGGAGTCGTTTGCAGTTGTATATTTCACCGTTGCAAATGAGTGTTGTTCTGGGGTAGGTGTGGAGTCGCATGGGTTGCATTCCGTGGAGTCCGTCGACGATAGCTAGCCGTTGGAAGCCAAGGATAGCGAGGGGCTCTCTGGCGTCTTGTTGGATGTGCCATGCGTCAGGTCCGCGGTGGACGATGCTGGTGAAGCCGTGGATGCAGGTGGCGCTGAGACCACCGTCCACCCCAAATGTCGCCCATATGCCGCACATTTTAGCACCTGTAATGTAAGTAACGACTAATTAGAAAATTAATTGAAAACGATGCGGTGAATAAGATAGAGAAACCCTCACATGATACAAGTAATTTTTTTGCTTATAAGTCTTAACATATTACTGATTCCGTGAAATGAATATGCATATCACACTTCCCTAACTATTTATAGGTTTAGTTATAGATAAGTTATGTATCATTATTCGAGTTGTGCCCTAAATGAAATTGGCATTGAAGACCCGGAAACTGGGAGTTAGGTACATTAATATATTTAGTGATTCTTATGCTTCTACATTCATCTGAGTAATATCTACATACCTACGACCTACTTTAGTATAGTGGATTGTAATGACTCAAATTGTCAAGAATTTATCATGCGTAGCTAGTTGACGTAGTATCTACCAGTCAACACACTATCTTTAATTAATAATTCAATCCTACGTTGGTGAGGATACAGGTTTGTTATTTCTTCACGCTAGAACTACTAAATGGATTTTGATTAATCTACAATAACACTTATAGCTTATACATAAGAATAGCTCATAGGCTAATGAATAACTATGTTATTGTGTGGGATAAGACATTTACGCGGGTAAAGCCGACGATTATGCTAGTTTAAATCTTATTTCCAGTTACCATTCTATTTATTAAAAGCGAGCTAGTTCACTACGCAAGTAATTTATCATGCGACTTGAAAGCACCTGAGTAAATACACGTCATTTTCTGAAATAATTGAAAACGTGTAACTAATTAAACCCCATTTTTAAGTATAGGATAATTCGATAGAAAAATTAAAAAATAAATAAAGATAGAAATTTTCTATCAATGAGCAATCTTACGTAAACAAGTTCTAATTAATTAGTAATGCCCAGTAACAATAGGTAACCATGCCGGCTTCTTACGTAGGTAACAGAATGCCACACGATACTTTCTTTGCACACGTTCTTTTCTTACACTGATTGTATACCTACATTTCTCGTTGCAATCATAAAGTACTTAAGTATTTTAAATGAATGTTTAGGTAAAATGTTATGTATATTACGATTTATGGTATGCACTAACCTTGACATCAATTTCCGCAGTTAAAAATAAATTTTAACACGTTTACCGGTTCGTTTTGTTTTGCGCGTCACACGTCCACTTTAGATATCAGACACCAAATACTGCTTTGCTTCATTCACTCTCAAACGATAAAACACGGTTGTGTTGTGTGTGTCGTCTCGTCTCAAACTCCGATTTCTTGAATCGAGTAAGTTGGCAGAAGAATCGTGTCTAATTCGACGTAAAACCTGCTGACTTCTGACGTAACATTAGGAATAGAATAGAACTCAAACGTGTAAGGTCTTTTCAACAGCCTCACTAAGAATCCTGACAAAACAGCTATTTTACTTTTTAGTTCAAAATTGCTATCGAATCAATACGTGACTCAACCGGGCTGGGTACTCGATATTGAGCGCATGTGTGCACCTCTAATCCTCTTCCAATCGTTTTAAAAGAGCACAAGTGCTTAATTGCTTTTCAAGCGTTTCGCGACCTAATTGATATTAAATTAAGGTCGAGATTCAAGTAGTATCTCAGTATCGCTTTGTGACTTTGATGAACGTTGCCTTTTTGATCGCCGAATAAAATTGGATTCGTCGAGTCTTTTGACATTGCTACAGCCGATTGCGTCAGCTTTGTTTGAGAATGTGAGGACCTATGGTTTCTTTTACATATCTTCGTAAATCTAGGTTCCTGTATTGATAGCGTTTTGAATGGGTGTCTGCACATTATGTAGGATTAGTTTCTTCGCAGTCGTTCCATTTTTTCGATCTCCGTTTGCTAAATGCTAGTTGAACAAGATTTTGGTTCTTAAGTTGGTCAAAAGTAAATACTTTAGTTAAAAAAACATTTCAATTTATTGGTTAGGTAAGGTAGGTAAAGTAAAACTTGACAAAAGCAAAACTTGAACCATTTTCGCGATATTGCGACACAAAATCGTCAGTTGTATTCGTTACTGAAAATAAGCCAAATTAGATTTAAATTAACCATTTGAGGCGTATAGCCGTTCCTATAATCCTGGTTTTTACTTCGCAGCCTTTATATTTCCTTTCAGAGTAAACACTCTTAGAAACACTGACTATTCTGTAAAGTAAAAATGGATTTCATTACCAAGTCTACATTTGGTCTTTCAGTTTCGTTCATTTCTATTAAATTGTTTTTTTACGAAGATACCTAAATAGGGAGGCAATACCGAGGTCTACACCGCCTAATCACCTTTATAGAATCGCTTGTCCCTCGCGTTGTCTTTTGTATGAAGTGACTCTCGTGTTTGTGTCGTGTGTGTAAGTGATTTTCGTTTGGAAGTGGTAAGGCGGCAGGGATCTCGGCTGGCGGCAGAGATGCAAATATTCTACGATTATCAATATTATTTTAGACGTAAAGAACTCTAATTTAAATCTAAGGATTGATTCTCCTTGATCCCTCAGTAATCAGAACAGGTCCATTAGGATTAATCTCAAATTCCCGATGATTACATAATGGCGCATGGCTGCCGAAGTCGTTACGATACGAAATACGAATCTTTGGCTGTTATTTGATGTGTTACATACTTTTTAGGATAAGGAACTTAAAAGGATTTGGGTTTGTTAGTACCTAGTAGAAAAAAAATGAAACATAATTTTGTTTACTTATAGGTATTGTTTTTGAAACGAATAACCTTTATATATGTGTATAATTTTAATTAACCTTACACTTGTAAACGAGTATACTAGTGACGAGATAGTTAAAAAATATATATTTACTATTCTTTTCAGAGAATAAATCGGAAACTAACTTAAAGTACTTACTCTGAATTTCAAAACGACACACAGATAAAATAAAATAAAAAAATCTAAAACAAGACTACCGAACGAATATTTTGTATAAACGCGCGAGCTACGTTACAGATAAATTAAAAAAATAATAATTTTAAAACAATTTATTGATACTTTGGTATAAAATAAACCTATATTAAAATAATGTTGTACATTATTTTAATTAACGAAACAGGTAACAAAAAGTAACAACGGATGAATGTATGAAAACACTTAAGTTCAGCCTCTGTTCTTGATGCTGTGGTACACTTCGTGGGCAGTACCCGCGGCGCCGATAGCTCCCAGGCCAGTTTTCTGAAATAAACGCAAAAGTCATTAAACCGACTGCTAACAACCACTAATTAAAAAAGTTACACCGCATCCTGACTACGGGAAATTAAATAATTAAGGTCCCAGCGATTGAACGAGATCGCAACCCATTTTTCATTAACACCTTAATACAGCTCAGTGAAAGTAAATAGAGTAAATAGCCCAATTAGGAATCAAAAAGTCAATGGCAACGAAATCATAGGCACTGGTAATACCTATACAAGAATACCCTTTACATTTATTAGGGGGATATTGTCTTAAGAAATACCACTCAAGACGCGGGGAGTGGCAGAGAAATACATTCAAAAGGTCACGTAAAAAATAAAATTTCTTAGATTCATTTGTCCAGATTATAATGTAAACACTTGAAAGTCACATTTGAAACTATATTGTGTCATATTTATTCTTTTTGTTGAAAAAAAAAACAAATATCAGTAGAAAGCTATGCTTGACTGATTAAAAATAGTAGCCTATGAGTAACCGTAGCATGCAATTTACAAGATTTGTAAGCGCTACAAACTACTATTAGGCAACAAAAGAGCATATACATCAAAATTAACTTACCACTGCTTTCCCAATTTGCTTGATTGGTACTTTTGGAGCAGGGTTACCATGAGCACCCATGAAGAGCGCAAACACAGCCATTACTGCCATGACAAGAGCCGACAACTTCATGATTGATTAAGAACGGTTTTATTATAAATACAGTATCGAAGAAAGATGTTCACTGAACCGTTTCTTTGTTGTGAATACAAACAACAACACGAGGAGGCATATTTAAAGCTCTAGTTCGCTCATTTTTCCTTTTCCTTGCCAGCTAACTTTGACTGGGGTATTCCGGCCATTTGTCTACGAATGTGACAGTCGTATAAAGGCTTGGCGTGCGGTTTCAGGCGCGATTTACCCTATTTTCTGGCAAAACCTGCAACGTATTTGTAATCTCGTAGCTCCTTTGTAGCCTTTGAACCTGATTTGATCACTTTAATTTTATTCAAGACGTGTTGACTCTTAGTATTGATTATTAGTTCTATAGATCAACTGATCAGATATGGGCAGGAAAACATACTACATACTCGTAGCTTAATATGAGTCATCTTGTTTATATCTCTTGATTATATTGTAACGTGTAAAAGTGCACTAAGTGCCTATTTGCATAGATAAATGACTTTTATGACTTTAAGAGGCCTTCAGTACTAGATAACTGTAATTTGGCATAGGTATGTATCTACTTCTTATACAAGTAGGTACCTACTTTAAGGAGGTAGGTATTTTTTCTCTTGCCTAACCCATCGTGCTATGATTGTAATTTTTATAGGAAAATTTTTCAATAAATTTGCCTGTTTCCGTTTTCAAAGGCATATTTTTGTTACAGTCCAATGTCCCCACTTTGTCACAACTAAACGGTAGTAGGTGGATACGAAAAAAAACACAGCAGTAGGATTTTATGATTTATTTAAAAGGAATACTCTCACGGCTATGATAAGTAAACAAATTATAGTGTTGTAGTCCATAAACTTAAAGCAAATTAATTTACACTTACATCTGCGGTTAAAAGAATTGCTCCAAAACGCTATAAGATATGAAACAGAAACTTGTCTTAATATTAATTTTGATTGTTTCTTTTATGTGAAAAAAAATGTGGGAGCGCCACCAAAGATGTAATTTGACTTATCTCTTAAATTGCGAATATTTGTTTTATTCTAAGTAAATTAAAACCTCGGGAAGTAATCTTATAGATATATGGATCTATCTATATATGGAATCTGACTCGCACATGGCCGGTTTTTTCAGTGTTGGACTGTATTGTCAACTGATTGGGCGATTTCAAATTTATTTCAATCGGTTCCTACACTTTTTTATATTATTATTAGTAAAATTCTCGGACCAAATGCCTAAGAAGGTAACTTAAATACGGATAACAGCGAGAACGCCCTTTATTTGGAATACCGACCCAATATAGTTTATTTCGAACCTCATAAGTTACTAGGTTCGCAGAGGCTTCATGTGACCTCTTCAAATAAAATTAGGTACTTATGTAAAACTCGAAATGTGTAAGGGATCTCACATTTATAACATTAGTAGTATGTGTACTTTTTTCAGGGTGACGCCCCAGTCACGTCTACTTCACTTGTCTCGCAACTGACGAGACACCTACTCGTAACTATGACGCATTAAGTTAACGACAATCCTGGGACAACCCAAACAAACTGTCATGGGAATCCAGCAAGGAAAACATTATTACCTTTATATTACGGTGTGTGGCCAAGCAGAAATTATTCGCAACGACAACTCGGTAGATTGTGCTTGTTTACCTGAAGATCAGAGCCTCAATCAATCATGAAATTCTCAGCTCTATTCATGGTAGTGATGGCGGTCCTGGCCATGTTCTTCGGTTCTGGTCACAGTAACCCTGCACCTAAGGTTCCTATTAAGCAGATTGGGAAAGCTGTGGTGAGTATCATTTGCCATTGACTTGCTCTTATTTATTTCTGACTGCAAGTTCTTCATATTCTGTTGTATTACTTACTTTTGAGTTCAGTTTTGATCGATATATTTTTCACAGCGTTATTCATATTGTTTATGATTGGTCTCATGCTTGTTGGTTCAGTTCGGTTTCTGTTAGACGGCTGATTTATAATCATTATTTCTTTAATTGATTCTTGTCTGATTTCAGAAAACCGGTCTCGGCTTCATCGGCGCCGCCGGCACAGCCCACGAGGTGTACTCAAACATCAAGAATCGCGGATAATATATTATAATGCACCTCTTCTTTAGTTATTAGTGTAGGTAGTAGCAGAAAATTATAATTAAATACATTTATAAGTTATTGATAAACCAATGTGTTCATTAATGAGAAAGTAACGTTAGTGATACCTATCACATATCAATTGCAAACATTTTATAATGTTATTGTACCAAATTGCAGTGAGTTGTGTGTACTACTACCTACGTACCTATCATAGAAGTACTATCCCCTATCGGAAGGGATAATAATTTTATGGTACCTATAGAGAGAGACCATGTTTCGGATCCGTATGTCATCACTGGTAACACACACTGGTTGAAGACTTTCGTCTTTAGACACTGAGGTAAATGAGACGAGAAGACACTCTTGCGTAATTTCCCGAACGCTGCCCAGCCGAGTTGGATTCGTCGATTGACCTCTTTCTCGAAGTTGGACCTACCCAATTGGATCACTTGTCCCAGGGAGACGTACTCGTCGACAACTTCGAGAGTTGAGTCCCCAATCCGAAACATGGTCTCTATGGGCCTTATAAAGAAGCTCAAAGTTACGCAACGAGCGATGGAGAGGGCTATGCTGGGTGTTTCTCTACGTGATCGAATCAGAAATGAGGAGATACGTAGAAGAACTAAGGTAACGGACATAGCCTTGAGAATCAGTAAGCTCAAGTGGCAATGGGCAGGGCACATAGCGCGAAGAACTGATGGCCGTTGGGGCAGGAAAGTTCTAGATTGGAGACCCTTTGACCAAAGACGCAGCGTAGGACGTC
This sequence comes from Pyrausta purpuralis, assembly GCA_963924145.1. NCBI lineage: Eukaryota > Metazoa > Arthropoda > Insecta > Lepidoptera > Crambidae > Pyrausta > Pyrausta purpuralis. Next base: position 10,819,947 of record OZ001650.1, read on the forward strand.
CACCAACAAGATGGACAGACGACCTTATAAAGATTGCAGAATCAAACTGGATGCAGACCGCTAGTAATCGGTCGCTGTGGAAAGCCGTGGGGGAGGCCTATGTTCAGCAGTGGACGTCCTTTGGCTGATAATAATGATGATGATGATGATATAGAGAAGCTATGAGAAGCAAAAAAATCTGTCGCAAATACGACACATTGTGACGTTTTCTTAAAATTTGAATTTTAAATTATGAATCTGAGGTGCGATTGTGTAAAGCAATCGTATTCATTTGACAGTTCAAAACGTACGGTCAAACAGCAAAGAACAAAGCGTTTGACAGATCATAATGTACGTTATGAACTGTCAAATGAATACGATTGCTTTACACAATTCCACCTCTGTACTATGAGTTGATGTCTCTATCGTCAATTCATAGAGCACGACATTTGTTCGTGGTGACAATTATATACGCTTGTAATAGTAGTTTAATGCCAAATTGTAATCTCACTCTGTGTGCTTGAGGGATATCGTTGGAATTTCATATTTTTAATTAGGTAGACCAGAATGACAGCGTTGATCGCACTTATTTGGATTAATAATACATTCAAACGTTGAAAACAACTTTAAACAAACGAAATACATAATAGTACATTATGATACAAGTGTGCTAAGTTGACCATTATACTTAATATACAAAGCGATATTGTGTGCGCAGGAGCGAAAGCGAGTGTGCCATAAGAAAGCCGCGTATATTATGGTCACAAGCACACGCGTTTCATACGACGTTTTTCAACACACTTGCCATTAATCCAAACTTCATCACAGCACAGGCGACAATTATTTACGAAAAATGGCGCGTTTTTTCTTCTTTTTTCTTACCGCGATAACGATGCGCGCGCAAGGCTGAGGCGCGAACTAGATCGGCCAACAGCCAAGAATGTTATAATTCGTGTTTAAAACACAAATTACAGAAAAAAAAATATGCACATACTGTTTTTTTTTCGCATAAATACTGTTTGTTGCTAAGATAAAAGTTATAACCCGACTAAATTATATCGCTTCTTCTTCTTACTTACTACTTGGTACTAGGGTACAAATTTAAATAGGTTAGGTTAATAAACTAAAGGCACTAGTGCAATAATATACTGAAAAAGCAAGCGTGTTTAATATATAGGATTATGAGCCAAAAAACGGTGGAAAAAAAAACGTCGTTTTGAGCAAGTGTGTTGAAAATATTTTTTTTTGATCTTTACACAGGGTGTTTCATTTAAGGTGCCAAGCCGGTGCGTGGTGATAGGTGACCACTATACCTATCAATCTCTATGTATATTAAGCGATTTCCGGTAGTTACCGAGATAATTGCAAATAAAGTTTGTATGTGAAAATATTTCAAAATAATACTGAATATTGTTTTTCTTATCCTTACATAACATGTTATTTAATTTGAATTGTAATCTTATTTTAAACATGAGCAATTAAAATATAATTTTAGTAAAAAAAAATGCTCCCCATACATTTAGTAAGGAGCTATATCTCGATAGCTAGCAAAACTTACTGTGTATACTCATGAGTTTACACGATAGCGACGACGTAACCTTCGTATGGAAAATTATAGTTCTGTCAGTGACCGCTAGAGGCGCTGTGCAATTTTCCATAGACTTATTTTATGTCGTCGCTAGCGAGTAAAACCGTCGTAAAGTCATGGTAATGGTACTAAACTGATAATGAAGCTGGTGAAGTAGGTTTAGGTACACACATCAAAAGTGTCTAGGGATCAAGCATTTTTATGCGGATTTCTTGAGATTGAGATGTGGCTTTGTAATAAATTTATGATCTTATAAATTTATATGGATCGTTTTTGGTGCATTTCATAATTTGAAATAGGAACTGTCAATCAAATTCGAGTAAAAATGAAAATCAGCTGTCAATATTTTCCCTATAAAAACATACAACGCATTGAAGACATTATTAGTGCTACTGTTTCCCTACTACTGATTAAAACCAACGTTATTATGGAGCGGCGACGTCATTTAAACAGGGAAGAAATGCTCAGAGCCGTGGGAACGATAGAAGCTGGTTCCCGGCAACGTACTGTGGCTTTAGCTCTGAATACAAGTCAGAGTGTTATCAATCGACTTTGGAAACGTTACCGAAGCACTGGTACCGTGGCTGAGCGCCATGGAGGACGGTATCGCTGCACCACATGGAGACAAGATCGATACATTCAAATCACAGCTCGAAGAGCTCCAACAATAACCGCCATGATGTTAGCCGTGAGGCTTCATCACTCTTCAGAGAACTTAATTAGCGACCAAACAGTCAGAAACCGCTTGCATGAAGTGAACCTTCATTCCCGAAGACCGCTACGGGTACCACCTATAGCAATGCACAATCGTAGGATTCGATATCAATGGGCTCTTGAACACAGAAATTGGGCAGAAGAACAATGGCGTTTCGAGTGCTTTTTTGATGAGTCTCGTTTTGGTATGAGACCGGATACAAGACGTATACGACACTGGAGAACCCCTGGACGCCAACAGCGATTAAAATCCTGCCAGGAAGTCCATCCTTATAGTGGTGGAACCATCATGGTATTAGCGGATATTTGGATCGGCGGAAGAACTGATTTGATTCGGATCAGAGGCAACCTCAATGCTCAAATTTATGCTGAGACGATTGTATTAGACGTCATCGTTCCTCTACAAGTGCAAATCGGTCCCTTATTTCAGTTAATGCATGATAATGCACGACCGCACACCGCAAGAGTTGTAAGACAGACAGACAGTGGTAAACGGTGCTGGTAGCAAATTTAGACAATTTATTTTTTGATAAATATTTCCTGTTTAATTTGTAAGTTTGCTATTGTTTGTTTACCCAAATAAATAGAAAAAAGACAGACTCTCGCCGCAGCTAACATCAATGTCCTGCCCTGGTCTGCGCAGTCGCCAGACTTGAACCCGATTAAGCATGCATCGGATATGCTACAAAGAAGAGCTCTGCCGAATATGGAGGGTATCCAGTCGCAAGAAGACCTTTTTTTGTTTTTGCAACGAACATGGGCGGCCATTCCACAGCGTGATTTCGATGAACTCATTTTGAGTATGCCAAACCGATGTTCTTGTGTTGTTAGTGTTCGCGGTAGAAACACGGATTATTAATTGTTTAAGTTACCCAATAAAAATTTAAAGAAAACTGTTATTTCAGTCTCTTTTCGAACTTTAATGTTAGTGGTTCAAATGTCAAAAATCCTTTTATTAGGAAAATGGCAAATTTCTTTATTAATGCAAAGGTGACTTAGTTTATCGTTACTGTAGACAAACGAAAACACTTTATTTGATGAATCCTTAAAGAAATTTTTAATTAATATCAATCAGGAGAAAAATTATTGCAAAAATATATGTTGATCCCTAGACACTTTTGATGTGTGTAATTTGCACAGCTGTTAGCTAAGTAAGGTAGTATTTAAGACTAGCGGTCCCCCGCGACTTCGTCCGCGCGTTTTGAGTTTGCTCCCTCCCCTCCCGTCGCAGCGTCATGTTTTATATCCTAAAGCCTTTCTCGATAAATAAGCTATCCAACACAGAAATATTTTTTCAAATCGATCCAGCAGTTCCTGAGATAAGCGCGTACAAACAAACAAACTCTTCAGCTTTATAATATATTAGCGCAAGCGCACGTTGTACTTAAGCTGCGAACATTATTTTGGTGCGGAGTTATGTTAAAACTGTGATAGCTCCTAAGATATTTATTGAAATCAAATGATATACAGGGCAACTTGGTTCTAAATGAAATGCTCGTGATGATGAATGTATTTATTTTGATAAGAATAAATACCTGTGTGTATAATACACCTCTAAAAATAATGCATTATTTTTTTACAAATTTATTAACATAAAAAAGGTTGTAGTAAGTCAACCATAAAAGATAGTCATATGCTGTCGCGGACTTTATTATAGAACTCCTAATGCTGAACAATCCTGTCATACATCATTTTTGTGTAACTTAAGCGGTTTCCGCAGCGTATTCAGCGGAAGCTCTCAAAACGAATATCTTTCTCCCGTTTTCGCAACATTTTTCATTTCTGCTGTGGTCTTATGAGTCGTATCTTTATGTTATATAGCCTAAAGCCTTCCTCGATAAATGGACTATCCAACGTAAAAAAATTTTTTGAAATCGGGCCAGTAGTTTTTGAGATTAGCGCGTTCAAACAAACAAACAAACAAACAAACAAACAAACAAACAAACAAACTCTTCAGCTTTATAATATTAGTATAGATATGTAGCAAAATGAAAGCACGTAAAGCCGTCCTGCTCCTAATCTCTCTCCGGTCGTTTCAGATTTCTGACCCATCGAGCTAGGAGAGTGAAAGGAATAGAGAGTGCACCTGTGTTCGCGCACACACTTGTGCACTATAACATGTCCCGCAGTCGTTTAGTCTTTGTGACTGGCCAACGTAGTCAAAATCGGCTAGGGGGACTATTATATTATTATTATTGTCAAAACTTTTTTTATCTCCTGTTCGGAAAACTTGCATGTGTAGAGGTATCCGGGATGTAGCTGGGTGGAAAATAGCTTTTCCATCCTAGGGTGGTGGAAAGTAATTTATTTTTAAGTGGCATGGCATAGAGTCAAGGCATGATGCCAATGCTTGGGTGAAAGGAACTGGTAAATATTTCAGTATTTATATTTAATTCAGTAACATCATATTATTAAAATATAAGCTTTTCATACATTTTTGCTTAGTTATACATTGAAAAACATATCGTGTATTATGATTGTTAATATAAAAATATACTCTTATTTGGAACAATTCCACAAAATCAACACCTACAATATTTGGCTGCCGCCATGATCAATGACTTTTTTTAAATTTATTTTATATTGTCCGTCACTTTTTATTTTATTTTTGAGCTCTCTGTCTATTTTTTTAGATTGTGTTTTTTTAATCTGTGAGGAAAATTCGATCGATAGTTTTAACATAGATTTTAAGTAGTTGATATCATCTGCCTTTTTCGTACTCCATTTTCATGTTTTCGTGCTGTTATTCTTTCTAATCGTGTTGGATATATTACTACGGTAAATCAACTAAAGTCAGTTTTTCTTTGCTAGTCGAATAATGTAAACTACGTATTACGTATAAATATAAACAAAACAAAAATAATGCAATTCAATTCATACAATACCGAACCGCTTCAACTTAACATTGAATATAAAAATGATAGAGTGTGTGAGGTAGCTTATTTTAAATTCCTAGGGATAAAAGTGGACAATTATTTGAACTGGAAGGAGCATGTTAATTTGGTATGCCAAAAACTAAGTCGATATGTATTTGCGCTCCGAAAAATACGCCAGACTATATCTTTTGATGCGGCTATCGCTTCGTATCATGCCTATGTGTCATCGGTGTTGGGGTATGGCTTGTTGTTATGGGGTAACTCGATAGATGCCGACAGAGCCTTTAGAATGCAAAGAAGATGCTTACGAGTCATAAATCCCGCTTGGTATCTGGATAGTTGTAAACCACTATTTAGAAAATGTAAGGTTCTACCTCTGGCTTGCATGTATATAAGAGACGTCTGTGTTTTTGTCAAAGCCCACCCGGTTTACTTCAAAAAACGCAGTGAGGTAATATCCCGTCAAAAGAGGGAAAAGTTTAAAAATTTACTTTATCAACCCCGTTGAAACAAAGTAATATATAAGAAAAATATTTATAATATGTGTATAGTTATATATAACAACTTACCCGAGGAACTAAAAAAATTTGAAGGAAACGTATTTAAGCAAAAGTTGGTTGACTGGTTATTACAAGAGATTTTTTATAGTGTACAAGATTATTTTAATAATTTTGATAAATAATGTTTTATAGTTTAATATTTTATATATATATATATATATATATATATAATGTTACATTTAATGACTTAACATTGTTAATTAAACTTTATGACATCTTTATTACAATTTTGACATTATGTGATAAATCAATATAAACGAAAACTGAATACAATTACTACCTATTTTTAAGATCTGCAGTTTGTAACTGGCATACTTTTGTGTATTCTGGCAAATAAATGTTTGATTTGATTTGATTTGATAAATTCTTTATTTTTTTACAACTATTTAAAAAAAATGTTTTGAAGAGATTATCTTTACAAAACTTGCATTCAATTTAGAGAAAACATATTTTTTTTAAATAAGCATAACTCATATTATCATCCCTGTTTCGGATGCCACTGACCCAACAAGCAACCTGTATAATAAAGGTGTTAATATTTTCCTTACTGAATTCCCATGATTGTTATTTTGGGCTGTTCCAGGAATGTTGTTTACTCAGTACGTTACACAGTTAGGTAGTAGGTCAGAGTAAAAAAAAAAAAGTTAGCCTGTAACATCCCACTGATGGGCAAAGGCCTTACCTCAACTATGAGGTAGTTTGAGCCATACTCCACCACGCGGGCTCAGTGCGGGTTGGTGGAGGGGTATTTGCAAGGCAAGCGACTAACCCTGCTGTCAGAATTTATCAAGCCGCCCATAAGGCCTCTCACTAGGCTTAACGACTAATATCGACCGATATTAGCCGGGACCAACGGCTTAACGTGCCTTCCGAAGCACGGAGATGCTCGTGATGTACGTCACTTATATGGTCGGAATGGTCACCCATCCAAACACGACCGCGCCGTAGGTTGCTTCACTTCGGTATCACTACCAAAGCACTGCTACCACTGCGCTACGAGCACCACTAGTGACCTGAGTATGAAAACTAAAATGGGATACTCGTATGAATACCTAGAGCTGGTATATGTAACGATATAACTTCATCAGTTTAACTTTGCTGTGAGATCGATTGAAAAAGTTACTTTTCTTATTTTTCTATTTTAGACAAGTTTTCTACATTAATATGGCTTTATGAGCGAAGCCTTTCATTGTGTCTTTTTTCTAAAATAACCCTATTTAGGTACGGGTTAAAAATAAAAATAAAAATGTTTATGGAGTTAGTCGTTTATTTGGTTTGGCGTCGATTAAATTTGGTTATAGAATAAATTGAACTGCGTTTTAATTTTATGTGATAAATTTTACCTTATTTTGTAACTGGTCTTCCAGTACTTGCATGGTGTAGATTCTTTATAGTGACAAGTGTCTCATTTTTGATACTTCGATCTTTGGTAATCTGGCTTATTGTTTCGTAAATTGCACCCATGGCAGCGATGATACTTAAACCTATTTCCTAGAACAAAACAATATTTTATATAAAAATCCAAAGAAAGCAAGTGGAAATCTCTAACAACTTAACTCTTCAATGAAATTGAAAAAAGGAAACACTGAATTATGAAAAGGCTCAAAGGAATGCTACCAGTAACTAAACATGCATCCAATATGTCTTTGCTGTTGTCCGAAATCTAAAAAATACTTACCACGCCTTTCACAATTTTCGTGTAAGAGATCTTGGATTCAGGTGCAGGAGCTGGTCTGGTATGACCCTGCCTCGTAAGCATGGAAAAAAGTACTGTCAGAATCAGGAAGGTACCAAACAACTTCATTGTGTACTGAAAGGTTGGCTCTCTGACAGACCAGCAACACAATTGAACGCGTACTTTCGCCAGCCGCTGTAATAAAGAGAATGTGTAACTTCCTGCAGCCCACCTTTATATTATGAGCTCTTATCATAATCATCGTCTGACCGCAGTGGTCTAAGTATAGTAGCACTGAAAGTAACCAAAAAGATAAAGAGAATTTCAGAAATAAATTTGCTTGTTGCATTTAATGCACTTGTGGCTGAAATTACATTAGCGTGCATGATTTTCCTCTTACGAAACAATATTTTAGACAAAAAATGATCGACCCCATACAATGTTATCCCTGTTAGAAAAAATTTATTAAATTTTAATTCGACCCAAACTGAATTTTTTGAATTATTTTTTAACCGACTTCTAAAAAGTAGGAGGTTATCAATTCGACTGTACGTTTTTTTTGTATCTATGTTACCTCATATCTCAGTCATTTGTCGACCGATTCGAAAAAAAAAATCACCTACCTATAGGATATACCTTCTTGTTGGTCCCGTTTTTGGCAATTCGGAATCTGATGATGGAATCTTGGTGTAAACGAGGGAAACCCTCAAATTTAAAAGGCACATATGTATAGTGTTTTTTTCTAGAATCTTAATGTTGACGTGTTGTTACGTCTGATAGTCAACATCTCGTGGAGATGAGTAGGTAATTATTAGCTTCTTAAAGAACAGAGTCATTAGATGCAACTTCCCCCCCCCCTCTCCTGTAATTACTAAAATAGAAGAAATAAAATTAACTTTAAAAATAAGTAAAAACCGGCTTCAAAAGCAAAATACACTAAAAAGCCTTTAATAAACTTTGTCGTGAATCGACAAATGTGAAGGAGTAGAAGTTAAAAGAAAGAGGTAGAAAAGAGGGAATAGAATTTATATTAAAACAAAAAAAATACAGTACCGAAAAATGAGATGAGGTGATGTCTGTAAGAATGTAAGTAAAGTGCAGTGGGCGTGAGTAAGTATCTTCAAATCTTCAATAAGTATTGTCCTGGAGGCAGCAAAGGGCGGCGTCGGAGTGCAGGGCCGACACAGCGGAGGTAGCAGCGACGCCGATGTGCAGCGGTGACAGGCGCCGTGAAGAGCAGTGACGCCGATGTGCAGCGGTGACAGGCGCCGTGAAGAGCAGCGACGCCGATGTGCAGCGGTGACAGGTGCCGTGAAGAGCAGCGACGCCGATGTGCAGCGGTGACAGGCGCCGTGAAGGAGTAACTCACAGCAGTGATGAGGGTAACGGGCACTATATAGAAAATGTTATGATCAGTTGGAGTGCCAGAAGTACTTGGTCTCGGGTCCTCTTCCGAGAAGGAGACAGGTCCCTCCCCTAGCGTGAGGAGGTGTTACAGCAGTCACCGGCGGTTCTTCAAGACTTCTTGAGGGAAAATGAAGAGTGTTAAACTTGTAGTATGTCTAATGAATAATAGAACTGTTCGAGCTTAGAACTCGGAATCGAATGAATTGAATGAAAAAAGTAAAGGCTTATATAGGAGCCTGGGCCGTTCAAATTTAGATCGAGGTAGGTTCAAAAATAGAACATGAATACTGGTGGTTTATAGAGGATTAAACCCGAAAAAGTAATAGACTTTGATAGAAGTTGTCAGACTTTTAAAGATATTGTCATAACAACCATGTCAATAAAGATAAAAATATGTAAAAAATCAAGCAATTTTGTAAAAAAGGATTAGAAAACATCAATAATCCAAAAATACAAAGTAATAGTATAAGAAGAGTAGAAAGGCAAGTAATGCCTATAGTTTAATGTCTACAGTACGACTTTTTAGGGAGAAAATACGAACTGCGTTATGGTAGATAGTATCTATGATTAACTCTATGTTCGTGTTTACAGCAAATGAACCAGCAATCTTTGGATGGAAAAAGGAAATGAAAGCATGGAAAAACAAAGATAATGTGATGAAAATGTTAATGTGGGTCCAATGAATACTAAATATATTAAGGTACTCAATTTATTACACGTTATACATGTACAACGGTACATTTCCCCCACAACCCCAGAAAAATTTTCGACTTAGAGAAAATTTTTGAAAGAAGACCTAAAGAAAACCTAGGAATCTATTTCGCCTAAAATACAACCTTACAAAAAAATATTTATTCTTCTTCTAGCATTCTATCATCTTCATACCGTAAGGGTGGAGTTCACATTCAATGACTGCCACTCTAGAAAAGAATTCCTCAATAACGACAGGCTTATTTAGGGAGTTGTCAACCGCTCCATAGATGGAAAAAAAAAGTTTGATCTAGGCCTACTTAAGGAGTAATCAACCGCTCCAATCTAAGGCTTATTTAACGAGTAATCAACCGCTCGGACCTAAGGCTTATTTAACGAGTAATCAACTGCTCAAAAGAACGTACTAGTTAGTACTAAGGAGTTTAGAGTCCCTTAAGTAAGGAGAAGAGGTTTAGAGCCTCCCGAGTTAAGGTAAGGGATTTAGAGTCCCTTAAGTAAAGAGAAGAGGTTTAGAGCCTCCCGAGTTAACGTAAGGGATTTAGAGTCCCTTAAGTAAAGAGAAGAGGTTTAGAGCCTCCCGAGTTAACGTAAGGGATTTAGAGTCCCTTAAGTTAAAAAGTTAAAAAAAAGTTAAAAATAAAATTGAGAACCTTAATTCCTCTTCAAATAGTGATTAAAGTGAATTAGTGAAGATATAGGTTGAGAAAGAAAATCGGAGAGTAAAAATCAATAGGTAGAGAGTTTAAGAAAAATAAGAGATCTGAGATAATTAAGTTAATTAGAGAACAGTTATTTAAATCAAAGTTAAGTTAAAAGAACAAAGTTAACTTAAGACCAATTAAGGTAGATTTAGTTAAGTTAATAATTCTCAAGTTAAGTTAATTAGAGAACAGTTATTTAAATCAAAGTTAAGTTAAAATAACAAAGTTAACTTAAGGCCAATTAAGGTAGATTTAGTTAAGTTAATAATTCTCAAGTTAAGTTAACTAAAACAAAATTTTACTATCTCCGAGTTTCAAGGAGTTAAGTTCTGAAATGATAGTTAAGGTGTTAAGATTTAAGATGATATGAGATGATAGTGAAGGGGTTAAGATATGAAGATAGTGAAGGAGTTAATAATATGTTATCCAAAAGAGATAGCCAAAGAGGGTGATAAGGTAAAGAGGGTGAAAAGGTAAAGAAGGTGAAAAGGTAAAGAACACTAGATAAAGTGTTATTTTTTAATTTAGAAAAAGATAGAAGATGAAAAGAATGAGATGTAAGAAAAGAAAGAAAGAGGGAAGACTGAAGACTAAAAGTTGGGCGCCAATTTGTCGTGAAGCGACAAATGTGAAGGAGTAGAAGTTAAAAGAAAGAGGTAGAAAAGAGGGAATAGAATTTATATTAAAACAAAAAAAATACAGTACCGAAAAATGAGATGAGGTGATGTCTGTAAGAATGTAAGTAAAGTGCAGTGGGCGTGAGTAAGTATCTTCAAACCTTCAATAAGTATTGTCCTGGAGGCAGCAAAGGGCGGCGTCGGAGTGCAGGGCCGACACAGCGGAGGTAGCAGCGACGCCGATGTGCAGCGGTGACAGGCGCCGTGAAGAGCAGTGACGCCGATGTGCAGCGGTGACAGGTGCCGTGAAGAGCAGCGACGCCGATGTGCAGCGGTGACAGGCGCCGTGAAGGAGTAACTCACAGCAGTGATGAGGGTAACGGGCACTATATAGAAAATGTTATGATCAGTTGGAGTGCCAGAAGTACTTGGTCTCGGGTCCTCTTCCGAGAAGGAGACAGGTCCCTCCCCTAGAGCGAGGAGGTGTTACTGCAGTCAATGGACTCGGATACTCCTCCGGTGTCCGGTCCCTCCCCTAGCGTGAGGAGGTGTTACAGCAGTCACCGGCGGTTCTTCAAGACTTCTTGAGGGAAAATGAAGAGTGTTAAACTTGTAGTATGTCTAATGAATAATAGAACTGTTCGAGCTTAGAACTCGGAATCGAATGAATTGAATGAAAAAAGTAAAGGCTTATATAGGAGCCTGGGCCGTTCAAATTTAGATCGAGGTAGGTTCAAAAATAGAACATGAATACTGGTGGTTTATAGAGGATTAAACCCGAAAAAGTAATAGACTTTGATAGAAGTTGTCAGACTTTTAAAGATATTGTCATAACAACCATGTCAATAAAGATAAAAATATGTCAAAAATCAAGCAATTTTGTAAAAAAGGATTAGAAAACATCAATAATCCAAAAATACAAAGTAATAGTATAAGAAGAGTAGAAAGGCAGGTAATGCCTATAGTTTAATGTCTACAGTACGACTTTTTAGGGAGAAAATAAGAACTGCGTTATGGTAGATAGAATCTATGATTAACTCTATGTTCGTGTTTACAGCAAATGAACCAGCAATCTTTGGATGGAAAAAGGAAATGAAAGCATGGAAAAACAAAGATAATGTGATGAAAATGTTAATGTGGGTCCAATGAATACTAAATATATTAAGGTACTCAATTTATTACACGTTATACATGTACAACGGTACAACTCTTGACCCTTGAAAGGAAAGGACTCCAAAAATAAATTGTTTGCCTTAAATGGCTTCCTTTCCTTACAAGGGTCAGGAGTTTATTTAAGACTTTTGAGTGCATTTTGCATGAAGTCGGTTTTTAATTTTTTTAAAGTATATTTTTTTCAGCCGTTTAATGCTTAGTGAATGTAGTCGTAATAGCGGAGTGCCCACAATTAACGAAGTTGACTAAGTCGAGTCCATTTCTTCAAAGCTGTCCAGGTACCTACCTAATGCCGCTATTTATTTATAACAACATCGCAATAAACTGGCTATTTTGCGAAGCCCTTAATAAAACTGTCAAAACTGGAAATTACGAGCTTAAAAAGATATCACAAAGACGTCATATTCATAAGCTCAGTAATGAGTGATTTCCCATAATGTGATGGTGGGGAAGAGAGAAATGAGTGAACGAGTCGACGAATCGAGTAAAATCAGATACGTGAGTTTTGGCTTTGTAAAGCTTTTGTATTTATCGACTGAAATCAGACAGCACTGAGTCTTGAGGATACAACTACTTTAAAAAAATGGGTTATGGTTGTTAGATTTAAAAATAATAATACAATTATTATTAACAATCGCATTTTATTGTAAAAGGTATATTGAATTTGGTAAACAATAAAAAACTTAATTTTAGAAACACCAGGATAACGTCTTCTCACAAATTGTTTTACCCAATATATAAATTAATTAATTAAATAATTATAATCTATTATGACTACTGACTATACTTTTAACTAGTAGATACATTATAATGGTATCATCCGCGATTCTTGATATTTGTGTACACCTCGTGGGCTGTGCCAGCGGCGCCAATGACGCCAAGCCCAGTTTTCTGAAATAGAGAAAGCAAAGTTTGTACTGAAAAAAAGATGAAATAAACTAAACAGCATGAATCAAAGCAAAATTTATACGAATGAAAGAATCCCTTATTTTGTAAACAGAGCTTGGTTGCAGTCAGGTGAAAAGAAATTAGATTATGAGTAAATGATACTCACCACAGCTTTCCCAATCTGCTTGAGAGGGACCTTAGGCGCCGGGACAGGGTTGGTTTGACCAGAGCCGAAGAACATGGCCACGACTGCCATGACTACTACGAATAGAGCTGAGAACTTCATGATTAATTGATTGAGACTTTGATCTTGAGGTTGCTACAAACAGACTCGACTTGTTTAACGTTGTGATTAAGTTCTGTTTGACCACGCACCGTATATAAAGGTGATAATCTCAATAATGTTTTCCTTGCTGGATTCCCATGACGGTTTGTTTGGGTTGTCCCAGGAATGCCGTTCACATGGCACGTCACAGTCACGTAGTAGGTCGGAAACGTGTTGCCGAGCATGAGACAAGATGAGGCCCCGAGTTGTTGGCTGGTAGAAAGCTTTATTGTTGTTTCCTTAGTGCTTAAAATAATAATAAATAACCTAGTTAAGTGATAGACGTGACCTGACTATTAAATGTGTAATTCTCAGTGATGGCTACTGGAACGCCTGTCGGCACATGCCGCCGGGCGGTGTGGATACACCATAGCGTTTGGAACCTGTCATAACAAAGCGATTTTTTTTCTCTAGGTACCTCTATGGTCACTACGATCAAAGCATTTTTTTCTCTTCTAATATTTTTTAAATACCGTTAACGAGAAACAAACCTATTTGATATAATGTGCTATTACTACTTATAATAAGAGTTGAAAATTATAAGCATTAATTTAAAAAACTTTAGATATCTATAACTTTTTTTTGCGAGTTATAATGTGTAACTATGTATGTTATTATATTTTATTTCGTAATAGACCTTATAAATATACTTAGCCACAAAGTGTTTGCGTAATAGAGTATCACTGGGTAAATAATAAAAAGATTTTGTCCGTGGAATAGAATCGTTTATTTGGCTTTCTTGATTCGGCATCATTAACTCACTTTTCTTACCGAATTTTAAGTGACTGGTCTTGAAGTATTTGCAAGATGTTGATCGTTGATATGGACGTGTTTGTCATTTACAGTGCTCCGAAAATTGTTGATCTGGCTCAGCGCCTAAACCTATTTCCTGGAACACAATGATAAAATCGAAATAAGTGTTCATTAATTTTCTCGACTGTCGTAAGGTTTGATCGAAAGCTTTCCTTTTATATACGGCGCTATTTACTGCCAAACAAACTTACAATGGTTTATTCAAGTATTTTAAAAGAAAGAAAGCAAGCGCTAGACTTTCATTTATAAGCTGGGTACACGTTTTAAAAAGTCTGCGGTTATGAATCTTGGATGTTTCATTACTATTTTTTAATGATTTTACTTACTATGCCTTTCCAAGGGATCTTGTATTTGGACGCAGGGTCTGGTCTGGCATGACCCTGGTAGGCAAGCAAGAAAAACAGCGCTGTTACGATCACGAAAGCACCAAAAAACTTCATTGTGAATGTACAAGGCTCTCTGATAGACTTCAGCGAGCTACTGCATTGTGCAACTCCCTTCAGCTCAGCTTTTATATTACATTTTCATATCAATAAACTAATTTTCTCTCTCCAGACCACAAATGTCTAAATATAGCTGCACCATAAAATTAATATTCCTATCGGAAAGGATAATAATTTTATGAGCTGCACTGAAAATAACAAGTGATAGAGAAAATTGCAATTATAAATTAATTTATGTTTGTTGAATTTGATCAGGTTATTGAACTTGCAGTAAATAATTTAATTGCACATGCATGTGATACTTTTCCTTTAAAAAAATATTAGTACTCCATTTAGTATTTAGTAGGTGATTTATCATGCTTTAGAATGTTTTTAACACTCACAGTGTCATATTTTATATTGATAAAGATGAAAATAAGAAACCAAAAATTTGCGCACGCAAGCGTCACGCAATTGACGTTTTCTTAAGAGACCACAAATTTCGCAGGGTTGGATTGCTGGTTCAAGTCCCGCCCGTGCGCAAATTTTTGGTTTCTTATTTCATCTTTATCAAGGTGATTTATCAAACAAAATCACTTGTCAGTCAAAACTTTTTTCGACTAAGTATAAAGAGTCGATTTAAATTTGAAACCACTTAAGTATTCCTTATTTGTACTTTAAAATTAAGAGTACCGTACCAAAGAATATATATACTAACCGTACGGCATAGCGATTGTTTTTGTTTTGTTTGAAAAGGTCTTTATTAAAAAAAAAAAGTGAAAAGAATTTACAATACGTTACTTACAACTAGTGTACATTTACTTTCCTAGATTTAGTATAATAAGAAGCTAATTTAGCTTTGCAGACCACAGTCCATTTAAAGCTTTACGTCTTATTGAAAATTTTACACCTTAACAAAATAAACATTCCAATAAATCATTTGAGATTTTACTTACAGAGTATGGCTATAAAATTGTGTTCACTTTGTATCGGCTTAACACTTACCACTTGTTATTATTATTTTTTAAACACATAGACAAAACACAAAGAAAAATTACAATTAAAACTGTTAATTTAGGCACTTAGATGAGTACAATAACAATTACCAAACACTAAACATTTAATTTTTTAGCATAAAATTACATGAATTCACAAATGTTATGAAATTGAAGGTACACTGGCTTGTTGACAAAGCGCAATTCGTCCTTTTAGTAGCTACTCGGCGCGTGACGTCACGCTTGCTATCTAGTCCGGTTCAAGCACGTAGTGATGTGGGAGTCGGTATGTCCGATAACTATCGATATAGTCCAGGTCAGCTAGTCGCGTTTTTCCTATATTTGCGATTAATTTGTTTTTGTGGTCCAAATTAGTATGCAGATAAAACCTTTTTGTTTGTTTTAAGATAAAATCTTTTAGTAGTGGCAATTTAATACTTTTATGCAACTTAGCTAAGTTCGTGTATCGAGGGGTATTGTATGAGATTTTCACCGCTTTGTTTTGTACCCTTTGAAGCATTTCAAAGTTGTGGTCGCATGTGCTACTCCATACAGGGCAGGCGTAGGTGATGACGGGTCTAATAAGCGTGTTGTAAATACCTATTTTAGTACTTTCGTGCAGAGGAGACTTACGATTGAGTATTGGTTTAAGAGCACCGATTGCTTTGTTACCTTTTTCAGTAAGCAATACGATGTGTTGGCTCCAGTTAAGTTTACGGTCTAGATTTACACCTAAATATCTTACTGTCACTTTCCAAGGGATATTATGTCCTAGTATTCTAAGTTGTCTAGATGGCAGCTTCCTTTGCCGGGTGAACATTATGGCCTCAGTTTTCGATCCATTTAATTTAAGTTTCCATTTACAGAAATATTCTAAGAGATTATCAAGGGACATTTGTAATCTGTCTATGATTAGATCGATGTCTTTAGACGATGTCAGAGTCGCCGTATCATCGGCATAACATGCTAGACTAGTTCTGGGTTGTATAGGCAAATCATTCAGAAAAAGTATAAACAGATATGGGCCAAGAATAGAACCCTGTGGCACACCAGCAGGAATATCAAACAGCGATGAATATGCATTTCCAATGTGAACTCTTAGAACACGGTTTGATAGGTAGGAGTCGATGATTTGGACAAGGTATAAGGAGACATGCATATTCAACAACTTATGAATGAGCCCTTTATGCCAGACAGTGTCAAAAGCTTTTTCGAGATCAAGCAGGAACATGCCAGTGGAATTCTTAAGGTTTAGATTGTGAGCTATGTGTTCTGCGACGCGAGCCAATTGCTGTATGGTAGAATGAGATGCCCGAAATCCAAACTGTTCAGGTATAATAAGATCTGCAGTCTCTCGAAGTAGTCTGGTGTAGATAACTTTTTCAAAAAGTTTAGCCAAAGATGAAAGCAAGCTTATAGGTCGGTAGCTTGTGGGAATTTCTGGATCCTTTCCGGGTTTTTTAATACCTATAACCTTGGCTATTTTCCAAACAACAGGAAAGTAGGAAATGCTTAAGCAAGCGTTAAATATCTTAGTCAACTGAATGACTGCTTTGTAGGGTAAATATTTCAGCGTATTATCAATTTGGTCCTGTCCTGGTGCCTTACGTAGTTGCATTTTACGGATGTGTTTAGCTATTTCAGCCGGATGAACAGGGTAGGCTAGTACGTGCTTCAAGGGGTTTTGTACAGACTGGTATGAAGCAGCAACTGACTCATCATGCTCGCTAGATTGAGCTAGAGTAACCTTGCAGTTGTTCTGAAAAGTCTTTGCAAGCAATTCGCATTGCTCCGATAAATTTGATGTATAATTACCAGAAGGATGTTTAAGTGGTGGGATTTCGTATTTAACATTTTTTAGGGACTTGACTAGTTTCCAGAGTGTGGGACCTGGGTTGTTGATTTTGTTGAGTTTGTTTTGCCATTTATTGTCATTGTAGTTTTGTATTTTAAGTTTGATAGTGTTTTTAAGTTTGTTAATTTTAATTCGCAGTAAAATTTTGAGAGTGGGATCTTGTTCACGAAGGTGCTTTTTACGCAAACGATCTTTTGTTTTTATTATTTTCGTTATATGTCGCGGCAGAGAGTTGTTACATTCAGTAGATTTTAAAAGTGGAATGTGGAGGTTTCTGCTCATAATTATGTTATCCTGAAGACTTTTAACGGCTTGATCGATCTCCTCTGGACTTATATAACAATGAGAGGATAGAGAAATATTATTGTTCAGGTAAGTTTTAAACATTTTCCAATCAGCCTTCCTGTAGTTATATCTAGATTCTGGCTGGGACAAAGATTTTGTGACTGAAACTTTAAAGAAAATAGGAAAGTGATTAGATGAAAGAGCTGGTATAGTTTGCATATGTGAAATTTTGGAAACATTCTTTTCAATAACCAGATCGGGAAGAGTGGGTGTGTAATTATTTTGATAATGAACCAAGGAGGGCGTCGATGGGGCATGAATAGAATACCCCTCATCTAGCATGTATTTATATAGAATGTTGCCATTTCTATTATTAAAGCTCCCGTACCAGTGCTTGTGACGTGCATTAAAGTCACCCATAAGTAAAACATTGTTCCCTAGATCCATTAATCGATTCATATCCTCAGGAATTAATGGCAGATTTGGTGATTGGTAAATGGAGACAAGAATAAGATTAGTATCAGGCAGAGTTATCTTAATACCCACTGCTTCAAGATGAATTGTATCAGAAATTTGTATTTGACTGTGACATAGACCAGATCGAACCATGATGGCAACTCCTTGTCCCCTACCACCACCGTGCTTGTCTCTGCGATAGCAGATAAACCCAGGGAATTGAACAGATATGTTTTTGGTCAGTCTAGTTTCACAAACTGCAATTACATCAGCACCTTTACGAGTGGCAAAATCTAACAGTTCATACCGCTTGCCTCGTAGGCCGTCAGCGTTCCAGAAAATTACATTTAAATAACTGTTATTATACATACTTGCTTAAATGCGTAAGAACTAATATTACTTTGTCCATCATGGTGGCACACGAAAGGAATTTGTCTTTAAGAGACTTAATTGTGGTTAAGATGTCCACCATTTCGCTTATTACTAAGTCGTCTTCCCTATCTGCTGGTACTACTAACCGTACGGCATAGCGATTGAAATTGAATACATGTACACTTCGTAGACAAACTTTTGAATATTTGATTGAATAACATCGTTTTCTATCGTATCAAAAAGTTTTCAAAGAGGGCAATAGTTCCATAGGATGTCGTTTCAAACTCAAAAAGGGGAATGGTAAGGAGATAATTTTGTTTCACGAATTTTCCCAACAACTACGTAGATACCTTCCATTATCATAACTTTTGCATTGCGTGAGCTCGACAGGTACCGAGTACTTGCCGCCAAATTGAACTTTTGCGGCAGTTTTCTTCTATCTATCGCACTGACTCATGGTGAATAATGGTAAGATGAAAGGCGATGGAAAATGTAAAGCTACGCAAGTTTTCAGCCAGCAAGCTTCAGATTTATGTAGAAATGGTATCACCTCTTCTCAGTGATACTTTTTATTTGCACAGAAACGAATAGAAAACATGTTAAATGAATAGAAAATAACAACGTGAAAGTAATTAAAAAGAGCAGTTGGTACCTTACTTCAACATAGTTAACGTCACACAAGAGAGGAAGTACTGAACTAAATAGGCACTAGTTTAACGGGTACGATTCAGGTCGGGTCAATGTTGAAATCAAAATTTTCGATATTGTCTCGGGTCTGGGTGTTGTGGTACCACCGTTGTGTCTGATTTCCATGACACAAGTGCATTAGCTACTTACTTTGGGATCAGAGCAATGTATGTGATTGGTGTCCAATATTATTATTACATAAAATTATACATGTTTACTTATATTTATTAATATTATAACTAAGATACAAAATATTAATATGTTATTATGAAGAGGTAAAGTTTTTGACTGTGTATGGGCTAAAACTTTTGAAACTGAATCTGATCTGTATCGATTATACCTTATTCTTACCAGTGAAAAGTTATAAGGTGACATTTTAATACACTCGTGTCAAGTCGGTTGGTCGCTTGCGTATTATGATTGAATAATCAGTTACAGTTACCAAAAAACAACGAACACAACTTTTCTAAGACCAATAAGAGAATATAATATGAAACTACACAAATTTTTCAGGCTGAGACCAGGTACGTTGCACATATGACACTGGAACTGGAAACAATACTTATACTTTGGGTTTGGCTGTAGGACACCATATTTTGTTGCTTCTTTGTAAATGGATAATTTTAAAATAAATTGGCATTGTTTTAAAAAATACATAGTTAACTAATTAATCAGATTAACAATTATGAATATGTTGTCCTAGGAATGTAATTAATTACAGAAAAGAAAAGGTTGCTACAGAGGAAAATGTTACGTAACATCATCTAGATTTGTTGACCAATCCACTCGGAAAAGTGCTGGCAGTTAATTTCAAAATAAGATCAAACAACTTACTAAACTGAATCGTATTCATAGAATATGAAGTAACCTGTGCTTTAATACAGCGTGTTGTGTGTATTCAAGAGTAAATTAGTAAGAATTAAGTAGATAATATTCCTAATCTACATACTCGCGACGCGCCTTATTATTTTAATGTCTACCTAGCAAAATACCCTACAAGCAAACAAAGCCGAAAACTGGATTTATCACGGAAAGCGGAAAATATAATGATTAATTTTGTATAAAGCGTCATCGGTTCCTAATTAATCATCTCTAGAGTACACTACACATAGACTTGGGATAATCCCAACTTAAGTCAGCAGGTAACTATGTATCTATTGGCATTTTGAGGAAATATAGGATTCATCTATTCCTTTAAATACGCAGACTTTGTTTTTATGAGTACATTCTGTCAACATCATTTAACGAGATTGGTCAGTCAACCAAAAATCAGCCAATATGAACTTCTCGGCACTTTTCATGATGGTAGTGGCAGTGTTCGCGTTGTTCGCTGGTGCCTACGCTAAGCCCGAGCCTAAAGTACCCATTAAAAAAATTGGAAAAGCTGTGGTATGTATATCTTGGTTACTTGTCTTGAACATTAGGTACTTTTTACAATGATTTTAACTATCGTTCTTGATTCTCAGAAAGTAATTTACTATGGAGGCCTCTGCCGCCTAACCACCTCAATCAACTGCACCTCACTTCGTTTTTGTTTAAAATTACCTGGTTTTGTGTCGTGTGTTGTGTGCAAGGGGGCGTCAGAGACCTCGAACGAAAATTAACTTTTAAACAATTCACCTAGGCAACAATGACTTTTGTAATGAGGAACGCCTCAAACGTAGAAGCCTCAGGAAAATTCATTGACACGACAGAAGTGTACCCTTTTGATTGTTGTCTTGAATCAGGCCATTAATATGCTACTATTAATCAGTCAGCTCCATTAAAGATGTTCTATGGAGACCAATAAAGTTTTGACCAAATAGTAAAATTTGAGCTATTGATAGTCCCATCCACCTCCTGAAATTTGGCAACACCTAGTTAAGTCATCCTGTAATATGCTGATAAAGTCAAGGAACTTATACAAATATATTTTTTGTTTAGAAAACTGGCTTCGGAGTCCTCAGCGCCGCAGGAACTGCCCATGAGGTGTACAACCACGTCAGGAACCGCGGCTAGTGTATGAAAGAGGAAGAAGTTTTATTATTTAATTTATTTATTTAAATTATTTACATGTTAACTTTTGAAAGTTGTTTCAAGTGAAATAAAATATAAATTAATCTGTAATTATGTTTATTCATTTCACAACTCCACGTGCTACTGATCATTTAGGACATGAATCCTGTTTTGGTACGACAGATGCTGACCGCCAATCCTATGATCTGAATAGTGAGGAAATTTATGTGTGAAGTAGTTATTTATTTATTTAAAACTTGATAACAAAAGGTGGGCTTAATGATAAATACATTATCTCCCAGTCATACTTTTAGGTCACGCACAGAGATCGTTTTGGGTGCAGGAGAATGTACGATTGGGGAAGGCCTCTACACCAGGGCGGCCCCTATTTTTGAATCACTCGCGTCAAGATGGCGAGTGAAAATCATTCATTAAAGTCGAATTTTCTAATGAAAATCAGTTGAAATCCACATGAGAGGGATTGGAAAAAATATACCTTAATTTTGTAAGTACTTACATCAATAATTCGCGTGATTATCGTAGATATTTAATTCGTTTTCAAACAATTATCACACGCCAGGCCTGGGTAGGCCACTCCCTTCTGGAGAGGAGAGTCCCACATAAACCTCCGCCTAGCTAAGCGGAGGGTGCGCAGTATGAATTTTTTCCAGCGTAAAAAAATGGTATGTAATTAATTTGGTTCGAAACGGTCAAATGACAAACAATTGAGATTGTCAATTTTTGACGGTTGTTATTGGTAGAGTAAGATATGACCGTCATTAGTGATACAATTAGTTACTGTGTTAATAGTTACCTCTAGATAATTTCTTACCTTGTACCGAATCCGGCCACGCTACATGGAATGCGACACCTTTGCCGATGCAAAGGACAATCAATGACGTTATAGTACATTATGATACAAGTGTGCTAAGTTGACCATTATATACAAGGCGATATTGTGTGCGCACGAGCGAAAGCGAGTGCGCCATAAGAAAGCCGCGTATATAATGGTCACAGGCACACGTGTATCATACGACGTTTTTCAACACACTTGCGAAGAAAAAACATGACTTCATTTACTAAGTTTTAAATTAATAAAACATTTTATGAAAAAGTCAATTGAAATCAAACTCACGCTTTATAGATATTTCATTTTACACATAAATAATTCATTTTCTACCTACAAGATTATTGGCATATCTGTTTTTTGGTTGATCTTTGGTTTTTAATGGATGTTGTTTTTAATATGTTTTTAATGTGTAAGCAGCGGAAGTTCTCAAAAAGAATATTTTCCCCCCGTTTTTGCAACATTTTTCGATGTTGCGCTGGACTTATGAGTCGTATCTTGATGTCCGATAGCTTAAAGCTTTCATCGATAAATGGGCTATCTAACATTATATTTTTTTTAAATCGGTCTAGTAGTTTCTGAGATTAGCGCGTTCAAACAAACAAACATACCATGAAATAAACAAACTCTTCAGCTTTTAAATATTAGTATAAATTATCTCTCGAGGAACAAGTATTTGCTAAGACTATTTCCTGCTTGCAGGTAGCATTGTAATTCATTTACCAAATTACAAACTCATTTCGTAACTTATTTATTTATAAACAATATTAAATATTATGATCGTTATTTAAACAGGACATAATTATACTTAAATGCATTGAGTGTCGAACTAAACAATAAGTAGGTATTGCAAACAGTTTCGCTCTGAACATCCGGTCTGGAACGGAGTTTAATAGTTCAGATTAAGTTTAGGGTGTTTAATAGTTCGGATTAAGTTTAATTAAGTTTAGGGTGTTAATTAAAACCGAAATACAATTAAAGGGACTAATAAATAACTAACTTTCATGAAGTTTGAACTGTCTGTCCTTAATAGTAGATTATTCAACGAGAGAATAAAGTAGTGTTCTTATGGCACGGACGCCATCTTGAATCACGAGCGTAACGAAAGGATTATTATCTTGACTGCTAAGTATAGCGAGGGAGATAACTGAAAATCCTAAGTGTAGTGAGGGGTTCAAGCTCGCCAAAGCCGAAGACATTTTATTTCAATTTCGACCCGTCTGGTGTAGTGGTCGAGAAATCGCCTACTACGCAGCGGGTGCGGGTTCGATCCCCGCACAATACAAACATTTGTGTGCATGAACATGTCTGTTTGTATTGGTCTGGGTGTTTTCTATGTATATCATGTACCTATGTATTTACAAAAAAAAAGTATTTAAGTATTATATCCGTTGTCTGGCACCCATAACACAAGCTTTGAGTAGCTTACTTTGGGGCTAGATGGCGATGTGTGGGAATGTCCAAAGGATATTTATTTATTTATTTATTTATTTTATTTATTTATTCAATGCAATCCTACTTTTCACTACAGTGAGGCAAAAAAATACATTTATTAGAAATTTGTCTTCAACGCATGCAAGGCTGTAATGAAGCAATTGTTACGTGTTAACAATCTGTTAGGGAAATGGATAACATGTCTTATTTCTGACTGAAACTAATACCAGTTTTTTTTTCGGTACGAGCTTTACCAATCAAGATCGTATTTTGTCCTTTTTTAATATATATATTTAGATAGCCTGGCCTGACATTTGGCCTCGATTGCACCCGATGTAAAGGGACAATGCAGCACTCTTTTCTTGAAAAAGTCAAATTTGACGACCTCCGTGGTGTAGTGGCTAAGCACGCTGGTTTCAAGGCGTCGCCGCTCCGGGGTCCCGGGTTCCATTCCCGGTCGGGTCAATATAGAAATCAAAATTTTCTATATAGTCTCGGGTCTGGGTGTTGTTGTACCACCGTAGTGTCTGATTTCCATAACAAAAGTGCATTGGCTACTTACTTTGGGATCAGAGCAATGTATGAGATTGGTGCCCAATGTATATACCTAATATAATTGTAGTTGACTGGGAACACTTCAGTAGCTTCACGTTAAATATCAAATTCTATACAAACCTGTTTTCTTACCATATAAATTACATAGGTACACAACCAAAAAATATCTATCCATACAATGTAGTAAATTAATAATGGATGTTAATTCTTGGTGTGATTTTGAGAATTTTTATGAGGCCCATAAAAAAGCTCAAAATCACAAAATGAGAAATAGAAAGGGCTATGCTCGGTGTTTCTCACGAGATCGAATCAGGAATAAGGAGATACGTAGAAGATCGAAGGTCCAAAGCAAGATTAAAAGGAGTACCTAACGCACATATTATGAAAACAGAGTACAAAAAAACAAGCTAAGTGCGAGTCGGAATCGCGCACTGATGGTTCCGTGCCAACTTTAACTGAATTTGGGAATCCACTCACTTCCACGTTCCACTTCCACAAGTAAAATCCACAACATTTTGCCAACCAAAATTAAATTAAATTTGAGACTGACAACAAAAATAAAAAAAGTGTCATAATGACACGATTGCCGGCATTCGATTTTTTGTAAAATTTAAAATTAAATTAAGTTGTATATTTTTATATCAACAATCATAATATTCAAAACACACATAATGATGTGACTCAATTATTTTTGACCCAAGCTTTGACTTCATGCCATGCCAATTAAAACTAAATAAATTTCCACCCTATGGATGGCAAATCTTTTTTCCACCCGGCTATCTACACATGAAAATTTAATTTTTCGAACAGCTTGATTGACAGCTACCTCGTATTTGGCAGTACTTTTCAATACACCCTGTATACTAAAAAGCTTTAATGAAATAATAAAATAGACCGGTTGCTTACAGTGAATCATTTATGAATATTTCCACGTGTAATTCTAAGATAACATATTTCTATTATTGAGCACGTGTAAGCTTAAATACTAAGGCACTAAAGGATCTATAATTATTTACATTAATTACTTCTCAAAGGGGTTTCTGTACAGGATTAATCTTTCTAATAGCAAAAAACGGCCAAGTGCGAGTCGGACTCGCGCACTGAGGGTTCCGTGCCAACTTTAACTGAATTTGGGAATCCACTCACTTCCACGTTCCACTTCCACAAGTAAAATCCACAACATTTTGTGGACAGCAAATATAACATTGTTTTTCATAGTGTTTGTATGAAGTACAAAGTTATGTTTGCGGTTGTTGAAAATGTGCTATATCTAAAAAACTTCTCGTTCGATTCCGTCCGAACCAATTTTCGTTGAAAGTGTTTGTTAAGATCTACATTACGTATTTTTTTTTAAATTTACATTTGCTTAGTTTAGAAGTTAGATGGGAGGGGGGGGGGGGACGCCCATTTTACCACTTTGGAAACGTCTAGCTATGAAACGTTAGACTTTAAAAGAAAACGGTTTTAGGAACCTCGGTGTCATTTTAAAAGACCTATCCATAGACACCCCACACGTATAGGTATAATAAATAATAACGGCAGATAGAAAGGTACTCATAGCTTCATCAAGTTGATTTGG
The DNA here is from genome assembly GCA_963924145.1 of Pyrausta purpuralis. Taxonomy (NCBI): domain Eukaryota; kingdom Metazoa; phylum Arthropoda; class Insecta; order Lepidoptera; family Crambidae; genus Pyrausta; species Pyrausta purpuralis. The sequence continues at coordinate 10,845,456 of OZ001650.1, forward strand.
AATTACCACATTTATAAAAAGATGCTTAAGGAGGCAGGTACTGTAGACTAAATCCAAACCATATTTATTGAGTATATGTTAATGAACAAACATGCTAATGCTAGCTAATATTTGCTACAATTAAGGTGGATTTTAGTCGTATTATTTTATTTGTTACCAAAAGTTTTAAAGTATCTACAAGCAGGAAACTCTTACATACATATTTTTAAAATTAAAAGCCATTGCTATTTTTCTGTACAATTATTTCCTACTTCCCCAAGGCAAAATTTATTCATTCGTTTTCTGTCTTCGCAAATTTGATCATATCTCTTCTTTCCGGTCACAGCTTTTATTGGTACCTCTTCACTCTCGACGTAAAATCAGAATCCTCTGCAAACTTTTCTCGATCTTAAACGACCCTAATTCTCCCTGTTACTTAAAATCCCAGTTCACCTATCTCAGTGCCACGCACTCGCGTCCGCTGCGCTCTTCTAATAAACTTTTTCTCGCTACTCCTGCTCACCGCACAGGTTTCCTTTCAAACTCTTTTGTTGTCCAGGCCGTTCGTCTCTGGAATGCCCTTCCGGCAAAAATTCAACAGACTCCCAGTAAATTTTCATTTAAGAGACTCGTCCGTGCACACTTTCTACATTTGTATATCGGAAGCATCAACAAAGCGTAATCCATAAGCTTCTAATACATCGTCATAGTATATTATTATTATAGTATGTACAAGTATATGTATTTATTTTATCGTTTGCGTTATGTATATGTAATATTTTATTAGATCATATTTTGTTTTATTTTATGAGATATGTTTTTTCATGTATATATTTTTTTTTATGCGTGAAATTTATCGTTTTTTTTTCTTTTAATAGTAACCCATTTTCTTTTTTTCTGTCGCACCGCCTACAATCACTTCTGCTTAGCCCAAAGGTATGACTGGTAGAGAATGCCATATGGCGTTAAGTCCACCTTTTGTACAAATTTTTGGTTGTGCAAAGTATAAATAAATAAATAAATAAAAAAATAAAATTTAGGTCTTCTTAACGGGTTCAGATTGCTATCAAAAATCTAAAAAATCAATGATGTTATTTTGTTCGATATTGTAATGAAACAGTAGGTATTAGTTGGTGGTAGCGTAAAAAGATTACTGCTATTAATAAGGCTTGAGGGAGGTCACGTTTCTTTTTTGTATTGAGGATATATGTAGCGAGATAGAAACGCGAACATTAATCACGGATGAGAAAACTTACAATTTATATTTTCCTTCCTTACACCTGACGGCTGACGGATCACTTATGTTGTGTTGTGGTTTTACTCAAATACCTAAAAACCGGTTAAAACCATGTTCGAGCTAGAGCAAGAAACTTGCGCATGAGCAATGTGATTTCCCGTTCCATTAGAAACTAATACGATGGTAAATACCTAAGTATCGATAGATGATGTTAATTTGGTTAGAATTTACTTATTTTATTTTATTTCTTAACTTTATTGCACGAATTAAAATGTTTAAAAGGTAGACTTAATGCTAATAGCATAATTAATAAATATATGAATAATACCTTAATGCAAAGCATTCTCTGCCAGTCTAACCTTTAGGTCATGCAGAAAGATGGCAACAGGTGCAGTGAAAAAAAAAAAGAATGAAGGAACATAGTAACAAGAATCTAATAAATATATTACTAAAATAAATAAACTAAGTAAATAAAATCAAATAAACTACAAAGATATAAACGTATATTCATAAACATATATAAAGCATAGAAACATACATATAATAATATTATTATGCAATTATAACTTAAGTCTTGAAAGAAAACATTGCATCAGTTCTCTTTATATCCACGGGAAGAAAAATCCACAGTCGGCATGCCGTCACTGTGAAAAACTTGGAAACGTACGAGGAACGGTGGGCCAGCGAGCCTAGCCAGAGGTTGTCAGATGATCGGAGAGACCAATCATGGGTTTGACAGAGAATGGAAACATATCTTGAAGATAAGAAGGAGAAGAGGGGTTATAAAGAACAGCGTGTAGAATGCAAAGAATTCGGGAGTCTCTACGTTGAAGGATGGTTAGCCAATTCAGTTGTGCTCTGTAACTGGAGACATGATCGTATTTACGGAGGCCGAAGATGAATCTGATACAACCGTTGAGGAGTCATTCGAGTTTACCGATGAAGGCGTCAGTGAGATTAGTACAGCAGGAATTAGCGTCATCAATGATAGGTATTACAAGAGTTTGCATAAGCAGAAGTTTTGTCTTAAATGGCAGAAATAATTGTAAGCAGTAGAGACTTCTCAGACATGTGACAACCTTACTGGTCAGCCTACTGCCCTAATATTTAATTTTAATGTTTTTGAGCATAAATAATTTCGAATTAATCTCGTAGGTTAGTCTATATATCGAAATGCGTCAAAATCCGTAGTCGGAAACATAGTAGGTAATAAAATTTACGTCGTCAAATTAGTGAATGTTGAATTGCCGAAACAACGTTCGTTAGAAACTAAAAATAACAATCGCCCACAGGCTGCAAACTCTAACTAAAAAGCTAATGCTGAAGTGCCACAAAGTTTTGAGTGATGTGATCTCAATGTGGGTATTTCAATATATATTTTTATTAACTACTGTACTGTGAATGGATTTCAATAAATCAGTGATTGCCCAGCATTCGGTGTTTCTATACACTCCCATCACTGCATATTTTACATGGCGCAGCCGGTTTTTATTTATTTGAGATAACGAGTACGGCCGAGTGCCTAGTAGTGCGACGCGACGGTCGTCGAGAAATTACGTTATTGTTACTCAGCATTAAAGAACATGCAAGCTAATCTCGTTTTGCAACCGCCGCCTCCATTTTGTTTTGAAAATGACCTGTCCAGTGTAACATCAGGAAATTTGAATAGGCAATGGACGACATGGAAGAATGCCTTTTTGATTTATTCCAAAGCTTGTCAGCTTGAAAACAAACCCGATGATGTCCAGGTGAGCATTTTGTTACATAGGCGAGAAATGCCGTGAAGTGTATGACCAATTTGAAGGCGAGAAACCTGAAAGTTTGAAGTCACTTTTAGCAAAATTTGACTCATTCTTTTTGCCAAAGAAAAACTTAACGATCGAGCGACACAAGTTTTTTACTCGCAATCAGCTTGAAGGTGAAACTGTCGAACAGTATGCATTTGAACTGAGCAAGTATGCATCTACCTGCGAACTGAAAGATCTGAAAGATGATTTAATATGTAGACAGGCTTATATGTGGGCTGAAAGAAGATGCGTTAAGAGAACGGCTCCTGCGGGAATCAGACCTGACTTTGAAGAAAGCGCTAGATATTTGTCGCATAGCAGAAATGTCGCGGGCGCAAGCAGGAAAAATTAAAACTGAGCATGGGGAAGGGAAGTATTATCAAAGGAATGTTGATCAAGTGGAAGATGTACATATGATCAAGCGGCAAGGAAATAGACAAAATTCTTCGTGTTCGTGTCGAGCAAGGAACGCGGCGCAAACGGCGCCGGGTAGTTACTGCGCTCGAGCTGCGCAGCCACCGGCTCCGATAAGAAAAAATACGCTAGTGTCAGCGCGTTCAAACGAGCAACCGAGTGAATCACGCCGTGCGTTTGTAACGAAATGTAATTATTGTGGAATAGTGCATGAAAGTAATAAAATGAAGTGTCCTGCGTATGGTCAACGTTGTAATAAGTGCAATAGGCCTAATCACTATGCAAGAATGTGTCGGGGTCATGTGTACATGGTACAGGAGGAAACTACAGATCAGGTACGTCGGATATGCGCAATATCTAATAAGAGAGATTGGTTGGTACATATTGAAATCAATAAATGTATTTTAAAATTTAAGTTGGACACTGGAGCGGATGTGAATGTTTTACCTAAGAGATATGCATTACAAATTATGGGTTCAATATCGAAAGCAAAAGTTAGATTGATAGGTTATTCTGGTCATCCAATTAATACATTAGGATCATGTATGCTTAAAGTCAATTATAAAAATAATTCATTTATACTGCAATTCATAATTGCGGATGTGATTTCTACGCCAGTGCTAGGTAGAATATCGTGCGAGGAGTTAAACTTGGTTAAAGGATTGAAAGTTTTAGCTATGAATCGTCCATGGAGCGTAGTGTTAACATATTAAATGAATTTAAGGATGTTTTCGAAGGTTTTGGCTGCCTTTCTGGTGAATATAAGATGCAGTTACGTGATGACGCACGACCTGTGGTACACGCACCACGCAAGTTACCAATTGCCATAAAAAATAAAATCAAACAAAAATTAGATGAAATGTTAGAACAGGGTATTATTGGTAAAGTAGAAGGGCCTACCGAGTGGGTAAACAGTATGACCGTTGTCAAAAAATCTAACGGTGATTTGCGTATATGTTTAGACCCAAAAGATTTAAATAAAGCTATAAAACGAGAACATTTTAAATTACCTACGTTAGATGAAATCACTTCAAATTTATTAGGAGCAAAGTATTTCAGCACTCTAGACGCGAAGCAATCTTTTTATCGAGTAAAATTGCACGATGAATCTACTGGTCTTTGTACGTTCAATACACCCTTCGGTAGGTACAAATTTTTACGTATGCCATTTGGTATAGCGTCAGCTTCCGAAATCTTTCATAAAAGAATGTACGAATACTTTACTGATATTGAGCGGGTCATCCTTTTCATTGATGATTTATTAATATATGCGAAAAATAAAAAAGACCACGATATAACATTGCGTAAGGTTTTAGAACGATGCCGAGAAATAAACATAAAATTAAATAGAGATAAATGCAAAAATGGTCTTATGGAACTTAATTACTTGGGGCATACAATTGGTCAGTTTGGTATTCGCCCAGACGAAACACGTATTCTTGCCAAAGAAATATGCCAAAGTCGAAGGATATCAAGGAATTAGAACGATTTTTAGGGTTAGTTACATACGTTGGCAGTTTTATACCTAATTTATCAGAAAAAACTCACATCTTAAGAATTTTACTGAAAAAAGAAACCGAGTGGCACTGGAATGAGCACCACGATAAAAGTTTCAACGAATTAAAACAATGTTTAATTAGTCCGCTGGTGTTACAATATTATAGTTTGGATATGCCTATAACGCTATCGGTCGATGCAAGTCAATATGGCTTAGGCGCGTCTTTACTACAAGGCGGGAAACCGGTTTGTTATGCTTCGAAGTCGCTTACAAAGACTGAACAATCTTACGCTTAGATCGAAAAGGAATTGTATGCGTGCGGTCTTTGCGTGTGAAAAATTCTATATGTATATATATGGGCGTAGTGATGTAACAATAGAAACGGACCACAAGCCGTTAGTGAGTATTATCAATAAGCCATTAGCAGGTGCGCCACCCCATTTGCAGCGAATGTTGATGAGATTGCACCCTTATACGTTGAATCTGCAATATAAACCTGGCAAGTATTTGTATATAGCTGACACGTTATCTCGTGCAGTAGCTCCAGACGCTGGCAATATGTCCTTGAAACCGCGTGACCACATGGATGCGCGGGCGCAGGTTTGTGCGATAGCGGTGAGTAACCCACTAACAGATTCACACATCATTGAATTGCAAAAGTTTAGTACATCAGATGACGAAATGCAGCAACTCAAAAACATTATACAAAAGGGTTGGCCGTTACAAAGGAGTGGGTTAAGTGAGATACTAAAACCTTATTGGGATTGTCGGGATGAATTATATGAAGCCTACGATATAATATGGAAGTGTGATCGTATTGTTAATCCGAAATGTTTAAGAGCAGAAATGTTAAAGAAAATTCATCTAGGACATTTAGGCGTGGAAAAGTGTAAACTAAGGGCACGCGAAATTATGTACTGGCCAAATATGAATAGCCAAATTCAAGATGTGATATCGCGTTGTCAAGCATGTTTATCAAATCGTAAAGAAAAATCAAAACAACCACTTTTGTCTCATAAATAAAACTTATCTTATTGTTATTGATTATTACAGCAAATACGTAGAGGTTATGAAAATTAATAATATGACATCGCAAAAAATTATACAGGTATTAAAGACTGTATTCAGTAGACAAGGTATACCAGACGTAGTCATGTCAGATAATGGACCTGAATTTTCTTCAATTCTATTTAAAGAGTTTAGCCACAGTTGGAAATTTAAGCATATTACTTCTTCACCTAGGTATCCCCAATCTAACGGCCAAGTAGAAAGAGCAATACAAACTGTTAAGTCTATGCTCAAGAAAACGCATATTGATGGAGGGGACTTTTATTTGGCATTATTAGAATTAAACAATACGCCTATAAGTAGTACTTTGCCCTCGCCTTCAGAATTATTAAATAATCGTAAACTTCGCAGTGTACTCCCATGTCAGCCAAAATTGTTACAGCCGAAATTATCGAATGCAAAATACGTACAATAAGAATTAAGAAATAGGCAACTCATACAGAAAAAGTATTATGATAGAAGTAGTCGAAACTTGAAACCGCTTAAAGTAGGTAGTAAAGGTGCGGATTGATAAACAATGGGTCAACGGGACCGTTATCGGTACAGTAGGGCCAAGGTCGTACACAGTAAAACTATCAGCTTCAGGTAGGATTTATCGTCGTAATCGTAGACAAATTATATTAGATACCTCTAATCAGAGCAATAATGTGTCTTTGGATCAGTATTACTACGATGATATTCAAAATTCACAAGGTTCAGGCTTACTCTGCTCAAATGTTCAACAACAAAATGCGACGATGCCAGGAAATAATAATAATCATGTAACTCGTTATGGCAGGATAGTGAGACGTCCTGATCGGTGGGGATATCCAGCTCCGACAGTGCCAACCCGTACCTTATCTGGAGCAATTTAGCACTATCATGAGTTTTTATACCAACAAATAATTGTATGATCGTGTATTGAAACATAGTAATGAAAGGAATGTGCATGTATTTTTTTATGATTAATTTACAATTTTAATGTTTTATCAGTGTAAAAATACTCGTTTACAATGATATTTCTTTTGCATGATATTTAAATTTTATACCTACTCATATTAAATAATTATTGCACTTCTGTAATAAATTATTAAAATTCAATGAATTACTCAATATTTCAATTCATATTTGCGATTTATTGCTAGTAAATTGTAATGTAATACATAGAAATCATATAATTTAATATATTCAAAGAATATTTTACCATAAATTAATGGAATTAATTATAATAAAATAAAATTTGATGTGTGTTAATTTTCTGTTGTCACGAAAGTATGGACTAATATTTGATTTTGAAAACTTTGTATAATACTGTGTATTGGTTTCTCAATATAACTTAGTGTATTGAATAACTGATTCTTTGTAAAGAGGGGGGTTGTGGGTATTTCAATATATATTTTTATTAACTACTGTACTGTGAATGGATTTCAATAAATCAGTGATTGTCCAGCATTCGGTGTTTCTATACACTCCCATCACTCTGCATATTTTACACTCAAAGGAGTAGAAAGATCCTTTGGTTTTGAGTTGCTTTTCCAGTGTTTAGCTCATGCTAGTTTTACACCCAAGTTTTTCCTCGTCAAAGGCACCGCTTATGTTTCGTATTTTACTCGTAAGTTAACTAACGTAATTTATAAACCAGGCGTTTAATAGGCAATGTTATCAAAATGGGTTATAAATTAGATATTAGATTTTCAATAGGTACAGGAGAGAAACACAATTATCTCTCACACAATCTCGCGAAACAATTTTGTTTTCTGAGTAAATTATTTATTGCATGATGTCGAGGTAAATACTTTATATTACTCGCTCAACAACGACTAATTAATGTAAATCATTACCTTATTATTTACTAAAAGTGCCATTTAATTAACTTTTAGCGAGCTACAAGTCAGCAAGTTTTGTATTACATTATCCCTTAAAACATGTAACATAGAGTTCCCGAAATTCCATAGTATAAAAGTAAGGTATTCGTTTATAATAGAACATTGTAATGAGTTAAGTATTTTATATCCATTTATTTTGCAATTCAAATGATTAAAAACATGACAGCAAACTTAAAATATCTCGAAACTTAAAAATGTTTAATAATCATAAACGGGTCTAGTTTTTTGAGATATTGGTTAATTTTAAGTCATCTAGGTAGGTATATGTTACTCAGAAACTTATACCGTAATTAAAAAGTAAATTGTGGCCTGCGCTACCTTGCCCGCTCCTAACCTCGCATCGGCAGCTTCTAACACTTCTGGTCCAAGAAAATCAAAGATGGACTGGTGTGTACCTGCATTACTTTCTGCAGATTGTAATTAAGCTAGATAGCGTTTTTATGACGCGATGTATCTCATTGATTTCTACTCAAGGACTTTCGATACTTAATAGCCTCAGTTTTGTAAATTTATTTATGAAATTATAACAAGAAAGCTTTGGAGTTTCGATGGAATATTCAAAAACCTTAAATATTAATCAATCTTTTGATGAGAATTTCGATTTACATAATTGTATCTCTTCGCAAGTCGTTTTTTTTTCATAAAAATGTTACCTTTTTTGATTACAGAGTACATTTCTTTAAAGAGCTGCTGTGGTGGGAGCATTTCATGGAGCTTATCAAGGTCACAAAAGTTCCAAAATTAATTCGCCTCACGACGTAAAACATTAAAATAATCTTATATAAGCCTTTAAACTCAGGTTTATTACAACAGTTTGTTAACTAGATATTTATTACAAACCTATAGTGTAAATGTAATGTTGTAAACTTGAAGTAAGACAATCTTATGCTATAAGCTAGTAAGCTAGGTACTGTTCTTGTGAAAGTATAATGTTAGTGGGTATAACAAAATACCCCATAAATAATTGTTTAAATAAAAGTCATATTGAATCTGAGAATACAGACCTTATTCTCAGACTGAAGCGTTGGGATACACCTTGATAATAACAATTTTAAAGCGAAAGAATAAGATTTTGAAGCATTGAACACAATGCCCGAAAGAACGGTTTTGAAATGTTTATCTTCTTGGAAGTAGGTAAAAAGATCGTATCATAAAGAAATAAATGTTAAACTTAGGTAGGTAGGCTTCACTTAAAAAAGGAAAACCAAAATTACAAGTTACCTTTCGTGCAAAATATAATGGTACAAATATTTTGGTGAAAACCAATTGCATTAGTCTAATAAGGTACTAGAGATAAATTTTGGATACAAATAATAATATTAATTCCGAGGATAAATTATTAAAATTAAAAGCAAATTAGAAATTAATTTAGGTCCACAGGCAGTGACACTGATTGCAATTTTATTCGAACCAAAAGCTAGAATTAATAATTTAATTGTTAATGACGGGATTTTTTTTATTTGTTACTTTACACATAAACGTCACTCACATGAAATTACTGACATTAAATACGCAAACAAGATGCAAGTTAGTAAATTTTAATTAGTATTAAAGTGAAAAACGTTTTTCATTTATTTCCTTAAAGTGTTAAGAAGATTATTCCTTTCCTCTAACAAAACATCGTATTTGGATGTAGCTTTTTTGATTTTTTCGTCTATCTCCGCTTTTCCTCTGTGAAAAATAAAATACAATTACGAACGACAAAGAAATGCAACGCAACAGAGAGAAATTCAATAAATTTGCTCTATGAAACTAAAACTGATTAATTATTGGAAGTACAGTAATGCAATGCATGATTTTATTTGAATATTAAAACAAACGAAACAAACTTCAAACAATGACTATACAGGTCGACTTTGTTATCAGTACCGAAATTTTCATCCATACATTTTATCTACATTTTGACCGCGCGCCAACTGAACTTTTGTATGGAACAGCTGTTTTTTTTTCTCGATTTTACTATTTCCCCCATAGTAAAAGTTGATAATATTCATCAGTGGAGTCTTTACACAAAATTTCGGTAGTGATAACAAAGTCACCTGTATATGCATGGTTGTCACTCTAACGTTTAACTGACACTAGAGTATTTTTTGTCTTCTATTTAAAGGAAATTATAAGGGGAGCCAAATCGTTGCGAACATTATTTTGGTGCGGAGTTATGTTAAAACTGTGATAGCTCCTAAGATATTTATTGAAATCAAATGATATAAGGGCAACTTTGTTCTAAATGAAATGTTCGTGATAATGAATGTATTTATTTTGATAAGAATAAATACCTGTGTGTATAATACATCTCTAAAAATAATGCATTATTTTTTTACAGATTTATTAACATAAAAAAGGTTGTAGTAAGTCAACCATAAAAGATAGACAAATGCTGTCGCAGATTTATTCATAGAACTCTTGATGCTGAACAATCCTGTCATACATGATTTTTGTGTAACTTTAGCGGTTTCCGCAGCGTACGCAGCGGAAGCTCTCAAAAGGAATATCTTTCTCCCGTTTTCGCAACATTTTTCATTGCTGCTATGGTCTTATGAGTCGTATCCTTATGTTATATAGCCTTAAGCCTTCCTCGATAAATGGACTATCCAACGTAAAAATAATTTTTCAAATCGGGCCAGTAGTTTCAGAGATTAGCAGGTTCAAAACAAACAAACAAACTCTTCAGCTTTATAATATTAGTATAGATATTGTTTATTAATATCGTCACATTTTTCTAAACAAGTTAAAATTGTACTTGATCAGATCCGATTTTTTCAGTGTACACTTCGTAGACAAACTTTTGAATATTTGATTGAATAACATCGTTTTTTTTTTGATAGGTAACTATCGAAAAGTTTTCAAAGAGGGCAATAGTTCCATAGTGAAAGAGATAAACTTGGTGTGTTGAAGAATATTCTTATTTCATAACAAAGTTACTAACTATACAATAATCAATGCAGTAAGTAAAATTACGCGGGACAATTCCACAACAATCCAACTAATGTCAAACACAATCTATCTGACAGGTCTAGTGCTGTCCATAAGTCCTAGTGTTGTTTATCATAGTACATAATGCCACAATCGATTATCCGTCTAACAATAGGATGTAGTTTCAAACTCAAAAACCGGCCAAGTGCGAGTCGGACTCGCGCACTGAGGATTCCGTGCTAACGTTAACTGAATTAGGTTCTAATTATCCACTTACTTCTGCTTAGTAAAATACCAAAAAAATTTGTTGACTTCAAACATAACTTTGTTTTTCATAGTGTTTGTATGAAGTACAAAGTTATGTTTGCGGTTGTTGAAAACATGCTATATCTCAAAAACTACTCGTTCGATCTCGTCCAAACCAATTTTCGTTGAAAGTATTTGTTACGATCTATATTACATATTTTTTTTTTATTTATAATATCTTGGTTTAGAAGTTAAGTGGAGGGGGGGGGGGGGGGTGAGCCCATTTTACCACTTTGGAAACGTCTAGCTAAGCAACGTTAGACTTAAAAAGAAAATGGTTCAAGAAACCTCTATTTCATTTTAAAAGACCTATCAATAGACACCAAACAAGCATAAATTTGACAAAATTTTTTTTTTGGTTTTAGTTTTATGTATAATAGCCCCCCAGTATATAATGACTTTTTTTTATTTTTTGTATGAGAATCGGTAAGCGGTTAACAGGATACATCTTACTACCAAATTTCAACAGTGTAATGCTTATAGTTACAGAATAACATGACTCTGACATACGGACGGACAGACAGACAGACAGTCTTGACGAAACTACACGGGTTCCGTTTTTGCCATTCGGCTACGGAACCCTAAAAAGGGAAATGGTAAGGAGAGAATTCTGTTTCACGAGTTTTCCCAACAACTACGTAGATACCTTCCATTATCATAACTTTTGCTTTGCGTGAGTCCGATAGGTACCGAGTACTTGCCGCCAAATTGAACCTTTGCATCAGTTTTATTTTATCTATCGCACTGACTCATGGTGAATAATGGTAAGATGAAAGGAGATGGAAAATGTAAAGCTTCGCAAGTTTACAGCCAGCAAGCTTCAGATTCATGTAGTAATGGTATCACCTCTTCTCAGTGATACTATTTATTAGCACAGAAACGAATAGAAAACATGTTAAATGAATAGAAAACAACAACGTGAAAGTAATTAAAAAGAGCTGTTGGTACCTTACTTCAACATAGTTAACGTCACAAAAGAGAGGAAGTACTGAACTAAATAGGCACTAGTTTAACGGGTACGATTCAGGTCGGGTCAATGTTAAAATCAAAATTTTCGATATTGTCTCGGGTCTGGGTGTTGTGGTACCACCGTTGTGTCTGATTTCCATGACACAAGTGCATTAGCTACTTACTTTGGGATCAGAGCAATGTATGTGATTGGTGTCCAATATTATTATTACATAAAATTATACATGTTTACTTATATTTATTAATATTATAACTAAGATACAAAATATTAATATGTTATTATGAAGAGGTAAAGTTTTTGACTGTGTATGGGCTAAAACTTTTGAAACTGAATCTGATCTGTACCGATTATACCTTATTCTTACCAGTGAAAAGTTATAAGGTGACATTTCAATACACTCGTGTCAAGTCGGTTGGTCACTAGCGTATTATGATTAAATAATCAGTTACAGTACCAAAAAACGAAGAACACAACTTTTCTTAGACCAATAAGAGAATATATGAAACTACACATATTTTTTTCAGGCTGAGACCAAGTACGTTGCACATATGACACTGGAACTGGAAACAATACTTATACTTTGGGTTTGGCTGTATGACACCATATTTTGTTGCTTCTTTGTAAATGGATAATTTTAAAATAAATTGACATTGTTTAAAAATTACATAGTTAACTAATTAATCATATTAACAATTCTAAATATTTTGTCTTAGGAATGTAATTAATTACAGAAAAGAAATGGTTGCTACAGAAGAAAATTTTACGTAACATCATCTAGATTTGTTGACCAATCCTCTCGGAAAAGTGCGGGCAGTTAGTTTCAAAATAAGATCAAACAACTTACTAAACTGAATCGTATTCATAGAATATGAAGTAACTTGTGCTTTAATACAGCGTGTTGTGTGCATTCAAGAGTAAATTAGTAAGAATTAAGTAGATAATATTCCTAATCTACATACTCGCGAGGCGCCTTATTGTTTTAATGTCTACCTAGCAAAATACCCCACAAGCAAACAAAGCCGAAAACTGGATTTATCACGGAAAGCGGAAAATGTAATGATCAATTTTGTATAAAGCGTGATCGGTTCCTAATTAATCATCTCTAGAGTACACTACACATAGACTTGGGATAATCCCAACTTAAGTCAGCAGGTAACTATGTATCTATTGGCATTTTGAGGAAATATAGGATTCATCTATTCCTTTAAATACGCAGATTTTGTTTTTATGAGTACATTCTGTCAACATCATTTAACGAGATCGGTCAGTTAACCAAAAATCAGCCAATATGAACTTCTCGGCACTTTTTATGATGGTCGTGGCAGTGTTCGCGTTGTTCGCTGGTGCCTACGCTAAGCCCGAGCCTAAAGTACCCATTAAACAAATTGGAAAAGCTGTGGTATGTATATCTTGCTTACTTGTCTTGAACATTAGGTACTTTTTACAATGATTTTAACTATCGTTCTTGATTCTCAGAAAGTAATTTGCTATGGAGGCCTCTGCCGCCTAACCACCTCAATCAACTGCATCTCACTTCGTTTTTGTTTAAAATTACCTGGTTTTGTGTCGTGAGTTGTGTGCAAGGGGGCGCCAGACACCTCGACCGAAAATGAACTTTTAAACAATCAGTCAGCTCAATTAAAGATGTTCTATGGAGACCAATAAAGTTTTGACCAAATAGTAAAATTTGAGCTATTGATGGTCCCATTCACCTTCTGAAATTTGGCAACACCAAGTTAAGTCACCCTGTATTATGCTGATAAAGTCAAGAAACTTATACAAATATATTTTTTGTTTAGAAAACTGGCTTCGGAGTCCTCAGCGCCGCAGGAACTGCCCATGAGGTGTACAACCACGTCAGGAACCGCGGCTAGTGTATGAAAGAGGAAGAAGTTTTATTATTCAATTTATTTATTTAAATTATTTACATGTTAAGTTTTGAAAGTTGTTTCAAGTGAAATAAAATATAAATTAATGTATAATTATGTTTATTCATTTCACAACTCCACTTGCCACTGATCATTTAGGACATGAATTCTGTTTTGGTACGACAGATGCTGGCCGCCAATCCTATGATCTGAATAGTGAGGAAATTTATGTGTGAAGTAGTAATTTATTTATTTAAAACTTGATAGCACGAATAAAAGTGTACAATAGGTGGGCTTAATGATATATACATTATCTCCCAGTCATACTTTTAGGTCACGCACAGAGATCGTTTTGGGTGCAGGAGAATGTACGATTGGGGAAGGCCTCTACACCAGGGCCCCTATTTTTGAATCACTCGCATCAAGATGGCGAGTGAAAATCATTCATTAAAGTCGAATTTTCTAATGAAAATCAGTTGAAATCCACATGGGAGGGATTTGCAAAAATATATCTTAATTTTGTAAGTACTTACATCAATAATTCGCGTGATTATCGTAGATATTTAGTTCGTTTTCAAACAATTATCACACGCCAGGCCTGGGTAGGCCACTCCCTTCTGGAGAGCTAAGCGGAGGGTGCGCAGTATGCATTTTTTCCAGCGTAAAAAAATGGTATGTAATTAATTTGGTTCGAAACGGTCAAATGACAAACAATTGAGATTGTAAATTTTTGACGGTTGTTATTGGTAGAGTAAGATATGACCATCATTAGTGATACAATTAGTTACTGTGCATTGTCACCTTTTCTATCAGAAACCAATCATATATTATCAGTATCAATATTCGTTGTAAGCTCATACGACTACATTTTGAAAGCGGTCACGACCCTGAACTACGGTAGTTACAAGTTTTTATACGCAAGCAACAATATAAATTGCAAACAAAATAAGTCGCAATAACATATTATATGATTATAATATAACTTGCTGTGTAGTAAGCACATCTACTTACCTCTAGATAATTTCTTACCTTGTACCGAATCCGGCCACGCTACATGGAATGCGACACCTTTGCCGATGCAAAGGACAATCAATGACGTTAAATATATAAAAAACGCCACTAGCTTCATAGTGACCAATCAACCTTTTGTACCCATTTTCAACTTCTTGGTCTGTTAACGCTACGGTCGTCGTAAATATTGCAACTACTAGCTGTCCCACGCGACTTCGTCTGCGCGTTTTGAGTTTGCTCTCTCCCCCCCTAAGCCCCGTCATTATGATAAAGTCAATTGAAATCAAACTCACGCTTTATAGATATTTCATTTTAAACATAAATAATTCATTTTCTACCTACAAGATTATTGGCATATCTGTTTCTTGGTTGATATTTGGTTTTTAATATGTTTTTAATGTGTAAGAAGCGGAAGTTCTCAAAAAGAATATTTTCCCCCCGTTTTTGCAACATTTTTCGATGTTGCGCTGGACTTATGAGTCGTATCTTGATGCCCGATAGCTTAAAGCTTTAATCGATAAATGGGCTATCTAACGTAATATTTTTTTAAATCGGTCTAGTAGTTTCTGAGATTAGCGCGTTTAAACAAACAAACATACAATGAAATAAACAAACTCTTCAGCTTTTAAATATTAGTATAAATTATCTCTTGAGGAACAAGTATTTGTTAAGACTATTTCCTGCTTGCAGGTAGCATTGTTATTCATTTACCAAATTGCAAACTCATTTCGTAACTTATTTATTTATAAACAATATTAAATATCATGATCGTTATTTCAACAGGACATATACTTAAATGCATTGAGTGTCGAACTAAACAATAAGTATTGCAAACAGTGTAGCTCTGAACATCCGGTCTGGAACAGGGTTTAATAGATCAGATTGAGTTTAGGGTGTTTAATAGTTCAGATTAAGTTAATTGAACTGTATGTCCTTAATAGTAGATTATTCAACGAGAGAATAAAGTAGTGTTCTTATGGCACGGACGCCAATTTGAATCACGAGCGTAACGAAAGGATTATTATCTTGACTGCTAAGTATAGCGAGGGAGATAATTGAAAATCCTAAGTGTAGTGAGGGGTTCAAGCTCGCCAAAGCCGAAGACATTTTATTTCAATACAATTCTACTTTTCACTACTGTGAGGCTAAAAAATACATTTCTTAGAAATTTGTCTTGAACGCATGCAAGGCTGTAATGAAGCAATTGTAACGTGTTAAAACAATCCGTTAGGGAAATAGATAACATGTCTTATTTCGGACTGAAACTAATAACCAGTTTTTTTTCCGGTACGAGCTTTACTAATCAAGATGATATTTTGTCCGTTTTTTAATATATATATTTAGATAGCCTGACATTTGGCCTCGATTGCACCCGATGTAAAGGGACAATGCAGCCTATGTATGATGGACCATGTCTGCCTAGTAACAGCCAATTCACTCTTTTCTTGAAAACATCCAATTTGACGACCTCCGTGGTGTAGTGGCTAAGCACGCTGATTTCAAGGCGTCTCTTCGATTCCCAGTCGGGTCAATACAGAAATCAAAATTTTCTACATAGTCTCGGGTCTGGGTGTTGTTGTACCACCGTTGTGTCTGATTTCCATAACACAAGTGCATTGGCTACTTACTTTGGGATCAGAGCAATGTTTGAGATTGGTGTCCAATTTATATAATATAATTGTAATTGACTTGGAACACTTCAGTAGCTTCACATTAAATATCAAATGCTATACAAACCTGTTTTCTTACGAGATCGAATCAGAAATAAGGAGATACGTAGAAGATCTGAGGTCCAAAGCAAGTGAAAAGGAGTACCTAACGCACATATTATGAAAACAGAGTACAAAAAACCAGCTAAGTGCGAGTTGGACTCGCGTTTCCGTGCTAATTTTAACTAAATAAGGGGTCCACTTACACCCAATTGGCCAAAATACCATAATTTGAGTTCCATGTATGAGAGCCCCCTCAAATGTCATTATTTTTTGTATAGGAATCGTAAAGCGGTTAGCAGGATACACCTACTTACCATGTTTCATCTGTGTAATGTTAATAGTTACATAATAAAGTGACTGAGACATACGGACGGACAGACAGAAAGACAGACTTGACGAAACTATAAGGGTTCGGTTTATTGCAATATGGTATAGGAACCCTAAAAACGCAGACGATAAGATGAGAGAAGATTTAAGAAGGATTTTAATTATTTAATAATTAAAATCCTTCTTAAAATATCGATAAATCCTCATAGATAATAATAAGCAAAATCATAAAAAAATACAGAGCGCAAAATAAAATAACATTTGACACTGACAATGAAAAATAAAATTTAAATTAAGTTGTATATTTTTTATATCAACAAACATAATATTCATAATACACATAATGATGTGACTCAATTATTTTTGACCCAAGCTTTGACCTCATGCCATGCCAATTAAAACTAAATAAATTTCCACCCTAGGGATGGCAAATCTATTTTCCACCCGGCCATCTACACATGAAAATTCAATTTTGGAACAGGAGAGATTTTTTTTTCTGAATTCTAAACTTGATTGACAGCTACCTCGTATTAGGCAGTACTTTTCAATACACCCTGTATACTAAAAAGCTTTAATGAAATAATAAAATAGGCCGGTTGCTTACAGGGAATCATTTATGAATATTTCCACGTGTAATACTAAGATAACATATTTCTATTATTGAGCACGTGTAAGTTTAAATACTAAGGCAATAAAGGAACTATATGTATTTTTTTACATTAATTACTTCTCAAAGGGGTTTCTGTACAGGATTAATCTTTCTTATAGCAAAAAAATGAATAAATAATAACGGCAGATAGAAAGGTACTCATAGCTTCATCAAGTTGATTTGGGATTACCACATTTATAAAAAGGTGCTTAAGTAGGCAGGTACTGTAGACTAAATCCAAACCATATTTAATGAGTATATGTTAATGAACAAACAGCCTAACCCACGCTCATCTTTTCAAATGCTAGCTAATATTTGCTACAATTAAGGTGGATTTTAGTCGTATCATTTTATTTGTTACAAAAGTGACGTTTGAATCACCCTAGACCAACAAAGAACCCTTATTTTTTCACGCTAGGTAGGTAATTTACGAAATAATATATGTAATCCTTTCGTTGCTATATAAATTAAAGCAGCGTCATTCAGCAGTCATTGCATGCGAGACGATTTAATAACTCAAAAATCACAAAATTTTAAAGTAGGTATCTACAAGCAGGAAACTCTTAAATAAAAATAAATAAATATAAGTATGACAACATCACATACATTGCTCCGATCCCAAGCTAAGTAGCTAAAGCACTTGTGTTATTGAAATCCGAAACAACGGTGGGTATCACAACACCCAGACCCGAGACAATATAGAAAAGATCGTTTTCTAAATAGACCCGACCGGGAATCGTACCCGGAATCTCACGAGATGGCGACGCTTGAAACAAGCGTGCTAGCCACTCGACCACGGAGGTCGTCAAAATATGTATTTTTAAATTAAAAGCCATTGCTATTTTTCTGTACAATCATTTCCTGCCCACCGAAGGCAAAATTTAGGTCACCATAACGGGTTTAGATAGCGATCAAAAATCTATAAAATCAATGATGTTATTTTGTGCGTTATTGAAATAAAACAGTAGGTATTAGTAGGTGGTAGCTGTAAAAAGATTATAATAAGATATAGCTTATAATAAGGCTTGAGGGAGGTAACGTTTCTTTTTTGTATTGAGGATATATGTTGGTGGCGCCGAAATCAAACCACCACGTGGAGCGGCTGGTTCATTGATGAAAATAATAAAGATTATATTTGTAGTGGACTGTATTTGGATGCGGAAGGCTCCAAATTTGCAACAACACTTAAATTAGGTGCAGACTAGAAAGAAAAAAGGAAAATTAAGGGAGGATGCGCACTCACGGTTCTCCTTATGTTGCGGATTTTCTGGATCTGCTGTGTGTCACTCACTGACACCACAATTGGTGTATTGTTCTGTGTGGAGGCTTCACGTTTAAGTTCTTCGAGGATAATAAATAGTAAAATCACGCACACGCGGTCGGTCACACGCGGCGAGGAGCGTCCTTCGCTGGCCGTCTCAGAAGTTCAACAGGAGCGGCGGCAATTCGAAAATGCATTATTTTGAATGAATGCACGAATGATTGACGCCGATGATTAGCGAAACACGGCTATACGAAAGTGTGCGCATAGGAAAGGGACGGGAGATAGGATTGAAGTGTTTAGCAATTAAACAGTCCACGCATTCAATTCCATTTATAGAAAAAAATAACTACGAAATCCACCATATGTAGTGAGATAGAAACGCGAGCATTAATCACGGATGAGAAAAATTACAATTTGTATTTTCCTTCCTTACACCTGACGGCTGACGGATCACTTATGTTGTGTTGTGGTTTTACTCAAATACCTAAAAACCAGTTATCAAACCAAGTTCAAGCTAAAGCAAGAATCTTGCGCATGAGCAATGTGATTTCCCCTTCCATAAGAAACTAATACGATGGTAAATACTTAAGTATCGATAGGTAATTTTAATTTGGTTAGAATTTATTTATTTTATTTTATTTCTTAACTTAATTGCACAAATAAAAACGTTCAAAAGGAAGACTTAATGGCTAATAGCATAATTAATAAATATAGTAAATAATAGCTTAACCCTTAATTCGACGACGTGCAGTATATTTCTCATTGAACGAAAACAAATCTACATCAACAATTAGACGGTATATTTAAAATATTAGATGTATAATTTTACCCTTAAGTATCCGTTTACGCTGCAAAAAATTAGCAACTCTTTTACATCGACGGGACGCGAACAATCGCCGGAGAGATGGCAGGAAGGAAGGAGGTGCTGCACAGGCTCTCAGTAAGTGTCATTTTATTCGTTGTTTCACAGATTTTTTCCTAGTATTATTATTGAAATCTAAAGATGACATACCCGGAAAGCTACGTGTAATGTTTTGATTGTCTAACTGAGTCTTGTTTGGATTTTACGATGCCCACAACTTGCATGTCCAGTATACTTCCCGTTGCCGAATAACTAGTAATAATACTAGTCTAAACTATGTACAGTATTCTTCCCCTTGCCAAAGTTGTATTAAATCGAATACGATTTTATGTGTCCAGTGTTCTAACTGTTTTCGAACTGTTGGAAAATATTTTTGTGTTGTTTATGTTTATGTTATTTTAGGGATCCGCACATAAATGTTCTATCACTTCATTTTATCTTATTTTAGAACTTCAGGTGCAGCCTTCGCTGGCCGTCTCAGAAGTTCAACAGGAGCGGCGGCAATTCGAAAATGCAAAATTTTGAATGAATGCACGAATGATTGACGCCGATGATTAGCGAAATACGGCTATACGAAAGTGTGCGCATAGGAAAGGGACGGGAGATAGGATTGAAGTGTTTAGCAATTAAACAGTCCACGCATTCAATTCCATTTATAGAAAAAAATAACTACGAAATCCACCATCCCCCCGGCCTTGAAGTAACCCTTCAAAAAACAAGAGAAAGGATCGCTCCATAAGTATAGACTACAGAGCGAGCGAAAAAATATATAATAATAATAAAAATAAAAATTTAAAACTAAGTTGCGTCAACTTGGAACGCCAGCTACGAAAACTAAAGTTCGACTACTGGGTTGGGAGTGGGCATAGCCGCACGACTGGGCGCTTATACGTGCCAGTTTTTGTTTTTACTTCCGCAACGCGAGTTATTCCATCTTTACCCGGGTATAGGTTTGTGATAATTCCTAATGGCCACTGTAAAGGTGGAGCGTTATTAACATTTAAAAGTACCACGGTGCCAACTCTGATTGGATTTGAAGGCGTATTCCATTTTTCGCGTAATTGCAAATTATGTAAATACTCCGATTTAAACCGCTTCCAATACGATTGAACAAGTGAATCCATTAATGAAAAACGAGACAATAAACTGGTTTGTTCCTCAGATAAGTCAGCAGCGGGTAGATACTCGAGCGGTGCGGTAGATAAAAAATGTGAAGGTGTCAGCGCGAGTGGCTCTGATGGGTCAGAGCTTAAAATATAAAGTGGTCGGCTGTTCAAAACTGCCTCAATTTGCGCAAGAACGGTCGACAGCTCTTCAAAAGTAAGAATTTGATTACCTATCACGCGAAATAATAAGGATTTAGCACTCTTAATATTGCTTTCCCAAATCCCTCCAAAATGGCTTGCAGTGGGGACATTAGTCTTCCAAACAATACGGTGCTTTGCGAGTTCATTATGAAACGTTAAGTTGTAGTCATCACATTTAAGAAATTCGTGAAGTTCATTAAAATAAGATTTAGAAGCAATAAAATTTGTGCCATTTTCGCTATAAAGAAACGAACAAGGGCCGCGTCGTGATATGAAGCGCTTAAATGCATCTATAAAAGAAGCGGAGGTTAAATTAGAAACAAGTTCTAGATGAACTGCTTTAGTGACTAAGCAGATAAATAAACATAAGTAGGCCTTCACACTACGAACGCCACGCTTGCGATAAGGAGTGATGTACAGCGGGCCTGCGTAGTCAACACCTGTGTGTAAGAACGCCTTACATTGTTCTAACCTACACTTAGGCAAATCAGCCATTGGCGGGAATGTAGACTTCGGATTCATCCGGAAACAAGTATTACATTTATGTATGCGCTGTCTTACGACGCGCCTGGCGGATATAATCCAAAATTTTGACCTTAAAATGGAAATTAAAAGTTGTGGACCAGCGTGACAATTATTGCGGTGATAATAATCTATTAAAAGATCAATAATGTGTCCCTTTTTAGGCAATAAAATTGGGTGTTTAGATGAATAGTCCAAAGACGAGTTTGCGAGGTGTCCTCCGACGCGAAGTATCCCGTCCTTAATGAACGGGAATAATTTTAATAATTTTACGGAACATAATTGTCCACATGAAAACCAGATTTCATTTTGAATTAACTGCGCAGGTGTCAGTCCGCGAGACACACAGTCTGCAGGGTTCTGTACACCGGGTACATGAAATAAATTTTCAGGTGAAATATTTTCCTGAATTTGCGAAATGCGGTTGGCAACATAAGAATTAAACCTATGTGGTGAAGCGACCGACCAACATAGGGCGACCTCTGAGTCGGAGAAAGCGAAAATATTATTTATTTTCTGTCTTTTAGACAAAGTGTCATGGACTTCCTTTAGAAGCCGAGAAAGTAATAGAATCCCGTTAAGTTCTAAGCGAGCGAGAGTGATTTTTGGTTTAGCAGAAGCCACGCGAGACTTGGAGCAGAGAAGCGAAACAATTGGAGTTTGATTGCCGTTCTCAACGTGCAAGTAAATAACACAGCCGTAAGCGGACTCGCTGGCATCCGAAAAACCTACTAAAGAAACGTTTGAATCAGGATCTATACCTACATGACGCGGGAATGAAATGCGAGAAATTAGCGGTAGCTCCGATAAATATTGTTGCCATAAATTAATAATGCGGGATGGGGGCACATCGTCCCAGTCAAGATTGAGAAGCCAAAGCTCCTTAATTATTAATTTAGCGTAAAGAATAACAGGCCCGACTAGTCCTAAGACATCGTACAGGCGTGCGGTGGCGGACAAAATAGCGCGTTTAGTACATGTTAGCGGGGAGTTAGAAATTTCGAAAACAAATGTGTCTTGAGCGTAAACCCAAAATCTTAAATGTACTTCCGTCATCAAAGGAAATAAATTCAGATTGCCGGTGCGACTCAAGTATGTGTTCGAGCAATTCAAGTGAGTAAGAAGTCCACTTGACTAAATCGAAACCACCAGATTTGAAAAGCTTAATTAGATCGTGTGCTATCTTGACTGCTTCCTGCGGGGAAGAAGCAGAAGAAGTCAGATCGTCCATGTAGATATCGCTTTCAAGGACGGCGGCAGCTTCGGGCCAGTTATGTCGCTCGTCATTGGCAAGTTGACGCAAGGTTCGGAGTGCCAAAAACGGCGACGACCTGAGTCCGAATGTAACTCGGTTGAACTCGAAGACTTCCAGCGGGTCATTATCAGAAAAACGGTATAGAACACGTTGATATTTGCGGTGTGGTGAGTTAGTGTGGATACACAAATACATTTGTTTTACGTCTGCAAAAAATGCAATGCGAAAGAGGCGAACATTCAAAAGAATGTGAAAAATCTCAGCCTGTAGGTTACAACCGGTGTGTAAAATATCATTTAGTGACAGGCCGGTGTCAGTTTTGGCACTGCCATCCAGAACAGGGCGAACCTTAGTCGTTGACTTGTCGTCGCGCACTACAGGGTGATGCGGTAAATAAAAACCTGGAGCGTCACATGACTCAGGTGCGGTGCGGGAAATAATACCCTTATTTAGGTAGTCAAGAAAAATATCATCATATTTTAGTTTAAGATTAGGATCCTTAGCAAACTTCTTTTCCAGAAGTAACAAACGTTTTTTAGCGGTGGAATAAGAATTGCCTAAATTTTGAGGGTCATCCTTAAAAGGAAGATCAACAGAGTAGCTGCCGTCAGCATTACGAACAGTGGTAGCACTATAAATATCTTCGCATTGTTGATCATCAGGACTTAAGAACTTGCGAGAGGGCAACTCCTCGACCGCCCAAAATTTTTCGACAATCTGATGTAGCGGGTCAGATGTAAAATCACACAGTGTGCGAGAAGCGGGTTGCGGAGAAACAATAGGTGCGTCACCCATAATTAAGTAACCTAAAGTTGTTTCAAAGGCGGAGGGCATCTTATCATTTGAATTTTTAATTTTGTCAAATAGTAAAATTTCACAATAAAGTTTAACTCCTAAAAGTACGTCTATAGGTCCAGGTTGTGAAAACTCGTCATCAGCAAGTGGAAGGTCATTAATCAATTCTATAGCCGATGCATCGACGTGCGAGTCGGGCAGCTGAGACGTAATCTGAGTTACAATCAAGGGCTTTATAGAATATTCGCACTTATTATCAAAGCGAGAAGTAAACTTGAGCGCGGTGATACCTAAATTTTTTTGCGTAGCTCCTCCTATACCTTGAACTTCTGTATAGCGGGTTTGTTTACTAATAGGAAGCGATAAGCGCTTGCAACAATCAGCGGAAATATAATCACTCTGAGAGCCAGGATCTACTAGACATCTCAAGAAGTGAGTTTGATTATAACAATCAGTAACTTTAATTTTAGCGGTACCTAATAAAGTCGTAGTTTGAGAACAAGAAACGCGATCGTACGAAACTGTGCACACAGAAGCGTTATTATTTTCAAGCGAGTGCGGTGAATCATTTTCGTGGCGGTTATGAGTAGATAACGCGATATGACCGCTCGGCGCAGTGCGAGTAGGGTCACATTCACGGGCGATAGCGGGCGAAGTAGCGGGTTCGGACACCGTTGCTCCAACATTACATGAATTAGATTTAGCGGGAGAATTAAAGTGTAATAAGGAGTGGTGTCGCATAGAACAATAAGAACAATTATGCTTTGAAGTACATGCAAAAGTTTTATGTCGGATACTTAAACAATTGTTGCAAAAATTGTGCGCTTTAATAAAGTTGTATCTATCATGCGGGGTTAATTTCATAAAAGAAGGACACGAATAGAAGTGTTCGTGTTGTTTGTTATGACACAATGCACATTTGTCACTAGCGCTGGTACTGGCGCCCGCCCCTAGCTCAGTATTTACAAAGGTTTTAGTTGACGGCGAAGGGTTGTGCTTAGCAAGTGATTTATTGTTTTGCGGTTGAGAAATATAATTTTTATAATTAGATACAGAACGCGATAAAACTTTACGTTGTTCCTTAACAAATTCGATTAAATTATGATAAGTAGGAATATTATCTTTTCGATATGTAATTTCAAACAATTTAATTGTGTCTGTGTCTAACTTCTGCAAGGCGAGATGTAAGAAAATAAAATCATTTAAGTCACCAAGCTTCAATTGCTTGAGTGCCTCAACAGAGGAGTCAAAATTATTAATAAATGAATCTAATCCATTTGAGTTTGTGTTTGTCAAAGGTTTGAAATGCAACAATTGATTAAGGTATGCCGATGCGAGAGAGCGAGGATCATCGTACTTGTGCACGAGTGCGTCCCATATAATTTGATAGTTTTCAGCGGTGGGAGGTAGCCCTGCGCACACGCACGACGCCTGACCGGTGAGCTTACCCACCAAGTAGAATACTTTTTCGCTATCAGTAAGCGATGAATTTTCATGTATCATGCTTTTAAATTGTTGATAAAACAATGGCCAGTTTTTGATGTCCCCATTAAAGGACAGTAAATCAATGGGCGGAAGACGAGGCTTAGAAGTTGTAGAAGTTTGCGTTGGCGAGCTATTAGAAATGTTAGACCTTTCAATGTCAACTATAACTTGTTTTATATAGCAATACATGTCTTCAAAGGAAGTCCACGAATCATAATCGACACTAACGTCCGGGTTGATTTGCAAATTTAGTAAGTTATATGAATCTAAAAGTTCTTGATATTCATTACGGAGTCTGTCGATGTTACATGCAGAGGCACATAAAGCCTTTTGATGTTGTTGGTTTTGAACAGCCTTTTGTGCAAGGAAAAAAATGTTTTCTAAGCGTTTAAATATGACATCGCGTTTAATACCATATAAAGTAAGCTGATTTTTATCAGTATTTAAAGTTCCTTCTACAAATTGACCTGCGCTTTCTCTTCTCTTAGCTGCTTTACCCATTGTGAATAGCGGTTGATCAAATAAGTTGATCTAAAAGTTGCGAAATAACTTGTGTAGTTATAGGAATAATATATAATTGCGGTGCGAAATAATAATGAATGCGGTGAAAAAATATTACAGTTTGTGGGTGCGAATAAAAAAAGATTAGCGGGTGGCGAATAACTGAGACGACCGGACCTAACGCGCGGCTGAAGTAGGTAGCGGAATCGAACGACAAACTAATGGAATGCGAATGGAACACGCATTCAATATGGCGTCCTAAGCATATTACTTATTACGTTATGAAATGAATAAGGAATAATCACGAGATCTGTACTACGCAAATGCGGTGCGGAAATAAAAGAAGAAATAATAAATAGCTATCGAGGCGGTTAAATATGAATAGAACTCGACTAACTATTTAATTTACGCAATACAGTGACCGTATGATTATGTACCAAAAATGCGAAAATAACGAAATATAACGTGCCTATGCGTGATAATTGTAAATTATTAATGAAATGACCGAAGTATATTAAGAAATAATGCGGCCGAAGTGACCAAAAAAAAAGGGGGTGGTGGCGCCGAAATCAAACCACCACGTGGAGCGGCTGGTTCATTGATGAAAATAATAAAGATTATATTTGTAGTGGACTGTATTTGGATGCGGAAGGCTCCAAATTTGCAACAACACTTAAATTAGGTGCAGACTAGAAAGAAAAAAGGAAAATTAAGGGAGGATGCGCACTCACGGTTCTCCTTATGTTGCGGATTTTCTGGATCTGCTGTGTGTCACTCACTGACACCACAATTGGTGTATTGTTCTGTGTGGAGGCTTCACGTTTAAGTTCTTCGAGGATAATAAATAGTAAAATCACGCACACGCGGTCGGTCACACGCGGCGAGGAGCGTCCTTCGCTGGCCGTCTCAGAAGTTCAACAGGAGCGGCGGCAATTCGAAAATGCATTATTTTGAATGAATGCACGAATGATTGACGCCGATGATTAGCGAAACACGGCTATACGAAAGTGTGCGCATAGGAAAGGGACGGGAGATAGGATTGAAGTGTTTAGCAATTAAACAGTCCACGCATTCAATTCCATTTATAGAAAAAAATAACTACGAAATCCACCATATGTAGTGAGATAGAAACGCGAGCATTAATCACGGATGAGAAAAATTACAATTTGTATTTTCCTTCCTTACACCTGACGGCTGACGGATCACTTATGTTGTGTTGTGGTTTTACTCAAATACCTAAAAACCAGTTATCAAACCAAGTTCAAGCTAAAGCAAGAATCTTGCGCATGAGCAATGTGATTTCCCCTTCCATAAGAAACTAATACGATGGTAAATACTTAAGTATCGACAGGTAATTTTAATTTGGTTAGAATTTATTTATTTTATTTTATTTCTTAACTTAATTGCACAAATAAAAACGTTCAAAAGGAAGACTTAATGGCTAATAGCATAATTAATAAATATAGTAAATAATAGCTTAATGCAAAGCCTTCTCTGCCAGTCTAACCTTTAGGTTATGCATAAAGATGGCAACAGGTGCAGTGGAAAACAAAAAAAAAATGAATGAAGAAACAAAGTAACAAGAATCTAATAAATATATTACTAAAATAAATATATAAAATCAAATAAACTACAAAGATATAAGTATATTATATAAGTATATAAGGTTAATACTTTATAGAACTCACTCAACAACGAATAATGTTTGTAAATCAGTACCTTATTATTTTCCAACAAAAAATGGCTTAAAGTGTCTGTTAATTAATTGTTAACGAGGTACAAGACAGCAAATTTTGTAGGTACTTGTAATTATCATTTAAAACGTGTACCATTGAGTTTCCGAAACTTCCATAGTATAATAGAAAGATATTCGTTTAAATATTAACATTGTATTGTAATTAGTTGGGTATTTTAAGTCCATTTATTTTGCAATTCAAATGATTAAAAAAATGTCGGCAAACTTTAAACATCTCGAAGCTTTAAAATGTTTTACAATCATAAACGGGTCTCGTTATTTGAGATATTGGTTAATTTTAAGTCATCTAGGTAGGTATATGTAACTCAGAAACTTACACCGTAACTATGAAGTAAATTAAATAAACAATTAAGCGGCATCACACAGAGCACAAACTGGGAGTTCAAACTTAATTAGCAAATGATTATACAGAAAGTGTAATTTAGTAAACAAAGAAGCAACATGTGAAACATCCTTGTGGGTTAATTAATACGCTTCGTTTGTTTTGAGCAACTCACGTTATAGTATAGACACATTTTCCTATCCGCTACACTTATAAGCGCAGTTTTATTAGGAGCCCGTCACTTGCTGTCTGAGGCTAGTATAAGAGGAAAATGAAGGTGGCTATTTGGTTTCTCGTTGTAGCGCTGTGCTGCGAGCAATTGCTCTCTGTGGCCTGCGCTACCGTGCCCGCTCCTAAACTCGCATCGGCAGCCTCTACCACTACACACAAGCCGTGGTCCAAGAAAATTAAAGATGGACTGGTATGTACCTGCATTACTCTCTGGAGATTGTAATTAAGCTAGTTAGCGTTTTTATGACGCGATGTATCTCATTGATTTCTACTCAAGGACTTTCGATTCTTAATAGCCTCAAAATCTTAAATATTAATCAATCTTTTGATGATAATTTCGATTTATATAATTGTATCTCTTCACAAGTCGTTTTTTTTAAAAATGTTACCTTTTTTGATTACAGAGTACATTTCTTCAAGGAGCTGCTGTGGTGGGAGCATTTCATGGAGCTTATCAAGGTCACAAAAGTTCCAAAATAAAGCCGCCTCACGACGTAAAACATTAAAATAATCTTATATTAGCCTTTAAACTCATGTTTATTACAACAGTTTGTTAACTAGATATTTATTACAAACCTACAGTGACATTGTTAATACTGTTGTAAACTTGAAGTAAGACAATCTTATGCTATAAGCTAGTAAGCTAGGAACTATTCTTCTGAAAGTAATAAATAGATGATGTTAGTGGGTATAACGAAATACCCCATAAATAATTGTTTAAATAAATGTCATATTGAATCTGAGAATACAGACCTTATTCTCAGACTGAAGCGTTGGGATACACCTTGATAATAACAATTTTAAAGCGAAAGAATAAGATTTAGAAGCATTGAACACAATACCTGAAAGAACGGCTTTGAAATGTTTATCCTATTGGAAGTAGGTAAAAAGATCGTATCATAAAAAAATAAATGTTAAACTTAGGTAGGTACCCTGGCTTCACTTAAAAAAGGAAAACCAAAATTACAAGTTACCCTAAGTGCAAAATATAATGGTACAAATATTTTGGTGAAAACCAATAGCATTAATCTAATTAGGTACTAGAGATAAATTTTGGATACAAATAATAATATTAATTCCGAGGATAAATAATTAAAATTAAAAGCAAATTAGAAATTAATTTAGCTCCACAGGCAGTGACACTGATTGCAATTTTACTCGAACCAAAAGCTAGAATTAATAATTTAATTGTTAATGACGTTTTTTTTTATTTATTTGTTACTATACACATAAACGTCACTCACATGAAATTACTGACATTAAATACGCAAACAAGATGCAAGTTAGTAGATTTTAATTATACCCTATTCACAAGGGAAAGTCCATAAATGTAAACAAAGCATTGACTAACCTATTAACCGTATTATCCGAAAATTCTCGGCACATACACAAGTAAATTTCTTCACAGATCTCACAAACACCTTTACCAATTATACCGTAACAATATAAATATGATTATTGCATTCAAACACACTTATTTAAAGTAAAAATCGTGATTCATTGGAAAAATACCACCATTTTGACAAAGACAAGAAGATGACAAAAAAACTTCATATTTTTTAATTTAGTGTTGAACACCAATTTTGTTCAATTGATCGATTTGATTGGTTATTCGAAACTCGCATGTATAGTAATATAAGGGGCAAAATTACTAAACGTGCGAGTTTCTAGAAAGAAATTACATCAAAATTTTGACGTTTTACTGTTCATGAAATGGTTTGTTGTTAATCATGGTAAGTAAATTGTTGTATACAAAATAATATTATTATAATTGGATGTACAACGCGTCACGTTGTGTGCGCAAAACCTGAAAATTGAATTATTAAGATTTAGTTGACGACGTAAAACTCTATGGAAAATTGCACAGCACCGGTTGCACAGCAACCCTAGCGGTCACTTACGGAACTAAAATTTTCGATACAAAAAGTTACATCGTCGTTGGCGAGTAAGACCGCCGTAAGCTCATGGTAATATAACTATGCTGGTGATATAACTACCTACCGAATCCTATCTCAACAGAGCGTCGTGCGCAGAGCAAGAAATGATCAGAAATGTCAAATAAACAAACTCAACCTGTCAAACTCAAACTGTCAAAAAACAAGATTTAATGGGGTGTTATACACCCCATTAAATCTTAATTTTTTTATAAATATATCTATTAGAAATTTGACATTTGAAATAAAAATCATATGGGTTGTCTGAGTTTATTTTATTTGATTGTAATGAACTGAAATTATTTTTTCCAATTACTAATTAGAGTTATTTAAATATTACTAAATACATTTATCCGACTTAAAAATGAGGTATGTATGTATATTTCCGCGATTATCTAGCATTTGTATGAACCGATTTTGATGCGGTTTTTTCACGATTATCTAGCATTTTGATGCACCGATTTGGATGCCGTTTCAGCAAAATATTCTTACTTCAAAAAATCTCACTAAATAAACTTAAATAAAACTTATAGGTTTTTAATTTTCATATTGTCGAACGTTTTTGTTGATAAATTGAATTGCTCAAACATGATGTTATAGAAATCATTAATTGTATGTTAATAATACCTACGCATTTTTTTAAATGAAGGATTAATAATTCGGGTTTAACCTTTTAAAATTACTTAATGCTATCAATCAGTCATCACCCACACAAACGTTTGATTAAAATTATATTCAATCTATCAATATTCAATATTGATTATAATAATACTCTATATACAATTTCGTAATTTTGTGTGACCGTTCCTATTTTTTTTTTTGTTTGGATGTGAATTTTGTTTATAAACGTAAGATATTATATTCACGGACATTTAAACTTTAAGTATTCATGACTAAAGTATCTTTAAATTATAATTAAATCACTTCTCAATTTCCTATGTTTCGTTTTCACGTAATAAGACCGATATTTAATATTTGCAATGTAAAATAATTTCACTTTGCTTTATTTTTCATTAATAGCAATCGAATGTATATGGTATCAGTTCAATTGACTAAATTCCTCTACTTTTTCTCAGCACTAAAGTTTGTCTATGGTATTCAAGCCGCCATGTTTGTTTACATGTATAGACTTTGCCTGGTGAATAGGGTATAGTATTAAAGTGAATACCGTTTTTCATTTATTTCCTTAAAGCGTTAAGAAGATTATTCCTTTTCTCTAACAAAACATCGTATTTGGATGTAACTTTTTTGATTTTTTCGTCCATCTCCGCTTTTCCTCTGTGAAAAATAAAATACAATTACGAACGACAAAGAAATGCACCGCAACACAGAGAAATTCAATAAAATTGCTCCATGTAAGTAAGACTTTGATTAATTATTGGAAGTACAGTAATGCAATGCATGATTTTATTTGAATATTAAAACAAATGAAACAAACTTCAAACAATGACTACAGGTCGACTTTGTTATCAGTACCTACCGAAATTTTCATCCATACATTTTATCTACATTTTGACCGCGCGCCAACTGAACTTTTGTATGGAACAGCTGATTTTTTTTCTCGATTTCACTATTGCCCCCATATTAGAAGTTGTTCATATTCTTCAGTGGAGTCTTTACACAAAATTTCGGTACTGATAACAAAGTCACCCTGTATATGCATGGTTGTCACCCTAAAGTTTAACTGACACTAGAGTATTTTTTGTATTCTATTTAAAGGAAATGATAAGAGGAGCCAAATCTATATGACCTTTTTGCTACGAACGACTGCATCACATGGACATGCAAAAAACACTTTAGGAAATGTGATATATCTCCGGCAACAAAAGATAATTTCGCGGCGCGTGTGTCTCTTTTATGGTTCCAATAAAGTTGTTGGTGTGGAATTTTTTACAGATTCTCTATTTAGACTGGAAAACCAGTATTTATCAACTCTCAGATACGGTTACTTTAAGCTAAGGCTTGAGGCGTTGCTATTCTGATAAGGATAAGACTAGTATAAACAGAGTTGTTTTGAACACTATAGTAATCGTTTCTTAAATTCCTCAAACTTTTCGTGTTGTTGGCGAAAGCTCTGTGTAAATAATCGTCCAAGTAAATAAAATACGGAGTTAAATTAACTTATTATCAAGTGAATTATTCTGGTATTGTAATGATGTCTTACTATAATTCATAACACGTGTTATGTTAAACATAAACACAAATGGTTTTAAGTGAAACTGAATTTCTACTGACTAGAATAGTAGGTTTCCGTTAGCATGTTAAATGATGGCCGTCAAAAATGTAAGGGAAAAAGCCATAAAATTAATTCCCAGGGCAAAACCTCATCGGGGGTATGGACACAGATAAATGTCGCGAAATGAATAATCGTGGAATATTTACAGTATTCCCAGCAGATTTTCCGGCACTCCGGGCTCAAGATCGTCCAGACTCCCTTCTAATTCGGCCACAGTGTTCTCACGATACACCATTTCATCTTCCAGTTCTTTTATAGTATTGTTAACTTTCTCCAATTCCGCTTTCACTGCTTCTTTGTTCTAATGAAAATACATCACTGTGCTTCACCAAAATAAATACTTACGCCTTTACAAAACATAAAAATACTTATAGAGATCATAAGGTAAGCCATAATTTAATAAAACAAATTAGTTTCAAAGCAAAACACGGTTGATACTGTGTGCTAATAATACAAAGATTTATGGACGGAATTTCAAATAATTTTGCCAGAACAAATAATAACGCTCTAAATGGGATTATAAAATTTGGTCTTACTCTGAGGATATTAATAATGTAAGGTATGATTTAACTTACATAAAATGAGCTCGTTTTCCTGAAACGATCGGCTTTTTCCCGCAAGGAATCTTCATATTTACGTCTGAAAGAAGTGCGTAGAGTATTGAGCGTCATATGACAAGAAGAAGAAAATTTTGCACACATATTTGGAAGCCTTAATAGATCAACATACGCAAGTATTTCCAAATTCTAACGATATCACATATATTAACTTTGATTTGATTACCTCCTTTTTTTGAAGTTGGTAAAAAGATGTTGCAATCGAACCCATTAATTTGTGTGACCGCGTGTGGGGTGCTTGAAAAATAAACTGTGTAATTTAGTGAATACAATGGGGTAACATAAGTAACAAACAGTGAGTATGTGGTTTAGTGCATAAGTCTACTACTACAGAACCAAGTAAATATGTGGGTGGGGCAGACTAGGATCGGGAATCATCGTGTAACAACTGTTTGAACTGAACTTGACCTAGAGATCCTCTTACTTACCAACCTCAAAAACGCTTTCTTCTTTTTATTTCATAATTAATTTTCTAAATCCGCCGAGGCCTGCTATTAAGCGGGTATTCGTCTCAACGCAGTCGACTGGTAAAAGATTAAGTTTTTCCGAAGACCTTTTCAATACCTTTGAATAGTTCATAGGTTTTAGTGTAATTTAACTTTATTTTACCTTATTTATAAGACAGAGCAACAATGAAAAATGTTGAAAAAACGGGGGGAAAATATTCCTTTATTCTTGCTTGATTTACGCAGCGTAAATCATTTAAGATACATAAAAATCATGTATGATGGGGTTGTTCCTCTTTTAAAGTTCTACAATAAAGTCCGCGACTATCTGATATAAGTAATTTACTTACTACAAACTTCGTTCATAAATTTGACAAATAATCATTTACTAATTTCAAAGGTACAATCACGAACGTTTCATTTTGAACAAAATTGCCCTTTTTCATTAGTTTTCATTAATATTTTAAAAGCTGTCACAGTTTTAAAATAACTCTGCACCAACACAGCCACCGCAGCCTCAGTACAAAACGCGTTTGCGCCGCACCGCTATGGTTTCTGGCCACTTACTTCCAATGAAAATATGTATTTTGCGTTGAAATATTTTACGAGCAATCCGCAATTTACGCGGGCGACGCCGCGGCGGACCGCTAGTTTCGGGATAAAGCCTAAGCTACAATCGATAAGTTATACGCCATCAAGTCACAATGACTGAGTGAAATGAATCTGTAACGATCCATGACGTTGGCATTACAGGAGGCCTATTCTGTAAGTAATGCATTGTTTGAATTTGCTAACTTATCTTCTATATCACCCTTTAAAACATACTCACATATTAGTGTATTTATTGCAATTAGTCCACAGTTATAGTTCACTGGTAGAGAACACCCTAAGGCATTAAGTTCACCTTTGTACAAAACACAGTGCAATAAAGTTTAAATAAATAAAAACCATAGTCATAATTAAACAACTTCTCATCAATGTGGTATACCTAAAAGAAAAAATACCTTGATAAATGTCGCATTGGTTTTTGTGATGAACGTTGGTTACGTTATTTTTTTGTTCAAAGAACGCACTAGTTGATTTGACTATCGATAATGAAACCGTCTCTAAAAGTATACCTACCAAGCGATCATTATGTCAGTCAAAATCATGACGCTTTTTAGGGTTCCTTAGCCGCATGGCATAAAACGGAACCCTTATAGTCTCGTCAAGTCTGTCTGTCTGTCTGTCAGTCCGTACGTATGTCACAGGCACTTTATACTGTAACTATAAGCATGTTGTAGGTAATTGGTAGGAAGATGTATCCTGTTAACCGCTTTACGATTCTTATAAAAAAATTAAAAATAATGTTTTTTAAGGTAAGTAAGAAGGTAAGTAGCTCCCATACATGAAACTAACTAAACGAAAAAAAATTTTTTAGTCAAACCTATGCGTGTGGAGTGTCTATGGATAGGTCTTATAATAACATAGAGGTTCCTTAGGCTGCGTTCCGTATTGCGCTGACAGCGAAAATATCACTGATAAAATATCGCGCTTACAAACCGTTCCGATTTGGCGTTAGCGAGTCAACGATAGCTGTAGTGACGTCACGGCTGACGTCACTATCACCGCCATCTTGCGTTCACAGTGCAATCGTTTTGCTGCGTTAGCACCGTGAGCGTCTAAGAGCGGACTGTCACATTGACGCATTTGACGTCTTTTTGCTTCAAAGAACAGCAAATGTGATCTAAAGCCGTTCCGAAATGAAATCGCGTCAACAGCGCTGTCAGCACGCTAATCAAATCACGCTCACAGTGCTAACAGTGATATTGGCGCAATACGGAACGCACCCTTAAACTATTTTCTTTTAAAGTCTAACGTTTCTTAGCTAGACGCTTCCAAAGTGGGAAAAAAGGCGTCCCCCATCTAACTTCTAAACTAAGCGAGTGTAAATTTTGAAAAATATATATCATGTAGATCATAACAAATACTTTCAACGAAAATTGG
Source organism: Pyrausta purpuralis (assembly GCA_963924145.1). Taxonomy (NCBI): domain Eukaryota; kingdom Metazoa; phylum Arthropoda; class Insecta; order Lepidoptera; family Crambidae; genus Pyrausta; species Pyrausta purpuralis. Next base: position 10,880,579 of record OZ001650.1, read on the forward strand.
TTCGGATGGGATCAAACGAGAAGCTTTTGAGATATAACACATTTTCAACAACCGCAAACATAACTTTGTTCTTCATACAAACAATATGAAAAACAAAGTTATATTTGCAGTCAACAAAATATTGTGGTATTTTACTAAGTGGATTCCCTAATTCAGTTAACGTTGGCACGGAACCCTAAGTGCGCGGGTGCGACTTGCACTTGGCCGGTTTTATTTTAGATTTGCCTAATAGGAGGGTACATATTGTTAAACTGTATCGCTCTGACTCCTGCCAAATTAGGAGAAATGGTTACAATATGTTGTTGCAATAATGAATGAATAATTATTTATTTGCCTGAGATACATTTAATGCTACGTTTTACCGAGTCTGTTCTCTCCCCCTGCACTTCAGCTATCTGTCAGCCTCTCAGACCGCGTTTACAAAAGATTGTTGATTATAACAACGGTGTGAGGAATTATAGACAGAATAGGGCCTCAGAAGCGAAATGTGTACCTATTTCGGGTATGAAAACCTGATGGGCGTAGTAGTTAATTTTATATCGTAATTCATACATGAGCAGTTCCATTCCTTGTTCTTCCTGCTTTAATGAGGTCTCAAGGTCGTTCCGATTTTCCCTAGCGAGCTCCAGCGTTTTGGTTATGTCCTCGCACTGTCGCTTCAGCTGCATCCGTTTGGCTGTGAGCTTCACTGCAATGCAACGGAATTAATGCCGCATTAAGAATAAGCGATTCTGTCACTGACAAATGAGGATTGGGGAACTTATTGATGTTCGCGTAAACAGTTTTTTGAAATAGGTTTGTAACATACATAGGCAAGTCAACACGAAAACGATTATTGACTACGTTTCTTTGTTTGGACTTGTTAAAAGGTCAACATGTCAAAAGTCGCAGCCCATTTTTCTGGAGTCGAGAGGAAGGGGGAGGGATGAAGGTATACTTTGAGGGTTTTCGCTTATTATTCGGAAACTATGCGTTTGGCATCATAAGACCTTGTAAAAATGAAAGCTGATAAAATTTACTACATGTTGCTTATTCATGTTATAAACCTTCGTCAAAAAAACCGGCCAAGTGCGAGTCAGACTCGCGCACTGAGGGTTCCGGGCTAACGTTAACTGAATTAGGGAATCCACTTACTTTCACTTAGTAAAATACCTTAATATTTTGTTGACAGCAAATATAACTTTGTTTATCATAGTGTTTGTATGAAGAACAAAGTTATGTTTGCGGTTGTTAAAAATGTGCTATATTTCAAAAATTTCTCGTGCGATCTCGTCCAAACCAATTCATCTACATTATACATTTTTTTTTTAAATTTACACAGGCTTAGTTTAAAAGTTAGATGGGGGGACGCCCATTTTACCACTTTGGAAGCGTCTAGCAATAAAACGATAGACTTGAAAAGAAAGTGGTTTAAGAATTGTGTGTGAAATGTTATTTTAAAAGACCTATCCATAGATACCCCACACGTATATGTTTGAGAAAAAAATACGGTTTTAGTTTTATGTATGGGACCCCTCCGCCCCCTTAAATATCATTATTTTTTATTTGTTTTGTATAAGAATCGTAAAGCGGTTGTCAGGATCCATCTTCCTACCAAAATACAACATGCTTATAGTTACAGTATAAAGTGGCTGTGATATACGGACGGACAGACAGAAAGACTTGACGAAACTATAAGGGTTCCGATTTTTGCCATTTGGCTACAGAAACCTAAAAAGAGGTGATCAATTCGACGTGTGTTTATATGACGTCTTTGGAATTGGATACTATTTGAGCATACAGCAACAAAAGTTTTCAAATACGTTTGATAGAATTCGTTAATGTGTGCATGTTTGTTTGTTTGATATTCGTATATTTATATGTCTGCGTTTCCACCAGGTGAGCAGCTCCTGGTTCAATTAAATGTATATTATTCATTTAGTTAAAGGTTTAAAACTATTGTAAAAACAAGGTTTTCTTTTTGTAATGCGCTTGAATGAAAGATATTTAGTTAAACGTGTGCTCACTCAGTCCTCACAAGCGGTCAGCCATATCTTCATACTGAAACAAGTTGGTCGAGTCATTCAGTGTTCTTTTTTTTGTTACAGCTCTATTTAATTGGAGCCTGTTATTTCCGATCGTCAAGTTTCGTATTAAATCATTTACTATTAATTTATTGTGCTCACTCCATCCACACGCTATTGTATCTCTATGAACCAACTATAGATTCGCATTCCATCGTTTACATTGTATGAATTGTCTAGGAATAGGACTATTCAGCATAAAAACAAACAACTTTTACTGTGCGTTCATGAGTAAAACGGATGCCTGGTGCTCACTCCGTCCGCCATCGCTAAATACTTAAATCTTTTGTGCTAAGTTAACTTAAAAGAAATAGTGAACATATGTTTTTTTGTGCAAAAATACTATAAAATATTCGGCGGTACACAGTTTAATATTACTTTTTACTTTTATTGATATACAAAACTAATTTTTTGGTTTAAATGACATATAATAGGGTGTCTCCACGTGACAATAATAAGAGGACATAAAGTAAGACTGAAAAATGAGACGGTTTAATCCTAACCAATTTTCGCGCACTTCGTATACGAAAAAGTTCACCCATCGAATTTCTTTGTCAAAGAAAAAAATATTTTTAAATTTGTCAGAGTCACGATTTCTATATTTTTAGTTTATGGTCGTGCGATAGCTTTTTACATGTATCTACATTCTTGATTTGATTTTTAGGTAAATAAGTTAAACTTGCAATCGAAGTACCACACGAAAAAAGTTCGATTGCCACGAGACTCGGCCTCTAGGCCGCGAAAACTGCTGGAAGAAATTAAGAGTTGCATATAGATTTTGGTTTTTAATAATGCCGTGTTTCATTCCTCATCAACAGAGTCCAGAAAAAATACTAATAACCCTGAAAAATAAATGTGGGAAATAATCCCTTTGCCTGGGTAAGGATTTCCTTTTTTTGTCGCTACATGTAATTCTTGTAAATTAATTTAAATTACGTTATATATATAAGGATGTTATTTTGCCGAAGTGTTATAAGTATGCAATACATAGAAATGTCAGGAAAAATACCTAGTATTAAAAATAAAGTTATTTAATGCTGACATAAACAGGCAAAAGACTTATAGTTCCCACAAAACGCTTAGCTCCAACGGGCTAAGGACATATGTTCCCCACATGTTTATTTTCCTTATTTCACAAAGTCCCGCAAGAAATTAACATTTATTTTGTAATTCCAATTAAAAAAAAAGGATCTCCAACATACCTAAAAATCTAACGGCGTATCTTCCTTCGTTTAGCCATAACCGATAAGAACCACGCACATTGACCGAAAATCACTTGTGAGATAAAACTCAAATGGCAGTCAGTGTCACACACGGTCTAATTCTTAACTTATTTTCAGTTCTAGTACTTTCCTAATGTCCGTATTTTACCATTCGGCTAGTGTTGAAAATGACTATTAAATAGTCAAAAATGGTCATTAACTATCATAAATGGTAATTAATTTTGATTCAGTAATATTTTATTACTTTTCGGTTGTGCGTACGCGATTGGTCGAATTCTGTAGGTCACGTGACTTTCGCGCAGGTCCGTGAAACACCGTTCTTTACATCTGATTTCAACCATATTTACAAAAAACAATAAAAAGTCTTAATAAGTAATCAAAACTCTGAATGAGCTCACAACGACACAAAATGTGTTTTTGTTGCGAAAACTGAGTCAGGAAATTATATTTACGGTTCATCACATACGGTCAAATTGATTGATATTGACCGTATTTGACCGGTTATGTATGGTTTCTGACATATGTGACCGGTCAGATATATATATATTTTACATTCAGTACACAAAACCTCAAAATTTAAACTAAACCCAAACAAAGTACCTATTAAGAACAAAACTTTTTCCTTCAGGCAAGTAAGCGAGGTTGACACGCAGCTAGCGTGAACACGTGAAGTTAAGTCAGCCAAGGCCTGCTATTTTATCACGTGTAGACACCCTATTCCATGTCCTTCATACAAAATATGAAACTTTGTTTAACTCTAAAAGTAAAAAGAAATATCAAAGTGGGTACTTCGGAATATTTTATAATATTTTTGTACAAAAAAAATCATATGTTCACTCATTATTTTAAGTTAACTTAGCACAAAAGATTTAAGTATTTAGCGATGGCGGACGGAGTGAGCACCAAGCATCCGTTTTGCTCATAAACGCACAGTAAAAGTGGTTTGTTTTTATGCTGAATAGTCCTATTCCTAGACAATTCATACAATGTAAATGATGGAATGCAAATCTATAGTTAGTTCATAGAGATACAATAGCGTGAGGATAGAGTGAGCACAATAAATTAATAGTAAATGTTTTAATACGAAACTTCACGATCTGAAATAACAGGCTCCAATTAAATAGAGCTGTAACAAAAAAAAGAACACTGAATGACTCGACCAACTTATTTCAGTATGAAGATATGGCTGACCGCTTGTGAGGACTGAGTGAGCACACGTTTAACTAAATATCTTTCATTCAATCGCATTACAAAAAGAAAACCTTGTTTTTAGAATTGTTTTAAACCTTTAACTAAATGATAAATATACATTTAATTGAATCTGGAGCTGCTCACCTGGTGGAAACGCAGACTATTTATATTATATAATGTTATTGTTTTTCACAGATATTTTGGATACGATATGGTGAATGTAGATTATTCTTTTTTAAATGAATTGAAGCATATATTCCAATTCAGGGAACAGTGTAAGTTTCATCAAATTTCATTTTAGTTGGTTTTGAGATATGTGTGTAAAGAAATACAATGGAATAAAAACATATTTAAGAACTAACTTCAAAAAACAGACTTATAAGCTTAAAATAACGCATACGGCGGTTTTTTTTACTTCACGTTTTTTTAGTTTTTACCCATCTAGATAATATACAAAAAAACACTGGACCGATTTTGATGAAACTTACACTATTCCATAAGTCGAAGTATACCTGTTTGAATGCAAAAACAATCAAAAACCAATGCTGATTTTAATAAATAATAATAGTGCCCTGTTTCTATTATATATATAAAGACACAGTTAAAATATTATCACTAAAAACGATTTGACCTTAAATACAATGGATCTTGGTCACTATACTGAACTGCTCACCGTTTTCCAAATTGAGACGTTCCTTCTCCGCGTTGAGAGCGCGCGCCACCCTCAGCGCCGCTATTCTCGCCGATAGTCTCTCGATATTTTTGCTCATTTTCGGCATCCAAATCCGGCATCGCCGAATTCTGCAATTACAAAACAAAGCATTAAGTGAGATTAAAATAAGCAGTTCGTTTTAAATGATGCTGAACTTGTGTGTGGGGTAAAGAAATACCTAAAACAAGAGAGAAGAGAGAAAAGTATATAACACGATTTCATCAATAAATTCAGACAGACCAACTCTCTTAAAATTTAATCATTGAAATATTAATTCAATATCACTCAATAACATAAATTATTCTGCCTTACACACTTACTTGAATAAACAAATCATCTCCAATTTTTTCCAAGTTGGTCTTAAGCAGACAAATTTCTATTTGTTGTTCTTCCTGAGAAAACATTTTAAAAACACAATTACAACGTTATTTATTTAAATAATAGATAGTAGTTAAATTTCACGTAAATCTGAATGCAAAATGTGAAAAATGTGGAAAACAGTCTCGCGTTACGCGCCAATTCTTTTGTTTTATTTCGTACTCGAAAATTCGGCATGTTATGGGACGTCAATAACGCGCCAAAAATATAACAAACTTTTTTTTTCCTCATCACTTCACGATCAAAGGCAACAACATTCATATATCCTAGAGTTTTGCGATTTGGTTATTAAAAACACTGTTTTTTATTTTACGCAAGCCGATTCAAATTTATAACATTGAATGAACAAAATTAAAATAGTTACCTACCTGTAGGTACTGTTTCTAAATCGTTACCGCGAGAAAAAATATTATTATGTGAAACTTCAATAGTATTAGTTCTCCCATTACTTTATAGCTCTCATAAGATGGTGTTAGGATAGCGTTAGGATCATTTTTTTTCACGGAAACACGGAACGGTTGGCGAAAAACCATAGACAAAGAAAAAAAGTGCGTGAATAAATATTGTAAAATACGTTGATGACTTTTGGATTTATTAAAATACTTATTTTTTGGCATTATAAAGTTCTTTATTTACTTAAGGTACAAATTTATATTCTTTTACTGTTTATTATTTACATAAGATAATAATAAAAACGGAGGCGAGACATTAGTAATTTTATCGTCGCTAGAATGTATCTTAATGAAGAATGTACTTAGACTCACGTCAAGTTTAATATATATTTATATACATTGTTATGTGCTCGATAAAGATATTTCTGTTGCTCTTATTTGGGTACTTGTTATTAATATTCTACTTCTATTATACATGCGAAAGTTTGTCAGGATGCATGATAGACCTACAAAGACGGCAATTGAGCAGTATGTAAAGTATTTTTTTCCTTCTGCTCGTAATAGAACAAGATATAAGAACATTTCTCTATTGTGTGTGGATGGTATCTATTAACGTGTATGGTCCTTAAAACTGTATCCTAAGACTGTTTTTAGTATGCAATCTTTAAGGTACGCACGAAGCTGATACAGCTATGACTGCAAGAAAAAAAACACCTCTATGGACGACCATAGGTATACCATTTTTTACCATTCCAGTTCAGTATCAGTTGTCATGAGTACGAACTCATTACAACTTATACTGAACTGGTATGGTAATAGAAGATTGTTATACAAGGGGAGAAATTGACCCATTTCACTTGAGATGTTTTTGGCGCTCGAACGGAGTGAGAGCGCTTATAGGTATTTAGAGAGCGAAATGGGTGCTTTTACCCGAGTTAAACATACCATTTTGACTGTGAGGAAAAATAAATAAATATAGCTAGGTGATTGTGATGCGATGATGAGATATTATGTTGTTTGGCTAGAGATGAAATCTCAAGTTTTTACATCACATATCAATTTGTTTACTGTCGTTATACATAAAACATACGATAAGAAAGACAGTAATGGCACGGAAGTGTGTGAAGAGTACATATAACGCGAACGATATCAAACATTTTAAATCATTGTTAAAAATATCGTTCGATTTTTTCTTACAGACAACAATAATAATTTAAGAGCGCAATCTTAACCTTGTCACTAAAACCACCACAGGTTATGTTAAGTTCCAGGTTCAATTTTGCCTCATGAGATAGCGCTATGAGTGACAGCTAAAGGTGAGAGTGGGCAAAAAGATCAATGAACAAAAAAATCGCGGCAAATCGCCTCCGCCTGCTTTAATAATCTGTGCAATAATCGACGAAACTAAAAAAAATATTGGCAAAGACAAACAAAATGAAAAAAAAGTGTCACTTTGTATGGCGGGCACTAATGTCACATTTTGTTTGTCTTTGACAATATTTTTTGTAGTTTGGTCGATTATTGCACAGATTATTCAGCAGGCAGAGGTGAATTGCCGCGATTTTGTTGTGCATTTATCTTCTTACTCACTAACTTACTCATTATCTTTAGCTGTCACTCATAGCGCTATCTCATGAGGCAAAATTGAACCTGGAATTTGACGTAACCTGTGGTTGTTTTGGTGACATGGATTTTTCTACTATTATTATTGTCTGTAAGAAAAAATCGATCGATATTTTTAATAATGATTTAAAATATTTGATATCATCCGCATTTTATGTACTTTGTTGTCGTCCGTGCCGTTACTGTCCTTCTAATCGTGTGTTATATGTATAACGATAGTAAACAAACTGATATGTGATGTAAAAACTTGAGGTTTCATCTCTCGCCCACGGCTCTCGCCAAACAACATATTATCTCATCATCGCATTACAATCACACAGCTAAATTTATTTATTTTTCCTCGGAGTCGAAATGCAAAATATTATGTTTAACTCGGGTGAAAGCACCCATTTCTCTCGCTAATTATTAGCATCAGCAAACATCTCAAGTGAAATGGGTCACTTTCTCCCGTTGTATAACAATCTACTATTAGATATGACTTGATAGAAATCCTGTTTTGAAAAAAGTTATTAGTTTAACTTGCATATATTTTTATGCAATCCTGCTAATATAATAAACAAGAAAGTTTGTGACGATAGATGTGTGTTTGTTAGTCCTTCGTGCTACAACAACTCAATTGCATTGATAAAACTTTACAATAATATAGCTTATACATTGCAATAGCACATAGGCTGTTTTTTAAAATGATATTTTGTTAGATAAAATATTTACATGGACGAAACCATGGCAAATTGCTAGTATACTATAGTATACTTACAGTAGTAAGTAGCATGTAATCTCGTTTTAATTTTAGCCGAATAAAAGTTTGTGAGTTTGGAAGTGCGTTGAGCGATCGTGTGAAGCCTGGGTGGACACTATCAATCTTGCAACTTATACACTGTGTTGTTTTATGACGCTGGGAAAGTCAAAAATAGTGTTACACATTTCCTGCAAAAATCAAACTGTTTTTGCCGCGTTACTTAATAAGACCGGTGTGAGTGGTCTTATGAAGTAGCTCTCGGATTAACTTCGGAATACACATTTGTTCCTATTTGCGTGCCGTATCTAAAGTTCAGACCGATTCCTATTAATAGCCGTCAGCTATGAATGTCAGGAAGAAGGAGCAATTGTACGTACACAGAGTGCGGTGGGCTGAATCTAAGTGGCTCTAAAGTGTGGTGTTCAAATGATCTGCCTGGTTCAGTGCACAACTACTCGTATTTACTTAATTAATGTCGGATACCTGATGCGTATGATATCAAACAGGAAGTATCAAACAGTAAGTCGTTTGTGGTTGTTATTGTATAAAATAAATCATTTTCATCCAATTAAAAAGTCGAAGTGTTAGTTGGTTTGTACGTATTTCTCACATAAACTTACGAAAACTTTTTTTAAGATTGCAAGCATCTCCGTCTGTCCGTCCGTTATTGAGCTCCAGATCAGGAGCAGGAGCAGCTATAACTACGCATTCCCCATTAGTATGACCATTTTTGTCAAAGACACTATACCTGGGAAATTACGCGTTTCTGAGATATTGAGAGTTTTTTTTTGTAAACAGACCATAAACGATGTAATAAGGTAGTAAGCGCGGCGCACACACTTGCGCTATCTCATGAGGCTCATGAGGAATGATATGTTGTAGATTCTACAGCATGAATCGTTTTTAAATCTAATTTGTCTTAGTGCTTTTTTGCGACGTTGCTATCTTCAATCATAAGACGTGCCGCATAGCTCACGCTACATTGCTAACTTAAATACAACTGCGAATGGGCGCGCGTAGGGCACACCGAATGCAAGTGATAATTGAATTATTTTATATAAAACTAGAAAAAAATGTAAAAATAACACGAACTTATTTTTGTAGTCTGATTTATATCCCTTTTTTTCCAAGAAACAAAACAAACACGTTGGATACTTGCATGCAACTAGATGCTTGCAAGGCGCCTTATTGTTTTATTTTCTATCTAGCAAAATACCCACCAAGCAAACAAAACCGAAAACTGGATTTATCACGGAAAGCGGAAAATATGATGATCAATTTTGTATAAAGCGTGATCGGTTAATTAGGAATTAATCATCTCTAGAGTACACTACACGTAGACTTGGGATAATCCCAACTTAAGTCAGCAGGTAACTGTGTATCTATTGGTATTTTGAGGAAATAACGGATTCATCTATTCCTTTAAATACGCGGACTTAGTTTTTATGAGTACATTCTGTCTACATCATCTAATGAGATTGGTCAGTCAACTAAACAATAAGTCAATATGAACTTCTCGTCACTTTTCATGATGGTAGTGGTAGTGTTCGCGTTATTCGCTGGTGCCTACGCCAAGCCCGAGCCTAAAGTACCCATTAAAAAATTGGAAAAGCTGTGGTATGTATATCTTGCTTACTTGTCTTGAACATTACCTTTTACAATGATTTTGTTTATCGTTCTTGATTCTCAGAAAGTAATTTACTATGGAGGTCTCTGCCACCTAACCACCTAAATCAACTGCACCTCACTTCGTTTTTTTTTAAACTGACGCCTGGTTTTGTGTCGTGTGTTGTGTGCAAGTGGATAGGCGCCAGAGACTTCGACCGTAAATAAACTGTTGAACAATTCACCTAGGCATCAATGACTTTTGTAATGTGGTACGCCTCAAACGTCGAAGCCTCAGGAAAATTCATTGAGACAACAGAAGTGAACTCTTTTCATTGTTGTCCAAGATAACGAGCTCTACCTTGAAAATTCCTGTAGAAGTTTTCTTTGAGTGCGTTCGTATTTCCTAAGTGCACATTACTGGTACGCAAGACTATTATCAATACACATCTTTAGTCAGCTCCATTTAACATGATGCTTTATGGAATCCAATAAGGTTATGACCAAATAGTAAAAAATTTAGCTATTGATGGTCCCATTCACCTTCTGAAATTTAACACCTAGCTCAGTCACCCTGTATTATGCTGTTAAAGTCAAATAATTTATTAAAATATATTTTTTCGTTTAGAAAACTGGTTTCGGAGTTCTCAGCGCCGCAGGAACTGCCCATGAGGTGTACAACCATGTCAGGAACCGCGGCTAATGTATAAAAGGAGAAGAAGTCTTATAATTTAATTATAATAAATTTAGTTGTTGTTAGTAAAATAAAAATAATTGTCACGTGCTATATCATTTGGGCCCTGAATTTAAGATTTATTTGCTTTTTTCTGGTATTGTTTTTTTTTATCCTATTTCGGTACGACAGATGCTGACCGCCAATCGTATGATCTGAAAAGGGTAGAAAATTATGTGCAAATAGTAGTTATTTATTTATTAAAAACATTATTGCACGAATAAAAGAGTACAAAAGGTAGGCTTAATGCTAAATACATTCTTTCCCAGTCATACCTTTAGGTCACGCACAGAGATTGTTTTGGGTGCAGGAGAATATACGAAAGCCTCCACACCAGGTTCGCCACACACAGAGAGACGGCACTGGTGTTAATTTTAGTTAGTGGGTAGGCCTCTCCCTACTGGAGAGGAGAGTCCCACATAACTCTCCGCCTAGCTAAGCGGAAGGTGCGCAGTATGCATTTATTTCCAGCGTAATAAAATGGTACGGTCAAATGACAAACAATTTTAAAAGAATGACGCTTGTTATTGGTACAGTAAGATTAGACCGTCAGTTAGTGATACAATTAGATAACTCTTCTCTCAGATACACTCGTTTCAGAGTCAACATTCGTTGTAAGCTCATTCGACTACATTTTGGAAGCGGTCACGACCCTGAACTACGGTCGTAACTATGTAGTTATTGTACGCACGTGTGCAACAATATGAACTGCATATAAAATAAGTCGCAATAATATATTATATGATTATAATATAACTTGCTTTAAGATGTGTAGTAAGTACATAAACTTACCTCTAGATAATTTCTTAACCTGTACCGAATCCGGCCATGCTACATGGAATGCGACACCATTGCCGATGCAAAGGACAATCAGTGACGTTAAATATATAAAAAAGCCACTAGCTTCATTTTTTTATTTTTTTTATTTATATATTCTTTATTGCACAAACTAAATGTAGTACAAATGGCGGACTTAATGCTTTAAAGCATTCTCTACCAGTCAACCATTGGGTGAGGCAGAAACAGTTGAGGCGGCGTAAAATAACAAAATGAATTAACTACATAGACTTATATAAATACTTTTTAAATAAACCTACATAAACATGCATAAATACAATAAAATCCATACTTCACGCTGAACTGATGTCATGTTATTTACTCTCATTGAGAAAAAGATTGCGTATAGACTTTCATAGTGACCAATCAAATTTTTGTACCCATTTTCAGCTTCGGGTCTTCTGGGTCTGTTAACGCTAAAATAGTAAATATTGCAACTACTAGCGGTCCCGCGCGACTTTTGAGTTTGCTCTCTCCCCCCTTAGCCCCGTCATTATGATAAAGTCAATTAAAATCAAACTCATGCTTTATAGATATTTCATTGTACACATAGATAATTCATTTTCTACCTACAAGATTATTGGCATATCTTCAGCCATTATAGCCTCAGAACAAATCATTTATTTCGGACAACAAAAATCCATGGGTTAGTAATAATGGGTAAAAATCTTTAAATTTTTAAATCGTATTTTGTATTTTAATTACAAACTTAGCTTTGTATTTTAAGATAATTTGTTTACACGCTACTTAAGTTTGCGCAAAGCTGTAACACTTTAGGGCATTAGTCCAGTTCCTCTTAGTTTTAATATTAATAAACTACCTTAATACGATTAATGTCTTTTTTTGTTACCTATGAAATAAAAATAAAATAAAAAAATATCTATTTTTTGGTTGATCTTTGGTTTTTAATGGAAGTTGTTTTTAATGTGTTTGCTTTTTAATGTGTAAGCAGCGGAAGTTCCCAAAAATAATATTTTCCCCCCGTTTTCGCAACATTTTTCAATGTGGCGCTGGACTTATGAGTCGTATCTTGATGCTACAGCTACATTGCAGCTTAAAGCTTTCATCGATAAATGGGCTATCTAACGAAAGAATATTTTTTTAAATCGGCCCAGTAGTTTCTGAGATTAGCGCGTTCAAACAAACAAACATACAATCAAACAAACAAACTATTCAGCTTTTAAATATTAGTATAAATTATCTCTTGATACCAATAAACCTTGTTAGGTTTACTTATAGTATTTTGTAATAGGGAAAAACGTTACGACAAATTAATCGAATACAAAACATTGATTTCAAAAATCTTTTTTCAGCACTATCAGGGCTAAAATGGTTCTAGCGCAAACCCAACTATGGGTTAAGTCAGAAATAAGTAGAGGTAGGAAAACGCATTTACATATAAATCTGGTGAAATTCTAACTTATTTATTTGCACTAGTGCTTATAAGACTAATAGCTGATAATAGTTCATTATGATACAAGTGTGCTAAGTTGACCATTATGCTCGTATACAAGGCGATATTGTGTGCACACGAGCGAAAGCGAGTGCAAACGCAGTGACGGTTCGTGTTTTTAGTTGCCTGCGCCGGCGTCGCTTAGCGGAAATTTAAAGCAAAATAATTTTATAAATTTCAACTTACTAATGGATTTCCGCAAAGTAACGCCTGATTCCATTAATAGATGTTAATTCGTGGTGTGATTTCGAGAATTATTATGAGGCCCATAAAAAGCTCAAAATCACACAACGAGCGATAGAAAGGGCTATGCTCGGTGTTTCTTTACAAGATCGTTACACCCGATTGGCCAAAATACCACAATGTTTTGTTGACAGCAAAAATAATGTACCTATGAATGTCAAAGTTATATTTGCGGTTGTGAAAAATGTGATATCGCGATTTTTTTAAAAAAATATTTACTAGCTTAGTTCAAAAGTTATGGGGGGGGGGGGGTTGACTTTCAGATAAAATGGTTTTAAGAACCACATGTATAGGTTAGAACAAAAACTTTTTTTAATAGAGTTCCATGTGTGGGAGCCCCCCACAATAATAAATAACAAATAATAAATATTAGATACCAATCACATAAATTGCTCTGATCCCAAAATAAGTATCCAAAGCACTTGTAATATGGAAATCAGACACAACGGTGGTACCACAACACCCAGACCCGAGACAATATAGAAAAGATCGTTTTCTACATTGATCCGACCGGGAATCAAACCCGGAACCTAACGAGATGGCGACGCTTGAAACCAGCGTGGTACCACTTGACCACGGAGGTCGCCTCAAATGTCTTTATTTTTTTTGTAAAGTAATCGTAGAGCGGTTTGCAGGATACACCTACTTACCATGTTTCATCTGTGTAATGTTAAAAGTTACATAATAAAGTGGCTGAGACATACGGACGGACAGACAGACTTGACGAAACTATAAGGGTTTGGTTTATTGCAATTCGGCATAGGAACCCTTAAAACGTAGACGATATCAAATAATTAAAATTCTTCTTAAAATTTTGATAAATCCTCAAGGAAAATAATTAGTAAAATAATAAAAAAATACAGAGCCCAAAATAAAATTAAATGTGACGCTGACAATTTAAAAAAAAAGCGTCATAATGGCACAATTGCTGGCATTCGAATATTTACATTGTTGTATTAGTGTGATAGTTAGAAATTGAACTAATTGTACTTATATTTTTATATCAACAATCGTTATAATCATAATACACATAATGACTCTATTATATTTGACCCAAGCTTTGACTTTTTTAAAACTAAAAAAAAATCCAGGGTGGCAATTCATGTATGGCAAATCTTTTTTCCACTCGGCTATATACACATGAAAATTCAATTTTTCGAACAGCAGAGATGGAAATATTATTTTCTTTCCTGAATTCTAAACTTGATTTACAGCTACCTCGTATTTGGCAGTACTTTGCATTACACCCTGTATACTAAAAAGCTGTAATGAAATAATAAAATAGGATGGTTGTTTACAGGGAATCATTTATGAATATTTCCAAGTTTAAATCTAAGATAACATATTTCCATTATTAAACACGTGTAAGACTAAATACAATGGCACTTAAGGAACTCTAAGTATTTACATTAATTACTTCTCAAAGGGGTCTCTGCACAGGATTAATCTTTCTAATAGCAAAGAAATGAAGAAATAATAACGGCAGATAGAAAGTTAGGTACTCATAGCTTCATCAAGTTCATTTAGCATTAAGTTCCGCATTTATATAAAGGTGCTTAAGTAGGCAGATACTGTAGACCTGATCCAAAGCACATTTAATGAGTATATGTTAATGAACAAACAGCCTAACCCACGCTCATCTTTTCAAATGCTAGTTATTATTTGCTACACGTAAGGTGGTTTTAGTCGTATCATTTTATTTGTTACAAAAGTGACGTTTAAATTACCCTAGACCAACAAAAAACCCTTATTTTTTCGCGCTAGGTAGGTTATTTACGAAATAAAATATGTAATCTTTTCTTTGCTATATAAAATAAAGCAGTGTCAGTTCAGCAGTCATTGCATGCGAGACGATTTAATAAGTAAAAATTCACCAAATTTCAAAGTATCTACAAGCAGGAAACTCTTAAATTAATAAAAATAAATAAATAAATATAAATATTTAACAACATCACATACATTGCTCCGATCCCAAGCTTAGTAGCTAAAGCACTTGTGTTATGGAAATCGGAAACAACGGTGGTACAACAACACCCAGATCCGAGACAATATAGAAAAGCTCGTTTTCTACATTGACCCGACCGGGAATCGTACCCGGAACCTCACGAGATGGCGACGCTTGAAACCAGCGTGCTAGCCACTCGAACACGGAGGTCGTCAAATTATATACTTTTAAATAAAAAGCCATTGCTATTTTTCTGTACAATCATTTCCTGCTCCCCGAAGGCAAAATTTAGGTCACTATAAAGGGTTCAGATTGCTTTTAAAAATCTAAATAATTCTATTATGTTGTTTTGTTCGTTATTGAAATGAAACAGTAGGTATTAGTTGGTAGTAGCTGTAAAAAGAGGACTGCTTATAATAATGCTTGAGAGAGGTAACGTTTCTTTTTTGTATTGAGATAGATTGAACACGGATGATTAAACTTACAATTTGTATTTTACTTCCTTA
The DNA here is from genome assembly GCA_963924145.1 of Pyrausta purpuralis. Taxonomy (NCBI): domain Eukaryota; kingdom Metazoa; phylum Arthropoda; class Insecta; order Lepidoptera; family Crambidae; genus Pyrausta; species Pyrausta purpuralis. Next base: position 10,896,222 of record OZ001650.1, read on the forward strand.
CACCCGACGGCTGACGGATCACTTATGTTGTGTTGTGGTTTTACTCAAATACCTAAAAACCAGTTATCAAACCAGGTTCAAGCTAAAGCAAGAATCTTGCGCATGAGCAATGTGATTTCATAAGAAACTAATACGATGGTAAATACTTAAATATCGATAGGTAATGTTAATTTGGTAAGAATTATTTTATTTTATTTTATTTACTAACTTTATTGAACAAATAAAAATGCACAAAAGGTGGACTTAATGCTAATAGCATAATTAATAAATATGTAATTAATAGCTTAATGCAAAGCATTCTCTGTCAGTCAAACCTTTAGGTCATGCAGAAAGATGGCAACGGGTGCATTAAAAAAAACATGAAAGAAGGAACAAAGTAACATGAATCTAATAAATATATTACTAAAATAAGTAAACTAAGTTAATACCATCAAATAAACTACAAAGATATATAAGCATATAAACAAACATACATAAAGCATAAATACACTCTTTTAGAAATCTACGAACTTTATTCTTGAAAGACAACTTTGCATTGGTTGTCTTTATATCCACGCGAAGAAAGTTCCATAGTGACAAAACCTTACTGAGCAGCCTACTGCCTAAATGTTTTATTCGTTTTTTGAGCATAAGTAATTAACTAATTAATGGATGTAGTAATATCAACATATTAAAAATGCTTTCAATTTTTAGCTTAAATTCTAGATATATTGTAATTTGATTTGATTATAATGACGAGGTAGGCACTGTTTAACTGCCTATATGGAATGCACGCCCCTGTAACAAGTAGGAAACTTGTGAAAATGACGTAATTCCGGTAAAATCTAAATATTATTCTAAGGATAATAATTCTTCAAATTTCGCATGAGTGACTGTGTAGCACTAAATGTTTAATTATTATTCTAGTATAATTTGGTGATCTGTAAAAAAAACGTATATAATATAAGTAAGCTAAAACATTTACCTACGCAAAGAAGTTTTAATTAAATAAGTTATAACAGATAAATAAAGTTATTTTTCTGTCTGAACATTCTTCGAAACATTTTGTCTCAAAGTGTTCGGAGTAGATTGTACTTATGTGCGTAGTACGTCAGTTTTTTCGCCCAAAAACCCTTCTTCACTATTCCCTTAGATAAGGATCTTTTAGAAATATTGAAATCCTAAATGTGGACGGAACGTTTTAAAATGTAATGAATTTACTCCGGCTAATTTAATCACTAACCAAATTAGGCAACGTTGTTATCAACTTCCTAGTCCTCCTACTATGAAAAAAAAAACTTTATTTATGTATCAAGATCTTGTCGAATAGCGTCAAAATGAAAATACGAATATTTTTCGATAAAATGATCACTCCAAGATCGTGGGAATTTCCTTTAGATGAGCGGTTTGTGTGACCGAAAACTACACAATTAACATTTTTTTTACCATGCTTTGAAGTTGTTTGTTGCGACAGTTCTCGACAGCGTCTGTCTAAAGGTTGCAACGAAGTGGTAAACATTATGGCCAGCGTTTTTAGCTAAAGGTGAAGCTCACCTATACTTGCTTCACCTGCTGTAAGGTTTTAGCGGAAATAATTGTTGTCAGCAACAGCAGAAATGCATACCTAAAGGAGGTCGAAATGCGTTAAAATACGCAGTCGGAAACATAGTAGATAATAAAGTATTTACGTCGTCAAATTAGTGAATGTTGAATTGCCGAAACATCGTTCGTTAGAAACTTAAAATAACAATCGCCCACAGGCTGCAAACTCTAACTAAAAAGCTAATGCTGAGGTGCCACAAAGTTTTGAGTGATGTGATTTCAAAGGATAGAAAGATCCTTGGTTTTGAGTTGCTTTTCCCGTGTTTAGCTCATGCTAGTTTTACACTAAGTTTTTCCTCGCCAAAGGCACTGCTTATGTTTCGTATTCTACTCGTAAGCTAATTAACGTAATTTATAAACCAGGCGTTTAATAGGCAATGTTATCAAAATGGGTTATAAATAAGATATTAGATTTTCAATAGGTACAGGAGAGAAACACAATTATCTCTCACACAATCTCGCGAAACAATTTTGTTTTCTGAGTAAATTATTTATTGCATGATGTCGAGGTAAATACTTTATATAACTCGCTCAACAACGACTCATTAATGTAAATCATTACCTTATTATTTACTAAAAGTGCCATTTAATTAACTTTTAGCGAGGTACAAGTCAGCAAGTTTTGTATTACATTATCCCTTAAAACATGTAACAGAGTTCCCGAAATTCCATAGTTTAAAAGTAAGGTATTCGTTTATAATAGAACATTGTAATGAGTTAAGTATTTATATCCATTTATTTTGTAATTCAAATGATTAAAAACATGACAGCAAACTTAAAATATCTCGAAACTTAAAAATGTTTAATAATCATAAACGGGTCTCGTTTTTTGAGATATTGGTTAATTTTAAGTCATCTAGGTAGGTATATGTTACTCAGAAACATATACCGTAATTAAAAAGTAAATTAAATAAACAATTAAGCGGCATCACACAGAGCACTCAATAAACTGGGAGTTCAAACTTAATTAGCAAATGATTATAAAGTGTAATTAAGTAAACAAAGAAGCAATATGTGACACATCCTCGTCGGTAAATTCCAAGCAGCTCACGTAATAGACTCATTTTTCCTGTCCGCTACACTTATAAGCGTGGTTTTAGTAGGGGTCCCTCAATCGCTGTCTGAGGCTTTTATAAGAGGAAAATGAAGGTGGCTATTTGGTTTCTTGTTGTAGCGCTGTGCTGCGAGCAATTGCTCTCTGTGGCCTGCGCTACAGTGCCCGCTCCTAACCTCGCATCGGCAGCTTCTACCACTACACACAAGCCGTGGTCCAGGAAAATCAAAGATGGACTGGTGTGTACCTGCATTACTTTCTGCAGATTGTAATTAAGCTAGATAGCGTTTTTATGACGCGATGTATCTCATTGATTTCTACTCAAGGACTTTCGATACTTAATAGCCTGACGGCCAAGTTTTTGTAAATTTATTTATGAAATTAGAACAAGAAAGTTTTGGAGTTTCGATGGAATATTCAAAAACCTTAAATAGTAATCAATCTTTTGATGAGAATTTCGATTAACATAATTGTATCTTCTTCGCAAGTCGTTTTCTTGATAAAAATGTTACCTTTTTTGATTACAGAGTACATTTCTTCAAGGAGCTGCTGTAGTGGGAGCATTTCATGGAGCTTATCAAGGTCACAAAAGTTTCAAAATAAAGCCGCCTCATGACGTAAAACATTAAAGTAATCTTATATTAGCATTTAAACTCATGTTTATTACAACAGTTTGTTAACTAGATATTTATTACAAACCTACAGTGACATTGTTAATAATGTTGTAAACTTGAGGTAAGACAATCTTATGCTATAAGCTAGTAAGCTAGGAACTATTCTTGTGAAAGTAATAAATAGATGATATTATTGGGTATAACGAAATACCTAATAAATATTTGTTTTAATAAAAGTCATATTGAATCTGAGAATACAGAACTTATTCTCAGACTGAAGCGTTGGGAAACACCTTGATAATAACAATTTTAGAGCGAAAGAATAAGAATTTGAAGCATTGAACACAATGCCTGAAAGAACGGCTTTGAAATGTTTATCTTCTTGGAAGTAGGTAAAAAGATCGTATCATCTATACTAATATTATTAAGCTGAAGAGTTTGTTTGTTTGTTTGTTTGTTTGTTTGAACGCGCTAATCTCAAAATCTACTGGCCCAAAAATCAAAGTAAAGTTACACAAAAATCATGTATGACAGGATTGTTCAGCATTAAGAGTTCTATAATAAAGTCCAAGTCCGAGACAGCATATGTCTATCTTTTATGGTTGACTTACTACAACCTTTTTTATGTTAATAAATTTGTAAAAAAATAATGCATTATTTTTAGAGGTGTATTATACACACAGGTATTTATTCTTATCAAAATAAATAGATTAATCATCACGAGCATTTCAATAAAAACCAAGTTGCCCTTTATATCATTTAATTTCAATAAATATCTTAGGAGCTATCACAGTATTAACATAACTCCGCACCAAAATAATGTTCGCAGCTTAAGTACAACGTGCGCTTGCGCTAATATATTATAAAGCTGAAGAGTTAGTTTGTTTGAACGCGCTTATCTCAGGAACTGCTGGACCGATTTGAAAAATATTTCTGTGTTGGATAGCTTATTTATCGAGAAAGGCTTTGGGATATAAAACATGACGCTGCGACGGGAGGGGAGGGAGCAATCTCAAAACGCGCGGACGAAGTCGCGGGGGACCGCTAGTAAATATATATTTTTTTATTCAGACTTACGTCCATATTTAGTGTTAGTAACATAGGTCTTATATTCTAGTGTTAGTATTAACAGAAATAATTATCTATACTAATATTATAAAGCTGAAGAGTTTGTTTGTTTGTTTGTTTGTTTGAACGCGCTAATCTCAAAAACTACTGGCCCGATCTGAAAAATTATTTTTACGTTGGATAGTCCATTTATCGAGGAAGGCTTAAGGCTATATAACATAAAGATACGACTCATAAAACCACAGCAGAAATGAAAAATGTTGCGAAAACGGGAGAAAGATATTCCTTTTGAGAGCTTCCGCTGCATACGCTGCGGAAACCGCTTAAGTTACACAAAAATCATGTATGACAGGATTGTTCAGCATAGAGTTCTATAATAAAGTCCAAGTCCGAGACAGCATATGTCTATCTTTTATGGTTGACTTACTACAACCTTTTTATGTTAATAAATTTGTAAAAAAATAATGCATTATTTTTAGAGGTGTATTATACACACATGTATTTATTCTTATCAAAATTAATACATTCATCATCACGAGCATTTCATTTAGAACCAAGTTGCCCTTTGTATCATTTGATTTCAATAAATATCTTAGGAGCTATCACAGTTTTAACATAACTCCGGACCAAAATAATGTTCGCAGCTTAAGTACAACGTGCGCTTGCGCTAATATATTATAAAGAATTGAATTGAATTAGATTGAATTGAATTTTTATTTATTTGACACACATTACATTGAAATTACATTATACACATTACATTCAAATTACATTATATAAATTAAAAAAAAGCTGAAAAGTTTGTTTGTTTCAACGCGCTTATCTCAGGAACTGCTAGATTTGAAAAAAATATTTCTGTGTTGGATAGCTTATTTATCGAGAAAGGCTTTAGGATATAAAACATGACGCTGCGACGGGAGGGGAGGGAGCAAACTCAAAACGCGCGGACGAAGTCGCGGGGGACCGCTAGTCTTCTATAACACACTTTAAAAAGTATAAAACAAGAAAACATTCTTACATATTAGTGAATTGCAATTAGACCACAGTATATATATATATATATATATATATATATACATATATATAGTACCGCAGTATATAATACATATATATAGCAACCTTTTGGCCCGGTCAGCCAAAAGGTTGCTGGTTCCAGTCCCGCCTGTGCGCAATTTTTTTGTTTTCTTATTTCATCTTTATGAATATAAAATGAATAGTTATTTATTTGCCTGAGATACATTTCATGCTACATTTTACCAGTCTGTTCTCTCCTTCTGCACTTTAGCTATCTGTCAGCCTCTCAGACCGCGAAAAAAAAGATTGTTGGTTATAACAACGGTGTTAGGAATTATAGGCAGAGCAGGGCCTCAGAAGCGGAGTGGGTACCTATTTCGGGTATGGAAGCTTGATGGGCGTAGTAACATATTTGAAGAAGAAGTCCGCTGGCCAACTAATTGTCTCTACATTTCTAGATTGTTTATAAAATAAAATATACCTAGAATAGCAGGCATTATAGACGGTTCGTTAATCAAAATGGATGCTCCTCGCCAAAATGAATCCGCATATGTTGACAGAAACGGAGATCATTCCATGAATATTATGGTAGTATGTGGACCAAATTTGGAAATATTTTACGCAAGTGCAAGATGGCCAAGCTCTGTTCACGATGCTAGGGTACTTAGGTGCTCTTCGCTAGCACGAGAACGGGGAAATGGATGGAGACCATTTAGTAATGCCATAATATTAGGAGACAGTGGTTATGGCCTGACAAAGTGGCTAATGACACCTAAAATTCCGATAAAAATACCCAGAACAATAGCACTGAAAGATATTTACGTGCCTTTAATAATTCAACACGAAGAATTGTGCATTTTTTGATTTTTTGGAATAGTTATTATCAATATAAAAGTACTATCATTTTTGTGATAGAATACAATAATAATAATAATAATAATAATAATAATAATAATAATAAATACGCAGGGCAGCTTGTGGCGAGCTGTTGGGCAGTAGCGACCCCACGTACCTGATTGCTCCTGGGAGAACCCCTGTTCTTCATCTCTGTCTTGCCTTCACTGGCCGTGCAGAGTGAACGCTGACAAGGGGCAGGATCTCCCACCTCTTGCTTGCCTTGATTGGCTGGCTTGAGTGGAGACTCGCTAGAGCAGAGATGCTCGGGGGAAGGAAGTGTGCCAGTAAGATGCTTGTAGGGATCTTGAACGATTACCGGAATTGTCCTGAGAGCCGTGGTACACCTCTCCACTCCCCTAGCACCTCAACTGGTGTTGCCCCCTTGTTGTCTACGTCACTTAGTGCTAGCAACTAATTTGGGGGGCCCATCGACTGAGTGTGCAAGTCACCCCCTGTCATTTTATCCGTGTGAGAAACATACGTCAGGCAGGGGCCATAGTTATCCCATAGTCCCAGTTACCCGGTCCACCTAGCACCTACACTCATAACTCAGTATCTTTTGGTCCATATCTTGCAATAGTCCTACACAAACCGGGGGTTGTCCTTGGGTGCACTTGTATAGTGCATACAGGGATAATCGTCGGTTTGTGTCACACAGGTTTTAGATTAATGTTGTCAAACGGGCCTCTGCGTGTTGGCTTCGGCCCCATGTACGCCTTCCAAAGGTCCGGGACCCTGTGGTCCCGAGATAGGAAAATGACCAACATAATAATAATAATAATAATCTAGTGCTTGAACATCTAAGCCACGTGGGGGGCGGACACTCGAAACGAATTAACAATACGAGTGACAAACAGGGCCATAGCAACCCAACCTATGGAGATGCAGAATAGGAAGTATAATTTACGGCCGCTTCCCGGGGGCTATCGCCGGGGCACACCTGGAGCCGACGCTGGGTGTTCCAGCATGCGAACCGTCGGCGGCGAGTTGTGTAGGCTGGCACTCGCCGGGCATGCACCCGAAGATGCTACAGCCAGAAATCCACCAGTATCACCGGTGTCATCAACGCAAAGTTTGTTTGAATCACCAAGGTCATCACCACAGTTCTTTGAACAATTAGGTTTATCCCGTTCGTCAACAGTTTCACCCATATCAGTAGATGTTATACAGGAGGCAGACGCCACAAAACCTGTACCCACTACGGATAACAAAAAAGCGCGAAAAAGATGGAGCGATGACATGAACAAGTTCATCTGGCGCACATATCTTATACTTTCAAAACTGGAGCAAGAAAAACGTGGCTACTTGGAACAACTTCACCAAAAATTTACTGAAGCATTCCCCGAAATGGGTGCTTCACGACAACGAATTAGCGACCAAAGGAGGGCAATTATCAACAATAAATTACTATCACAACAAATCCAAGATTATATTAGAATAGAAGTCGCAGGCTCTTTAAATCAAACCCAACCAATTACAACAAAAACGCAGTGTACACAAGGAAGAATGAGGTGGACCGATGAGATGAACGAGACGCTTATGTTTTGTTACTACAGAATTACAGACCTAGAACAAAATATGACAATATGGAGGAAAAAGCTACACGAAAAGTTTATTGACCACTATCCACATCTTGCACATCTTTGGGAACAACGCATATCGGATCAAAAAAGAGTCATACTTAGAAACAAATTAATCACAGAACCAAAACTAAACCAACTTAAAAAAGCAGTAGAAGACGATTTGAGCATTATTGCAGTAAATAAAGAATCAATGAATCACTGTTTACCTGGTGAAACACAGGGCATAGATATTCCCGATTCCGCAAACACAATTTATTCAACGCAGTTAACTGACCAATCCCAAGAACGAACTCCAGCCACACAAATACCGACCCGATATGATCACTTTTATTTAGATGAGAAAATAATAGAAGAACAATTTGATACTACTCTAAGTCAGTTCTTGAATATTGACCGCACATCCAGGCCGTACATACCAAAGCAAAAACCATCACGAAAGCTATCGTACATAGTAAACCAACTAAATAAAAACATCCTCCCTAAACACTTAACGACTGATCAAGATTTCATCACCCTACAGACAATAATCTACTCTGCAGCTTACTTAGCAGCCATATGCAATGGCTCAAAAATACATGATGTCGGCAAATAAGAATCTGGTAATACGCGGATTAATAAACCTAAGTGGCAGAGGCGGCTAGAGAAGAAAATACATAAACTACGAGCAGACATAGGACACCTAACACAATTCATAAATGGCAATAGGAACAACAAAATAGTCAGAACAGTAGATCTTATAAAAAACAAATTTAGGATACATGCCACATATGAGGTACCAAACACAACATTAGAACAGTTTCTTGATACATTAAAACAAAAACTGAATGCCACGGCTAGCCGTCTAAAGCGATATCTCACATGTACAAAAAGGAAAAAACAAAATGCCAGCTTTAGTAGTAATGAAAAGTACTTCTACCGGAACATGTCAAACGAAAATACACAACCTATACAAAATAACTTAGAACTACCTACACCGGAAGCAATGCATAAATTTTGGGCCGATATATGGCAGAACCCAATAGAACACAACAACAACGCCTCTTGGTTACAAGAAGTGAATGAAACACCTGAATATGCTAATATGGAGTTTGAACATATATCGGCCGAGACATTTATACAGGTAATTTTACGTCTGCATAACTGGAAGGCACCCGGAACTGATCACATTCACAACTTTTGGTACAAAAAGTTCACATGCACTCACCCCCACATACACAACAATATTAACAATTTCATTCAATCACCAAACACAATTCCTAAATACATAACCCAAGGTATTACATACATGATCCCGAAAGATAACGATACAAAAAACCCAGCCAAATACCGTCCAATAACTTGTTTACAGACTATATATAAAATAATTACAGCTTGTGTATCAGAAATTATATATAAACATCTTTCTACAAATAACATACTAGCCGAAGAACAAAAGGGCTGTAAAAAATACAGTCAAGGATGCAAAGAACAACTTACAATAGATTCAATAGCTATGAGAGAAGCAATGAGAAAAAGAAAAAACATACACACAATGTTTATAGATTACCGAAAAGCATTTGATTCCGTTCCACATAGCTGGCCTATAGATGTACTCAAAACATACAAAATACATTCAACATTAATATCATTTTTAAGATATCTGATGCCGAATAGGGAAAATCAAATGCGACAAGGAAACGTCGATAGTCACAGAACCGATTCACATACAACGTGGGATATTTCAAGGGGATGCACTCAGTCCGTTGTGGTTTTGTTTAGCGCTGAATCCACTCTCGCTGCTTCTAAATAAAACTCAGGTAGGGTACACCTTTAAACAAAATGACGAACAACATGTACTATCCCACCTCATGTACATGGATGATATAAAGCTCTACGCGTCAAATAAAAAGGATTGTTTGAATTAGCAGATATCACGCAGCGGTTCTCAGAAGACATTTGCATGCAGTTTGGAGTAGATAAATGTAAAATAAATTCAGTACTAAAAGGTAAGCTACAAAATAATTGTTTTACGCTTAATACGGGAGAAGAAATCACGCCTATGGATGAAAATTCTACTTACAAATATTTAGGTTTTCAGCAATCCAGACAGATACAGCAAAAACAGACCAAAATCTCATTAAAAAACAAATTCAAACACAGATTAAAGATGATTCTCCGAACGCAACTTTACTCTAGAAACATGATTAAAGCTATTAACGCCTATGCTATCCCAATTTTATCATACTCATTTGGAATTATTAATTGGTCACAGTCAGATTTAAAATCCTTGCAAAGAATAATTAACACACATCTTACACTACACAGAAAACATCACCCTAAATCTTGTACCCAGCGATTAACTTTACCTCGTAAAGAAGGAGGAAGAGGCCTCATAGACATAACGAATTTACACAATAGACAGATAACATCACTCAGACAGTACTTCCATGAAAAATCAGTAGACTCTTCCCTACATAGATGCGCATCGCTCATTGACAATAAACTGACACCACTCAACTTGCGCGATACAAGTACACAGAAAAATGAAAGCATTATAGACAACAAGAAGAAGATTGAAGAATGGTCACAGAAAGCGCTTCATGGGAGACACCGAGCTGACCTTTGCCATAACTATGTCGACATGGATGCGTCGAACGAGTGGCTTAATAAAGGTGAGCTTTTCCCTGAAACCGAGGCTTTTCTGCTAGCAATCCAAGATCAAGTAGTAGCAACGCGAAATTATAGAAAACACATCACCAAAGAAATACAACTAGATTCCTGCCGTCATTGCAATAGTGGACCAGAAACAATACAGCATATCACCGGAGCTTGTAAGACATTAGTTCAGACTGACTATAAACACCGCCACGACCAAGTTGCTTCGATAATCCACCAGCACCTTGCATACAAACTGAAATTTGTCATAGAGAAGATACCATACTACAAATATTCACCAACCACAGTTTTCGAAGACCACAATTACAAATTATACTGGGACAGAACATTATTAACAGATAAAACCATCCATTTCAATAGGCCCGACATAACACTACATGATAAAATACACAGAACAATATACTTAATAGACATCGCAATACCGAATACACACAATATACAAGCAACCATATCTGAAAAAATATCCAAATACCACGACTTAGCTATTCAACTAAAAACTCAATGGAAGGCGCACACCGTACATGTCATACCAATTGTAATTTCGTCCACAGGAGTGGTTCCCAAACTACTGAAGCAAAGCATGAAAGCACTAGATATCCCTCATAAAATAATCACCTTACTCCAAAAAGCCACCATCCTTAACACTTGCCGAATCACCCGCAAGTTCTTGAACTCCGGTTCCACAGCACTTCACCCTTTGACGCTTGGTTGAGGCCCGCGTCAGAGGAGTTTAATACCCATCCCACGATGGAGAAAGACAGTCTTAAAAATATATAATAATAATAATAATAATACAATAATAATAATAATAATAATAATAATAATATTTTTATAGAATACAATATTTATTTATTGCGCTATTGTACACAAACATTACAATTTATATTATATTAAATTACATTAAAAAGTTTATCTCTCAAAAAAATCAACTTACATCCATAATTTCGCCAACCGTCTTACGGTTTTTCGATCAGCCCACGTGTCCTGACGCGAGTTACACATTTTTCCCCCATCCCACGAAAGTGCTCAACGCCGCTAAAGAAGTTTTCACTTCAAAAAATCCATGTCTGAACCATTTAAGAGTAGAACCCACTATTGCAAGCAAAATTATATTATCCTGTATAGTTTTGCATAATATTGAAAAACGATTAGGATCACAATATTATACTCCATACTCAGAACAAAATAATCAACGTGATGACGAAGTTGCTAACAGTGACGAAGAGGAAGTATTTGAACAGGAAGGTGTTGGAGTATTGCAATCATTAATACAATTGTTTGAATGAAAAAAAAAACATGATTAAAGAATAATTGTTTATTTGAAAGTAAAGTTTAAAACTATTGTATCCTTTTTATTGCTAATTTCAAAATGTCTTCGCTATCTTCAGTTTGCTCATGATTGGATGATTGGATAACAATTAGAGTAGAAGAATCAATAATATCATTTATTACATAAAATTGTGATGTAAAATTAGATGGTTGCTGTATGTTCAATTCTCTTTCTAGTTTTAGTATTTACAAATCTAGCTTGCACCGTTCACGCTTTGCAATTTCAAGTTTCTCATTAGCTTATTTCAAATCTATTTCCATTTTTTGGGTTTTAAGATAAAATATCCTTGCGAAATATTTGATTCATTGATTGTTATTTTGCGAGGTATTTTTCTTTGTCTACAAGGGATTTGAGAAGGAGTTTCTTCAGGCAGGTCTGAAGGCGTATTTATTGTAGCTTCACTGGACTCTAATTCATAAACTTGTGCTTGGTTTGAACCAGACGATTCCGGGACGCTAAGACCTTGTATTGCAGGAGAATCTCTCCCGTTTATTTTGAGTACTAGTTCATCAACATCATCATATCTACATTTCTTTCCCTCCCCCTGATCCCGTCTGCTGACGATTGTCCTTTTTTTCCTAAAAATATTAAAATACTTAGAGTGTTTGATATCATATACATAGAAATCACCCAGGCTCAACACAAATACTTTAAGAATAATCTCATTTGTGTTGGATGGGGTTCGAACCCACGACCTTGAGCACAAAAGGCAGATCACTATCAACTGTGCTATCGAGCCAGTAAAAAATTGAAATGTAATAGACAGAAAGGCAGGCCCACGGATGATTCGGCTATTACACCTTTTTGATATAGTTACCCAGTATAACATTAACTATTCCAATAACTTAAAAATCTACTTACGATAGTCGTTTTTCTAAAGTTTTGCCACGTTGCATCACGTAGGTATTTCCAGTCTTTGTTATAGATGCTTAATGATTTTAACTGTTCAGCAATGTCTTTCAACTTTTTAATTTTTATATCGTGAGTAAGTGTTTCACTAAACCTACCGAATAAGATATCCCTATTCTCATATATTAGAGACAGAATCAATATTTTGTTACTATGCTCCATGACTTTCGTTACGTATCAAACAAATAAGAAAGTACTTTATAAAGCATTATGCTACTTAATATTTATGAATCCACCCTCGTTAATAAATAAAAATAATTATCAACAAAATCTTACATTTTATGTAATTGTAACTTACAATTACAAATTTGCAACTACAGTTTTTGTAGATTTTTTACATATTTGTAAGGTTGATTAACAGCACTTGTCAGAAATCTTAACAAATATGTAAGTTGTTTACAAAATTGTCGGATTGTAATGTTTATTAAACAGGGCCCAGTTAAATATAATAAAAAAAAAGAAACGACATGTTAGTTAATACCAGGGTAAGTAAAACCTATAATTAGGCAATAACCGACCAATGTAAAAATAAGACATAATGACAGCATTCTATCATTGAGGTTTACTTTTGTATTGTGGGGTCCGATAATATATTTAAAGATATTTTGGTGCAATATTTTTTGATGATAAATAATATTCTTGATAATCAGATAGTATGCCATTTTAGGATATACTTTTTATTGTTCTTTTAAAATTAAATAATACATTCAGTTAAATCACTTTGCACGAAATGTTACATTCGTGTAAAGTGATTTGATTGAATTTATCATTCATCATCATTACACTGCAGTAAATTACCTTCATTTTAACAAGTGTAAAGTGATACATGTCATACTATTTCTCTAAATATATTTTCGTTTCTTCTCTTCGCGGAAACGTCGCAAAATAACCATTACTAAGTACTCTATCAGAAATCACTATTTAAGTGCATTTAAAGGTAATTCGTTGAAAAATGTACCCTAAAATAGATATACACCAATTTCATGGCAAAAGAGTAAGTGAAAAATGATCTTACTAACTTAAATACCGATGTAATTATCAAATTATTTATGTGAACAGTGATGTACGAGTAAGTGTGGATTGTAATTGACACAGCTTTATTTTGCGATGAAGACCTGATTGCTTGCTTCCAAAATTGACAGAAACTGTTGTTATAATAATTCCATAATAATAAAATATCAAAAATTTTAAAATAAATAACATATAACTTCATATCTAGATGTAAGTGCATCTAATTTATTCGGGTATTTAAAATTAAAATCAAAACCCTTTTCACATCATCATTTACTTTACCTTAAGGCAAAGAAAATTTGCTTTATGAAATCCGATCAATTATTTACTGTTTCTCTCTATCTACATGTCTATTAGGAAAAACCTGTTGACGAAGCTTTAGACAGAGGACAGCGGTGTAGCGTTGATGATAGCAGAGGTTCTGAGGCAGATCAAGAGTATCGATCGAAGTAATTATATTTTCTAGTTGTACACCTCAGTTGCTAAGCCCGTTAATAGCTTAGCCAGAGACCCAGAACTATCCTGACCTGACATGACACTACACCGAAGACGTCATGGACATCAGCCTTTAGAGTCATCCTAATCTCGTAAATCGTCTGAAAATGTTTCCAACGGAATTGAAAGACGCCTTCAAACTCCTGGAATGGAAAGGAATCGGACCAATGAAAATGGCAAATACATCACACATCTCGAGTGTGCCGATGATATGATATAGTTGTTGATGCAGAGACGCTAGAAGATCTTTGCACTATGCTCAAAGACCTTGACCGGGTCGACCAACAAGTGGGTTTTAAAATGAACATGGAAAAGACGACCATTATTCTGAGATCCCTAGTTGTACCCACTCTAGTGTCTGTTGTGGGTACTCAACTCTCGAAGTTGTAGTCGAGTACGGCTACCTGGGAAAAGTGATCCAATGAAGTAGGTCTAACTTTGAGAGTGAGGTCAATCAACAAACTCAACTCCGCTGCTTCAAAATTGAAGACCCTTTGACCAAAAACGCAGCGTAGTACATCCACCGACAAGAGGGGCAGACGACCTTATAAAGATCGCAGGAAGATAGAAGATGCAGACCGCTTGTGATCGTTCGCTGTAAAAAATCATTGAGGAGGCCTATATTCAGCAGTTGACATCCTTTGGCTGATAATAATGATGATGAATGTAACAGAATACAAACTAATAAATTACACACCTTAAACTTGAATAGCGTTAAATACGTATTACATGTTTCAAAACTTCGTCTAAAGTGCAATAACTAAGATGCCGGGAAATGTTTTCACGGTTTTTTGGTCAGGTTGCACAGATGCTGATGTGTGGCACTAACATGACGTAGCTCTAAATGCGCGATGCAAAGCTGACCTTCTCTCACACGTTTGGGGTTTCCTATTTCTATAGCTCGAGAGTAAGATGCTCGGGAGACGTTTGGGCTGAGTAAACAACTTTTCACTAATAATTTTACCTAAATATTAAAAACTTTCAAATATTTTTAATCTACATAACTCAAATAATTTAACGCGTGTATGAAATTAATTATGTAAGTCTTAATGGATCATTTTATACAAAATTATCAAAATTAGTAATCACTAAAGAGTGCTGTAAATAAAGTAACTACCCTTTTCACCAACCTAGTAAAAAATATGTAAATGTACGATTTACGTCTTCTTGTATTGTTACTCAGGTCAAAATTCAATATTTTCGTTAATTATTAGGAACAAATCAAATCGTGTAATATAGGATAGTAACACAAGTTATATTTCTTGTCATACTAACATAACGTATTAACACCATGGTTCACTTTGTTCAAAGTATAAAATTGGTTCACAAAGTCTACTTATATCACTTAGCAAAAAAATATTTTCTTTATTAAGCGGCGTATAAATATGCCGATTTCAAGGAAAAATCAGGAATTCAGAATAACTAAAAAACTCGATTTCGATTTAAGTCCCTTTTCACTGAAAGTACAGAATTATGTATGTGTTTACAGAGTTTGTCATTTATTTTTTTTGCTTGGTTCGGCGTCGATGAAGTTTGGTTTGGTATTAATTGAATTGCGTTTTTAATTTTTGTTTAATAACCTTATTTTGTAACCGGTCTTCCAGTACTTGCATGGTGTAGATCCTTTATACTCGTAGCGACAACTGTCTCATTTTTAATGCTTCGATCGTTGGTAATCTGGCTTATTGTTTCGTAGATTGCACCTACGGCAGCAAAGATGCTTAACCCTATTTCCTAGAACAAATAATAATTATTAAAACACTGGCCAAGTGCGAGTAGGACTCGCGCACTGAGAGTTTCGTGCCAAGTTTAACTAAATTAAGGTTCTCTAAATTAACTTACAAGCCACTTCCACTAAGACAAAATACAGTAATATTTTGTTGACGGCGAAAATGACTTTGTTTTTTATAGTAATTAAATACATATAATAGTTGATTAATCTCAAAACTACTCGTTCGATCTCGCTCAAACTATTTTCGTTGAAAGTATTTGTAAAATACGACATACTCCCTTTTTTTTAAAAAAATTACTCGCTTCGTTGAAAAGTTTTACCACTTAGTAGCGTCTATCTCCTAAATGTGAGTAATATATTTTAGAAAAAATAGTTATAGGAACTTCGATGATATCCTCATACACCCCACGTCATGTATAAGTTTAGAATTATTATTTTTTGTTTTAGTTCCACGTATGCAGCCTTAAATGGCATTTTTTGTACAGGAATCGTAAAACATTTAACAGGTTTCACCTTCAATATGTTATTGCTGGTTTAATTTAAAACACTTCATGCACAAACAAAAGGTACATATGGCGGACTTAATGCTAAAAGCATTTTTCCAGTGTTTTCTGAAAATTCGAAAAACTTACCACGCCTTTCGCAATTTTCTTGAAAGTGACCTTGGATCCCGATGCAGGTGCTGGTCTGGCATGACCTTGCCTCGTGAGCATGGAAAAAAGTGCTGTCAGGATCAGGAAGGCACCAAACAACTTCATTGTGTACTGAAAGGTTGGCTCTCTGATAGATCAGTAACGAATATGAACGCGTACTTACGCGGACTGCTGAATTGAAGATAATGTATTACTTCCTTCCGCCCCACCTTTATATTATAAGCTCTTATCAAAGCCATTGTCCGACCGCAGTAGTTTAAGTTTATACAGAACTGAAAATAACCAACAAGATAAAGAGAATTCCAGGAATTAATTTGCTTGTTGCATTCAGTGCACTTGTGGCTGAAATAACATGTCCAACAACAACAACAACAGGTTTTCCTCTTTAGAAACAAATTTTTAGACAGCAAATGGTCGATCTCATACAATATTTGCCCTTTAAGATATATTTGGATCACGACCAATATAATTTTCGAGTTATTTTTTCAGTGTTATAATCCTTAGCAAATGTAGCTATAATAGCGTAGTTTTCACGATTAACAAAATTGAGTATGTCGGGTCAATCTCCTTCAAACTATCTAGGGGCCTGATTTCGCTATTTAATTATATCAAAAATGCAAAATAATGGCTTTTTCTGCTGTGTTGCCCTTAATAAAACAGTCATTAATTGCAATTACGAGCATAATAAGATACAACATAGATGCAATATCCATATCTCAGTAATAAGTGATTTAACTTAATGTGTTAGCGTGAAAGAGAAAAAATAGCGTTTTAAATATATGTAATTTTCAATCTAGTATCGGTGGGTTTCGGTCTTTTGAAGCTCTTGTATTCATCGACTGAAATCGGAAAATAAGTACTAATACAGTTATAAAAGTGTTATCGCAACCACTTAAAATAATATGAGTAATCATCATAGGTAGATTTCAAAAACAATAATACAATATTAGAAACAATAACATTTTATTAAAAAAATGACGTTGAAATTTAGTAAGCAATACTTTTTTATATTAAATTATTATAATTTATTATGACTACTGACTAAACTTTTAACTAGTAGGTACATAATAATAGTATCATCCTCGATTCATAATGTTTGTATATGTTATGGACCAGGTGATTAATGCGGGCATTATTTACAATGCACGAGCATTATGAATAATGTTTAGCTTCATCGGGCTAAGTGATTAATTCATTATTATATTGCTACATAATAGTTGGGCAATTTGATAATAAAGCTATATTTAGCGCGGTGTGAGGGCGGGGAGGGAAGTACGCATTATAATAATGTGTCATTTCTATACAACAAAGATAGGTTGTGAGATTCTTGTTTTAAATTATATATATTTTATGTTATATTTTTAATATGACTTGCCTTTCAAGTTGTAAATGCTAACACTAGTAGATTTTTAAGGTAGGATTCCTTCGTAATTAATCCAAATAATGAATCTTATTATTTAAGTGGTTCAATATTTATTTTATTTTCAGTTAAATGACAATAACAATAAAAAATAGTAATTAAATATGTTTGTATTACTCTGCCCAAAAGGTGATTGGCAATATGTATAATGCCCGGTCAACAATTATTATCAGATTGCTCTCTCATATCATCTCATATCTCAGGCATTTTTCATATTGACCGGGCATTATGTATACTGCTCAATTTATCACTTGGTCCATAACATATACACCTCGTGGTCTGTGCCAGCCGCGTTAATGACGCAAGCAATTCTCGTGCAATTCGTATACGGAAAAAAGTATACTAGATCACGACTCGATTTATTTAAGCTACATAAATTGTCCAATTTGCCCACGTCATTAGAAAATGCTGTTATTGGGATACAGAGTTCACAGAGTAAAAACTATGGCGGCAATAATACACATGTTTTTCACCTGGTGATACAGTTTTATATATGAAACATTTTGGTAATAAACATTTTAGCTAGCGTAAAGGAACTGTTACTAGAAAAAAAGTTACAAGTGTTATTCATGTTAAAATATATTTCTTGGTATTACTGTAAAAACATAAAAATAAGATCATGATGTCCAAAAGCAACCTTGGGCAACCGATTATGATTTTATTGCGCGGTCTATTATTTTTTCTCGGGCGCAATCTCCAGAAGTCCAGGAACCATGTAGCCTACTCACGTCATCTACATTTCAAATAATAATCAAATACAATAACATAAACTTATTATCAAACTGAAACTAATGCTTAAGCTATAAATAATAAAGTCAAACACTTATATAAAATATTTAAATTAACCTAGCTTATTTCCTAAACTTTAACTAAATAAACTATGTAAACTTACATACTACCATTAACATAAAAAAACTAAATTTATGTTCACTTATGTTAGTTATCGATTGTCGTTACCGATGCGGCGTGGCGCCATCGACACTCGCAAGTCCTACGCGTTGCAATTCAGCAGACGCAGCGATTTGCAACGCGGAGTACCCGTCGCCCGCGCAGTCCTATGCTTTCGGAATTTATGCACTGGACGCGAACCCGTGTCGCTTGCATCGCCGCCGTATGATTTACGTACTTTGCGATCTTTGTTTGTAATAAAAACTTTTGTTGTTTTTATACGAATAAAAAGGCGGAGTTTGAGGGAGACCTTTGCCCAGCAGTGGGATGGTGTAGGTTTAAAAAAAAAAAAACGAATAAACAGTGATAAACAAATAGTTGTTCTCTGCACTCCTTCTTAATTACTTGTGGGTGATCACAGCACTTCTATATCACTCCCTATAACCACAACAGCCACCACTAGTGTAAGGAGAGAGGATGGATGGAGAATTGACTTCGAATACTAATAATGGGACGCCGCAGGACGCACTCGGTAGTTGATAGTAACCAGCACGATTCAAGAAATCCAACAAGGTTGTTGAGAAAAATACCCTGTGTCGATTACAGACCATATTTGTAATGATGTTTAGTTCATATTTATTTAGTTACAGTGCTAAGATTTATTCCGTACCAAGAGAGAGGAGATGTTGTGTGTAGGTATCTCCACATTGTATTGTAACACTCAAGGACAGCGGCCGACATTTATTCTGTCAATAATCTGTAGAGATTATTGACAATTGACGCGAGTGAAGCCATTGCTTGCTGTAGAGCAAGCAATGGTTTCACTCGCGTATCGCGTTCCCTACTAACAATACTCACCGCAGCTTTCCCATTCTGCTTAATAGGGACCTTAGTCGCCGGCGCAGGATTGGCTTGACCAGAGCCGACAAACATGGCCAGAACTGCAATCACTACCATGAATAGAGCTGAGAACTTCATGATCAATTGATTGAGACGCGGATCTTTATGTTACTACAAGCACCCTTGTCGTCGCTATAAAATTCTGTTTGACCTAACACCGTAAATAGTAGGTTGCTTAATATATTTTTAAAAGTATGTAGGTACATTACAATAGACTCGTTGGCCTCATTTTAAAATTGAGTGTGAGACACTTTAGCTCGGTAGAATATTAATAAAAAAAACTGGCCAAATGCGAGTCGGACTCGCGCACTGAGGGTTCCGTGCCAACTTAAACTGAATTAGGGAATCAACTTTACTTCTACTAAGTAAAATACCACTTCATTTTGTCGACTGCAAATATAACTTTGTTTTTCATAGTGTTTGTATGAAGTACAAAGTTATGTTTGCGGTTGTAGAAAATGTGCTATATCTCTAAAACTACTCGTTCGATCCCGTCCGAACCAATTTTCGTTGAAAGTATTTATTAAGATCTACATTACATTTTTTTTTCAACATCTACACTTGCTTGGTTTAGAAGTTAGATGGGGGGGGGGGGGGGGACGCCCATTTTACCACTTTGGAAGCGAAACGTTAGACTTTAAAAGAAAATGGTTTAAGAAACCTCTATGTTATTTTAAAAGATATAGCATAGGTTTGACTAAAAAATTTTTTTTTTGGTTTTAGTTTCATGTATGGGAGCCCCCTAAAATGTCTTTATTTTTTATTTTTTGTATAAGAATCGGTAAGCGGTTAACAGGATACATCTTTCTACCATATTTCAAGAGTGTAATGCTTATAGTTACAGAATAAAATGGCTGTGACATACGGACGGACAGACAGACAGACAGACAGACAGACACACAGACAGACAGACACTTGACGAAACTATAAGGGTTCCGTTTTTTGCCATTCGGCTACGGAACCCTAAAAATATATGTTATTTTCAAACTTTAAAATTTACAGATTTAATCATGAGTTCTTATACTACAGGGTGACCCCGAAAACAGTCGACAAACTTTAAGGGTAGGTTGTATTACGGATATACATGCATTCTGTGAAATCAAATTAAAAATCGTAAGTGTTGAAACTGTAATCGTGTTTTCGCACTAGCCAGACATAAAGTCCATAAATTAGCATAATACAAATTAAAAACAACCTAAATCAAGCTTAGAAAGTAAAACTCATAAAATATTACATTAAACATGCTAAGCACTTTTGTTCACAAGAGTCGCATTGCAATAAATAGCATGTTTATAATAACAATATCTCTATGAAGCGCGTCGCCAAACGTGTAGGTACGGAAAGTGCTAAGAAAATATAATCTTTATCTCAATCACATAAAGCGTACGATGCGCAAGATTCGCCCCACCCACAGGCTAGCTCTTTGAACCCGCCGCCGCGCGCCCCGGGCGTGCCCCGTAAACAGAAAAATCCGTTCAGTGACCGCGCGACCGTGACCTAATTAGGCGAATTTGCGATAAGTTTGTTTAGATCGCAATGACCTTCGTTGGATTGCAGTGAAGTGATAGTGCATGGTTCGTGATAATGTCGTACTCTAACCGCGAGCTTTTTTTTATGGTTAGCGTGTACTCGCAGATAAATAACCTCCGAGAAACGCAGAGACGTCAGCCCAATCAGCTGGCCAGCGCGATCCCCTGATCTCACGCCTTTGGATTTTTATTTGTGGGGTGAAATTAAAACCATGGTGTACGCAAGTGAATGTTCAACAGTGGTTCAGCTCAAGGAATGGGTTGTTTGTGCATTTGACGTTTTAAAATTCTCGAAGGGAAGTTTTACAATCCAACAACCATCGGCGTCGTGCTCGGTTGGGCTTGTGCATTCACAGGGAAGGTGGTCACTTTGAACAATTATTAAAATACACGTAGCTCTGGTAAGTTAATTTTGATAGATGTTTTTGTTTTTCTCTTGTAAATTTTAATTATAATACACGTTGTAAAAAGCCTGCGTAATACGAATACCTACGAGGCGTAATGCTGTAGGTACGCATCCTCTTTCGGCCGCAACTCGCGACTTTCCGCCTGTACAGTTGCGTACAAAACATGTTGACCAGAATGTACAATAGCATATTTTTTAGTTTTTTATGTACTGCTCCGATCACACTAATATTTTTATTTCTTTATCAGTACTATTGATGAAACATCCTCGTAATTTTTGTCGACTGATTTCAAATTCACCCGTAGAAATAAATCAATTATTATTTATTCTTTGTTGGTATTTTATTACTATTATCTCCTTTTCTGTGAACTTCTTCATTTTTCTGTATTCGTTTTATTAACTTTATTTGCGTCTTTTACATTGTCTTTTTTTCTGTAGACTACTTCACGTTTTTTTAATAGCATTTCCTTTAGTTATTGTGTTTTTTTTAGACTGCTTTACATTTTCCTCTTTTTCAGTATCATTTCCTTCAACTTTTGTGTATTTTTAATTTTTAGTTTCAATTACTTAAAAAAGTGTCTTATTCTCATTTTCCCCTATTTTAGTTTTATTTCTTTCATTTACTGATTTATTTCTAGCATTGCTACCTCCGTTTGTTTCCTTTCTATGAGTGAGTGTCTTCTTTATATTTTGTCGTTCTTTTAAGGGATCCGTAGCCAAATGCCAAAAACGCAACCCTTATAGTTTCGTCAAGTCTGTCTGTCTGTCCGTCCGTATGTCACAGCCACTTTATTCTGTAACTATAAGCATCACATTGTTGAAATTTGGTGGCAAGATGTATCCTGTTAACCACTTTACAATTCTTATACAAAAAATATTTAAGGGAAGACTCTCATAGATGAAACTTAAACAGAAAAAAAATATTTGTCAAATATAAAATGTAAATAGTACTCACTACACTCGGGTCATATTACATTACACCCTGAACCGTCAGAGTAAAAAAATACCTTTAATCAGGAATCAGATCAGATCCTACCCTGCGACATCTAGGATGACATACTGTGTTAGAAACAACACCTTGTTTCAAATTCATAACGGAATCGAGCGTCAATCAAAAAGTACTTATTTCCCAGTTTGCGGCTGCGTCTACTTGTATTTAGTTTTGCATCCAGTTGTAGCTTGGATGAATTAACCACTGGATATGAAACGCAAGAGCGAATGTATGAAAACATTATTAGCCAATTTCTGCGGGGCGGGGGGAGCTTGTCATGTCAATTTTTGACATTTAGTGCATGAAAGTGTCGATATTTTTTTATCGACATGTGCGGAACGAATGAATGAACGAATCTTTTGTAAAAAGACATGTATTTTTAACCGACTTCAAAAAAGGAGGAGGTTATCAATTCGTCTGTATGTTTTTTTTGTATGTTTGTTACCTCATATCTCAGTCGTTAGTCGACCGAATCGAAATTTTTTTCGCCTACTTAGAGGGTGTACCTTCTAGTTGGTCCCATCGTTGTCGATTTGGGATCTGAAGATGGGATCTTGGTGTAACCGAGAGAAACTCTCAAATTTTAAAGGCACGTATGGTGTTGTTTTACTAAAATCTCAATGTTGACGTATTGTACGTCTGATAGTCCACATCTTGTGGGGCTGAGCTGATGGTGGAACTCCTTAACGCTTAGGAGTTTATTATAATGACAGAACATATGATAGAAAGTTTGTAGCTTTTTAAAGAACAGAGTCATAAGGTGCAATTCCCCCCCCCCCTCCCTTGTAAAAAATAACTTTAAAAAAGTAAAAACCGATTCAAAACCAAAATGACCTAAAAATACTTTTTGGAGTCGGTGCCATCACTTTGAAAATTCAGCCTCACCTGTCGCAGCACCGACTCCAAAAAGAAATTGTTTCCCTAAAATGGATTCCTTTCCTTTCAATGTTCAAGAGTTAATTTAAGACTTTTTAGTGCATTTGGGTTTTGAAGTCGGTTTTTTATTACTAAAACAATAAATTACATTATGGACATGTTTAATGCACAAACCATCGAATGAACAACTGAAACATAGAACGTTTATATGAACGGTCTGGCAAGTAACACTAACTAGAACTTCCTAAGACATTGTGAAACCGCCCATAAGTACATACAGCCCAGCACCATTTAAATCCTCCTATGGGATAATAAAGCAATAGATTTTTGCGTTGGCATTAAATCACACAGGTGTTATATGGATACCACATATTCGGTGATGTTTTGTGGGGATCCATTTTGTCTCCCTTCGACCCACTTTATATTACGTAATGGATCCACAAGAAATCTGAAATTATATTTTAAAGATGTATTGTCATAAAATATGAAGTTTAAAATTTTAAAGCAAACTGTTGTATTTTTAAGATTACCTTAATCTACTCTCAAGTGAAACTTTTTACAGATTTATCATTTGTTTTTAAAAGAATTTATATTTCAAATTTAATAAATGTTTATCGATACGATTTATCGACAATTGTCAAGCATAATTATAATTAAATTGACAAGAGAACGAATGATAAACAAACGACAATCCTACCGTATAAAGTATACGTTATCTTGTTGATTTTGTAGTTACTGACCACCACTTTTTAAATGGCAATGTTACTTTTCTCTTGAAAAACACATTTCATTATTTTCATGAAAAATATCAGCTTTTTTGGGATAAAACGTTACTTACGGATGAAAATGAATATTTTTTGTCTTGCCGCTATAATTTTTACACAAAAATAAACCACATTTACCCATTTTTTCAGTCAATGTTTCTCACTGAGCTCTATCACCGTACTGACAAGACGTCATCTGTAAGTGAGGCCAAAAAGCCCGCTTCGTGGCTAAGGGGGCACAAGCGAAATTTCCCTTCATTGCGCGTCCAGTGGTTTATTCGTCCAAGAGTTGTAGCCATAATCAAACACTTGGTTAAAACAATTCAGGTACAAACACACAACGAATTATTTGATATGTATTTGTAGTTTTTTCCGAGCGTAACGAACTGATTAATGTGAAGACTTCTGGCGCAGAATCAAATAAAACAAAATGGCGAACATGGCGTCGTGCGCTGTGATTAGCCAATTGAGTGCACATAGAACACTCAAGCACTGAACTTCTGTAACGATGTAGGATATAAAACAAACACCGGACATAGAACAAATAAGCACAAAATTTTCATTTTGGAGCCGTATCACAAATAAAATGATTATATATTTTTTATGGTTTTGTAAGCAAAACGTTGTAAGTTTTTCTGAACCAACAGGACTGAAATTTAAATCTTAAAAATACTGCATCTAAAGTCAATTTTCGAAAAAATGGTCGATAGAACAAATAAGCACTGAGGCGACGTTTTGTTAACGCGAGCGCCGGTGACCTTTAGATCCGTGAACGTCTACGCTGTTACCTTAAAAAAATGAAGGTGTACTTTATAGTTATATAACAAAGACATATTAATATATACATGCCCATAGACATATGAGTTAAGGTCGTGCGGGCGGGATTTGAACCCACGACTGCTTATCTTTGTAGTCCGGAACGTAAACCACCACACTATGACGGTCGTTAAATTATCATTAAAAAATATAGTACCAAACCACTCCATGTATGGCACTGTCTTAGAATATCGACCATGTTGTTTCGTGGGTTGGCTAAGAAACAAAACTCACTACTTTTATTGAAAATACTTCAATCATGAATGATAGGCTTCATTAAATACAATTTACGTAACGAAAATATGATATTCGGACTGTTTTTATTTAGTTAGTTAGTTGTTTCTGCAGTTTTAAAGACGCATTGAGGCATTGAGACACTGACGCCATAAAAAACAGACTAAGTCAAAGTTAAGACCTCACTTTGACGTAAAGTGGTGTTTGCTTGACTATCTTTTAGCCTCTCACCGGTGATCTAGTTCTTTATACAATTTCATTGATGGTGATTAATGGGTGGGGCACGGCCATGAAATTAATATTGCTATCGGAATAGAAGGACAAGTAAAAGCTGTCAAACGAAACCGATTTAAGATGTCAGTAATTAACATAAGTAAGTAACATTTGTAGCTTTAAATGAGATAACCTTTCGATCAGGTGATTTATAACAATGTTCCTAAGTTAAATATAGTAGTTTACTGCATGATAAACAGCCGTCACAAAATGTTGAACATGCGGCTCTAGTGTAAAACTAAATATTATTTCAATCTATACTAATATTATAAAGCTGAAGAGTTTGTTTGTTTGTTTGTTTGAACGCGCTAATCTCAAAAACTACTGGCCCGATTTGAAAAAATACTTTTACGTTGGATAGTCCATTTATCGAGGAAGGCTTTAGGCTATATAACATAAAGATACGACTCATAAGACCACAGCAGAAATGAAAAATGTTGCGAAAACGGGAGAAAGATATTCCTTTTGAGAGCTTCCGCTGCATACGCTGCGGAAACCGCTTGAGTTACACAAAAAACATGTATGACAGGATTATTCAGCATTAAAAGTTCTATAATAAAATCCGCGACAGCATATATCTATCTTTTATGGTTAACTTACTACAACCTTTTTTACGTTAATAAATTTTTAAAAAAATTATGCTTTATTTTTAGAGGTGTATTATACACACAGGTATTTATTCTTATCAAAATAAATACATTCATCATCACGAGCATTTCATTTAGAACCAAGTTGCCCTTTATATCATTTGATTTCAAAAAATATCTTAGGAGCTATCACAGTTTTAACATAACTCCGCACCAAAATAATGTTCGCAGCTTAAGTACAACGTGCGCTTGCGCTAATATATTATAAAGCTGAAGAGTTTGTTTGTTTGAACGCGCTTATCTCAGGAATTGCTGGACCGATTTGAAAAAATATGTCTGTGTTGGATAGCTTATTTATCGAGAAAGGCTTAAGGATATAAAACATGACGCTGCGACGGGAGGGGAGGGAGCAAACTCAAAACGCGCGGACGAAGTCGCGGGGGACCGCTAGTGTATAAATATTCGTATATACATTCCCTGTGTTATCCTGTCTTTACTTTTTACGTAAATTAACGTTTGTAAAATAGAATAATCAAAGTGCGTACTTTATGCGCATTGGTAAATATAAGTCGTATATTAAGAGGCTTCGATTCGGACTAATTTACCTGTTGAATAATTATTTGATGGGTTATTCCCCTGTAATAAACAACAATCAATCACCGATCAAGTCACCATGTTTCAACAGAAATATTTTTTCAAAATATACACATTTTCACATAAATTTTCAAACTCAAATGAGAGAAAATTTCAGCGAGCTTTCATTGGCTTCTGAACTGACTGACAGCTGCTTAAAACGGTTCTGCTACTTCGCATCTCCCATCTCTCTTTATCACACAGTTTGCTGCTAGTGACATCTCACTTTTGTCGTCCTATTCCAAAGGGATAATAATTTTATGGGCACGGCCAGTGCCCCCGCCAAGTCGAGCGCGAAGCAAACACTGCCGTACCGTAGGCCCATTCATACCGGATACATTTCGCAGCATTTCGCCCCTATTTGAGAACCTCTGGATACGACTAGAAAACAGAAATTTTCGTCATCCAGTAAACTATAATCCCGTACTTAAAATTCAAAATTTCAAGTCAGGTTTTAAGTTCCGAAGTAAAGCGAAAGCAAAGTTTTGCATTTATGACACTTTCTCTTACTCACTCATGATCATCAGAAAAGAACTAGTGCTTTCCATAGACTCAGACAGCTGACATTAATTGATGCAGAGTTCAGGTTTAGTGGCCACATAAAGGGAAAACTTTAAATACTAGATAATCGAAGATCTAGAGTACTTGGTGACCCTGATTAGAAAACATAAGAGCCCAACCAAACTATTAGAGATACCGCCTTTACAGAAAACGTGCCGATTTTACATAAACGAAACCGTCTTAACCGACAAAAAGAATAAATAATAACGCGAATGGTCAATACGAAAATCTGTTGCTACTGTAATGGAAAAAAAGAAAGATTCGTTATAATAAAATAAAAAAAACCACTCCTCAAAAGACAAAAAGTGTGTCAACTAAGAAAATCTTATAAAATAAATCAATATGCCCATCTTTTTAAAATAAGTAGTGATATATCACCAAAAACATTACGTAAAAAACTAGTCAAGTCTCGATGAAGCTGCTTGTTTATTTTTAAAAAGTAATGAAATCTAGACCAAGTTGTGATTGCTTCATTATTATAGTAATGTTGTGGGACTTGGCCGTTAGAGAATATCCTTTGGTGTTGGTGGTTTTATCAAGCCTACAATTAAGTGTGAATCAACGTAAACAACCAAAATGATGATCCGTCGAATTTACTACAGATAAAGGCCTAAAATGACGCAAATCTCTCTATCCATTCCAATATTAATTGTTTATATGGTATTTTTATGACGTACGAATAACAAAATAATTGAGTGAAAAGCACTTAAACCTATTTACCTTTCCGTAACATCTCAATAAATCAAATAGTAAAATTGCAGCATAACGTATTAAACGTTATGCTATTAAAACAAAGACAAGACTTTATCCTCTCCTTGCTAGATGGCGCGTTACAGAGTTGACTCACGATGGTACTTCGTTTCCCAAACATCATAAGGCGACTGCGCAAAACTTATAAAGCTACCACTACGCCCCGCTAGATGGCCTTGTATTCATTTATAATACGTTGTATTCATCAATATTATAAGACGACCGGACATAAAATTACAAGGTTACCACTACGTCCCACTAGATGGCGTTGCATCTAGTTGACTCGCGGTTACGATTCGTTTGCCTTTTAGAATAAGAACCCTAGACGCAAGTTGTAAGTTAACTCTGTTTTCACTAGCTTTACCGCTCAATAGTAGCACGTTCACTGGCTCTCACTACTTGCGACCTTTGGATGTCTCTACTGTGCCTATTGTCAGGTAGCTCAGGAGTTATCCCGCGTACATAAGTAAATGTACTACTATACCTACGTAAATACAACACGTAATATATACGTTGCGTTTTATTCCCATCCGACTCTTTGCCTGCCGTACCCCTAACGACGTCATCGAACTGTTTACCTCTTTTACAAAATTCATATAAGGCCGTCCTATAATATGAATTTTACCATTACCTGCATAATGCCGTTGCATTATTTTATGGTACTTCAATTAAATGCAAATTGAGACTTCAACTCTTCAACTAAGTTTTTTTTGAAGTGAAAACTTCTTTAGCGGCGTTGAGCACTTTTGTGGGATGGGGGAAAAATGTGAAACTCGCGTCAGGACACGTGACCTGATCGAAAAACCGTAAGACGGTTGGCGAAATTATGGATGTAAGTTGATTTTTCTGAGAGATAAACTTTTTAATGTAATTTAATATAATATAAATTGTAATGTTTGTGTACGATAGCGCCATAAATAAATATTGTATTCTTTAAAAATATTATATTATTATTATTATTGTATTCTATCACAAAAATGATAGTACTTTTATATTGATAATAACTATTCCAAAAAATCAAAAATGCACAACGTGGATATTCAAGTTTTCACTCCTGCCGGCACTCCCGGAGTGCTTTCACAGTTTTTTTTTAAATCACCATTGAATTATGCTACTATGTATGGAAATGACATCCCGAGGAACCTCGTGAGAATATTTTTTTGGAACCGGACATCAACGCATGCGCGGCATCCCAGTCACTTACTCCCGCTCGTAGCGATTGGTAGCGATATGCAATGTGATATTTGGTCAATTAATTCGTCAAAAATGACGTCTTGCGTTTTAAAATCATGCAACAATCAAATCCACAAGAAATAAAAAGATACCGGCGTTACTTTTCAGCGTTAAGTAAATAAAATGTTAACTGTAACCTACTTAATATTTTTTTCAAATGTTTTAAATGTATTGTATGAAATAGCTGCCATTTTATACATAAATCAAAGATTATAAAAAGTGACTCGCATAGATTGGTAAAGTAGGTAATAAATGAGGTAAGGAAATGCGATGTTGTGCTACTTCTAATAAAATGTTTTTACATCAGTAGTTTTTACGAGTAATTTTGTAAGAAAAAAATTAAATAAAGAAAAAGATGAATGAATTTATGATAATTTAACGATCCCCCGTGACTTTAACCATCCTCGTAGGCTGTAGCGTAGCGTTTATAAATAAATATTAATCCATGTTAGTAGCTATTATACATTTAAATAAAATAATAGTCATTCAAATAGGTATACCACGCACAAAAGCCTGTGTCACTCCTGCAGTTTCATAATCAACATTCAGATTTCAAAGAATACATCAGTCTGTTGACAGTTCACGTCACGCTTAGCGTCTCTATACGTAATAGTAATACCTAGATGGCTGTTATTAGTGTGTGTTTGATTTCATAATTAGTGCGTTCTTGACACATCTAATGACAAAAAAAACCGGCTAGTGCAAGTCGGACTCGCCTACTGAGGATTTCGTGCCAACTTCATCTGAATAAGGGATCTATTTACTTCCACTAAGCTATATTACCACAATATTTTTTTGTGTTATATTTGCGGTAGTTGAAAATGTGCTATATCTCAAAAACGACCAGTTTGATACCGTCCAAACCAACTTTCGTTAAAAGTTAACATTTTACCACTTTGGAAGCGTATACCTCGCAACAGTTAGACTTTTTAGAGAAAATGGTTTTAAGAACCCCACCTTCATTTTAAAATAACTATGCAAAGACACACAAGTATAGGTTTGACTATCATTATTTTTTATTTGTATGCCCCCTGAAATATCTTTTTTTTTATTTTTAAGTTATGACAATCGTAAAGCGATTAATTAACAGGATACATGTACCTTCCAAAATTTCAACAGTGTGTTGCTTATATTACAGAATAAAATGACTGTGACATACGGACGGACAGACAGACTTGACGAAACAATAAGGGTTCCATTTTTTCCATTCGGCTACGGAACCCTAAAAACTGCTGATTGTTTCTCACATTTATAACAAAAAAATACGCTGCATCCAAATTATGTAGTGTAAACTATTTTACGGTATTATAGATAGGGTATCTAGTTAAATTATTTATTCGCTTTTCGTAATTGTTTAACAAAATTCGACCTATTTATTAAATATAGACATTTAGTAGTAGTAGTATTCATTTTCAATACAAAATATACGCCCGACTACGTGGTGTGTTTGTAGTTGTGGTACGGTTGGGTAGACTCTAAAACAAAAATTTTTCAAACATAACAACGCATAAACTCCTTTTTTAGCAGGATAAATCTATTCATAACTAGAATACATTTAACACAAACACTATTGAAGTTTTACATAATAATATTTTCCCTTGCGGAAAGACTTAAAACTGTACCTACTAGTAGGTACAGTTTTGCAACATTATTTAACCAAGTTTTATTTCATTCAAAGTTATATTATTTGAATTGGCTTGCCTAAAATTAAAATTGTGTTTTTAATACCTTACCAAATCAGAAAACTCTAGGCTGTATGAATGTTGTTGCCTATGTAGCGTAAAGTGATTAAGGATAAAAAAAGGTTATTTATATTTTTGGCGCGAAACATACTCTTACTAATCTGTGCAAGCCATGTTACGGAATAGGTAATTAAAAAAAAGAATTGGCGCGTAACGCAATACTGCTTTTCACATTTTGCATTTTGCATTCAGTCTTTTGTTTAACATAAAATTTAATACTTCCCATTATTTAAATAAAAAAATATTTAATTGTGTTTGAAAATGTTTTCTCAGGAAGAACAACAAATAGAAATTTGTCTGCTAAAGACAAATTTGGAAAAAATTGGAGATGATTTGTTTGTTCAAGTAAGTGTTTAAAGCAGAATTATGTTTTTTATAGCGATATTGAATTTACACGTCACTAAGTAAGGTATGTTAATGCTAATTTAAAGAGAGTTGGTCTATCTGTATTTATAGTAGAAATCGTGCGACTTCTTTCTCTTCTCTTTTCTTTAATTTCTTAACTACACATTTTCCGACCTCCGTGGTCGAGTGGCTAGCACGCTGGTCACAACCGTCGCCATCTCGTGAGGTTCCGGGTTCGATTCCCGGTCGGGTCAATGTAGAAAACGATCTTTTCTATATTGTCTCGGGTCTGGGTGTTGAGGTACCACCGTTGTGTATGATTTCCATAACACAAGTGCATTGGCTGCTTACTTTGGGATCAGAGCAATGTATGTGATTGGTGTCAAATATTTATTATTTATATTTATATTTCCAATTTTTTAACTTAGTGAAGTTCAATGTCATTGTAGACTGATGTGTTGACTCTTTCCTAATGCTTTGTTTTAAATTGCAGAATTCTGCGTTGCCGGATTTGGATGCCGAAAACGAACAAAAATATCGAGAGACTATGGCGGCGCTGAGGGTGGCGCGCGCTCTCAACGCGGAGAGGGAACGTCTCAATTTGGAGAATGGTGAGCAGATTAGTATAGTGACCAAGTTCCATAGTATAACCCGTCCCGTGATCGCCTTTGTGAAGGGGCGACACGGGTAGTGATACGATTTTTATGATAAACTTGTTTTTGTCAGACTATCGAGCTTTGTACGTTAATATAAGTGTTTATTTCTTTACAAAACCTTACATATGATATATTTTAAGAAAGAAGAAGAACCATGCTATCCTGTAATTTTATCAGTAGTTCGTCTGCTACTTCCTAGTAATAAAAATAAAAATAAATATTTTGTTTATTTTCGTTACCTTATTACCTAAAACTTGCCGCCATTAATCTGCAAAGTATAAAGTAGCTGCGCACTGTTTTTCGGCACAACACAATACACTCACTCTTTTCCTTTCGATTTCACTAAATCACTATAAATCTAATACAAAACATAATTGTTTACGCAAACGAAAAAAACCGGCCGGCCATGGCAAAAATGGCGATCAGGTCGACTAATATTGCTTTTAATTTTTTTTTTTGGTGCTGCTACTACAAAATTCTTTTGACGAGCACTTACGAAGCTAGTAGATAAAACTGCAGAGTGAATTAAATTTTCTACCAATGAAAAATTGTCAAGATAAATCCATAGACACGACCTCAAATGTCATGTTTGTGTTAGGCACACCACGTGTGCGTAGGACGCTACTGGTACATTTTGAGTTACGCACACGTGTGGTGCGCAGGACGTTTGACGGGATAAAACAATATCGATAGGCCTATTGGATAGTATCGGTATTATCGATAACTCAGTTTGGTGCAATACCATGCCGATTGTGTCAAAGCTCGATATTGAACTATTGGATTTATATTGATAATTGATATATATCCATAAAGAATCGATATAAATCGGATAAATGTCGATGGTGCATTCAGATATTAAGTTTCGTTTATTTATAGTTGGAGATAATCATAAAATTATTATTCCTATCGGAAGAGAAGGACAAGTAAAAGCTGTCAAACGAAACCGATTTTAGGTGTCAGTAACTAAGTAAGTTTGTACCTTCCCGATCAGAAGGTCTAAACAGCAAAATGTCCTATATCGCGAAAAGCTTAATGAGCAGTAAGCCTAATTAGGAAAAGGTCCACTTAGCAAAACGTCCAACTCTCAGATGGTCCATATAGCAGAACGTCTACTTCGCAAATCGACTATTTTAAAAGGTGTACTCTCATGGCAGAAAATAAAATGGCTCACAATCAGAAGGTCTAAATAGCTAAATGTCCAATAGCGCGAAACGCCTAATGAGCAATAAGGCTAATAAGGAAATGGTACAAGTAGCAAAACGCCCAACTCTCAGATGGTCCTTATAGCAGAACGTCTACTTCGCGAATCGTCATACTCGCAAAATGTCTGAATACTCAGCAACATATTTTTTATATCATTACTTGTTTCATTTGCTACATCTGGAGCTTAATGGACACATTAGTAGGTACGTATATACTGCATGGTCCATTCACGTAACTTTTAACCGACTTCGAAAAAGGAGGAGATACTCAATTTGACTGCATGTTTTTTTTATTTATTTTTTATCTCTTATAGCAGTCATGATGATATCATTTTTTTTTAATTTACGTAAAGGATATTCTCTGATATTGTCATTTAGCTGTGATGATATAACTTGTATTATGTGAGTTATATGTATATGCGTACTACTTGACAAAAGACGAGAAACCTACAAAAGCTTTTTTAGTCTTATCATTATCAAACAACATTTTGAAATAGATATGATGGCCATTAAATGCCATTATGACCGTTTTCCTATTCATACCAAGATTTCTAGTGAGTCTCGCATGGGGTCTTGGGGGGAGGGCCGCACAAAAGGCTCGGCGGGAGTATGGTTGCACTAGAAGGATGGTGGATGGATGCTGCACTAGAGGCAGCTCAACATGAATATTAAATCGAAGCCAACCCTGCTACTATTCCATAAAAGCTCTCAGAAAAGAAGCCTCATCGCAAGATCGCAAATACAAGAATATGTCATTTGAAGGAATTTTGTGCAGAAATATCGATTTAATGTTTAATGCCAAGTACAAGAGGGAGCTGCAAAAGCTTGAAAGCTTTGATTTTTTGGTAATCATTGGTCATATCAAAAGGATATTAGGTGCATACATTTTGGGGTCTTTTTGGTTCATGGCATCCTTATAATTTAAAAAAAAAACCTAGAGCTTTATAACAAATTTATTAAAAAATAAAGTAAGAAACTAACAAATGATTAAATGAGATTACCTTTTGTTAAGGGTATTTATACCAATCTTCCTAAGTTAAACATATTAGTTTACCGCATGATTAACAGTCGTCACGAATATCGAAATGCAGCTCTAGTGTAAACTTAAATATTATTTCTTTATACAAAATATCCAAAGATATGCATTACCTGTGTTATTCTGTCTTTAGTTTTTTACGTAAATTAACGTTTATATAATAGAATAATCAAACTGCATACTTTTAAATTGAAGCGCATTGGTAAATATTAGTCGTATATTAAGAGGCGTCGATTTGGACTCATTTACCAGTTGAATGATTATATTTTGTTTGGGTTATTTCGCTGTAATGAACAACAATCAATTACTGATTAAGTTACCATGTTTCAGGAGTTTTTTTTAAAAATATATACAATTTCTATTAAATAAAAAAAAACAATGATATTTTTTTTCTGCGAGCCTTCATGGGCTTCCAAACTGACTGACAGCCGCCAAAAACGGTTCTGCTACATCGCATCTCCCATCTCTTTTTATCACACAGTTTGCTGCTAGTGTTATCTCGCTCTTGTCGTTCTATTCCAAAGTGATGATAATTTTATGGAAATAATTTAAGTCCTGGCAAAGGTCGTAAGTAAAAGGATTGTTATCCGAGAAACTGTTGTACTATGGGAAATCAAATTTTTATTTAAATGGCAGAGCCGGCGGGGACCACTTTCTTAAGGATAAATAAATATCCCATACCTTAATTTCAAAATGAACACACCATATTTTATACAAGTAAGTATTTTACTTCTCAAGGCAAGTGGGCACGTTGTTGTCTAATGGTTAAGAGTATTTTTAACACTCACAGTGTCATATTTTATATTCATAAAGATGAAATAAGAAACCAAAAATTTGCGCACGGGCGGGACTCGAACTAGCAACTTTCTGGCTAAGATAAGAGACCACAAATTTTCAAGGTCGGACTGACAGCACGGTAGCCCAAAGCAAGCGTAGCAACGGTAGCATTTGGTAGAGCGTTTGACCCGGTTAGCCAGCAAGTTGCTGTTCGAGTCCCGAATTTAGATTGTTACAACAATCTAAATTTTATTAAAATTGATATGAATAAAAGCACAAAATTATAAGTAGTAGACGATAATCATAATATCGATTTATAGTTACCTAATATTATATTTACAAATAATTATTAGTAGCATATTCATAGGCACCTGCATAGTATATTTCTTTAATATGCCTTGAATAATCTGTACCTAAGAAACGGAACCCTTATAGTTTCGTCGAGTCTGTCTGTCTGTCAGTCTGTGCGTATATTACAGCTACTTTATTCTGAAACCATAAGCATTACACAAATTAAACTTCGTAGGAAGGTGTATTTTGTTAACCGCTTTACGGCTATCATAAAAACATAATTTAATTTTTTCCCAGGTTACATGAAACCAAAACAAAAATATGTTTTTTTTTGCTCAAACCTATTATACATGCGGGGTGCCAATATAGATAGGTCTTTTAAAATGACATTGAGGATCCTATAACGTTAGTATGATAAACGCGTCCAAATGAGTCTCCCCCCCCTCTGTAACTTTTGAACTAAGCTAGTAAACAATTTGAAAAAATACACGATGTAAATATTTACAAATACTTTTAAAGGATATTTAAATTAATTTAAACGAAATCGAAGTTATAGTTTTTGAAATAAATAAATATTGGACACCAATCACATACATTGCTCTGATCCCAAAGTAAGTCTCCAATGCACTTGTATTATGGAAATCAGAAACAACGGTGGTGCCACAACACCCAGACCCGAGACAATCTAGAAAAGATCGTTTTCTACATTGACCCGATCGGGAATCGAACCCGGAACCTTCCGGAGCGCATTTTCAGCAACCGCCAATATAACTTTTTCCTTTTTACAAACACTATGAATAACAAAGTTATTTTTGCTGTCAACAAAATATTGTGGTATTTTGGCTAAGTAGAAGTAAGTGGACCCCTTATTTAGTTAAACGGCACGGAACCCTCAGTGCGCGAGTCCGACTGGCACTTGGCCGGGTTTTTTTATAAACTCCAGTGTTCGTAACAATATTTTTTCAGAATACCGTGATTACGCGAACAAAAATGAGTTACAACAACAATAAGCGGCATTAATTTCGTTCCGTTGCAGTGAAGCTAACAGCCAAACGGATGCAGCTTAAGCGACAGTGCGTGGACATAACCAAAACGCTGGAGCTCGCGCGGGGGAGTCGCAACGACCTCGTGACCTCATTGAAGCAGGAAGAACAGGAAATGGAACTGCTCATGTATGAATTACGATATAAAACTAATTACTGCGCTCTTCAGGCTTCCAAACCCGAAATAGGTAGGTACCCAAGTAACAATTTAACGTCGTATAAAGGTTAAGTAAACGTTATCTGAATACCATACATCGCTATAATAAAGTCATACTAACGTTATAATAACGTTTACTAAACGCGAAAATGGCCCCAGTTATACGACCTAAATAGTCGTATAATGGTCATACAGAAAGCTCGAGCCAACTTCGTTAACGTCATTCAACAGTCGTACAAATGTTAAGTGATAACCACTTTCGTCGCGCAGTAGTCGTTTGTGGTTCGAAGATTTAATTTAGTGTAAAATAAATACTACAAGGAAATGCAATAAATACTACAAGGAAATACGAGTGTTATTTAATTTTCATATCTTGCTTACTTTATCTGTCTCTCATGCTATTTAGTTTGACTGGGAACTAAAGTTGTATGATAATATACCTATGTGAATACTATTCAGATTTTCATGCCCCCTCGTAATTTTGTGTTTAAATCATTATATTTTCATTAACAAAAATAGTTTTGTTTTTTTAAGTTGCTTTTGTCGCACACTTACCTCTGTACGACCTGATGATGATGATCATGGTCGCCATGACAGCTAGCTATTAGAGTAACTTCCGTAAATATGGCCGTCTAATCATTATAAAGTCAAAACCTGACTTAAATGCGACTGCAAGTTTGATTAAAGTCAGGACAGGGCTTTAAACGGACATCATGTAATATAAAGGTTATATTTGAGTCGTCAATGAACAACCCAGTCATTTAAGAGTATTTAATTGACCGCTGTAAAACAAGGTACTGATTGTTATATAAACGGCACTATGAAAACGTCTATATAACATCCACGTTGTATAAATGTCGTATAAAGGTTTTCCAAAAACATAATTTGGTTTGTTTAAAACGTTTATTGGACTATAACGTTAGTATGACTATTGCGTTATCGTACAAACGTTTTAGCTAAGACTGTAATATAACGTCGTATCGTTTAGTCTCCCCAACGTTGCTAATACCAGTTTACTATGACATATTCGTCGCACGACTAATTAGTTGCATTAAAGACATCTATAGGACCTGGTAGTCATCTCATTACCATTGTAAGACGGCTATCCAACTTTAGGTTGTACAAGTCAAGACTTATAAGACGTATTTGTTTGTTGGGTACCCACTCCGCTTCTGAGGCCTTCTCTAACTCATCACGTCATTGTTGTTAACCAAAAATCTTTTGTTTGCGCGGCCTGAGAAGCTGACGGGTATCTGAAGTGCAGAAGGAGAGAACAGACTGGTTAAAAGTAACATGCAATTTATCCCAGGCAATGAAATAATTAGCCATTCATTATTGCAATAACACACATTATAACCATTCGGTCCTCTATGGCAAAGCTAAAAAGAGGGTCATGATTCTGACCGAAATTATGATCGCTTACTAGGTACGCTTTAATGGCCGGTTTGATGATTGATAGTTGACTCAACTAATGGTTAAATATGGGCGGTTAAATATATGTGTATACGATTGTGCGACTTTGAACAAAAAAATTAACTTTAAAAAAAAGTAAAAAACGACTTCAAAACCAAAATGCACTAAAAAGTCTTAAATAAACTCTTCACCATTGAAAGGAAAGGAATCCGTTTTAGGCAAACAATGTCTTTTTGGAGTCGGTGCTGTGATAGTTGATGCTTGATGGTCAAAGTAATGGCACCGACTCCAAAAGGAAATTGTTTGCCTAAAACGGATTGCTTTTTTTTAAAAGTTAATTTTATTTCTTCATTTTTAGTGATTACATAAGAGGAGGGGGGGGGGGGGGGGGAGTTGCACCTTATGATTCCATATTTTTGAGAAGCTACAAATTACCTGTCATAAGTTCTGTCATTATAATTACTGAACTCAAAAGCGTTAAGGAGTTCCACCATCAGCTCAGCCCCACAAGATGTTGACTATCAGACGTAACAACACGTCAACATTAAGATTCTAGTAAAGAAACACTATACGTGCCTTTAAAATTTGAGGGTTTCCCTCGATCACATCAAGATCCCATCATTAGATCCCAAAACGGAAAAAATCGGACCAACTAGAAGGTACACTCTCTAAGGAGACGATACAATTTTTCGATTCATTCTACAAACGACTGAGATATGAGGTAACAAACATACAAAAAAAAAACATATAGTCGAATTGATAACCTCCGCCTTTTATGAAGTCGGTTAAAAAATCCGTAACTATTTAGTTTTTTATTTTAATTATATACGGTCAAATGCGATATTACATCAAGGTATTTTTAGAGTTCCGTAGCCGAATGGCAAAAAACGGAACCCTTATAGTTTCGTCAAGTCTGTCTGTCTGTCTGTCCGTCCGTATGTTTTTACTAAGTAAATTTAAAAGCAATTATCTTTTATTTCTTACTTAAAATAAACTTATACCTGTAAACTATTCATTAAGATGAAATAAGAAACCAAAAACTTGCGCACGGGCGGGACTTGAATCAGCAACCTTTTGGCAAACCGGGCCAATCGCTCTTACCAATTGAGCTACCGTGCTGTCAGTCCGACCAGGCGAAATTTGTGGTTTCTAATGAAAACGTCAATTGCGTGACGCTTAGCGCCATCTAGCCGTCTGTTTATGAAACGGATGGCCCAAGCAGTTATTCTTTACAGAATAAATTCATCTTGGAAATTGATGTCGCTTCGCTATCTCATGCTTTAGAATGTTTTTTTTAAAACACTAACAGTGTCATATTTTATATCCATAATGATGAAATAAGAAACCAAAAACTTGCGCACGGGTGGGACTTGAACCAGCAACCTTTTGGCAGACCGGGCCAAACGCTCTTACTAATTGAGCTACCGTGCTGTCAGTCTGATCCGGCGAAATTTGTGGTTTCTTATGAAAACGTCAATTGCGTGACGCTTAGCGCCATCTAGCCGTCTGATTATGAAACAGATGGCCCAAGCAGTTATACTTTACAGAATTAATTCAACTTGGAAATTGATGTCGCTTCGCTATCTAATGCTTTAGAATGTTTTTTTAACACTCACAGTGTCATATTTTATATTCATAAAGATGAAATAAGAAACCAAAAACTTGCGCACGGGCGGGACTTGAACCAGCAACCTTTTGGCAAACCGGGCCAAACGCTCATACCAATTGAGCTACCGTGCTGTCAGTTTTTTGGTTTCTTATTTCATCTTTATAAATATTAAATATGACACTGTGAGTGTTAAAAAAACATTCTAAAGCATGAGATAGCGAAGCGACATCAATTTCCAAGTTGAATTTATTCTGTAAAGAATAACTGCTTGGGCCATCTGTTTCATAAACAGACGGCTAGATGGCGCTAAGCGTCACGCCATTGACGTTTTCATAAGAAACCACAAATTTCGCCGGGCAGGACTGACAGCGCGGTAGCTCAATTGGTAAAAGTGTTTGGCCCGGTTTGCCAAAAGATTGCTGGTTCAAGTCCCGCCCGTGCGCAAGTTTTTGGTTTCTTATTTCATCTTTATGAATATAAAATTTGACACTGTGAGTGTTAAAAAAACATTCTAAAACCTATTAACTATTCAAAGATATTGTAAAGGTCTTCGTAGATACTATTTTATAAGCCGACTGTGTTCAGACGAATACCCACTTATAGCACGCCTCGGTGGATTTAGCTTAAAAATTGTTTTTGTTTCTTACCAAGCCATAACTGTCCTACTGCTGGGCAAAGGCCTCCTCCAATCTTCACCAGTGGTTGTAGTTACCCGTCTTAGCTGGCCAGTCTTCGCAGAAGTAGTCTAGATCATCTTGTGGCGAAGTGCCACATAGATACTTTTTAAAATTCAAAACTTTTTTTTGACACTATCAATCTTTGAGCTGTCTTCAAAAACAATCGATAATTGCGACATTGAGTTTTCACAAAGGAACTTTATAATTATTTAATTTTGCATCCTAGTTTTATGTCTTCATCCTTTTTGTCTTATTGTCGTCAATATTTCTCCTTTTCTAATCTGTGTTGTGGATTGTGTGAGTGTATATATGAACTGTAAATAAACATCGTGTAAATAGACTTCTACTTCTTTTGATACGAACATCCTTCTACATTCTCTAGCGACATTATCTTCCCCGACTCTAACAGTATTTCAGTCGCTTAATGGCCTCGTCAGTCTCAATTTCTGTTATATCTCGTTTGCTGTAGTCGAATTGGTCAAAACTCTTGTTTTTGTTTGAATATAAAGATTTGTAGAAATCAGTGCAAATATTCATATTTTTAACGGTTGTTATATGTTATACTTAGTTCAACCCAAAGATTAGATACAATTTTTTCCCTGTTTGCAGCCTTTTTTAGCAATCCTTGAAGACGTGTTTGTCGCCAATTCAATTCTTAATACTAATGGTGTGTTTTATTTTATATTATTTATACTTTAATGCACAACCAAAAAATTTGTACAAAAGGCGGACTGAACGCCATATGGCATTCTCTACCAGTCATACCTTTGGGCTAAGGAGAAATGATTGTAGGCGGTGCGACAGAAAAAAAGAAAATGGGTTACTATTAAAAGAAAAAAACGATAAATTTCACACATAAAAAAAATACATGAAAAACATATCTCATAAAACAAAACAAATAACTACAATTTACAATAAGTACAATATGATCTAATAAATATTACCTATACATAACGCAAGCGATAAAATAATACATATACTTGTTTCGTCATACTATAATAATTATATACTATGACGATGTATTAGAAGCTTATGGATTACGCTTTGTTTATGCTTCCGATATACAAATGTAGAAAGTGTGCACGGACGAGTCTCTTAAATGAAAATTTACTGGGAGCCTGTTGAATTCCAGGGCATTCCAGAGACGAATGGCCTGGACAATAAAAGAGTTTGAAAGGAAACCTGTGCGGTGAGGAGTGGCGAGAGAAAGTTTATTAGAAGGGCGCAGCGGACGCGAGTGCGTGGCATTTTTTAACTTACGTAAATCCTTTCAGGTGTTGCGCTTGACTTTTTAATCTAAAACTCGGAACTCCGTCGTACCAATTTCAGTTTGTAATCTTACGGATATCAGGTCTAAAGTTTTCTGTATTGATTTATTATTGTTTTTTTTTCTGTCTTTTGGATTCCGGAAACTATGTTATTATCTACATGTTATATATTGACCACTGACAGTTTGATTTTCTTCTATATTCAGTCCACTGAAATAATATAGTACATTGTTTACTATAGGAATAAAGTAATGTCTTACGGCAAAGGTGCCATTGAGTCATGAGGAAAACGAAAGAATTATAATTAATTTTGACTACTAGTTTTACTTCCGAGTGGCAACGAGGGAGGTAATAGAAAATCCTGAGTGTAGCGAAGGTTTTAAGCTGGCCCAAGACGAAGACAACTTTATTTCCGTGGTGAATACTCTGCTTTTCGCTTCTCTTTGCAAGGCCATTTATTAGATTGTCTACTAAGGTCATACTAATTGTAACATAAACGCACGCAATGCGCTGCATAAAATCACAAGTTATCATTTATAAATAAATACGATCCAGTTTAGTAAGTATAACGATCTGAAAGAAACTGCCCGTCCACCCTTTTCCGAACGTAGCGATTACTTGCTTAATGGTTAACAAATCAAAAAGATGTCACGCAACATTACACTGCTAAACAAATCTATTCCTTACCATAATTTATAACATTCACAAAGACAAAACATTCACTTTGACAATGAGATTAAATCGATTAAATAATAAAATAATCTATGTTTTCATATTTTCAAAACAATAACAATTTATTTTTAGGTTTAGATTTGGTGCCCCGTGGCATACAGCCAAATCACTAAGTATTTACATACTTTTTTATCTTAGAGGCGGCGCGTGGCCATCTCGATTTTCGAATTATGTCCTCATTGGTGCGATCTCGCGCGCACAGCTGATTTTCATAGGTACGTCATAGGCAGCGATGGCTCTTCATAAAATATTTGAAAGAAAGAAACATTTTATTCGACCGAATACATTGAGAGAAAAAAAACATGCAATAAAAAAAACACAGCACTATTCGAGTCGAAAAGGCACCCGCTCAGCATAAGTCGTGGCAGCGGAACGCATACCACGACGCTGATTTCCAGCGGGTGCCTTTGTGGGTAGAATTAAATGCTGAATTAAATGTTAAAATAATAAAATACAACAATAAAATGCGATCGAATGCAAAATAAAATAATAATAATAACATGAACCATTAAACAAACAAACAATATTAAAACAAAGACAAATGCTGTCACAAAAATATTTAAAAAATAAAAACAATTAGAATTAAAGAATTATAATTTACAATAATATTATATTATTATTAAAAATATAATCATTCAATAAATCATTACAATTACATTACAATTAAAAGAATTAAATTGAAAAAAAGAGATAAAAGTTTTTAACAATAGAATAACAATCAATAACCATAAATAGAACAATCGAAGCCTATAGATGGTAACCCTTAAATATATATGTGCGTTCAGCCTTCGGGTCATATAAGAGGTTATGAGCTCTGCGGTTAATTGTTGCTGAGCTCAATATTTATTTCCGGCACAAGCCCTGCGAAAAGACAGAAAGAGAAAAAAAAAACGAACGATTCTAAGCAAATGAAGCGAAAAATAAGTTCCAAGTTAAATGTCTCATAGTTTGTAGCGAGGTCTTCATAAGTGTGTCGCTTTATGCTCGTATTAAGCTTTTTTTAGGTTTCCGCTTGCAGCAATTTAAAGTGAAATTGCAGTTTTGTTTTGATTGACCTACGATTTGAACTGAATTTAATGTGATTAATTACACTCGCGTCTTTGAAAATTAAATACTTTTTTTAAATTGAAATGATAAGCGGTTGAGCTCTATTAATGAATCACTCGCTTAGAAATGGCGTGTGATTTTCGTTTGATAGTGAACTAAATATCAAAGAATACCGAGCAAAATATACACGTGAATACTTACCAAATGAAGTATACTCTGTGTAGAATTATACAGTTTTCTCATTCGAAAATAGCATATTTACATTAATAATGTGTTACACCATTTTTAAACCAAGCAAACCTTAATACAAAGAAATAGAAGACTTACAAATCTAGTTTAGGATGTATGAAAACGAATGAGACCACAATTATTTGTCTCACATTCCTGTAAGGTTTACCATTTTGGAAACCCCCGCAACCATATTTGAAATGTGAGCATTTCCGTAAATTCTTATTTATGTAAAATTTCATG
The DNA here is from genome assembly GCA_963924145.1 of Pyrausta purpuralis. Taxonomy (NCBI): domain Eukaryota; kingdom Metazoa; phylum Arthropoda; class Insecta; order Lepidoptera; family Crambidae; genus Pyrausta; species Pyrausta purpuralis. Next base: position 10,940,145 of record OZ001650.1, read on the forward strand.
CACAAAATATAAAATTGGACATAATGCGGACTTTATGCCAAAAGCATTCTCTAGCAGTCAACCATTTCTAATAAAATAACTATTTAACGCTTGTCAGCTTGTTACAGATCAATTTAACAATAGCTTATGACTTGCATTCAAATCGTAAGGATAAAAACCATCGTATAACGCTACATTCTACACACTTTATTTCAGACGTAAATACGAAGATTCCTTGCGTGAAAAAGCCGACCGTTTCAGGAAAACGAGCTCATTTTATGTAAGTAAAATTATATCTCATATTACTAATATTCTAGGTATTAGACCGCACTTAATAATCCCATTAAAAGCGTCATTATTTGTTCTGGAAACGTCCATAAATCTTTGTTTAATTAGCATCCAAATAGCGATTTGTAAAAGCATTTAGAATTTCAAACGATTTGAACAAACAATATCAGCTGTGGTTTGCTTTGTACTATAATATTATTGATGGGAATCACTTAATCGTTTTTAACAATACCTGATTTGTTTTATTAAATTACAACTTTTGTAATTAACTCTAAGAGTACCTATTTTTTATTTTGTAAATTATGTATGAACTTATTTTGAATAAACATGTTGTTGTTTTTACATAAGAATGAAAACGCAATGAAAGCGGAATTGGAGAAATTTACTCGTACAATAAAAGAACTGGAAGATGAAATGGTGCATCGCGAGAACACTGTGGCCGAATTAAAAGGGAGACTGGACAATCTTGAGCCCGGAGTGCCGGAAAATTTTCTGGAAATACTGTAAATATTCCACGATTATTCATTTCGCGACATTTATTTTTGTCCTTCCCCCCAATATGAGGTATTGCCCTAGAAATTAATTTTATTAAATTTTTAATGGCCCCTCACTTGCTAACAGAAAATTGTTTTTTTTGACGTTAAAAAATCAGTTGCACTTAAACACATTTGTGTTTGTGTGTTACATGACACGTGACATGAGTTACAGTAAAACACCAACACAATACCAGAGTAATCCATATGATAATAAGTTAATTTAACTACGTATTTCATTTACTTTCATCAACACAGAGCTTTCATAAGAGAATTTCAGAAAAATTTTGTAAAATGGGCTGGGTCGCGGTCTGAAGAGTATGGGTTGCAATGCGGGGTGAGACAGGGGGGATTGACATCACCCAAGCTTTTCAACCTATACATCAACGGACTGATCGAGGAGCTCAGCAGCACCTATGTAGGCTGTCACGTAGGTGGGGTGTGTATTAATAACATTAGTTACGCCGATGACATGGTGCTGCTGAGCCCATCGATCGGAGCATTGAGAAAACTACTTCGAATGTGTGAAGATTATGCACTGACACACGGGCTCAGATACAACTCGCTTAAAAGCGAGTTCATGGTTTTTCGGGCTGGGGCGGCCGGAAACCAGAGGAGTGTGCCCTCTATTTCTCTCGGTGGCACCAGACTGAAGAGAGTTGAACAATTTAAGTATCTGGGCCACTGGGTCACTCATAACCTCTCGGACTCTGTGGATTTGGAAAGGGAGCGTAGGGCGTTGTGTGTTCGCTGTAACATGTTGGCTCGCAGATTTGCACGTTGTAGTAAACAAGTCAAGCTGACGCTTTTCAAAGCCTACTGTCAATCGTTCTACACGTGCAGTCTGTGGGCGGACTTTACGCAGCGGACGTATAGTGCACTACGCGTTCAATACAACAACGCGTTTAGGATGCTGTTCGGCCTGCCACGTCATTGTAGTGCGTCATCCATGTTTGCCGAGGCGCACGTCGATTGTTTCTATACGATCATTAGAAAACGGTGCGCCTCGCTATCGGCACGCTTGCGATGCAGCTCCAACGGCATCCTAAACGCGCTGGCTGACCGGTGGGACTCCCCTCTGCTGCGCCGCTGGCTGCAGCTTCATTCCCCTGCCACCCGCTATCACAACATCTAGTGTGGTAGTCCTACCAAAAGCCATTTAAATATTATAATTTTCGTAATATGTTAAAAAAATATCACAATTACTAACAATAGAATAAGACCAATATTTTACTAACACTATATGGATTTTAATCTGAAATAAATAACTTGAAAAAAAAAAAAAAAAAAAAAAAAAAAAAAAAAAAACAACACGAAATAATTGGCATATAAGATACGATTACTATAATCTTCTACAACAACTCTATTTACACTAGTCTTAACCATATCAGAAAATGAACACCTAAGGTTTTAAGTAACCGAATCTAAGTTAGTGAATATTGGTTTTCTAGTCTTAATAGAGAATCCGAAAAAAATACCACACTAACAACTTTATTTGGACTATAAACTATTTTTGTGGTCGGAGAATTTCACATTTTCCAAAGTGATTTTTGCATTCACAGTGCAGAAACAGTTTAGCGCAGTCGTTTGTAGTAAAGAGATCATTTGGTTCGTCTTATAAAACAAACAATCATATCTTTTATAAAGAATACAGAAAAATACGATGTCGGTTATTACGACGAGGACCTTAGTGTTACAATAACCATGCATAGTCCTTGTATTGGTGTTATGTGATGTCTATGAAGTTGGACAGCTATTCAAAGTTTGTTTTATTAGTAAAATAAAATAATACATAGCTTTACCGTACCTGTATTAAGTAATAAAAGTCTTATATGGACCATATTTACTGAATTTCTCTCTGCTGCGTCGCGTTTCTTTGTTGTTCGTAATTGTCATTTATATTTCACAGAGGAAAAGCGGAGATAGACGAAGAAATCAAAAAAGCTTCAGCCAAATACGATGCTTTGTTAGAGAAAAGAAATAATCTTCTTAACACTTCAAGAAAATAAAAATTAAAAATACCTACTCTTTCGAATCTTGTTTGCGTATGTCATGCCAACAATTTAATGTAAGTGTATTTTATTTTTACTAATGAATAAAAAGTTTTTGTCATTTGCAATTAATTTTTAATTCTAGTTTTTTGTCTAAATTAAATTAAAGCGTCGCTATTTCAATGTGTTAAATGCTCCATAACCTTATGTTACGTCCACTGGCTAGCCTTCAGGATCAGCAGGGTAGTTCTTCAATGAAGTCGTTTATTAACGTAGAAATAATTCGTTTATTAAGAGCGGTTATATTCGGTTAACAGTGACTATGCGAATAGAATGACTAGCAAAAATGTAAAATCGTAATACAAATGGTTGACAGCGCCATCACTCGGAGATCTTGAGAACTTCATCCAACGATCGTGCGGTCGATAACATCAGTCGCGTAGCGCTGCTCGTTGATTGATTGTAGTAGATGAGTAAGTAGGCGCTAGATGGCGCCATAGGTCCGTAACACCTTATTCTTTCGCCTTTCAATTGTTATTATTAAGGTGTATCTCAACGCTTTACTTGAAAAAGTGCGTCAAATTACGTATCTAGGTATTTAAGCCATAATAATAACAAAAACCGAGTTAAGAGTAGCTAGCAGGTAACAAAATCATACGAGATCAGAAAAAACTGACGGTTTACACAAAAACTACTCGGACAATGACATTTACAGATTTGATGTAACCGTTTTTTCACTTTTTTCCGTGAATCATCATCATGATAAAACTAATCAGCAATCGTTACTATGGATACAGAATGACATGCGTTAAAAGGTTTTTAAGAAATACAGAGGTTTTATTATAAAACAGAATTTAACATCCTCCCTTTTTGGCAACCCTTAACGGACTATACCAAGTTTTATTGCTATTGTATCTAACCGGGGCTTATGCAATGCCTTGGTCAGAAAATCTGCCAATAGGAATTTGCTGAGAACATTTTCCACTAGTATTTCGTCAGCAGCAACGAGTTCTCTCACATAAAAATGTTTAATAGCAATATGCTTGGTTCTACTATGGAGTTCTGGGTCATGAGAGATCTTTATTGCTGCGCAATTATTGACTTTCAGTTTTGGTAACTCCTTCAACTTTGAGATCACATCAATGTATTTTTTCATCCAAAAAAATCTCTACAGTGGCAGCAACCAGATCAGCTTCGGTACTAGATATGGCAACACAAGTTTGTTATATATAAGTTTTAAGGCTTATATGAGATTAGTTTTATGTTTTGTGAGGTGGTTTTATTTTGTAACTTTTGTGACCTTGATAAGCTCCTTGGAATGCTCCCACCACCGCAGCTCCCTGAAGAAATGTATGAAAAAAGAAACTCTGTAATCAAAAAAGGTAAGATTTTTACCAAGAAAACAGCTTAGGAATTCTGCTTTACAAAACGATTGCGAATAAATACAATTTTGAAAATCGTGATTCTCATCAAAAGATTTATGAATAATAGTATTTTAATAAACCATCAAAACATTCCTGTTAAAATTGCACAAATGAACTAACAATTGAAATTTACAATTTAAAAAAAATGTCATTCAGGCTATTTAGAATCGAACATCCTTGAGTGGAAATTAATGAAGTAAATCGCTTAAAAATGCTAGCTAGCTTAATTACAATCTCCAAAATGTAACGCAGGCACAAACCAGTCCATCTTTGATTTTCTTGGACCACGGCTTGTTTGCAGTGGTAGAGGCTGCCCATGCGAGGTTAGGAGCGGGCACGTGAGCGCAGGCCACAAAAAGCAATTGCTCGTAGGCATTGCACAGCGCTACAACGAGAAACCAAATAGCCAACTTCATTTCCTCTTATAATACAAGCCTCAGACAGCGAGTGACGGGCCTCTAATAAAACCATAAACCATACAATAACGTGAGTTGCTTGGAACAAACGTAGCATATTTACACACAAGGATGTGTCACATATTGCTTTAAGTACAGTTTCTGTATATTAATTTACTAATTAAGTTTGAACTCGCAGTTAATAAGGTGTTTTGTGTTTTGCCGCTTAATTGCTTAATTATCCTATACTAGTATTATAAAGCTGAAGAGTTTGTTTGTTTAAACCCGCTTATCTCAGGAAAACCTGGACTAATATTTTTGTGTTGGATAGCTTATTTATTGAGGTAGGCTTTATCAGGCTGCGACAGAAGGGGATAAAGCTAAACGCGCGAACGTAGTCGCGGAGGGCCGCTAGTTTACTTTATAATTACGGTGTAAGTTTCTTAGTAACATGTACCTCCTAGATGAGTTAATATTAACCAATGTATCAAGTTAAGAGACCGTTTCATAATTGTAAATCATTTTTAGAATTCGATGTCAGTTTACTGATTGATATGTTTTTTTAATCATTTGAATTGCGTAATTTATAGATATAAATTACTAAACCTATTACAATGTTATAATTCAACAAATGCCTTACTTTTTAACCGACTTCAAAAAAGGAGGAGGTTATCAATTCGACTGTATGTTTTTTTTTGTATGTTTGTTACCTCATATCTCAGTCGTTTGTCGATCGAATCGAAAAAAAAATTCGCTTACTTAGAGGGTATACCTTTTAGTTGGTCCCATTTTTTCCATTTTGAGATCTGATGATAGGATCTTGGTGTAATCGAGGGAAACCTTTAAATTTTAAAGGCACGTATAGTGTTCCTTTATTAGAATCTTAATGTTGACGTGTTGTTACGTCTGATAGTCAACATTTTGTGGGGCTGAGCTGATGGTAGAACTCCTTAACGCTTAGGAGTTCAGTAATTATAATGATGGAACTTCTGATAGGTAATTTGTAGCTTCTTAAAAAATGGAATCATAAGTTGCCACCCCCGCGCCCTCTTATTTAATCACTAAAAATGAAGAAATAAATTTAATCTTTAAAAAAGTAAAAACCGACTTCAAAACCAACTTTTTAATGCATTTTGGTTTTGAAGTCGGTTTTGACTTTTTTTAAAGTTTATTTTATGACCTATGGAGATGGGTTTCTTCGGTTGCTAACAATAATTGAAATGAAATGTAATTTATTAATTTGCCCAAAACACGGTTTTACAAAGGTGACCTTAAAATTAAATGTAGGTACTCATGTTTTACCATGGTGTGGCATGCAAATTTTGTCGTAATGTTTATACACCAACAGTATCCGATTTACATACTAAATAAAGGTTTATGTCATGCTATCATAATAATACATCTAAATTATTACAAATTAATCATCATTTACTATATCTAAATTATCACAAATTAATTATAATTAATAAACACAATTAATAAACACAAAATTATGGCATAGCTGCCAGAACATAGAACACACATTAACATAGAGGCATGGAGCCAAACTGGCTAGTGTCGGAAGTCTCGACATAGTTCCGTGTAAAACCACCAGGTGGCGCTCGAAAAATACTGAGATAAAATTGTTGTTTTTGTGTAATTATTGATTGAGAAGAATTTTGGAATGATGCTTAAAAACTACAAATATTTTAAGATTTATTAAAGATATAGCTCAGTAAGTTAAAATGATATTTGATGAATTAGAAAATCATAAAATTGAAATTGTCGACGCGAAATGTCAAAAATGATGCATCTGGGGGCCAATTCTCGTGAAGTAGTACTTTTTCCGTGTGGTAATTCGTATACGAAGTTCACAATTCTATTGTAAAAGTTCGAGTGATACATAAAACTGCTATTCTCATGCACCGATAGAACATTTCACGTTCGAATTTCATTACAACGTTCCATTGCAGAGATCGTACGGGCGTTTTTAAAAACGCCGAAATGGAGTTTATTTAAGTCCATCTAAATATTTTAATTTTGGTGAAATTAGACAATAAATCTATTTGTTTGTTTAATTTGGTGTATATATTTACAAAACTATACATATTGTTAAAAATATAATAACCGTAGATCAATTAAAATTTCATTATTCATGCATAGCATGAAATGAAACGCAGCGACGCGCCATATTACCTTTCTCTATGGCCCTAAATGTCAATGCGTGTGTCAAAATTGTTCCAAATATCTATTTTTCAGTGACTGAGAAAATTTATATGTTTTCTCAAATTTTGCCTAAAAAAAGATTATGTAAGAATTACAATGCTAAATACAAACTAAATGTAGATATTTTCTAAGGTTGGTATGACGCTGTTTGTTTAATTATATGCTTTTTTTATTTACTTAACTACAAGAAACAGGCATTTAATTATTCTTTAGTAGTAATAGGTTTAGTTAACTTACATCACAGATATAAGTGCACCTTCTTATTGTGTAGCCTGGATTAAGTTTTTAATATCCTTTGTAGATATGTAGTGTTCTTACAAAACAAACTATTTTTATTTACAGATATTCTGGATTATGTTGTAGCAGAGAGAATTTTAGTTGCCAATCTTATTCGATAAAATACTAGTTAAAATACATGGGAATACTTGAAAACCTTAATTCTCTGGTATCTAGGTAAGTACCTAATTAACTAGATACATACATAATGATAGTTTTATTTTCACAATTTATAAATCAAACCATCAGATTTTCCATTTATAATCTAAATCTATGTGTGTTATAGTATTGCCTATAGTTGCCTTATTATAAACAAATAGTACATTAGCAATATGTTCTATGCGTGCTTGAATGTGTTCAACATAGTTTATGAATTCCACCTACAAATATCTACAATAATCATTATTACCCCAGAAAAGAGATACTAAGCTAAAACATGATGGTGTTCAAGTTTTGTTTTTATTTTGTGTGTAGTAGGTAACTTTCTGTGATATTTATGTTGGTTATTGTTTTTTACAGAAGCAAGCAGTAGAACAAATTATAATAATCCAAAAGGAAGGAGCGCCAAATGAAGGGATTTTAAATACTCCTGGGAACACAACCGCATGCATTTCACAACAAAGTAAATGATTAGTTAGAAATGTAAGCGCGTTGGATTAAAGGATGGAGACTTTCCTGATATGACCAATGGCTTTAATTTTTTTTTAACAATAACATGTTAAAAAAAAATTAAAGCCAACAATAAATGTTTTGTGTTTTGACTGATGTATGAAGAAAATAAAACCACTTGCTAAATTGGTATTTTTTATTTGTTTAATTAAGTATACTTATATTTAATCTTCCTTAGTCATGTACATTAAGAAATTTAAATTCAGGATTGTTTTAAATACATAGGGGCAATCCATGTTCATGAGCTTGAAACAGAGTCAAAATATAAAACCAGGGTCTGAGAATGAAGCTGAGGTATTCCGTAATAAGACAACAAAACCTAATCGAGTTGGACTCGTAAGATTCGACTTGTAAACTACTTACTTTGTCTCTAGAGTATCCAGGGTTGGATAGCTCTTAACATTATATTAAGTCCTATCGAGGTCACCGCTGCCTAACCATCTTAAGAGCTGAAATCGCTTGTACCTTGTGTAGACTTTTGTTTGAACCGACGCCTGTTTCGTGTCTTGTGTGCAAGCGATTTTCCTTTGAAAGTGGTAAGTCGGGAGTGACCACGGCCTAGGCATGCCGGACAAACGGAGATCCTGTTTTTTGTAAGTCAATTCATATACTAGAAACTTCTCTAAATCGTAGAAGTACTCTTCTGAAAACCGCATCAAAATCAGTTTAGCCAAACGTGATATAATAGAGGGCAAATAAATCATTATATATTGGACACACAGAAAACCTTCTTTATTTGAAGTCGGCTAAAAATCCTTCAAAGTCAATGTAAATTTTCTCAATTTTAGGTTAGGTTATCATTTTGCCCGATTAGAACCTCAATAGTTCGTGTACGAATTTTGAAATCTATTGGTCTCCAGCAATCGAAATGTTCGTGTGACGTTCCATCGAATTAGTTCGACTGTGAAGGTCTGAGAATACACAAGCCTTGTTTCCTTCGAAAAAAATTCGAGTGGTGAACTTTTTTACGTGTGTGAACTTTTTTCGATCATGCGAGAATCGGCCTCCAGACTACGCCCGCAGATCTTGAAAATTTCATGTTCACTTTCCAAACAGCTTTATGAAAGTCGTGCTCTTTTATATGTATATGGACGTCGTATAATGTATTTAAATACAACTACTATGTAAGCCTTTTAAGCTTAAAAAATATACTTTGAACAGTACTAGACTATTTTGATTTAGTATGAACTTAAGGAATTTGCATATTTAGATCTTTAGCTACGCGATGTATTTCACTTTTGGATTTATCAAACGGTTACTAAATAAGTTCCAAATTAAGCGACAGTCATCATCATCATCATTCTTAGCCAAAGGACATCCACTGCTCCGAACATAGGCCTCCCCCACGGCTTTCCACAGCGACCAATCACTAGCGGTCTGCATCCAGTTTGATCTTGCGATCTTTTTAAGGTCGTCTTTCCATCTTGTTGGTGGACGTCCTACGCTGCGTCTTTGGTCGAAGGGTCTCCAATCTAGAACTTTCCTGCCCCAACGGCCATCAGTTCTTTGCCGCTATGTGCCCTGCCCATTGCCCCTTGAGCTTACTGATTCTCAAAGCTATGTCCGTTACCTTAGTTCTTCTACGTATCTCCTCATTTCTGAGGGCTATGCTGGGTGTTTCTCTACGTGAGCGACAGTATTACGAGTATATTATTTACTGCTTCTAGTGCTTTGTTTTAATGATAAGTAATCAAGTATAATCCTTGTGTTTCAGACCCAATTTAAATAATTACATGCCTGCAAATTGAATTAAATATTTCGAACTGGATCGCGTAGCGATATTCGATATGAATGAAAACTATTGTTGTTTGGCCAATAAAATTTATTAGCAAACTGTATATGATATGATATTTACATTGTTTGTACTTTTACCACGTAGGTACATTTTGTATTGTCCTCAAAGCAATATTAATTCCATTCATAATAATTCATGCATAACATTACTTACACGTAATACCTACGGAATGCACGTCAGTCGGTATCAAACTGATAACGTGAAGTCCGTCTTTGCTAGTCAAATGCTGTAAACAGTAACATGCCTTTTTCGTCGTGACCGTAGAAAAAAGGCTTATGTGAATTTCGTCAAACTTTACAGGGCGGCCATTTGAAATATTTTAAACGGTTATTTTCAAATAACTTTTTTCTTGTATAACCACGGAACATAAAAATTGCATAGGACAATTGTCAAAGGCCTATTTGTGTAATTTATAGTTATATATTAATTTCATTAGCTGGTTTTTGAGAAAAATCACATGCGTTATTTTACTTTGGATAAAAATGCGACTCATGGTAAGATTCGACGTTTTTCTGCGGATAATCTTATGTCGGATGCTACAAATCGTCAATTTTCTGTGGACTTTGCATTAAATATTTTGTCGTATGTGAATAATATTAACTATGGTTAATATAACTATCCTGGCAACACTACCGCTAACAGCTGGATTGCATTTGTCTCATATTTAAACATCGAATTTAATTAATTTAATAGTTATTTAGCGGCTCAAAATCAACATTAAACATAACTAAGCTGTATAATTAAGTGCTAGTGTAAAAAAAGTGCAACAACTCACGGACTTTAGTGTTTATGTGTAACGGCGATAACCGGTCAATGACATTGCGAATTCGAACTTGTGAAATATTGTGAATCATTGTTTTCTCTTTCTGATATTTCTAATTATCTTGTTTATGCGTCATAGTTCACGGATAACACATATTTAACTATAAAATTACAATAAAATTACGCCTTACGAACATTTTTTTTTCGCGTTGAGGTTATATTGTTTACGTATTTACGTTAACAAATATCTAACCTCTAGTTGATCAACCAATTCTTTAGCTTACTTTTTACGTGTTTTTTTTTTCATTGAGCGTAAAGATGCTTACTCGCAAAGCCTATGCTCGCCAGGAGGAATCTAATCTCCTACTGGCTTTGAAGGAACTGCAGGCGGCCAAGGAACGGATTGAGCAACTGAATAGGGAAAACGAAGACAATGAGAGGATACTGTTGGATGTGCTGGATAGTAACAGTCAATTGGAGAAAGAGATGGCTGAGCTGCACACCAACTACGGCTTATTAATTGACGAACGTGACAAGCTGCAATCCGTCATAAGTGGGTTCGGTGAGTGCTGTGAGGAGTACGAGCAGAACCTCAATCGCATAACTGCCCTTCGACAAGATCTTGAGGAGGCCCGAGATCATATTCACCACTTGGAGATGGAGAAGCAAAACTACATTGACAGCCAAACCAGCCAAGCCAATTTGACAAGTTAGTTGGTAGTGCGCCCAGCCAGATCCAAACTGCACCTGGAAGTCCACCTATTGTAACTATAGATTTAACAACGGATTCCCCTACCACAACCTCTACAGGGATTTCAAGGTGCAGTAAAAACAAATTTAAGAAATATGTTAGAATAATTAATGGAATCAGGCGTTACTTTGCGGAAATCCATTATTAAGTTGAAATTTGTAAAATTATTTTGCTTTAAATTTCCGCTAAGCGACGCCGGCGCAGGCAACTAACAACACAAACCGTCACCGCGTTTAGTATTAGTTCAGGCAAATGCAGGATGCACCACCCGCCCTCCCTCAATACGCATGCGGCACAGCTGATGCAATTATTAGTACCCAACACCAACGTGCAAAATACCTCGACGCGTTTCGCCACTACACGTGGCATCCTCAGGAGATGTTGTCGCCTCGGCGGAGCACGGACGACTGAATTATGTCGGCTGGCGAACAGGCCTTTTATACTTTCCGTCCACTAATGAGGTGACGTAATCGTTGGAACGGAAATTTGAAAATTAAGTTAATCCGTTGGTAGTTGACGGTTATTATTAATACATTGTTGATTTGAAAATATATTTAGAAGTGGAGAGGCGGTATAACTGACCTGTTCGTTCAACAATGTAAGCGTATTATCTTTATTGTGTTTTATTATTTCTAATTGTTCCAAAACGGATAGTTTTAAGCCTTTTTTCACAAGTATGAAGAACAGAAAATGTATGATTATCAGGAATACTATGTCCTGAATCTAATAGATGTTTGGCGAAATGAGACCTCTCAGGATGGTTGTTTCGGTAAGCGGAAATATGTTCTTTATAACGTGTGTTGAAGCTACGGCCGGTCTGACCTACATAAATGGCGTTACATGCACTACAGTTAAGCCTATAAACACCAGATTTTTGGTGTTTATCAAGCTTATCTTTTCCGTTACAAACTAATCTTAAAGAATTATTAGTTTTAAAAGCTACGCGGATATTTTGACGTTTTAATGTTTTAGAAATACGCTCCGACACCTCTCCTAAGTAAATCAAACTAGAATTATACCTGTCTACCCTTTCTTCAGGAACAGAGTATAATAAACTAGTTATGATTTTGTTAGTCTTGTTTTTTATTAAGTTGTCAATAATGCATCTCTTGTATCCGTTTGATATGGCGATATGATACAAAATATTAAGTTCTTTATGGTAATTGTCTTTACTAAGTGGTACAGTGAAGAGACGATGAATATATGAATTGAACGCGGCCATCTTATGTTGCCACGGATGACAAGATGATGCATGAATGACAGTGTCAGTATGTGTTGGTTTTCGATATATTTGAAATTCATGTTTACCCTGCACCCTTGTTATAGTTAAATCTAAAAAGTTAATACTATCGTTTTGTTCTATTTCTAATTTAAATTTAATTTTAGGATGGATGTTGTTAATTTTAGAAATTAGTTCCGGTCCAACAAATCAAAATATCGTCAACGTATCTATAATAATAAAGGATTTTTCTTTCTTGAATTAAGTATTTATTTTCAAAATAATCCATAAAAATATCTGCCATTAATGGACTTAAAGGAGAACCCATTGCTAAGCCCTCCTTTTGTCTGTGATAAAGATTGTTGAACCGGAAATAATTTTGTTTCATGCATAATAATGTTAATGATATGAGATCTTCTATCTCCCCCGGATGCAATCGCTGTTTTTCTAAGTGATTCTTTAAAATATTAAGGCATTCTTGATAAGGTACGTTGGTAAATAAACTTTCTACGTCTAATGATATCAACTTTGCATTCCGAGGGAGAGAGACAGATTGTATTTTCTTAATTAAATCTAAGCTATTTATTAAAGAATATTTTGGTTTGAATGACGATTTCTCCCTTAATATTGTATTTAGTTGTTTAGCTAATTTATATGCCGGTGCGCCGATGTATGAAACTACAGGACGCATCGGCATACTTTCTTTGTGAATTTTTGGTAACCCGTATAAACATGGACTACGTGGATTCATTTCTAATAATTTGTTATTATGCTTATACGGGCTATCCCGAAACAAAAATTGAGTTGAATTAATTGCTTCCTTTATCACGGACGCGAATGTTTTGGTGGGGTCTGATTGTAATAGTAAGAAATCGTCACTCTGAATTATATCTTCTACTTTATGAATATAATAGTTACGTTCCATAACCACCACCGTGTTACCTTTATCAGCTTTGGAGACAATCAAATTGTTTTCAGTAATTTTAACAGACAGTGATTTATAAATATGAAAATCCTGATTAGGTGACCTACGATTTGATTGTCTCAAAGCCGTTCTAATCTGATCAGCTGTTACATTAGTGGCTAAGGATTTAACATGCTGTTCCTGTTTACTACATACAACAGCAATTTCCACGTCAACCGCCAATCTTTCTAAAGTTTTTTGATTAATTGACGGTCTTAAATTGAAATTTGTAAAATTATTTTGCTTTAAATTTCCTGCATTTGCCTGAACTAATACTAAACGCGGTGACGGTTTGTGTTGTTAGTTGCCTGCGCCGGCGTCGCTTAGCGGAAATTTAAAGCAAAATAATTTTACAAATTTCAACTTAATAATGGATTTCCGCAAAGTAACGCCTGATTCCATTAATTATCTAAAATCAGCAAGCGTAGCTGTACAGGCACGTCTATACATAAAGCTAACGAAACTTCATCGTTTAGCTGTTCAAAATGTCTGGTTCAACCAACAATGTAAGCGTGAACATGTCATTCCAAATTATATAAATATACGTTCCAACACGAATAGTCGACAAGCAAATATAGCTATTAAAAAAGCACAACTGTTTTGGCTTAATGAGGAGTCTCGGCATTGGTTTTCGGTTAGAGATAATTTAAAACTACACCTCAAAATTCTTCATTCTCAATTATCATATTGTTTACATAACGTTGAATTCGATTTATTAGATCATAAAGCTAGGCTTCTTGCTTCACAAGAAGCACACAAAAAGTACATAATTCAATGTAGAAAAATACGTGTGTTGAAGCGCGAGTCGCTTGATAACATGCAGCGGGGTTTCCACGAACAGCCGCAATCACATACATTCTACCCTCGCGTCAAAAATTTATCTAATGTTGAATTGTCCAGTGATGAAGTTTCATTATTAAATAAAGGTTTAAAATATAATTTAAGACCGTCAATTAATCAAAAAACTTTAGAAAGATTGGCGGTTGACGTGGAAATTGCTGTTGTATGTAGTAAACAGGAACAGCATGTTAAATCCTTAGCCACTAATGTAACAGCTGATCAGATTAGAACGGCTTTGAGACAATCAAATCGTAGGTCACCTAATCAGGATTTTCATATTTATAAATCACTGTCTGTTAAAATTACTGAAAACAATTTGATTGTCTCCAAAGCTGATAAAGGTAACACGGTGGTGGTTATGGAACGTAACTATTATATTCATAAAGTAGAAGATATAATTCAGAGTGACGATTTCTTACTATTACAATCAGACCCCACCAAAACATTCGCGTCCGAGATAAAGGAAGCAATTAATTCAACTCAATTTTTGTTTCGGGATAGCCCGTATAAGCATAATAACAAATTATTAGAAATGAATCCACGTAGTCCATGTTTATACGGGTTACCAAAAATTCACAAAGAAAGTATGCCGATGCGTCCTGTAGTTTCATACATCGGCGCACCGGCATATAAATTAGCTAAACAACTAAATACAATATTAAGGGAGAAATCGTCATTCAAACCAAAATATTCTTTAATAAATAGCTTAGATTTAATTAAGAAAATACAATCTGTCTCTCTCCCTCGGAATGCAAAGTTGATATCATTAGACGTAGAAAGTTTATTTACCAACGTACCTTATCAAGAATGCCTTAATATTTTAAAGAATCACTTAGAAAAACAGCGATTGCATCCGGGGGAGATAGAAGATCTCATATCATTAACATTATTATGCATGAAACAAAATTATTTCCGGTTCAACAATCTTTATCACAGACAAAAGGAGGGCTTAGCAATGGGTTCTCCTTTAAGTCCATTAATGGCAGATATTTTTATGGATTATTTTGAAAATAAATACTTAATTCAAGAAAGAAAAATCCTTTATTATTATAGATACGTTGACGATATTTTGATTTGTTGGACCGGAACTAATTTCTAAAATTAACAACATCCATCCTAAAATTAAATTTAAATTAGAAATAGAACAAAACGATAGTATTAACTTTTTAGATTTAACTATAACAAGGGTGCAGGGTAAACATGAATTTCAAATATATCGAAAACCAACACATACTGACACTGTCATTCATGCATCATCTTGTCATCCGTGGCAACATAAGATGGCCGCGTTCAATTCATATATTCATCGTCTCTTCACTGTACCACTTAGTAAAGACAATTACCATAAAGAACTTAATATTTTGTATCATATCGCCATATCAAACGGATACAAGAGATGCATTATTGACAACTTAATAAAAAACAAGACTAACAAAATCATAACTAGTTTATTATACTCTGTTCCTGAAGAAAGGGTAGACAGGTATAATTCTAGTTTGATTTACTTAGGAGAGGTGTCGGAGCGTATTTCTAAAACATTAAAACGTCAAAATATCCGCGTAGCTTTTAAAACTAATAATTCTTTAAGATTAGTTTGTAACGGAAAAGATAAGCTTGATAAACACCCAAAATCTGGTGTTTATAGGCTTAACTGTAGTGCATGTAACGCCATTTATGTAGGTCAGACCGGCCGTAGCTTCAACACACGTTATAAAGAACATATTTCCGCTTACCGAAACAACCATTCTGAGAGGTCTCATTTCGCCAAACATCTATTAGATTCAGGACATAGTATTCCTGATAATCATACATTTTCTGTTCTTCATACTTGTGAAAAAAGGCTTAAAACTATCCGTTTTGGAACAATTAGAAATAATAAAACACAATAAAGATAATACGCTTACATTGTTGAACGAACAGGTCAGTTATACCGCCTCTCCACTTCTAAATATATTTTCAAATCAACAATGTATTAATAATAACCGTCAACTACCAACGGATTAACTTAATTTTCAAATTTCCGTTCCAACGATTACGTCACCTCATTAGTGGACGGAAAGTATAAAAGGCCTGTTCGCCAGCCGACATAATTCAGTCGTCCGTGCTCCGCCGAGGCGACAACATCTCCTGAGGATGCCACGTGTAGTGGCGAAACGCGTCGAGGTATTTTGCACGTTGGTGTTGGGTACTAATAATTGCATCAGCTGTGCCGCATGCGTATTGAGGGAGGGCGGGTGGTGCATCCTGCATTTGCCTGAACTAATACTAAACGCGGTGACGGTTTGTGTTGTTAGTTGCCTGCGCCGGCGTCGCTTAGCGGAAATTTAAAGCAAAATAATTTTACAAATTTCAACTTAATATGTTAGAATTAACAGGTTTATAAAAAAAACAAATAAATTAGTTAAAAAACAAAATTGTTTGTTTACAAAAGTAAAATATATAAATGAGAGAAGGCAACTTGGCGATGAGTTAGATGCATGTTCTTTAATATTACAAAATAGTGTGACAAAATATGAAAAAGACATATTGAAATTAGAAAATGAATTAGAAAATCTCAAACTCTCATTAAAAATAATGACTGAAACATATAAATGTACCAAAAAGAGTGTGGTGAACACATCCAGATGTTAACAGACATCATAACTTCTTGCGATTGTAATTACCCTTCAAAATCTAATTCCAACCCATTGATGTTTGTTGGGTCCGGGTGTGAGTCATCATCATCACTTCACAAATCAACCACAAGCCCTCTTAAACTGTCCTGTGTACAATCCAACAGTTTCCTGCCTAACAAAACTCCATACCAATCAACAAATAATATAGTTATGTTTAGTGATGAGATGGGTAAAAACATGGGGCCCACACTTGCACAATATATGGGACAAAGTGTGATAAATCACTGCATGCCTGGAGCATCTTATGATGTTATTATCAATAAAATACTTAGTTTTAAATTCAGTGTTAATTCTACCCTAATAATTTTTATAGGAAATAGAGGTAATGTAAACAAAAAGAAATTCATAAATATTTTTGAAAGTTTAAAATTGCTTAATATAGGTAAAATTGTTTTGTTTACCTTACCATATAGCAGCGGCTTGCCAGACAAAGAAAATAATCACAGGTATAAAATAAACCTGGACATGCATAAATTGACATTCTATAATGTTCACAAATTCCATGTAATTGACATTAATAATTATTTTAAAAATAAGATTTACCTGACGAGAGATAAATATTATGTAAATAATTATCTCAAAAGACAAATAGCTTTTTCGCTATCATATTGTATAGATTGTTCAGCCAAGAACTTGGCTACCAAGTCTGCTTCTATTGAGCAGACCATTGACATGAATATTCTACCATTGGAATCCGTTCCAATTAACAATTATTTAAATTAAATATTCAGACAATAGAGGAAAACTCTTGCTTAGAACATAACTTAGCGAGCTCAAAAATTTCAAATCATTTAAACATAGTGCATCAAAATATCCAAAGCTTATCCGGGAAGGAATAAAAAGTAGAATTATTCATACAAGAAAGGAATATTCATGTTTTGTGTGTCACTGAGCACTGGCTCAAAAAGTATGAACTTATGTTGTCTATAGAAAATTGTAGCCTTATTAGTTCGTTCTCAAGGGAAACAGCCATCCATGGCGGGTCACTTATATTAATAAATAATAATTTAAAATGTAAAGAGCGCAAAGATATTGTATCTCTTTCTGTTGAACGAACTATTGAGATATCATGTGCAGAGCTGGACGATTACATAATTGTTTGTGTTTATAGGCCCCCTACTGGTAATTTTAAATTATTTGAGTCTATTATGGAGGACTCACTCAGGAAATTATTTACAAATAAAAAGAAAGTAGTTGTATGTGGCGATTTCAATGTCGATATTATAGATGAAGAAAAAACCTATCGAGTGAGGTTTTTAAGCCTTTTCAAATCCTTTAATTTAATTCCTGTTTTTGCTGAACCAACTAGAATTACTGCTACAACAGCTACTTGCTTAGACAATATATTTTGTAACTCTAGTGTGATTAAAAAATCTATAGTAAATTTTGTAAAATCCGATCACTGTGGACAGTCAGTCACGTTTGAACACCGTTTTGTGCCGACTAAAAATGAAATTAAATTTAAACCAGTCACTGATTTCCGTAAAGAAAAATTTAAATCTAACTTAAGAGATAAAATTCCGCTTTTGCCTTTTATTAATGACAATGTTTATAACCAATATAAGCATTTTTTTGAATTAATTAAAAGTGAATTTGACAAAAATTTTCCTAAAAAGAAATTAGTTATAAACAACCTAAAACCAAAATTCAGTGACTGGGCTACAGTAGGTATACACATCAGTAGGAAAAAAATGTTTGAATTATATAATCAAAAAGTATATAGAAATAATGACCCAATATTTTTAGAATATGTTAAAAAATACTCAAAGTTATTCAAGAATGTTTGCATGGTAGCTAAATCTAATTATATACGTGATAAAATTAATAAATCCAGTAATAAAATTAAAGAGACTTGGAATATTATAAACAAAGAAACTTGTAAAAATAAACCACGTGATCATACGTTTACATTAAAAATTGATAATAAAAATATTAAATCTGACAATGAAGTTGCAGGTGCCTTCGAGAAGTACTTCTGTAATATACCCATCGAAACCACAAAACAACTTAATTCGTGCGCGCTGCATGCTAAATCACCGCTGGTATCGTGTGTTGACAGGTGTAACTCCTCATTTGATTTCACTTATATTAACACTTTGATGAACGTTAAAACTTTCAAGGAATTAAAACAAAAAAAAACTGAGTATATATGGGGAATATCAACTGACACAATAAAACCCATTATACCTCTCGTAGCATTTCACTTAGCACATATATTCAACGAATGTATTGATCAAGGTCAATTTCCTACTTTACTGAAATATAGTAAAATTATACCTTTATTTAAGTCAGGAGAAAAAAGTTACCCAAGCAACTTCAGGCCAATTTCCATTCTACCTGCATTTGGCAAAATTTTTGAAAAAGTTATATTTAATCAATTGCTCTCTCATTTTAAACTTCACAAATTACTGCATGAGAAACGGTTTGGTTCAAAGGTAGAAATACAACAGATGCTGGGGTGGCACTCGTCAAACACATTTTGGATGCCTATGAAGATAAACATGTTGTCTTTTTAGTGCATTTTGGTTTTGAAGTCGGTTTTTATCCTCCTTACTTAAATACTGCTGTGAAATCAGAAGGTATACAGCCGAAACCATTTTATAAGGACTTAAGCAATTTATCAAGGAGCCTTCCTTCTTCTTTATATTAGCTCGTCTTAGACTTAGTTTTATGGATATTGACCCTTACACAGTCAAAAACTTTACCTCTTCATTTTTATATCTTAATTATAATATTAATAAATAAAAGTAAACATGTATCATTTTTATATAAATCTTGTGCCCATTTAGTTCAATATTTCCTATCTTGTGTCACGTTAACTATGTTTCAGTAAGGTACCAACTGTTCTTTTCACTCACTTTCACGTAAATGTTTTCTATTCTTTTCTGTGCAAATAGAAAGCATAACTGGGAAGAGGTGATACCATTTCTACATTAATCTGAATCTTGCTGGCTGAAAACTTTCAGCCGAACTTTGCATTTTCCATCTTCTTTCATCTGTCCATTATTCACCATGAGTGTGCGTGATAGATATATATAAAAAAATCTTTGCTGTAAAAGTTCAATTTAGCGGCAAGTACCTAATAATTCGTAAACAGTCGAAATAATGATGATCCTTCCATCTTTCTATAGCTATTTCGTGCTTGGACAATCTACGAGCGTTGTTTTTTTTTTATAAATTTTATTTTTAACTTCATCATTAAGCTACTTTTTGCGGCTATTTATTGAATAAGCCTTATTATTTGGTTTCAGGAAAAATAACTCCCGTCTCAAATACTTGTTACGACGTTTACCGTTTAACATTTAATTAAAATTAATTTATAACCATGGTTAAAAGTAATAACGCGGTCAATAAAGTTCATTCATTTAGGGTTCCATCTCTTGCTTTGAGATGTTTCCAATTTTCATAACAGGTTTTCTTATTTTTGTCGTCACAAAAATCAATCCAAGCGATGACTTTACGCACATAAACGACCTTTTCTTATTTGATGATCTAAGACTAGTTGCCCTATCTTGTTTTGCCTCAGGCGTCACACAGCTGTCACACTGTGGCACTTACGACACTCCATACGAAAAAGCAAAGCTGACTTGAGTACTTGGGTTATAAAGGTAAATGGTGCAATCCAGCCTTAAGTTTCCATAATAGGTGGCTCTCAAAGTGAGAAATTGTTTAGTCTGTTTGCTTTTGCTAGTCCAACACTGTAAACAATCTTTTTATTACTTTTAATAAATAAATAAATTATATCAGCGAATAAAATCAATTAACTGTTTAAATTTAAAATGTACTCAGTATTCAAAGATGAATTATTTGTAAGTTCTGTGTAAATTTCTTAGTAAAATCTGTTAGTTGTAAGTTTTGTGTAAATTTTATTTTAAA
Organism: Pyrausta purpuralis; assembly: GCA_963924145.1. NCBI lineage: Eukaryota > Metazoa > Arthropoda > Insecta > Lepidoptera > Crambidae > Pyrausta > Pyrausta purpuralis. Next base: position 10,960,787 of record OZ001650.1, read on the forward strand.
GTAATTCATTTCGTCAAAACATCATGATCTTAGAACAACGACGTATTTGACAAAAATCCAAAAATCGTTTTATTGCATTTTCGGCCTTTCAACACCAAAAATTTTTGAACCAATTAAGAAAAATATATTTTTCATAATAGATCCGAAGTTACGCAGTTGTTACAATTACTTTCTGATTAGAGTCCGTAGTAATATGACGTATGTACGCTTCCGTCGTGCGGGGCAACGTTTTACGTCCGACGTATCTGTGCAAGCGACATTGTTCATTGGACTAGCCTGCGAGATACCAGGAACTCCAATAAATGAATTGAATTTAGTTTAATGTGATTTACACGCGTTTTAAAGAAAAAAATGCTTAAAACAAATTCAGCAGTCGGTTTTTACCATCTGTCACTTTTTTATGGCACGTGAATAAATTGATCAAAAGATGACACGTTTTGCGTAAACGCAACATAAGTACTAAATATATGAGTGACTGAGGAGATGAGGTCTGAAACACAAGGATTATACTTGATTACTTATCATTAAAACAAAGCACTAGAAGCAGTAAATAATATACTCGTGACTGTCGCTCACGTAGAGAAACACCCAGCATAGCCCTCAGAAATGAGGAGATACGTAGAAGAACTAAGGTAACGGACATAGCCTTGAGAATCAGTAAGCTCAAGTGGCAATAGGCAGGGCACATAGCGCGAAGAACCGATGGCCGTTGGGGCAGGAAAGTTCTAGATTGGAGACCCTTCAACCAAAGACGTAGCGTAGGACGTCCACCAACAAGATGGACAGACGACCTTATAAAGATTGCAGGATCAAACTGGATGCAGACCGCTAGTAATCGGTCGCTGTGGAAAGCCGTGGGGGAGGCCTATGTTCAGCAGTGGACGTCCTTTGGCTGATAATGATGAAATGATGAGTGTCGTATGTGCACTTGTACCCATGTTCTTCGAGCACTGAATAACTTACGACATTGTACCTTTGAAAAAAATGGATACATGTAAATATTTTTACGAAAATTATTTTTTATTATAATACTAGGGCTTGCCTAAAGTTACTTGAAAATTTAAAATTATATTATTTTGTTTATTTGACTCGTAAAAAAAAGTTTTTTGGTAATACTACAAACCAACTCTGCAAGGAGCACACCGAATTATAAAACGAAACGTTAAATTTTATGTCTGATGAAAGTAGCTCTTATGTTTTCTTAGTTTTTGTAAGGATTTATACTCAACATATTCGTGATAAAAGCAATTCCGTTATACATCGTCAGTCTACACATCGTCAACGGGATGTAACCTAATGTCTCAAGAATCTATTATTAAGCAAAGCCTCTATCGCTTAAATAATATTGTACAAAGATGAACTTAATTCTAAAAGCATTATCTGCTTGTCAAACCTTTAGATCAATTCAACCTAGATTAAAGTTTCTCTCTTTCTTTGCTCTTATCATATTATTTAAAAGAAATAGAAAATAAATTAATATCATCGATACAAAGATACATTTTGCCTAGAAATTTTTGTTCAGAAGTAGGACTAATAAGTTTTCTAATAAAAATTTTAGAGGTGCCGTTAGTTTCTCTTGGATTCCTCGTTCAGACCCTTACCTGATTACTATGAGGTCGCAAGTAAAGAAAATAAATACAGTCGTTATAAAGTCAGCTATTACATAAAGACCAGATAGTGTTCTGTCAGGAGATAGATCTTCTGTAAATAAAGAGCTCCATATTATATTCTAATCAACTGCAAACGTTTTCGCAACAGATTCTTTGGTATCTATTCGTCCAAACACCAAGATATTTCTTATTTTGAGACTGGGTAGATGACAGTTGGCTAATAAGTTACCAACTATGTTTTGTGTCTTCTATTGATCTTGGTAATACACCGATTGTTTTCAGCTATAACAAATTTTCTAATGGTAAGAGATCTTAACAATGGTTTATTTATATGGTTTACGTAATAGGACCGAATCATAGAGGCCTAAAAGTCCTAATGCCGTGACATTTTTAACAAGCCTATCGATAGTTACGAGAACTACTTTTTTTGGACATCCTGTACGAGGTAAGGACAACCAAATCTATGGCTTATTTGATTACCTTTCAAAAACGCAAAGTTATCTAAGTTCTAGTCCTCATAATGTGGCGATCCACTACATGAGTTTTATGTTGTAAGTAAGTGAAACAATTATAAAAATCAAAGACAAGATTTTGCCAAACTTTTAATTCTAGGGTGATTTACTTTTGTCAGGTTTCTGAAACGGAGACTTTCCGTTAAGACAATTATATTCTTCTTAAAGTAGTAAGTCAATCTATAGGTACCTACTTATAAACTAAGACTGAAGAGATTTTTTGGGAGCGCTAATCTCAGAAACTACTAGTAAGATGAAATGATGATGCTCTAAGGCAATTAAATTTTTAAAGGATAATTTTTTCACCAAATAAATCTTATTAAAACGAAAATCATTGTTAAATAATGCATAACACATTAATTTAAAATAGTTTTTTTGTATAATTAAAATGGATTCCTTTCCTTTCAATGTTCAAGGGTTTATTTAAGACTTTTTAGTGCATTTTGGTTTTGAAGTCGGTTTTTACTTTTTTTTAAAGTTAATTTTATTTCTCCATTTTTAGAGATTACAAGAGAGGGGGGGGGGGAGTTGCACCTTATGACTCTGTTCTTTATGAAGCTACAAGCTACCTATCATATATTCTGTCATTATAATTACTGAACTCCTAAGCGTTAAGGAGTTCCACCATCAGCTCAGCCCCACAAGATATGGACTATCAGACGTAACAATACGTCAACATTAAGATTTTAGTAACACAACACAATACGTGCCTTTAAAATTTGAGGGTTTCCCTCAATTACACCAAAATCCCATCTTCAGATCCCAAATCGGCAACAATGGGACCAACTAGAAAGTACACCCTCTAAGTAGGCGAAAAAATTTTTCGGACCGGTCGACTAACGACTGAGATATGAGGTAACAAACATACAAAAAAAAAACATACAGTCGAATTGATAACCTCCTACTTTTTTGAAGTCGGTTAAAAATATGTGGTTCTTCTGTCGTCTCAATTATTTTTCGAAGGCTTCTACGCTTGAGGAGTTCCTCATTATAAAAGTCATTGATGCCTAGGTGAATTGTTAAAAAAAATATGCACGGTTGAGGTCTTTGACGCCTATCCACTTTCTAACGAAAATCACGAGACTTGTAAGGTGTTGCCGAATTTCTGTAAGTGAATCAGGGCATCAATACTTACAACTTTTAATCAGTCACCATCATTGAAGATAATGAAAAAACGTATGTTGCCAGTAGTGTAAACGTATATTACTGTTCTTTTTACATAGTCTGACAGCGCGGACAGGTGAGTGGATAAAGGTCTTCATGCCCAAGGAATAAACATTTATACACCCATTTTTTTTGCAAAAATGCGCTTGGGTTAAATCGCGAAACTCATGCACATTTGACAGTGCCCACCATCGGGCGCTCTGGCTTTCACAGGGTTAAGGAAGGCTTCTACACAAGGTTCACCACACACAGAGAGATGGCACTGGTGGTTGTTTTAGTTAGTGAGTAGGCCTCTCCCTCCTGGAGAGGAGAGTCCCTGATATGTAACAGTATGGCGAGAGTGCCTCGGGCATGTTGGCTCCTGTCCATTTGGACTGGACATTTCCCAGTAGTTGCTGAGGTAAGGGGCTTCTAAATTAATAGACGTTAATATTTTTTATGTTATGATACTAATAATCTTAGAGATTTCCCCACGACCCGGCGCCTCTACTCAGTGACATCAGACGGTGGGTCGCGCGGAGGGGGGAGTAGTCACTCCGGTCGGTACGGCGCGGCGGCGGCTCACTTTGCCTCGAGCGCTAGCATGCTACGGACTTGCCTTCTAGTGCTACTAGTTGATTATTATGTACACGTGTTAATTATTTTTTGTTGTTGGTTAAAAATAAATTACTGATAGGTCGATTCGTGTCTTATTTAAAAAAAAAACATCATTTTCACTTTTGATTGATAAAAATAATATTTCGATGCATTGTAATTTTAATATTAATTGATTTCCTTTTGGTATATTATCTTTTTGACATATTATTATAATTATTTTATTTTATGGCAAATTTAACTTTACTATATTTAACGAATTGTATGAATAATATATATGGATTAATTATATCTGAAAATAAATAATTTTGAATTTGAATTATCCAACCCGAGGTAAGAATGTGAACATGTCTGCCTTTCTCTCAAATAAGTTAACAACAAGATAATAATCATTCAATCCAGATAATTAACTCGCTCTCTGATTAATTAACACATACGCTTCTGGTAAAGCTGTTACTAAGAAGTGAGATATTACGCAAAGCCGATTTTCATAGAAACGAAGACACAACAACATGTAACATTATAGGTGAATACCTACTTATGGATCAAAAGACACAATGGATGGGTAGCTTCCTTATTTTACTTTTTATCTCTACTTACCGAGAAGGAAATATCCCAGTTTTAACGCAGATAAATGTAAAAAACAACGTAATAAAATCCATTAATGATCCTTAAGAGATGAATCCTGATTAGGTATCGATCTTTTCGATAAAATGACTGGTAAATGTCTTGGTAAATAAAAGAAACGATATAGCAAGCACTTTAGAAAGTAATGTTTTGACTCTTACGAGTAACATATACCACAAATCTGCCTCCGTCGCCTACAGTAATGTACAAAATACCTTAAATAAAGTACTTGGAATACAAAATGCAAAATATTTGTAAATTAAGAATTTCAAATACCAGATGCAAATAACTTTCTATAATGGTGTCTGAAATACTAGATATAAAGTATGTATCTTTTTAATGATATACTGATATTACTGTTTTAAAAAATCTTTTTTATTAATTATTTTAAATTTTGAGCTTCTGATTGAGACTCCAGTAAAACTAGTTCTTCAAACAGTTTATCACTCATTTTTTTTTTCGATGAGGCCTCATGATCATGCCCCTAAATAAGAAGAGTCGCTCCACAGGGGCGGAACTTGGCAAACCGGTGTCCTGGGGCTAACGATGATGATGATGATGATAATACTTAAAGCTACGTGCTTGTGGTGAGCTGCAAGCTTAGTGCACGCCAGTAATATTTGGGTAAGAAAGCATGGAGGCTCTCTCTACATAAGAGACTGAGAAAACTTATAGATATAATGTTAGAATATAACTTACGCCAAATAATTGATCAACCAACAAGAGAAACACTTACTACTGCAACATGTATTGACCATCTTTTCACAAATAACAAAATTTACTCGGTTACCGTAGAAGATCTAGGCATTTCTGATCACAATTCCATTACTTATACATTCCAAACAAAATCACAAAGCAAACAAAAACCAATTTATAAACACATCCGCCTTGTAAATAATAATAACGTTAATAAATTTAAAATCAACTTGAGTTGTATAAATTGGGAGAATATTCTACAAAGTAATGAAAACATTGACAATAATTACCGACTATTTGATGACACCATTCAAATAATTTTAAATGCTACTATACCTGTTAAACGGGTTAAATTTCATGAAGGTCATAGAAATAATAAATGGATGACTGAGGGGCTTAAACTATCATGTAAATACAAACGATTCCTAAATATATTACAAAAACGGACAAACAGCGAAAGTTTTAAAAGGCATTATGCAAACTATTCAAATATTCTTAAAAAATGTATCAAGCAGTCAAAAAAACTACACTTTACACATGAAATGACAAAAACAAAAAATAAAACAAAAAAAATGTGGGAATCGGTAAAACGAGTCACAGCAAAATGTAGTAAAACTTATCAGAATCCAGTAGTTAACATTGATGGTAAAATAATAGCATGCCCTAATCAGATCGTAGAGTCATTTAATCAATATTTTGCCTCCGTAGGAAAAACCTCAACTCTATTCATTCAATCCGGCTGTCCAGTGATCTCACCTGTAGTGAACTCCATGTTTTTAAATCCAGCAACTGAAATGGAGGTTTACAAAATTATTAAAAACCTGTCGAATAAACATAGTTCTGGTGCTGATGACCTACCCCCCACCTTAGTTAAGTCATGTGCTGAAGAATTAGTAACGCCAATAACCAAACTCATTAATCTATCGTTTTCAGAAAAGAAATTTCCATGCAGATTAAAAACCGTTTTAATAAAACCTATATTAAAAAAAGGAGGCAAAGCAAACAACTTAAAACAATATCGTCCAATAGCTGTCCCATCTACAATTTCTAAAATATTTGAAAAAGTTATGGCAAACAGAATCAGTAAATTCTTAAAAAAATACAATGTACTAGACACCAATCAATACGGATTCCGTAAAAACCGATCCACCACACTAGCCATCTACACTTACACTCAGGAGATACTAAGATATATCCGAGACAAACAATATGCAATAGGCCTCCTGTTAGACATGACCAAAGCCTATGATAAAGTCTCACACGAAATTCTACTCACTAAGCTTTATGGAGTAGGTATTCGTGGTGATGCCCACAAATGGCTACGATCTTACCTACATAATAGGGAACAATATGTACAAATGCAATATTTAAATAACACCACAGGCGAACTGCAAGACGTGAGGTCGAATAAACTCACCACAAACTGGTCCATTCCTCAAGGTAGTGTACTAGGATGCATACTTTTCTTAATATATATTAACGACCTACCTCAGCTTAGTAACTCCCTTTGCATTCTTTTCGCTGATGACATCTCACAACTTTTTAAAACTCCGAACAATAGTCCTAACAACGTCCAAATTATCACAGAAACTTATAGTTAGGGAGGCGAGGTAGCTAAATGGCGTAATTCAACGGCGCCGTCGAGGCCTATCAAAATCGAAAGATAAAATAATTTCGAAAAGAAAAGCTCGTATGGTAAAAACCATTTTAGCGGTGGGTTTGGCGTGTACGGTTTTTCAAAAATGTAAAAAAAAAACAGTTACTTGGGCATTCTCGAGCGCGTCAGATATTCATACTACGTATGCCCCAAGTGCCTCTGATAACAACGGTATACTAATCTGCCGGTTTGCGTGGTGGGGGTAGGCATATAAAGTAGTCAAAAATGCAAAAAAAAAAAATTACTCGAGCGCGTCAGATTTTTGGAAGGGGTGTTAAGTAGGCCCCAAGGAAGCTCCCTTAAAAAAAACTGACGGTTTTGGCGTGCCCATAAGTTATGATGAATTTTTGAAAATGCAAAAAAAAATAGTTATTTTGAAATACTCGAGCGCGTCAGATTTTCATAGGGGAGGCTCATCTCGGTATCCTGAAAGCATATTTTCTTAATCTGACAAAAATGTTGGTGGGTTCTCTTAATCTGACCGGAAAGGTTTTTTGGTTTCTTGTTTTTTCCTTTCTTCTTTCTTTTTAATTATTCTTCACTTCGTTTTGCTGACGGTACGTCCAAAAAACAATTTGAGGATCAACAGGCTATTGAATAATATACATACATGAAACTGTACATGTTAATAATACTTTTGTATACAGATACGCGTAACCTTTTCCAAGTCGACGAAAATTGTCGAGAAGCTTTAGAAAAAATGTTTTTTTTGAGATTAAAGTAACATAATTTAATCATCGTTATTTCATATCATTTTTTTAACACCCTCAGTTTTCAAGATATACTCAACAAACCGGGAGTTTGAGTTTTTATGAAGCTTCAAGTCAAAAAGTTTTAACTTTAGACAAAAATGTAAAGAGACCTTTTTTGTGTAAAATAAAATTACCTTTTTGTTTATTTAAACTTTTTTTTTGTAAAATGTATCGTTCGCGACTTATATGCCGCCACCCGTTTTTCGGAAGACGAAATGGCTCCTCCACACTCCTGGTCATGCGGAAACCGGCAGATTTTGTATTTTTAGTACGTTTTAGATTATATTCTTCAAAATAAAATAAAAAAAAATCGCGCTCGAGAATGCCGGATTAACGTTTTTTTTTTACAAGTTCGCGACCCTATAACTCGGCGGCGTCAAGGACTTATCGTCAGATTAGTTAAATTTAGTCTTAAAACACTAAAATCAACCCCCAATATCTTAATCTGACGCGCTCGAGTATTACAGACTATCGATTTTTTTTTACTAATCTGATCGTCTATCCTAGGCGCGCGTCACTACATATAGAGCTAAATACTTTACAAGGTTGTTCTATTAGGTCCAAGGTATCTCTCATATCTTAAACTGCCACGCTCGAGTATTACCGAAAATTCCCCTATTCGCCTCCCTAACTATTACAACACAATACATCTTTGGCTAAATAAACATATTCTTGAAATAAATAACAAAAAAACTAAAATTATACAATTTAAACCCTACCAAAAACAACCGATCAACCTTAAGCCACTAACTAATCTACTAAAAGTTCAAGAAGTAAGTGAATTCAAACTCTTAGGCATAACCCTTGACTCACATCTTACGTGGAAAAAGCATGTTGAATTATCAAAAACAAAGATATCGCAGTTCCTTTACGCTCTCAGTGTTCTAAAAACCAACTCATCAAAAGAAGCCGCTCTTGCCGCGTATTATGCTTACGCACATGCATGGTTACGGTATGGCATTATTATTTGGGGTCATAGTTGTCACGCTACAGATCTATTTATAATGCAGAAAAAGTGCCTCCGAATAATTTTAAACATAAAATCACGGGTTAGCTGTAAGCCTCACTTTATAAAAGAAAATATCCTGACTTTACCTTGTATATACTTGTTAGAAATAGTAATGTTTGTAAGGACACACATTAATTTATTACAAGTTTGAAAAAAACCCACGTCGTAAATTCAACTTAGTACTCCCAATTCCTCTAATGGAAATGTATAGAAATAGTCCAGCTTATCGGTGTATACAAATATATAATAAGCTACCAAATAGTCTCAAAAGTATTTCTAGTGACCAAATACTAAGGAAAAAGTTAAAGTCTATTTTAGTAAAGAAAGGTTAATGATGTTTGTGAGTTCATGGATGATAAAAAAAATATGTGATAATAGTTTATAATTACAACAAATTCATTACCTCTGTGTTCAATTGTTGTTTAATATGTTATAAAATGATAAATGTTATAATTTAATTTAGATTAAGAGTAATACTTACTTAAGTGTAACATGTTTGCTGTACCCTACCGGGTGTGCATGTAGTACATAATTCATTATGTGATACACTACAATGTATTTTTGCAAATAAATAAATGATAAATATCAAAGAAGAGCAATCTAATTAGAAGTGGGTTTAACTTTTTTGATGCTAACATAGAATATTCAATTGAAAATCAAAACATTTTCATCATTTGGCCATTGATCAGTGAGCACAAAATATAAAAATATGTTACTAGCCAAGGAGGCCAATAACTGAAAATGTAAAAATTTCCTCCCCCACAAATCTGTATTTTGTATATTATCAAAGGAAAAGAAATAGTTAACGGTCATTTAGAATAATGTTATATGATAATATTATCAACTCTCTGTTAGGATGCCGTAATACAGATAGAAATAAAACCATCGAAAAAGGTTTTGTTAGATATTGGTCAACACCATATTTTGAAAATTCAAAACCGACTGTCTAAAATTTGCCATCAAATTGGCTCGAATTTCTTTGAAAGGATATGTTGTGTTTAAAACGGTTGCTAAGTAGTTTATTATTATTTTTAAATCACAAATAATAGTATTTCTTTAATCAAAACCATAAAATTTGAAAATTTGCCGCCAGGTGGCCATGAACTGCCGGAGGCCAGAAAAAGTACGAATTACCCTAAGTTGTGCAGTCAAAATATTGTGTTTTTTTACCATAAAAAGCAAGGCTCAAGAAAAGACTTAATCTTCTCATAGCTTCGACCAACCGACCAAACTTTTACGTGTCTGTCTTCTTTTAACACAGACTATTATGCGGAATAATTTAAAATGACACGAGTCAAGGAACGATGCCAATAACATTTTGTATAAAAAAAGAATTTCCACGCCACCTATCAATACGGAAATAAAAGTATAAAGAATAAATAGCGCGATCAGTTTTATCTACGGCAGCATAATTATTTAAAATTAATGTCACCTATGAGTTACAATATAACCAACAATCACCTAAAAGTATTTTAGCAAGAGTAGAATCTACAAAATACTAAGATACCAAACAACAGGTATTTAAATACAACATACAAAATGAATTTCAAAAAAGTATCTGAGATACAGATACAAGATACGTATTTTGTTGCTTGTATCTGTATTTTAGATGCTTGTTAAGATACAAGATAAGTAAGATAAGTTACATCCTTGGTTGCCTGTTACGTGAATAGTTTTCGATCCCCATGTCTTAAATTCATATCAAACGTCGGTGTTTTTTAAATTATATTGATCAAAACTCTTGAAGCTCGTTTCGTCTTTGTTTAAAATGTTCTTATCTTATGTGTGCGATTTGTCGTTGAAAACTCGTTCTGCCCCAAGGCCTAACCTCAAGTAACCTGCCTACTTTATAAGCAAAATAAATTGCGTTATTTCTGGCGCTGTTTGCAAACCTTTCATTGGTTGAAGATCGAATACTCCAAATACACTTTTGCCATTAATCTGCATGTGATGTGGAATCGTGCGTGGCCAAGGGTTGTCAAGTCTAGACAGATTGTAATGTAAGCAATATAATAGCAATGCGTAATTAACCGTAAAATTATGCGAACTGACACTTGAATCGCTCAACTGTAGCGTAAACGCCAATAATCAGGCCGATCGTTACTCTCGAAGCAACCCTTAAATAATACTAACAATGACATCGTCGTGATAGAAAGGGTAAATTTTATTGAGAATAATTTGTATTTAAAAAAAAAATTGAAAAAAAAAACCGGTTTTGCTGACTCAGGGTCATGATTTCTATGGAATCGATTTTTTTTCTGTGTGGCAGTTTTTTTTTTAAAATGGTGATATAAAATGATAATAAATTTAGTTACGACAATATTTTTTGGATATGATGGTGAAACTCGCAGGTAACGTATGCAAACTAAGTAACGAAAAAATTTCGAATCGATTGAATATTGGGACCAAGTAGGTTAAGAAGGAATTATGTACCAGTCATAAGTAGATCTACCTAGTTATTGAATTTATTGTAAAGTGCCTATGTACTTCAGTGTACCGATGCATTCAGATTTGCAAAGGAGACATTTCCACCGGATTAAAGAAAAACGAGGTAATTCAAGCGTTGACTTTATTTACCGCTCTTCAAACAATGGCACTAAACAAATCACCATAGATTATCTACAGACAGACGAAGAAGAGGGCTGTTTTTTTAGCTGAAACTTAGTTACTTATATAAACTGAAACTAGTTGTTTTCAACTTGTGTATAACTTTTATTGACTTAAGTTAATCCATTCACTGAGTTAGTTAATTATTTAAGCAAGTATATCGCAGATATTGAGCCTTAAGATTGGTAGGTAATACAGTGCATCATAGATTGTTTGCGCAATCCTCCATAACTTAATCATGTCATGTCATGATTTTAGCACAGTTAAGTCTGCGACTCAGTGTGTTTGAATAAACATGATTACGCTGTAAAAGCACCAATCATCGACCTTTTAGTGTAAATTACCATTAAGGTCTAGACTTCGATTATCAATGTTTCAATAAGTAGATATTAACTAATAATAGGTACATGAGTTACTTATTAAGAAGTTCCAAGTAATAATCCTTATATCAAAGTCATAATGTATGCTGAGTGTACTAACGATAAGCGATCGCTTAATCTGTTCACAAATCTCTTAGGACCCGTTTCTCTTTGCACAGACAAGATAAGTCAATGTTACTTGGCTAAGTCTGGGTGTAGAATAGTGATTACAAATTGAGATTCTAGTGCACCCGCACTTCAATTTCCCCAGACGCTTTTCTTTCAAACTACCGTCGCTACTTCGCTGAACTAGCCAGCTTAACAAGAAAAGTAAGTTTGCTAAACAGATTCTATTTTCTTTTTACCGTGAGACTTTTTTAATTCAATAATTTAACCTTTTTAATGAACCTTACTATAAATGTATACTTCTATACTAAGTATACTAACATTATAAAGCTGAAAAGATTTCGTTTGTTTGTTTGAACTAGTAGATGGATTCAAAGAAATCTTTTTGTACTTTTAGACATTTATCGGAGTTATAAGCAGTTTGCATCTTTTCAAATCTCAAAATTTTAGAAAAGAGCACATTATATTTTGGACGCAGACTGTATCTAACAGAGATTTGTGTGTGAATGACAGTTCTTCTCTTAAAATTACATGTGGCACATATAATTGGTCGCTGTGGAAAGCTGAGAGGTATGCCTATGTTCAGCCGTGGATTTTCTTTGGCTGAAAATGATGATGATGACATATAAGCCAACCTTTGCAGTTTTTTTATGCAGTATTTACTGATAATAAACATTTGCATGCCCAATCTCTTTCTATATAAGTCCTTTGCCTGTTTCCTATTTTTTTTCATATCTTTATTTAATTTAGGGACTTTTACACAGAGTACGGCAGTCTTATCATACCCTACGCTTTTTAAAACACATCAAAAAAGTGACTGTACCATGTCACAGACAAACCCGGCTGCATCTGATGCGGGATCCTTCCAACGGTTTAATAGTAAATGCAGCTACTATTGAAAAGTGAAGTACCAGTAATTACCAGTGAATTTATTGTGAATATAGTTAAGTAAAAGTATTAATAAATGTGTCAGTATAAATTCAGTGTTTTACTGGGGAACAGTCAGTGCCTACCGTTAAAATTAAAATTACGGTCCACTTGCTCTCTGGGCTTGACGACAGTGCTCTCTCCATAGTTTAACACTAACAAAACGCTTTCTCTTGTTCATCGAACGTTTATACAGGGTGGTCTAAGTAGTGACGTCAATAAATTTTTTTTAGATTCCTCTCACCTGGGGGTATCCGAAAATACCCCATGTATGTTCCGCGATTTTTTGTAGTTTTCGAGTTATGATTTTTTTTTGTGTTTTTTTAATATTCTCTACCCGCGAGGATTCAAAAATTCATATCTTTTTTTCTATTATGTATTTTTCAATGATTTTTTTTGTGCCGTGTTCGTTGTTAATGCTGTCTTAATAATAAAAATAATGCATCTTTTTAAACTTACTAAAAGGCACTAAAAAAAAACTTGAAAGTTCGAACTCTGATTTTTATTAGGATTTAATCAAAAATTCTACTTCAATTTAAAAATACAAAAAGTAGTTTCCATAGCTTCTGCTTAGGTTTAAAAACTTTGCGGGGTCCTAAGCTCCTAAGATCATTTAAAAAAAATGGTACTAAGTTGGCCTTTTTTTGTTGTAATCGGCCTTCGAAGGCGGATAGCCTAAAAATCGTTGAAATAAAATTAAAGCGTTAAAAATTCTTTTATCTACTTTTTATCATTCTTATGGTAAATTTAAGTTTAAAAAGATTATTTTAAAATCATCTTAATTTAAAACCCTGTATTTTTTTTTATTGAAAATCAAAATTATTACTGAATCAATAACAACAGGTAGTTCGTCACCAAAATTATTTAAAAATAACACGAGTAAAATAATTTGAAATTTGCTGTTTTGGATAGCAAATAAAAGTCACAATTTACAAAATAATTTTATTACAATAAATTTTCAAAATTCCTTCCCCCAACTTGAATACAAAGTTGACAACGTTTGAGAAAGTTGCTTTTTAATTGCCTAAAGCTACTTGAATATTCTTGCTTTATTTTTCTTTCCGCATCTGAAAGTTTTTGTCGCAATTCTGCTTCGTTGTTGCTCTCCGTCGCGTACACAAGCTCTTTATAAAATCCCCAAACAAAAAAGTCGATGGGGTTGAGGTCTGGCGAACGTGCAGGCCATTCGATCGGCCCTGCACGCCCAATCCATCTTCCTGGAAAAGTAGCGTTCAAATGCTCTCTTACTTGTACAGCATAGTGACAGGGCGCGCCATCTTGCTGGAAAATCATATCTCGTCGTAATTGGAGATTCACATCTTCTAACAATTCACTAAGATTGTTTTGGAGAAAATTTAAATAAGTATCTCCATTTAACCTGGCCGGTAATTCAAAGGGCCCAATTAACTCTCCATTAAGGACCCCAGTCCAAAGGTTGACACTAAAGCGTGTTTGAAAGTTTGACGCCCTTGCCAAATGGGGGTTCTCTATGGCCCAGCTATGATAGTAGTGTATGTTGAACACTCCAGTCCTTTCGAATCGGGATTCGTCCGTCCACAGTATTTTATTAAAAAAATTGGGATCTTCTTCAGATCTTTGTAACATTGCTTCACAAAAAGCCACTCTCCTTGGGTAGTCAGATTCATGAAGCTGCTGGACACGCTGGATGTGGTACGCATGGTACCCTTCTGTGAACAAAAAAAACTCTGCTAAGTACTTGTCATAAGTAAACTGGTGCGGCCTTGGTCATTGCTGCTCTGAATGCACGCATGGTTTCTTTGGCAATAGCTAAGACAGAGTACTAAATAGGGATAGACATAAAAGGATAGACATAAAAGTTCAGTTTTTAAGGTAGTTTTACATCACAAGTAAATTTGACCAATAAACGTTAAATTTTGACTTTTGACGAAGCAACGTGTTTGCTATTTTTTTCCATTGCATTAACAAAAAAGTTACTTAAATTTGGTACTTAAAATTAACTTAAGAATTTTTTTTTAAGAACTTAAACACCATCGGCTTACTACTTTCTGACGACACCTACATAAGTAACTAAATTAAACCTTCCTTTTTTACAATACTGTAAAAAAGGAAGGCAAATAACAGCTTTGGTAGGTATCTCATTTTTATGGCTTACCTACCTTGGTTAAGAATTTTGAGAACCGTAGTACGCGGAATCCCGGTTTGTCTAGTTATTTTTATTGAGCTTGTACTCGGGTCTTTTTGAATTTCTTCTAGAACTTCTTCCACTTGATCCGGATCCAGGGGTACAGCTGCGCGAGGTTGATTTCGCCCAGGGATGCGTCCAGCCAGCATGGTGTTGTATGTGTTAATAAAAACCCTGTGATCCGGGTAATGCTCCATTACATCTCCTCGTCTCACTAATGCCTCTCGATAAAGCCTCGCAGCTTCACTACCGTTGCCTTGGGCAACGCCATAAAAATAAAGCATCTTTGCATATTGGCTTAGTGAATAGCTCATGGTACTGCACAAAGAGAATCCGAATCACTGAGTAATAACAACAAGTAGTTCGTAAGGCAAATCAAGGTCCAAAATTCAAGCACAAGTCGTTTGTAAGACTAATCAGGGTCCGAAACACAACTAAAGTAAATCTTGAGGCAAATCAGAGTCCAGTAACACAGCGTAAGTAGTTCAAGGGAAAGAAAATAACGTCAACGAAAGCGAGCAGTCTTAACACGCGCGATGGCAAGAAACGACTAAAATAAAAATGTACCTTTGAACAGAATAGCACAAAGAGCGGGTCATGTAGCAGATAAAAACCGGTCCCATTGCTACCTGATGGCATGTGCGCGACTATTTCACAAACATCACAACTTGAAACATAAAATTTACTGAGACCGAAATTATTGTTAAATAACACGAGCTACCGTAATTTTACAGGATTTTAAGTTAAAATTGACTTTTAATCACATTTTTAACTTAAACTTACCATATGAGTGATAAAAAGTAGATAAAAGAATTTTTAACGCTTTAATTTTATTTCAACGATTTTTAGCCTATCCGCCTTCGAAGGCCGATTACAACATTTTAAATGATCTTAGGAGCTTAGGACCCCGCAAAGTTTTTAAACCTAAGCAGTAGCAATGAAAACTACTTTTTGTATTTTTAAATTGAAGTAGAATTTTTGATTAAATCCTGTAAAAATCAGAGTTCGAACTTTCAAGTTTTTTTTTAGTGCCTTTTAGTAAGTTTAAAGAGATGCATTATTTTTATTATTAAGACAGCATTAACAACGACCACGGCACAAAAAAAATCATTGAAAAATACATAATAGAAAAAAAGATATGAATTTTTGAATCCTCGCGGGTAGAGAATATTAAAAAAACACAAAAAAAAAACATAACTCGAAAACTACAAAAAATCGCGGAACATACATGGGGTATTTTCGGATACCCCCAGGTGAGAGGAATCTAAAAAAAAATTATTGACGTCACTACTTAGACCACCCGTATATAGGGTCTAACAAAATTAACTGCATTCCTTCTTGGGGCTTATTCTGACCCTCAAATACTTTTTGTATGGGACCAACATCGTAATCCAAAGAAAAAAAATTCACTTTCCCATACTAGAGTGCCGCTTAGCTGATTCTAGTTTGTATGAAGAAGTCAAAAAAATCTTGGGATTAGATATTGGTCCAGTACAAAAAGTTGTTGTATTTTAGCAGCAGAATAACCACCGAGAAGGGATGCATTTGATTTAGTTGAACCCTGTATATAATACAATTTCACAAATCTTGCAATTTCACAAATCGTGAATTGCAAGATTTTGTACAACTTTTGTAATGATGAGAAATTTTAAGACACGTGCCTACGTGTCTTAAAATTTCTCATCATTCAACAACTTACTTTCTATTTTATTTAAAGCTCTTAATTTATTTTTATTGTACTATATTATTTACTATTCAAGTACACGGCGACTCTCCCGCACTGTGACCTAAACCTTTATGATAGTTCTTTAATACTTACTGTTGTACATGCATTTCATATAAATGAGATAAGAGAACATGCCGTATCATGCTTGAAATTTAACCTATTAGGGTAAACACTAACCAAGCCAATTAATATATAAAATATAATAAAAAAAACTAATGTGGGTACAACAACTAACTCAAATCCAAGGTCCCTGAGCTAAACAGTGGACAGCTGGCGAGAATATTGGATTAATACGGACCCTAATAAAAACCGTCTTCAAAACCAAAATGCACTAAAAAGTCTTTAATAAACTCTTAACTATTGAAAGGAGACGAACCCATTTTAGGCAAACAATTTCTTTTTGGAGTCGGAGAGTAATTCAAAGGAAAAGAGTTAAGAGTTTTTTTAAGTTAAGTTTATTTCTTTATTTTTAGAGATTACAGGAGAAGGGGAGTGGATGGTGGGGGGGGGGGGGGGGGAGAAATTGCACCTTATGACTCTGTTCTATAAGAAGCTACAAACTACTTATTATAAGTTCTTTCAATACAATTACTAATCTCCTAAGCGTTCCACCATCAGCTCAGCCCCACAAGATGTTGACTATCAGACGTAACATCACGTCAACATTAAAATTCTAGTAAAGAAATACTATGCGTGCCCCAAAAATTTGAGGGTTTCCCTCGATTACACCTAGATCCCATCATCAAATCCCAAATTGGCAACAATGGGACCAACTAGAAGGTATACCCTCTTAGTAAGCGAAAAAAAATATTCTAATCGGTCAACTAACGGCTGAGATATTATGAGGTAACATAATAAATAAATAAATAAAATAGAAATAAAAAGGCTTTTATTTCTTACAAGTAACTTAAAAAATAAAACATATGCAGTGAAAAAAAACATTCAATCAATCAATCCATCAATCAATCATTTATTAATTCATTAACATGGGTATTACATGATATCAAATAAAAAATATTATAAGTACAGCAATGATTAACCTTAAAGGTATATGAATAAATTGAAGTTTTTTACATTTTGTCATCAAGGAATAATCTTATGTCATAGTACACTTTTCCAGCAAGGAAGCCATTGAGCGCAATTTTAATTTTTTTGCAGTCGTTAATTGATCGGATATTTTGTGGAATTTTATTATAAATTTTTGGTGCCATGTAATTCACACTTATTTTTCGAAGAAGGGTTTTGAAGCTTTGATTGACTTTTAGTGTGCCTTTGCGACGACTTCCGATAGTACTCGTTTCAAAATAGTTTGGATTTTTCCTAACAAAGTTTGCAACCTCTGTTATATATAGGCACGGCAAAGTAAGAATTTCATATTTACGAAAGTACGGTTTACATGACTTGTCCTGTTTTAAACCAAACATTGACCTAACGCATTTATTTTGTGCTTTAATGTTTCAACACCCGAGCGGTCGCATGAGACCGCATAACAATAGAATATCTATTGTGTCTCGATCACATACGCTTGAGGGACACTTGTTTTTCAGTAGCGTTAGCCCAAAACATTATCCCATACCTTAAGGTTGATGCAACATATCCATGATAGGCTGTTAGGAGCGTTTTGAACTGGCAACCTTTCTCAGTTTAGAGAGAGCATAGGAAAATTAGTTAAGTTTTTTATTAAGTTATCAATATGAGGTTTCCATGTCAGCTTATTATCTATGGTCAAACCTAAAAAAAAAGTATTTTCTACTTCTTTTATTAAATTCCCTTCGTAGCGTATGTCACAATCCAAGGGATTATTATTTCTTTGTTTAAAATTTACTAAATATGTCTTCGTTCAATTAATGGTCAGATTATTCAATGTCAACCATTTGATTAAAGATGTCAAAGTATTATTAATGTCACATTTTATATTATAATCGTTGTCATAATTAAATAAAACAGTACTATAGTCAGCAAATTGTCATATGATGGTCAAATACATTGGGAAAGTCATTAATATAGATAATCCCATCAAAAACAATACTTGTCAAAAAAACCAAGTCTCGCAACTCAGTTGTTCTGCGGTAAAAAGTTGTGAGATCCATGTAATACCAAGTCGGTTATTAAATTATTCAGTCTCTACTTAAGCGACTTTCTGTCTTAATACGTCCAGTCTCTAAGACCGCGATCGTGGTCCATAACAATTGAAAATCAATTGTGCCTGGAACCGTACTCGAAGCATTAAGTTGTTACGTAATAATTAACATCATCTTATAGTGACGCATATCAATATTAAAATTCTTTAATGTTTTATGTAAATATATTGAAACTTGGCCATCGCACTAAATAATTGAATTTACATGTGTTTTCAGGCGATTGAATTTACACGTGTTTTCAGGCGATGGCCAAGTCTCAATATATTTACATAAAACATTAAAGAATTTTAATATTGATATGCGTCACTATAAGATGCTGTTAATTATTACGTAACAACTTAATATTTCGAGTACAGAGATTCCAGACACAATTGATTTTCAATTGTTATGGACCACGATCGTGGTCTTAGAGACTGGACGTATTAAGACAGAAAGTCGCTTAAGTAGAGACTGAATAAATTATTAACCGACTTGGTATTACATGGATCTCACGACTTTTTACCGCAGAACAACTGAGTTGTGAGACTTGGTTTTTTTGACAAGTATTGTTTTTGATGGGATCTCATTTCTTTTTGTATTTTGTAGACAGTTCTACTTTTTTCCTTTTCGGAACCTTCTACTTATTGTATATATGTGTATCTACCAGCAACGAATTTTCTTAAAGCCCTCTCTCTGACTTATGAACTTTTCGCCTCGCGCTAGCACCGCGACAGCTCGCTCGGCGACATTCACCTTTCCGCGCGCCCCGCCACTGGGGACCGCGCCCTCGCGCTAGCACCGCGCAGCGCGTAGAAAGTAACGGCCCGCGCTCACTCGCTAGCATCGCAGCGCGTGGTATAATAATTATTTACAATCTTACGCACTCGTAATAAGTACGAATACGCACGTAAGTACTTTTTTTGTATTAAATAATTTAATTTACACGTGTTTTCATGACGGGAATACCCATTTTTTGCTCGATTTAGCAGGGACACCAACATACGCCTATATTTATATGGGACTAGCTTAAACCCGCGGCTTCGCACGCAATAATAATAACTGCCGTAAAACATCGTTACGAATAAAGCCAATATTGAAAAATTTAACTGAAGTCTTGGCTGTATGTGCTTAATTTTCTTTGCGGTCTTTTCTAGATTTTTTAGTTTTTCCTTGATTCATACACCAAACACTACTTACATTCCAAATTTGAAGCTTCTAGGCGTGCTAGAAGTGCCTTAGAATTTTGATGATCGGTGAGTCAGTGAGTGACAAAATTAAGAAATTTGACCCGTTATAATTCTTAAAATACTGGTTTAAATTAAATGAAACTTGAAATATACCGTGTCTTTACAATGTTGCATGGTTACTGAAAATTTCAGTCTTCTAGTTTTATCCACAACGAAGTTACAGGGGGTCGAAAATGTTCTAAATTGCTTCGAGAAAAGGATGGTACGGCCGTGACACTTTTTTGCTCGACTTGGTGGGGGGCACGGTGGGGGGCACTGCCGTGCCCCCAGATCAAAAGGAGAGGTCCTAAAACACTTCCCTGTGGTACTCCATAATGTACTCTCTCTCTTTTGATCTGTAAGTTTTGTTTTCGCCAGTTTTGGGGTCAATTTTGGTTATATGGGTAATTTCTTTCCTATTACGTATGTAACATTCGATTAATTTAAGGGCGTTGCCCCTTATCCCATATTTTTCTAGATTATTTGGTAACGTCGTATGATGAATATTGTCGAATGCTTTGGTCATGTCCATGAATAAGGGCTAGTGTAGGCTTTCGGTTGTCAACATTTTTTAAGACTTTTTCCAAAAATTCGTATATTGCCATATTAATTGATTTATGGGCATTTCTACAGAAGCGACTGTTTGACCGACTGGAGCAAAAAACCTACCTTTAAAATTGAATAACGTGTCTGAAAAAATCACACGTATTTATACAACTCTTGGCCTGATGGAGCGCATATCAAGAAGACCTCCAGGTTGTACATACGGTCTAAAAAAAATCGGAAAGTTCAAAAACGGGCAGAATTTGGCCTAAAATGGAGTGTCCCGTTTCCAGAATTTACTCGTTTTCGTTTCATAATTTTTAAAATAATAAGTTGCTGATCATTATTCCTACATTACTATAACAAGGAATAAATAATGAAGCCATATACGTGCTTACATATATCGTGAATCCTTTAATTTAAATACAGTGACACATTTTAATTTTGTCCGAGGCTTGTGCCTCAATTCGGTGAAATTTACTTTTATGTACCTGTAGCCCTTACTATGCATAATAGGAACGCGCACTTTTTGTTCCCGTCATCTGACAGTTGCGCCCGAGCAAACGAACAGTGTAAACGGGAGATCTGTAGCACTCAGGAGCAATTTTCAAAGGTACGAAATCGTTCGGTGTTTTTGGTACAGGGTAATTTCTCAAATCGGTGTGCCACCTCGATTATGTATCTAAAGTATTTTATGAGATTTGTGCTAAAACTATTGAGTGTTCAACAGCTTTCTATCGTTAGGTTTAGTAGAAATTACTGTAACTCATAACATTTTTGGGTAATTTGATGTATTGTGTTATTTTCTCAATTCCATGGATCTCAATTCCGTGGAATATGGTGCACCGAATTGAGAAAACTTACACCGAATTGAGGTTTTACTTTTATATTATTAATTTAGCTAATTGTTGTTGTTGATTATTGTTGTTTATCGAGAAAATCAACAGCACATTCATTGCTATAACTCACGTTTTAATACATTGGGTATGGCCAATTACAGATCTCCCTATAAATTATCAGTAAGTTAGTACAAAAATACTAACAAGTGTCTTAAAATTGACAAATTAACAATTCAACAATAACATATTACGATCGTACCTAACATATTCAATTTCCTATTTTATGTGATTAATTGTATTTAAATATTAAATTATCATAAAATATTTAATTTGATTAATTGAATTTAAATATTAAATGAAACAAAATATTATGAAGACATAATTTACTAACAAACATGTAAACCACGTAGCTAGTTATGGAACCCCCTCGCCCTTCTGTCTTAGATTAGGGTTGCCTCAGCATATTTAAGGGCAAGCTCATGTATTTTATTATCGACTATTCAGTAATAAATAATCTTCGAATCGGTGCAGACATTCATCGCATTTTAATTTTAATTAATTTAGTTAGTTTTCAAAAACTCCCCACCCGGCTCCCGATACGTAACTGGCGCAGCCGAATCGGATTTTTCAAGGAGTTTCCGCGTTTTCCCTGTGTGGCTAAATTCACAATTAAGGGAGATTGAAACAGCTCTAGCCTTTAAAAGAATTACTAAATCATTTAAAATCAATAGCTCAATTTGCAAATCTTATGTATTTACCTAACGAGGTATTCAATGAGATGTCTTTTTTTAAATTAGAGGAAACAATGTATGTCAAATCATACGTTAAGAAAGACAAGATAACATTTATACTGGAGATACCAATAACTGAAAGCATACTTATAGTTATTATAAGATTTATTCCTTACCAATATTCCACGAGTCACAAAACATCACAATATCAATCTTTCCTGAATTTCCTTACCTATTGGCGAGAAAGTCTAATTACTTACCAATTTCCAAGCCATGCCGCGCGCTCGCTGCTGGCGACCACTTCTTATGTACGACAGACAACCAAGCTGTCTACCATGAACCTACCTGTGCGGAGCAGCTTATGGAGTTTGACAATACTCTCACACATTGCCACCAGCATCAAATTCAAATCGAAGAAGTAAGAATCCAGAGGGTTAATATCAACAATTGGATCTTGTATAGTCGAAGACCAACAATGATAACTAGTCTGTGTGATAACCACGACCAGAACAGTAAGCAGCCTATTTTTGGGACTTACCTCGTTACTATTGATGAACCCTGCAACCTAGAAGTCCTTGGACTCAAAATCAATCACCATATCTACGAGTCGCTAGATACCGCGAAACCGATCCCGATCATAAACTTACCTGTGATGCACGGTCATACGAATCTATCAAGCACACACGCACAAACATGGTTGGAGTTAACCTGGATGAAATAAAATATATGTCATATGCTCTAAAGCACAGTGCGGAAGTGGAAAGTGTTTTGAGTGATAAAAAAGACATTAACTTCAGTGTTAATTTAGGTTATTTTGTCATATAATGTTTAGTTATAGTATGTTTAATTGTATTCTCTTTATATGTGTTGCGTAAAAGGTTATTTTTGGCGTTATTCGACCTATGTTTATACGAGAAAGATGTTCAGTTACTGATTCTGAGTAGGTCCCTTCATTATTTACTCGCTGTTTTGAAACACCTTGTATAAAACAATAAAGATATAAATATATCGATGATAAATAGTATTGTGTTATCCTCTTTGAAAATTGTAATGTTTAAATTGTTTGAGTTTTAAAAACAAGACTGATTATTAGTTATATCGAAAAATAAACATGTTGATCAGTTTTTTATTATTATTAACATCACAAAGAATTATTGATATAGATAGGCACATAAACTATTAAACCGATAGACCAGCAGTCAGTTAACATAACGCTTTAGGTATTTTTGTATTTTGATCATTCAAATACATTATATATACACAATAGAATGCAATACAATACAATACATTAGATAATGTTGCATCTATTCTCAATTCGGTGATTCATTTTCTCAATTCGGTGCATCGTTTTCTCAATTCGGTGCTTTCTCAATTCGGAACCTAACTTTTCTCATAGATCAATCAACAAAATTTAGGCAAATCGTTATTTTATGTTTCAGGATGGAGTAAACTTCATTTTTTATTATTTAAACCACTACAAAATCCAAATTAAAAATCAACCACCGAATTGAGAAAAAAAATGCCCTTCTGTAGAAATGTCCTTATCTTTTCGAAAGCCATACTGATGTTTGGAAAAAAGATTATTGATTTCAAAGTAATCGTTAATTTTTTTATATATTATGTGTTCTACTATCTTTGAAAATATTGAAATAAATGAAATAGAACGATAGTTTTTTAGAATGTGTTTGTCATCTTTTTTGAAAATTGGGATAGTAATGGCTAATTTTAATACATCTGGAAATGTTCCTTATTCTAAACATAGATTTTTTAATATAGCACAAGATTTGAGCTATTAAACTCCCTACCGTCTTTATAATCTGAGTTGAAACCTCATCAAAACCTACACTGTTAGTATTTTTCAATGAATCTATTGATTTAATTACGTCTAGGGGAATGATCGGGGTCAAAAAAATTGAATTAGTTTGACTATGTGAAATAGAAGTAGGTACATACTGGTTCTTGTCTGCTGTCTTTGATGAATTTGTAAAAAAATCATGAAACGCGTTAGGAATTTGAAAAACTAATGAGTTTATTTCTAATAAGTGTATACACATATGTGTAAGGTATATACCTAGTCTAGCCATAAATTCTGTGACAAGGTATGTGTACTGATCTGTATATTGAAGTGGTGTGTTGCCGATAGATATTTGTCTGTTTAGGTTGTTAGTCATAAGCATGGTTTTAGAGAGATTCATTTTGAGACCGACTTTCTTGCTATTATCATCAAGGTTTTTTAGCATGTTTTGAAGGTCTATCCCTGACTCCGATAGAAGCACTAAGTCTGCGAAAATAAGGTGGCTTAGATACTTGTTTCCAATCTTAATTCCCTTTTCTCTCCATTTCAGTTTACTTATTATCGATTCCAGTACAGCTACAAATAATTTAGGAGACAGTGGGTCACCTTGTCTAACTCCTCGTTTGATAGAAAACCAAGGGCCGGTCTTCTCTAGTTTTACTCTACTCTTGCTATTGTTGTATATACTTTTAATAACTTGGATGCAATTGTCTTTGACTCCCAATGATTTTAGTGTTTCCCATATACTGTCATGGGATATAGTGTCGAATGCTTTCTTGTAATCTACAAAGCAATGTAGAGAGGCCTTCTTTGTTCTTGATATTTCTCGACTATAAGCTCAAGCGTGTGAATGTGAACGATGGTAGAAAATCCTTTTCTAAAACCAGCCTGTTCAACGGGCTGATTTTCATCTAAGGTAGAACTTATTCTTTTGTTTAGAATAGAGGCAAAATGCTTATACATACATGACAGTAGGCTAGATAATAGGTCTGAAGTTGCCTATATCGTTTGGGTCTCCTTTTTTGTAGAGCAAAATCATGTTCGACTCTGGCCACTGAGTAGATGTGGTTCCTGTTTCTAAAATGAAGTTAAATAAGTTAGTAAGTGGAAAGGTAAAAGTGGAAAAACTGTTTTTAATATTTCATTGCTGATGTTATCTGGGCCTGGGCTTTTATCTAACTTCAATCTTCTCAGCTCATCAATGACTTTGCTAACTTCGATGCTGGGTACTTCTGTAGCAGTGTAATCGCCCGTAGAGGTTTGAGTTATATAACTGGTGTTATGAGGTAACATAGATACAAAAAAAAGAAAAAACAAACAGTTGAATTGATAACCTCCTCCTTTTTGAAGTCGGTTAAAAAGACACTAAAAAGCTAAAAAAAAATGCAGTTGTCATTTAGGAAAAACGAATTCATTTGAAGTCTGAGCATGATGTGCGTAGTCTGTTATGCTGTAGGCTTTTTGCATTACTTCTTATGTTTGGATTTCTAGTGTGTTACCTATATCTCAAAAACTACTGAACCAAGAAGATGAAACTTGTTCTTTTCCATAGTTTGGAACATACATGACTTAGCAAATAATCATCTCAGTCAAGTTTTAGACCGTGGACAAACAAACATACACTTATGGAACTTGGCATACGCGTTGCAAACTAAATGAGATCATCACACTCAAATATTATCCAATTTCACCAATATTACAACAGACAGATTCGGTTGAATACCTTCTTTTTTTGAAGTTGGTATAAAGATTGCTAATATGCGCATGTTTATTGCGGGCCGGAAAATCGTTCCAACACTACGTGCTACATAAAACGCAATATCTGGCAAATAACAAAGGATAAGTCCGTTCACGTCACACATTATTTGGCAGTCCTAAGAAGAAACGCAATTTTATGGCTTCTTTCCCCTTTTTAGCTGCGAGTATTTGTAAAACTTAAAAAAAAAACATTCGTTGGTGCTGTTAATGTAATTCTACAATTATTTTTACTAATTATATCTAAGAATTATATTATCAATAAATATGAGTCTTTGGTCTTTGTTTTTTTGGTACCTTTCTTAGATAACATGATACATTTGGTATGGTGATGTTCGCATAATGCTTATTCAATGTTTGTTGGTACGAGTGAGATCCGTTGAAATCTATAGAATGAAATTAAAATTCCATAAATTTAGAATACGATCCGTTAGAAGCAGCTATGCTAGGAATGAGTATAATAGTATTCATGATAAACGGAAAGTTGGCTAAGTACTTAAGTAAATAAAAATATAGGTAACATAAAATGTTGATGGTAAGTATTTTCTGGGCACAAACTCAAATTTTAAGACACAGTAACGATCGATTTTCACTACAGGTACATGAATGGAAGTCTATAAATTTAAGTAGGAAACATGCAAATAACTTATATAGAAAGAGATTGGGCATGCGAACGTTTACTATCAGTAAATACTGCATAAAAATACTTCAAAGGTTGGCTGATATGACATCATCATCATTTTCAGCCAAAGAAAATCCACGGCTGAACATAGGCATACCTCTCAGCTTTCCACAGCGACCAATTATATGTGCCACATGTAATTTTAAGAGAAGAACTGTCATTCACACACAAATCTCTGTTAGATACAGTCTGCGTCCAAAACATAATGTCCTCTTTTCAAAAATTTTGAGATTTAAAAAAAATGCAAACTGCTTATAACTCCGATAAATGTCTAATAAGTACAAAAATATTTCTTTGAATCCATCTACTATTTCAAACAAACAAACAAAAACCTTTTAGCTTTATAACATTAGAATAGTAAAGAAATATACATTTATAGTAAGGTTCATTAAAGAGGTTTAATTATTGAATTAATAAAGTTTCACGGTAAAAATAAAATAGAATCTGTTTTGCAAAATCACAAAAACAATCAATAAATTGACTACGAACTTGTTAAGCTTACTTTTCTTGTTAAGCTGGCTAGTTCAGCGAATTAGCGACGGTAGTTTGAAAGAAAAGCGTCCGGAACCCGCACTAGAATCTCAATTTGTAATCACAATTCTACACTCAGACTTAGCCAAGTAACATTGACTTATCTTGTCTGTGCAAAAAGGAACGGGCCCTAAGAGATTTGTAAACAGATTTAGCGATCGCTTATCGTTAGTACAATCAGCATACATTATGACTTTGATATAAGGATTATTACTTGCAACTTCTTAATAAGTAACTCATGTACCTATTATAAGTTAATATCTACTTATTGAAACACTAGCGGTGCCCCGCGACTTCGTCCGCGCGTTTTGAGTTTGCTCCCTCCGCTCCCGTCGCAGCGTCATGTTTTATATCCTAAAGCCTTTCTCGATAAATAAGCTATCCAACACAGAAATATTTTTTCATATCGGTCCAGCAGTTTCTGAGATAAGCGCGTTCAAACAAACAAACTCTTCAGCTTTATAATATTAGAACAGATTAGCGCAAGCGCACGTCGTACTTTAGCTGCGAACATTATTTTAGTGCGGAGTTATGTTAAAACTGTGATAGCTCCTAAGATATTTATTGAATTTAAATGATATAAAGGGCAACTTTGTTCTAAATGAAATGCTCGTGATGATGAATGTATTTATTTTGATAAGAATAAATACCTGTGAGTATAATACACCTCTAAAAATAATGCATTATTTTTTTACAAATTCATTAACATAAAAAAGGTTGTAGTAAGTCAACCATAAAAGATAGACATATGCTGTCGCGGACTTTGTTATAGAACTCTTGATGCTGAACAATCCTGTCATACATGATTTTTGTGTAACTTAAGCGGTTTCCGCAGCGTATGCAGCGGAAGCTCTCAAAAGGAATATCTTTCTCCCGTTTTCGCAACATTTTTCATTCCTGCTGTGGTCTTATGAGTCGTATCTTTATGTTATATAGCCTTAAGCCTTCCTCGATAAATGGACTATCTAACGTAAAAAAAAATTTTTCAAATCGGGCCAGTAGTTTTTGAGATTAGCGCGTTCAAACAAACAAACAAACAAACAAACAAACAAACAAACAAACTCTTCAGCTTTATAATATTAGTATAGATTGATAATCGAAGTCTAGATTTATCATCATCAATTTCCAAGTTGAATTTATTCTGTAAAGAATTCTGCTTGGGCTATATGTTTCATAAACAGACGGCTAGATGGCGCTAAGCGTCACGCAATTGACGTTTTCATAAGAAATCACAAATTTCGCCGGATCGGACTGACAGCACGGTAGCTCAATTGGTAAGAGCGTTTGTCCCGGTTTGCCAAAAGGTTGCTGGTTGAGCAGCAAACAGGTGTCCTGGGGCTAACGATGATGACGATGATGATAATAGTTAAAGCTACGTGCTTGTGGTGAGCTGTAAGTTTAGTACACGCCAGTAATATTTGGGTTAGAAAGTACGGAGGCTCTCTCTACATAAGAGACTAAGAATATCAAAGAAGAGCAATTTAATTAGAAGTGGGTTTAACCGTTTTGATGCTAACAAAGAATATTCAATTGAAAATCGAAACATTTCATCATTTGGCCCATTGATCAGTGTGCACAAAATATAAAAATAACTAGTTATTTCAACTTGTGTATAACTTTTATTGACTTAAATTAATTTATTTACTGAGTTAATTATTTAAGCAAGGATATCGCAGATATTGAGCCTTAAGATTGGTAGGTAATACAGTGCATTACAGACAATTTTAAATTACTTAGAATGTTTTGTTTAGTTAAGTGTATTTTTGAAAATATAAAATGGCAACACTGCTGGCAGGCCGCCTCCTGACGTAACTTGTTTGATTAGAGGAGTGGTAAAATGGTGGGGATAGAGGCAAGTGCCGAGCCAAGAGTGGGGTCGAGATTCTTTCTTGTGCTAGCCTCGATGGCGTTAAGACAACTTGGTGAATCCATGTCCAATTGTGCAGCTAATTTGTAATTATTATCAGAGTGATACAAAAGTTGAAGTACTTAATAAAATCAATATTCGTTGCTGAATACTTGGTTTTATTTCATAATAATCCTAATATCAAAGTCATAATGTATGCTGATTGTACTAACGATAAGCGATCGCTAAATCTGTTCACAAATCTCTTAGGACCCGTTTCTTTTTGCACAGACAAGATAAGTCAATGTTACTTGACTAAGTCTGAGTGTAGAATTGTGATTACAAATTGAGATTCTAGTGCGGGTCCCCGGACGCTTTTCTTTTATACTACCGTCGCTACTTCGCTGAACTAGCCAGCTTAACAAGAAAAGTAAGCTTAACAAGTTCGTAGTCAATTTATTGATTGTTTTTGTGATTTTGCAAAACAGATTCTATTTTATTTTTACCGTGAAACTTTATTAATTCAATAATTAAACCTCTTTAATGAACCTTACCATAAATGTATACTTCTATACTATTCTTATATTATAAAGCTAAAAGGTTTTTGTTTGTTTGTTTGAAATAGTAGATGGATTCAAAGAAATATTTTTGTACTTATTAGACATTTATCGGAGTTATAAGCAGTTTGAATTTTTTTTAAATCTCAAAATTTTTGAAAAGAGGACATTATATTTTGGACGCAGACTGTATCTCACAGAGATTTGTGTGTGAATGACAGTTCTACTCTTAAAATTACATGTGGCACATATAATTGGTCGCTGTGGAAAGCCGAGAGGTATGCCTATGTTCAGCCGTGGATTTTCTTTGGCTGAAAATGATGATGACATATAAATCAACCTTTGCAGTTTTATTATGTAGTATTTACTAATAATAAACATTCGCATGCCCAATCTCTTTCTATATAAGTCCTTTGCCTATTTCCTACTTAAATTTATAAACTTCCATTCATGTACCTGTAGTGAAAATTGATCGTTACTGTGTCTTAAAATTTGAGGTTGTGCCAAGAAAATACTTACCATCAAACACTCATTTTATGTTACCTATATTTTGATTTACTTAAGTACTTAGCCAACTTTCCGTTTATCATGAATCCTATTATACTCATTCCTAGCATAGCTGCTTCTATGCGCAGTAACGGATCGTATTCTAAATTTATGGAATTTGATGTCATTCTATAGATTTCAACGGATCTCACTCGTACCAACAAACATTGAATACGAAAAATGAAAGAAAGAAAATCTCATTTTAGCTGTTGCACTTAGGGCCGATTATAAGAAATAAAAATAACTGTTGACTATTGAATCAATACGAACATTTTAAAAAATCTTTGCAAAAAATGTGGAATAGCCTATTGTCAGCAATCACACGTAATTGTATTTTATTTTTAAATCTGTCGCTTTATAATTTATCAGTCTGATAAGTTTTATCTGACCATTGCAAAATCGGCCCTAAGTGCAACAGCTAAAATGAGATTTTCTTTGCGTTATCGAGTCAGCATAAGCAGCATATTTTGTATGGCGTTATTAATTTAAAAAAAGTTGACGTATAAGAAATGGTCCTGTATTATGATCAAAAGAGGAGCATTCAATCCTTTGCAGCAAGCCTCCACAACGAAAATTGTGTTAACATACTTGGACGTGACGTTTAGGGCACCATTTTTTGCTTATTTTATGCATTCTGACTTTTTGTGATCTCTTGAAAGATTAAGGTATTTTTTCTGCAACACACACACAAGCGCAAATATTCAACCTAAGAAGATAATGCATTGTAGC
This sequence comes from Pyrausta purpuralis, assembly GCA_963924145.1. Taxonomy (NCBI): domain Eukaryota; kingdom Metazoa; phylum Arthropoda; class Insecta; order Lepidoptera; family Crambidae; genus Pyrausta; species Pyrausta purpuralis. The sequence continues at coordinate 10,991,217 of OZ001650.1, forward strand.
TACATATTATACCAAGGTTTTTTGAACATTCTAACCTGTCATGACGGTAGTAAATATCTACAAAACTGTCTTAATTATAAGCTGAGAGCTTCCTTATAATCCATACCCACTCAGGTTTGTGAGTAGGTACAATTGTACAATAATAATACATTGTACAAGGCTCAGTACGAGTAGTCATATGTGTTACACGATGATTCCCGAACCTAGTCTGCCCCACATATTTACTTAGTTCTGCAATAGTAGACTTATGCACTAAACCACATACTCACTGTGTGTGACTTATGTAACCCCACTGTATTCCCTAAATTACACATTCTCTTCGTCATTATTATGTTCAATACATCATAATTAATACACCTATCGCGCTGGTAGTCTGATGCAACATTTTTGACATTTCGCGTAGACAATTTCAATTTTATGATTTTCTAATTCATTAAATAACATTTTAACTTATGTAGCTTGTATGTTTAATAAATCTTAAAAAATATTTGTAATTTTTAAGCTTCATTCGAAAATTCTTCTCGATCAATAAATACAGGAAAACATTAATTTTGTTACGGCATTTTTCGAGCACCACCTGGTGGTTTTACAGGGAACTACGTCGAGACTTCCGACACAGGTGTCAAACCTATTTAACGTTTGTTATGGAAATTCCGGAAGTGTCCACCATGTTGAATGTATCTCGGCAATAATGTTATAATAGTTTGGATAAATATTTAGATTATCTTATTGTTATAACAATAATTTATTAATAGTAAATGGATTATTTCATGATTATTGGGACACTTATTAGATTTTTATGTTTGCCGTATAACAAATGTTCATTTTGCCGCCAAAAAGAAGTTGACTCTGATTGGTTGGTGGAGGTTAGATTTATTTCAAATATTGTAACTATTAAAATAATAATCTAAGAGGCTTTCTAAATTCAGTACGATAAGTAATTAAAAATTTATTAATTTATACATTTAATTAGCAGATTATTTATCCCTACAAATAAATATTGTATTAAATGTTCAGATATGGGAAACGGATGCGGTCCCCACTGTTTTCTACAGTTGTTCAAGGTTATGATTTGTATAAAGACGAGCTTTATGCCAGAATATAGCCTCTATTTGTACTTTCTCTGACTTTGTGCCTTATCTTTGTGCTATTTTGATGGAATAAATCTATTGGAGAAGAACTTGAAGATTCATACTACGTGTTTATTATTCAAGCACCCCACACGCGGTCACACCTGGTTATTTTCGTTCTGAAATGAGTAAACATTCGGAATGCTAATGCCTGAAATAAATATGCATAATGCATTTCAAATGTTCCCTACATTTCGAGTGAATTGCTATTTACGATGAAAGTCAACTTGGAGAAAGTTTATGTGACCGAAATAAAATTGTATGCTACATTGTCGGGCTGAATACTTATTTAATTAATTTTAAAACGAATTAAACTTACTTACTAGTTTTTTGCACCAGGAAGTGTACTAGTACATATCATGTACTTATATGAAGTTAGCTTTGCTCTATTCGATAATAACACGACTTAAAAGTGGCCCCTCTCCTCCTCCTCGGTCATAAAATAAAATGTTATCTTTGCAACATAAAAAAATAATGACTCGAGAGAGTGTTCTATTAAATATTATTTTACATCGTAAAAGGACACCATGACTTTACGACGTAACATTGCATGTGTGCTTGCACACATCTAATAATTTCTCAATTCTCTCGAAACTTTTACCTTCACAATTTACACAATTTAAGAAACAAAATCAATGAAAATTTAAATTGCACGTGTCGAAAAATGCTACCTCCTGCGAGTCCATCTTAAATACGGTCAGGTAGAAAAAAATCTGTACAATGCTGGCTCATGCCCTGACCCTCGGCCCTAAAGAAATCAGAAGTCTATTGACTTGTAATTTCCGGGCGTTTTTTATCAATGGGGCGACCTTTTTGAGGAATAAGCCAAAATGTGTCTCACAGTAGAGCATTCCATCAGAGCATTATACTTCAGCATTAATGATTGAACAAAAAACCCTGACTTGCAGTGTTCACGGCAAGATATGAATATGTTTTTAGATTTTCACCGTCAAAGCTCGCAAAGCACTGCCAACCCACTGAAAATATGATAAGGCGTCGTACACAAACAAATATTCACCACAAGGAAACGTGTTGACGACAGCCACAAGACCGCATGAAATTATTTAAGTTTTATATGACTTCATAAGCTTTGATTTGTAATATTGCCGTTTATTTACTCATTTCCCTACTAGACTTTAAGAAAAAGATAGGTGTACAAGTTAGAATGATAACGAAAATTGTTGAGTAAAATTGAATAGGATAGCAATATGTATATGTAGGAACGAAATGTACATAGTAGTGCCATGTGCAAACTTCGTGCTCAATAATTCGAGATAATAATGAATCGTTTTAGTCGCTAATTGAATGCAGAATATCATATAAGAATAGAGCCGAATTTGTATGCAGTACGTTCATTTTCCGTCGGATTGTGTGCTTAACAAGCATCTGACCAAAGACGTCAGTCTGCATGACACCCAGTTTGGTTTCCTCTGGTCCATCGACTAAGTTAGCAGTACTTTGCCTTAAGCGCACTGTCTGATACTACGCGGATAGGAACACTCCAGTTTACGCATGTTTTTTGGATCTGTCAAAGGCGTTTGATCTGGTCTCATATGATCTTCTATGGAAAAAACTGCTCAGTAACACAAATCTGCCGATTGTAATAATTGGACTATTCGAGTATTAGTACGCCAACCAGACCAATGTGGTTCGGTGGGCAGGTCAGTGCTCGAAGGTCTATAAGATGAAATGCGGTGTGAGACAGGGGGGCTTAACTTCACCCACACTCTTGAATATATATGTAAATGGGTTGATTATGGAGCTCAGCAGTGCGGGGGTAGGGCGTACAGTTGATGGACACTTTGTCAATAACATCAGCTATGCTGACGATATGGTGATCCTGAGCCCCTCAGTTAACGCATTAAAAACGTTACTATCAATTTGTGAAAAGTACGCTGTGGCCCATGGACTCAAATATAATGTCAAAAAAGAGTGAGATGCTGGTTTTTAAATCTGGTACCAAATCATACTTACTTCCGCCGATAGCCTTTGACGATTGTACTCTTTCAGGTTTCAAACAATTTAAATATTTGGGTCACTGGGTCACAGAGGACTATAAAGACGACATGGACATGGAGAGGGAGCGCCGAGCACTGTCGGTGAGGGGTAATATGCTATCACGTAGGTTTGCACGCTGTTCTCGTGATGTAAAAGTTACTCTTTTTAAAACATTTTGCCAAACTTTATATACGTGCAACCTGTGGAGCAACTACACAAAAAAAGCCTTCAGTGCTTTGCCCATTCAATATAACAATGCCTTCAGGGGGATGTTGGGTCTGCCCTGGCACTGCAGTGCTTCGGAAATGTTCGCCATCTAAAACACAGATGGTTTCCACGCCGTTCTGCGAAAAAGAGTGGCTTCCCTGTGGGAGCGAGTGTGGAGCAGCACCAACACTCTCCTGAGGGCTATTGCAGAGAGGATAAACAGCCCTATCACCGCTTACTGGGCATCCATCCACGTTCGGTCTAATCCTAGCTTTAAGTTCTATTAGATCTTGAAGTTGGGATTGGATCGGACTGGAGTGTTTTTAAGTGGGTAGCATGTTATTTTATTTATTTTATTTCTGTATAATTGGTATTAGGTTTAGATTGTATGGAAACCGTTTCTGAAATGATTTCAATTCAATTCAATTCAATTAGCAGCAGAATAACCACAGAGAAGTAATGCAGTTGATTTTGTTAAACCCTGTATATAATAAAATTTCACAAATCTTGCTATTCACGTAGGAAATATGCGTTACTAGACACGTGTCTTAAAATTTCTCATCATTCAACATCTTACTTTCTATTTTATTTAAAGCTCTAAACTTATTGTTATTGTACCATATTATTTATTATTCTAGTACACGGTGACTCACCCGCACTGTGACCTAAACCTTCTTGATAGTTCTTTAATACTTACTGTTCTACATGCATTTCATATAAATGAGATAAGAGAACATGCCGTATCATGCTTTGAAATTCAGCCTAATAGGGTAAGCACTAACCAAGCCAATAAATATATAAATATATAAAATATAATAAAATAGCTAATGTGGGTACAACAACTAACTAAAGTCAAAGGTCCCTGAGCTAAACAGTGGACAGATGGCGAGAACATTGGATTAATACGGAACCCTAATAAAAACTGACTTCAAAACCAAAATGCACTAAAAAGTCTTAAATAAACTCTTGACTATTGAAAGGAGAGGAACCCATTTCAGGCAAACAATTTCTTCAAAGGAAAATAAATTGTTTGCCTACAATGGGATCATCTCCTTTCAATAGTCAAGAGTTTATTTTAGACTTTTTAGTGCATTATGTTTTGAAGTCGATTTTTACTTTTTTCAATGTTTTTTTTTTCATTTTTAGAGATTACAGGAGAAGGGGGATGGGGGTGGGGGGGGAGATGTTGTACCTTATGACTCTGTTCTATAAAAAGCTACAAACTACTTATGATAAGTTATTTCATTACTGATCTCCTAAGCGTTAAGGAGTTCTACTATCAGCTCAGCCCCACAAGATGTTGACTATCCGACGTAACATCACGTCAACATTAAGATCTAGTAAGGAAATGCCTAAAAAATTTCAAGGTTTCCTTCGATTACACTAAGATCCCAGCATTAGATCCTAAATGGGACCAACTAGAAGGTATATCCTTTTAGTAAGCAAAAAAATTTTTCGAATCGGTCGACAAACGACTGAGATATGAGGTAACATAGAAACAAAAAAAAAACATACAGTCGAATTGATAACCTCCTCCTTTTTTGAAGTCGGTTAAAAAGACACTAAAAAGCTTAACTTTAACACTAATAGTGTTAAAGAAACGATAGAGCGGAACCAAGGCTCCAAAGTGTTTGCAAGGGACATGTGTATTGGGCAGAGCCTGTTGGGCAGAGTCCCCTATTACAACAGTAAAATAGGTTTTGGAAGTATGTATGGCTCTACTTACGTCCTCATACATTTCCTCCACCTCTTCATCCGGGTGTTTCGAGGTCGGTGCATATACCTGTATGACCTTTAGCGAATACCTCTTGGATATTCTGAGTATAAGGTATATTACCCTGCTTGACACACTCTCGATGGTCTCGATATTGTTGACGAGGGACTTGTGAACGAGGAACCCGACACCACCTTGGGACTTTCGTTGGTTGCCTTCCCGGTAGTAGAGCAGGTTTCCGGACTGTAGAGTTATCGTGTCCTCTCCCTCCCTACGGACTTCTGATAGACCCATTATGTCCCAGTGTAACCTGCTCATTTCTTCCTCCAGCTCGAGCAACTTCTCATCTGTCCTCAGTGTACACGTGTTGTACGTTACCAGGGCCAGTTGTCGTCGGGGGTGGCAGCGCGATCGCCTCCGGGGATTCTTAGCACCCCCTGCCCCGCCGTTACCGTGACCGCTACCAAAGTCAGGAATAGCGGGGCTGCCGGAGACTGGGGGCCTGGTTTTCTGGTGTACTAGCATGTGAGGGGATTTTGCCAATACTCGCTACGCTTGGCAGGCGGGTTGGCGAGCGCAGAGGCGCAGCCCCTTGCAGCCGTGACGCTGCTGCCCGTCACAGTCTAACATTTAGCTGCGCCTTACATTGGATGGTTATACCGCCATCGGTCTGTCGCCAGAGCCTCGTCTGTATAAACAGGACGCACCACGTGAAGGTGAGGTTGGCTTGGAGAAAATGGTCTCGGTCAAGCTCCCTTACGTCCCCTCCCTTACAGAGGATCCACGAAAGAATTCTTAATCATGGCGGTCCTTACAAGGACATTGGGAAACTGTTATTAAATTATTGCATTGTTATCGGTCCTTGGTACGTGTGCAAAGTTTCAAATTAATCAAATTTCTGGACATCGGTCAAATTAATACTCAAAGATTCCATTACATACATACATTCCTAGTCTTGCCATAAATATTGTCACAAAGAAAAGTTGTTTCATCCATGCAAATAATATTGATGACTTTTACAGTGTATTAGTTTAATACATAAATATAAAACAATTTGAAATATAAAAAGCTTTTTCGTAGTGGTCTCCATTGGCTGCAATACAGTCCTCTAAACATTGAGGCCAGTTATCAATAGAAGCATGTACTCTTTTTATGGGAAAATTCTTCACTGCCAATCGTATGGATTGTTTTAGGGACTCCAAATTATAATGGCGTTTAAAGCAAGCCGTTCTCTTTAAAACTGACCATAAATCATAATCCAGCGGATTAAGATCGGGACTAGACGACGGCCAGTCTTCAGCTCTGATGAAGTCCGAAACGTTCACTTCTATCTAAGACTGCGTGGACCGAGCTTAATGACCCGGCGCCGAGTCTTGTTGGAAAGTCCATGCTTGGTTATTGAACACGGTGTTGTTAAGGGGCTAACTACCTTCTCAAGAATGGTAAGTATCTTGATCCACGTGTGCCGATGTTTTGATACCTTTTTCACAAAAATATGGCTCAGTCACTCCTTCATAGCTAACACCCCACCAAACCATCACTGAAGTCGGGTAATGCCCACGTTGCACTCTGCCGACTAATTGAAAAGGTTTCTTAGATGTTTAAGCATAAATACGGTATTTTTTTTGTTATTAAAACGGTTTTTAATTATTAATTAAAACGGTTTTTATTTAGCTCACCCCGTTTGTTTTATTTATTATTCTTGGGTCAAATTTAGTAATAAAAATTTCACCCTCTTCTTGTCAACCGATTAATGTTAGATTTTGTATACACTTTGAATTTTGGTGACAATACAATTATGTTTAATCATTATCATTATAAATTCAAGATGGCCGCCGCTACAAAATGGCGGATAATTTATGTTTTATCAATCCTATCAATATGGGTATCAAATAAAAGGGCTCAACAAACAAAATACAATATACTTTAAAAAATTGAAATCCAAGATGGCAGCCGCTACAAAATGGCGGATAACGTAGGTTTTATCAATCCCATCAATATAGGTATCAAATGAAAGGGCTTAACAAGCAGAATATAATATACTATAAAAATTTAAATACAAGATAGCGGCTGCTACAAAATGGCGGATAACGTAGGTTTTATTGATCCCATCAATATGGGTATCAAATGAAAGTGCTCAACCAGTATAATACAATGTACTATTACCCAGTCCATACAAAATCAAATGCTGAAGAACGTTTAAAAATATTCTTTACAGGAGGAGCTGGTATGGGCAAGACTTTTCTATTGAAGTTATTACGAGACCAAATTAAAAGGTGCTACGCAAAGGATGCGGTTAAAGTCTGCTCACTAACAGGAGTTGCAGCTAGATTAATAAATGGAGCTACGATACACAGTACTTTAAAATTGCCTGTACAGAAAGACGGTCACATAACAGGTATGTCACCACTGTCTGAAAACTATTTGCGAATAATGAGGCAACAATGGCATCAGACAGAATTTTTGATTGTCGACGAGATTTCCATGGTGTCTTATCAAATGTTATGCATGATCGACGCTCGATTAAGGCAAATTAAGAACTGTGAAAATGAGTTTTTTGGAGGAGTAAACGTATTACTTTTCGGTGATCTTTTACAACTACCTCCTATAAAACGATCAGGAACACCTGTTTTCAAACAGCCACAACATCTCCAACCAGCTCCAACACATCTCTGGCATTTATTCACGCTGTGTGAATTAACTGAAAATATGCGTCAGCAAGGTGACCAGACTTTTATTGATATTTTGAATGCTTTGAGAGTCGGTGAGCTAACAACCCAATATTGTAGTATTTTAATGGGAGGACTTCTTCAAGACACGAGTGATGAGTCTGCAATAGACAAAGCGTTCAGGGTATACCCCACAAATCAACAAGTTAACGACCACAACTCTGCTGTATTGAATTTGTACAGAAATAATGGTGCTCGCATTTACAAAATAAAAGCGCAGGATCAGCTAGTACACGCCACACGAAATGCAGACAATGTGGATATAGCTACTATAATACCAGCTGATATCAACAAAACTGGGGGTTTACCAGCGGAACTGCAAATATTTGTGGGGGCAAAAGTCATGCTACGGTCCGATATTGACGTTTCAAAGGGCGCTACAAGTAACAGTAAGTCTAGTCTATGCATATGTTTATAATTCCCACGACTGTATCTATTTTATTATTTTTTGGTTTTTAGTACATTTATCTTAAACATTGCAATGTATGTTAAACATAAAACCGTTTAACTTAAAAAGTTTTTTTTACCTATTTTTATTTGTTAAAATGTTGCTCAATTGTAAAGATTTTCTCATCCGTAAACAAAATTTTTCTGTGACCTCCCTTTGCCACTTCGGTAGTTTTTCCGATTTTACCACCCTATTTTTTTTAAAAATATCAGTTAAAAAATGACCAGTGCGTCTCATATAGGCTTCAAGTCCTAAGTCATCTTTTAAAATACGCGACATGGTTCTGGTGCTCTCTTCATCTCCCGAGATAAAATCTTTTGCTTTCGGACAGGATTTCTGCGAATTATTTCCCTTACTTCTTCGAGCACCTTTTTCGTACGAACACTACGTGGACGGCCAAATATTTTTCTGTCACAAACAGAGGAGGTCTCATTGTACCTATTGGTAGCCCGGTACACAAACATTAGACTAATACCAAGTGTATGGAAAGTTTTAAAAATTGTATTTGGCTCCATACCAACTTTGTGTAATGCAATCACAGCGATTCGGTTCTCTTTATCACCCCAATCTATTTTAATATCGCAAAATATTATAAAATGTATTGGTGCCGAAATTAGAAAATACAATGTGCAATCGTATAAAAATGACCGATTCCAAATTCAACTGGAACATTTTGCTTATTTTTAATTGTAACTGTATTTATGGCCAGACTGTGTACATAGATACAACCCAAGCTAATAAAAAGCGTTGTAAAAAAAAACAGTCTGTATTGTACAGTGCCATAAGGGGAGTGTTGCGGGTTGGCGCCCTGGGTGAACCTTTGGATATTCTTCCGCAGCCTCTAGCTGTGGCTCGTAGGTTTTGCGAACACCACTCGGTTTTAAGAGGATATGGTATCTCCTTGATCATCAGAAGACGGCGTGCGGAACACACGCATCACCGTCTTTCAGCAGGCGGTTGACGCCCCCGTCTCAGCCGCCTGGGACACATCGATGAGGAACAGGTGCAGGGCATGATGCCTTCTTCGGCACCCAGGACGCCGGCGACGGATCTTCGGGGTGTCGGCTGCAGCCTTCCGCTACCTTTCACCGTTTCCTTCTGCGAGATGACAGGCTCACAGAATATGAGCACCGCCTGCCACCTCTCCTCACTCTTCACCATTTGGGTTAAGATCGAGAGGTCACTTCCGATTTCCTTCTTTACGGCGTCGCGCTCGAGTGCCCAGGGGAGGCACATCTCTAGCGTGTGTTGAGTCATATCTTTATGAGATAGAATTTTGGTCACCCCAGTTCAACTGTACTGATAGCATTATTACTTTTTGTCGATATAAGTATTCACAGTAATACAATATGTAGAAATAAAATCGATATAAAACTTTACTAGCTTTCTATAAACTAACTCAATCCGGATCCTAATAATGTTAAATAAAGTAACGGGCGGTGCTTAAGCCCGTTGCAGTCACTGCCGGTAGCCAAAGAGGATAGTGCTCTTAAACTTGAGAACAACACTTTTCTTGTTTCTTTAAAGCACTTCTTTTGACGCATTTATCTCAGTCTAATTTAAGTAACAATCCTAATTCTTGTGAGCATAGTTGCTAGACAAAAAAGCAGAAGAGGTAAAAAACTACGGTTCTATAACAGCTGATACTTAGGACTTATTTGAAAGTGTCTCAATAAGTTTTGTCTAGTTAAGTTGTATCTGGTAGATACGTTCTAAGTTTGATTTATTCGTTGGTTGTGATTCAATTTTTTGATGCTGAAACATTCTTTTATTTTCTTAAAGCAATTAAAGCAAGATAAAGAATCATGACACATCAAACTAAGCAATTCAACCATTATTACTTTAAACGGAAAATTTCGCATTTATTAGATTAATTGCTTGTAGAGTATGACTTTAGGTGCTTGTTCCCGACGCTCACAGATAACAATTTGTAGATGAGTAGCAGCCTGTCATCTCCACTCAACATCGCAGTAGTTCTAATCCCAGTGGTTGTTCTGTCTCACTTGCAGAATTTAACTAGCTTATTTCAACTTTGTAATTAGTTTCAATGTTTGTAGCGAATACATTAAACATCTAAAAGGGAAGCTGAATTGTAAATATCTAAGGTATCAGCTGCAAATTCAGTGCCTCAACTTTGTTATACTTATAGTTTCTCTCAAAACGAAATATAATAAGTATTTGCAAGAAGACAGTTAAAAAGATTTCAAACATTTTAAAAATCCAGTGCTTTCAAATGATAAGATAATGATATGCATTTTTTAAAAATAATAATTTGACGGTCCTGAAAAAAAATGTAATTAAAGAGTAGCTTATATGTACTTATAAAATGCTTGACTGACGAATCAACGCACAGCCTAAACCGCTGATAGAAGAGACTTGAAACTTGGAACGTAGGTGTTCTTTGTATGACGCCGGGATACGATAAGAAAATATTTTTTTGAAATTCAATCATTAAGAGGGTGAAAAAGGCGACAAAGTTTGTATGAGATAACGCGATTACATGGTCCAATCGATTTAATTTTTTTTAACACATACACATTCTTTATAAGGTTTCACGAAACCTGTGTTTACTATTTTATTGAAATGAAATATCTATAAATAGGGTTGATTTGAAGTTTGATTTAATTTACTTTTGATATACATATATCTCACTTATATCTACAGCCGTCCTTCTCGCTCGGTTGTAAAGTTGTAAGGCACAAAACACTAAGGTGGTTTGTCATGTTTTCAAATGTCTCAATTTGTGTTTGTTAAAAATAAATATCTTGAGACTGTGAGATACTCGTATGTGTGATGAGGACAGAAGAAAAGATTTCACGAAATGTTATTCTATCGCGGCTTTTATATGATAAAATGAAGTTAAGTACGTAGTTTATTAAACCAATCTTGTGTATAATATCACTGATTTTAACTTATTTCATAGTTACAACGTTACATATACTACAACGTTTCATATACAATAAAGTATCAACAGAAATGTTTTTAAACTTATTTTAACCATAAAAAAAATAACTTTAAAAAAAGTAAAAACCGACTTAAAGACCAAAATGCACTAAAAAGTCTTAAATAAACTCTTGACTATTGAAAGGAAAGATGGGTTCTAGGCAAACAAATTCTTTTTGGAGTCGGTGCAATCAATTTGTTTTGTTTAAGACATTTTAGAGCATTTTGGTTTTGAAGTCGGTTTTTACTTTTTTTAAATTAAATTTTATTTCTTCATTTTTAGAGATTGTAGGAAAAGAGGGGGGGGGGGGGGAGTTGCGCCTTTTGACTCTGTTCTTTCACAGTGACTCAAACTACCTCTTATACGTTGTGTTATTATAATTACTGAACTCCTAAGCGTTGCGGAGTTCCAACATCGGCTTAGCCCCACAAGATGTTAAATATCAGACGTAACTACACATTAACATTAAGATTTTAGTAAAAAAACACTATACGTGCCTTTAAAATTTGAAGGTCTCCCTCGATTACACCAAGGTCCTATCATCAGATCCCGAAATGGAAAAAATGGGACCAACTAGAAGGTACATCCTCTAAGAAGGTGAAAAATTTTTTCAAATCGGTCGACAAACGACTGAGATATGAAGTAACATCGATACAAAAAAAAACATACAGTCGAATTGATAACTTCCTATTTTTTGAAGTCGGTAAAAAAAACATACAGTCGAATTGATAATCTCCTCCTTTTTTTGAAGTCAGTTAAAAATAATAGTTTGGTGGTACATCGGTGGTGCTTTTTAGGGTTCTGCGGAAGAATGTCCGTCCGTCTGTCTGTAAGTCTTTCTGTTTGTCCGTCCGCAGTTCAGCGCAGAGACCTGAGGTGCTACAAAACTGTAATTTAGTAAGGGTATGTATTCTTATCTTCCCGCCAAAGTAGTAAAGTAAAATTTTAGTTTCTTTTGGGGTATCTCATACAAGTAACGTGTGAATGGTTTTTTTTCTCAACCCAATCCCATTGTAAGGGGTATCTTTAAAAATGATTATTAGCTTGCTAACATAATTTTTCAATAAAGTTGCCTGTTTTGGTAATATTTCGTTTTAAAATCCTGATTTTTGTAGAGTCCAATGTCCCCACCCTCTCTCAGCTAAACGGTAGTAGGTGGATACGCAAAAAAATCAAAGTAGTAGCATATTATGATGAATTTAGAAGGAAAACTTTTACGTTTATGCTAATTAAACAAATAATTGAGATGTAGTTCATCATCTTAAAGCAAATTAATTTTCATGAAAATTTTCGGTTATGAAAAGTTTACCTACCATACACAAGATATAAACTGAAACTGTAACTAAATATTGGTTTGAGTGTCTCTTTTAGCTGTAAAAATCTAAATTGTGAGTCAGCGACCCAAGGCGGCGTCGGGTTTCTCGTTCACAAGTCCCTCGTCAACAATATCGAGACCATCGAGAGTGTGTCGAGCAGGGTGATATACCTTATACTCAGAATATCCATGAGATATTCGCTGAAGGTCATACATGAATATGCCCCGACCTCGACACACCGACCGGATTAAAAGGTGGAGGAAATGTATGAGGACGTAAGTAGAGCCATACATACTTCCAAAACCTATTTTACTGTTGTAATGGGGGACTTCAACGCAAAACTGGGCAAGCGAAGCGAGAATGAGTTGAGGGTTTGGATACGGGCAAAGGAATGCCAGGGGACAGAGGCTGACCGACTTTCTGGAGAAGGAGGGACTCTTTGCGATGAACTCTTTCTTTCAGAAGCAGCCACAAAGGAAGTGGACCTGGTTGAGTCACGATGGCTATACGAGAAATGAGATTGACTTCATCATGACTTCGAAGAGAAGTTGATTCAATGATGTCTCCGTGATCAAAAGGGTAAAAACCGGTTGCGATCACCGAATGATTCGAGGCACATTAAATATCAATGTCAAATTTAAAAGGTTCCGCCTGTTGAAGTCCACGCTCCGACCGACTCGTGCTCATATCTAAAATCTTGAGAGCTTTCAACTGGAGTTGTCAAACCGCTTCGATTGCCTAAAAAATTGCGTAACAGTGGACGAAATTAACAACGGGTTTATGGAAACTTTCCAAACGGTAGGGTCTAAGTTTTTTAGGCCTGGCCGTAAAGATAGACCTCAAAAACTGTCGGTTCACACTCTCGACGTTATGGCAAAACGTTGATCTATGCACTGCAGACCTCCGTTAATGCTGAAAACTACAGGCAGCTCAATAGACAAATATGGAAGTCCCTGCGACACGACATCTGTTGCTTTAACAGTAATAGTGTTAAAGAAACGATAGAGCGGAATCAAGGCTCCAAAGTGTTTGCAAGGAACATTTCTATTGGGCAAAGCCTTTTGACGAAGCTTAAGACGGAGGACGGCAGTGTAGCGTCGACGAAAGCAGAGGTTTTGAGGGAGATCGAAAGGTTCTATGGGCAGTTGTACACCTCAGTTGCCAAACCCGTTAATAGCTCGGTCAGAGACCCAAAAGCTGTCCTGACCCAACACTACACCGAAGAAATCCCGGACATCAGCCTTTACGAGATTAGGATGGCCCTTAAACAGGTCAAAAACAACAAGGCACCTGGCGAGGACGGAATCACAGCAGAGCTTCTGAAGGCGGGTAGAACACCGGTACTTAAAGTCCTTCTGAGACTCTTTAATTCCGTGCTGCTGGAAGGCATCACAGCCGAGGCGTGGAACAGGAGTGTGGTGGTGTTGTTTTTTAAAAAAAGAGACAAAAGCTTATTTAAGAACTATAGACCCATTTCATTCCTGAGCCATGTGTACAAGCTGTTTTCAAGGGTCATCACGAATCGTCTCGCACGTAGGTTTGATGACTTCCAGCCTCCCGAACAAGCCGGTTTAAGAAAAAAATATAGTACCATAGACCACATCTATACGCTTAGGCAAATTATACAGAATTCTGAAGAGTATAATATGCCTCTATGCTTAGCGTTTGTGGACTATGAAAAGCCCTTTGATTCGATCGAAACTTGGGCGGTGCTTCAGTCTCTGCAGCGGTGCCACATAGACTATAGGTATATAGAGGTTTTAAAGTGCCCTTACAATAACGCCACCATGTCGGTCCGAGTACAGGAGCAGAACACGAGGGCGATTCCACTGCGGAGAGGTGTGAGACAGAGAGATGTTATATCTCCGTTCAAACTGTTCACAGCGGCATTGGAAAATGCCTTCAAACTTCTGGAATGGGAAGGAATCGGCATCAATGTTAATGGCGAATACCTCACACACCTCCGATTTGCCGATAATATAGTCTTTGTGGCAAAGACGCTGGACGATCTTGGCACTATGCTCGAAGACCTTGACCGAGTCTCCTAACAAGTGGGTCTTAAAATGAACATGGAGAAGACGAAAGTTATGTCGATTTCCCTTGTTGTACCCACTCCAGTATCCATTGGGAACTCAACTCTCGAAGTTGTCGACGAGTACGTCTACCTGGGACAAGTGATCCAATTGGGTAGGTCCTACTTCGAGAAAAATTGACGAACCCAACTCGGCTGGGCAGCGTTCGGGAAATTACGCTAGAGCGTCTTCTCATCTCATCTACCTCAGTGTCTGAAGACGAAAGTCTTCAACCAGTGTGTGTTACCAGTGATGACATACGGATCCAAAACATGGTCTCTAACTATGGGCCTCATAAAGAAGCTCTAAATCATACAACGAGCAATGGAGAGGGCTATGCTGGGTGTTTCTTTACGTGATCGAATCAGAAATGAGAATCAGTAAGCTCAAGTGGCAATGGGTAGGTCTCATAGCGCGAAGAACTGATGGCCGTTGGGGCAGGAAAGTTCTGGATTGGAGACCCTTTGACCAAAGACGCGGCGTAGGACGTCCACCAACAAGATGGACAGACGACCTTAAAAAGATCGCAGGATCAAACTAGATGCAGACTGCTAGTGATCGGTCGCTATGGAAAGCCGTGGGGGATGCCTATGTTCATCAGTGGACGTCCTTTGGCTGAGAATGATAATGATGATGATGTGATGAGAAGATTTAACCGTTTATGTCTCATAATTTCGCATTTTTTTTATTTTTAGGGAAATGATTCCCTTTTAAAATGATTCAGATTGGCTTAAAGTTATAAAACTTTAAGGCAATCTGAATAATGTTAATTAGGCCATTTTTAGGGCAATAAATGTGCTTACACAAAGTAGATACGGAACCATTCGTTCGCGAGTCCAACTCGCACTTGGCTGGTTTTATAAATTTATTGATATCGATATTGTGTGTACAAGCTGATCTCTCACAAATTTAAATGTTATATGCACACACACATGTGTCGTGGCCCAATTGTAGCATTATTGTATTCGTAGCATTTTACTTCAGACTTTACAACGTTATAGCAATAAATCAGTGTGTTACAAACATTCATACGGGTCGGTTTTATTTAGAGCTCTCCGGAGTAAACCTATCCTTTAGCATGCAGTAGTAAATGTTAGGGTTTTAGCATAGCATCCTCTACATTTCTTTTGGTCCTTCGAGTAACCCGGTTGCGGGACCCGACGGTAGACAAAAACGCGCTGATAGAGCAATATTTCGCGTGTGATCGTTGTGCCGTTGGACAACTCGTGACCACTATGAACAAGCATCCGTAGTATCATCAGTTCAACACTTCGTGATCATTCAGTTTGAGTGAATACAGCAGTTTACTCCGCATCACTATCTGGGGCATACAAACATCTTGAGGCAGTCACGACCATCAGCACTGTTGCTACGCAAGCAACACAGCACCAACACTGTCGGAGGGTAGACCGTCAGTCAGCATTAGCAGGCTCTTTTTCTCAAGAAAAGGAAGAGAAAGCAATACAGCATGACGGGAAAGTCCTCAAACTTTTAGGTCAGCAAAGAACTAATTTACGAGCTTTAAATAGGCTTATACATAGTATTAATACAAGCACTATCAGTGAAAAGTGGGACATTGAGTGTAGGCGGTGTAGACATGCAGTAGGTGAAGAAAAGTGAAAACACTGAACTTTGAAAAACGACTCGACTATATTTTTGAAAACGACGGTAGGTTACAGCTTTTATAGAGAAGAGTAGCGCGCGGCGTGCGTGGGGCTCGCATTTAGACTGGTTTTCAAAATATTTCAACTGAAGCGGATGCACAGCGCGCCTACGTCCCGCGCCCCTCACACCCCTCGCGCTCCTTGCGAGTTTAGAACTTACACAGAATAAACAACAATCTATGCATTTTTAGGGAAAAAAGAGAAACTATTTAGACATAAAGTAGCAAGGTAAAAAACAATAATAATTATCTAATTGGGTACTAATATTTGTGTAATCGCGTCGCTAACATACCCCACCCCAGTGCTGCTAGCAGCACTCCTCACTAAATGGAATTCGAGCGACGCGTGTGGCAGAGCGGGTAAGTACTCCGGATTTTGTTTTTATCTTTACCATTCTCACACGCCCGTCTCGTCCTGGGCACACTTCATCTCGACATTTCGGGGCCCGTTCGGTTCCACGACTAATACGAAGTCTCCCACTTTCAGTGGTCTCTGCTCCTTATTCCATTTTTTTCGTGGCAACAAATCAGGGAGTACTTCTTTGACCCATCTACACCAGAACATATCAGCGAGGCGTTGTGAAATTCGCCATTGTTTCCTTAGGAATAAATCAGAATCATCAAATGAACCAATCTGTGGTGAGTTGAATGATGAGCCGATCAAAAAATGGTTAGGCGTTAGGGTTTCCATGCTATCAGGGTCCACAGATACATGAGTTAGTGGTCTGCTATTTACGATATTTTCAACTTCAGTTATAAGCGTATTCAGGGTCTCTTCTCGTGGAGCTCTTTCTTTGAGTACTACCTGTAGTGAAGACTTTACGCTTCGGATCAGCCGCTCCCAAGCCCCACCCCAGTGTGGACTGGCTGGCGGTATGAACGTCCATTTTGTGCCATAGTTCGCAGCCTGATCCGCAACTGCTTGTTTGTCCAAATCGAGTATCGACTTCTTTAGTTCGGTATTTGCTCCTCTTAGGTTTGTCCCATTATCTGAATAGAGGTGATGGGGCCATCCTCGTCTTGCGGACATACGTCGAACTGCCATTATCAAAGAATCAGTAGATAGCGTGGGCACTGTCTCTATGTGTATTGCCCTTACAGTGAGGCATGTGAACAGAACTCCATATCTTCGTTCACGACGCCTTCCAACAGTCACCTCCATCGGGCCGAACAGATCAAGACCGCAGTAGCTAAAGGGGCGATGGTGGTGGGCCATTCTTGCATAAGGTAAGTCACCAATTCTCGGTATTTCTGGTTTACATTTTCTCAATCTACATAACATCCATTTTTTTACCACATTCTTAACTGTTGGACGCAATTTTATTATATATAATTTTTGTTTCAGGTTATTGACCACCATTTCCTGATTGCCATGAGCTGCTTAAATATGGTGATGTCTGACAATCAGTCGAGTAATGTAATGTTTCCCATATAATATTATAGGTCTTTTCATTTCAGGATGTACGTCGGTAGCAGCGTCGATGCGGCCACCAGCCCTGAGGACTCCGCGTTCATCGAGGTAAGGCGACAAGGTAAGTATCTTACTATTAGTAGGTATTGTTTTGCAGGATCGAAGTAAATTAATATCTTCATTGAATGACTGGTTCTGGGAATATCGGAGAAGTAAGCACTCAGCTCTGACAAAGACATTATCATCCATGTTGTAAACATATTCTTTGTTTGTATATTTGTGTTTCAAGGCCATCATTCCACTGTCAATAAAGGTAAGTACTCGAACTGTCGATCTGATCAAGCGCAGCCATGAAGAAAACCTGGTCGGGTCCGGTACAGGTAAGTTTTCATTTTCCATTTGTATGACAGTCATGCATTCTAATGTTTGTTCTTTGTTTTCCAGATCAATTACGTCCAGCGGCCACTCATTGCAGCTTTTATGTAAAAAGGTAGGTCCATACAGCCATTCGTTTTGTAAAATTGAAAGATCATAGTTTTCTCTAGTAGCTATATCGGCCACGTTTAATTTAGTTGGTACATAACGCCATTCGCTTGCGTGTGTGTGTTCGTCGATCTCGCCCAAACGATTAGCTACGTAGGTATTATAGTTGCGAGCGTCATTCCTAATCCAATGAAGTACAGTCGTGGAATCGCTCCAAAATACTCGTCGCTCAGCTACCATTCTGTGTTCTTTAGTAATTATATCAGCCAATCTGGTCGCTAAAACCGCAGCTTGCAACTCTAATCGAGGTATTGTGATTGGTTTATTTCCCGCGACTCGACACTTGCTGGCTATAAATGCAACGTGAATGTTCAACTCGTTATCTATCCATCTCCAGTATGCTACGGCACAGAATGCCTGCGTAGACGCATCGCAAAATATATGCATCTGTAGGTTTCTATAATGAGTGACTTCGTTGCTAGGCATGTTATTTTGTATCGGCGCCGTAGCCTCATTACTTGTAGGCTTCGTAGCAAACCCGTTATCTACTACGAGATTCGTAGTACCGTTGGCGACCAATGTATCGGGGTGCGACAAGGACGCCCGGCAGGTTTTATTGTCTATCTCTGTCTCGCTCGCTAGCGTCGTAGCGCCTGTCGTAGCAGCCGAATAATAACGGGGCAATCTTACGTTATGCAATGATTTTATTATTTCAATCCACTTGATCCATTTTTTGTATATTTCATCATTAACAGGATCGTCCCAGCTGATTTTAAGTCGCCATGTTTCTTGTAAAATTATCTTTCCGTTGATCGTAATTAGCGATAAAAATCCATACAAATCGAAGATAGACATAACAACTCGTAGCATCTCTCTCTTAGTAGGTACCTTTTGACCATTTAATATATTCTCTGGTACTTTCTTGAATGACACATCAAAACGCAAACTGTCATCTTCGGTATGCCATATAATGCCAAGTGTTCGATCACCATCATTTTGCTGGCACAATTTGAACCTTACAGCCGTACTCCCGAGAGCCTGTTTTGGAACGCTGTCTAGCATGGTTCCACTGTTGCTATTCCAGTTACGTAACTCGAAGCCACCTTGTGAATGAATATAAATTATATCGCTTATCAGTTGAACAGCTGTTTGATCGTCGGGTATGCTATCGATATAGTCGTCTACGTAGTGTTGGGTATGGATAGCTGTGACTGCAGATTGCATTGTTGACTGGAAGCGGTCAGCATTTTTGTTTTTTACGAATTGTGCGATGAATGGTGAACAATTAGCGCCAAAAATTAATGACGTCATCACATATGTTTTCAACGGCTCTTTTAACATTTCAGTGTTAAAGGGTTTAGTAGGATCACCTCTGTATATAAATCTTAAGGCATCTTGATCTTCTGGGCAAATCTTGACTCTTAAAAACATATCTTTAATGTCGGCTGTCACGGCTATTTTATTCTCACGGAACCGTAACATTATTCCAAAAAGTGACATTAATAGATCTGGCCCTTTGAGTAGATAGTCATTGAGGGATAATCCACAGGCTTTGGCTGCAGCATCATACACCAAACGTAATTTCTTCTTGTTCGGGTTATCAACGCCAAAATGAGGTAAGTACCAAGTTTTGTTTGTATTTTCATTAGTTTTAAGTTCTTTTGCGTAATCATTTTGAAACAGATGCTGGAGACGTTCGTGGTACCTTTCAGCGAATTCTCCGTTTTTTCTAATTTTTTGTTCAACGTGCTTCAACCGGGTCATAGCTAATGGTAAGGAGTCAGGCATCACACAATCATTGTTTTTCCAAGGTAATCCGACTTGCCATCTGCCGTAAACGAGTCTGGTTGTATTTTCTAGGTGTTCCAGAGCGCGTCGATCTTCTGAGTTCTGGCGTGGCTTAGCAGCTGAGCTCCCCATAGACTCGATCGAAAAGAAACGGCGTACCTCGTCGTGAATATCGCGAAGGTCACTGCAGCTGTCATTTACAGCATCATCGTCGGTAGTGATGAAGAGTGTCGAGTGCTGTGAAGGCGCTGACGATGACGCCCGCGGCACCCGGCCGTGCAGGCACCAGCCCAGGGGCGTGCGAGTAGCACACGGTTCGTTCGGCCCGCCCGTCACGATCTTTGAAGGTAGGAGTAAGTGGTAATTGTCCTGTCCGATTAGCACTTCCGGTTTCAGAGGGGCGCAACACAGATCACTTTCGAGCTCAAGTAAGTGTTTATATTTCTCACATCGCACTACGTTTAAGTTTCGTTGCGGTAAACTAAGCTCGTTTACACGTTGTACTTTGATATCGAACATCTCACCGAGTTTATTAGATAACGTTAAGTCCAACAGTTCCGTTTCACACACTAGTTCGGTACTGTCCCATGCACCGCGCACTCGCATAGATTGTTTACGGCCGCGTAAGCCTGCGCGCTCCGCAAGTGAATAACTTATGATTGATACGGTGGAGCCGACGTCGAGTAAAGCACAAGCTCTAAACACACCTTTAGGTCCATGAATGTTCACAGGCACTACTTTTAGTAACATTGAACAGCTGTTTGTGTTTATATGAGTCACTAAATCACTTTGGGCACTGGTTTCAGTCTCTGGGATAGCCGCGGCGTTACCGCTAGAATGCGCTTGCGGCGCGTCATTGTTTTGACGTGCACTCGGTACGTAATGAAGTAGGCGGTGGTGAGGCTCCCCGCACCCGTCTACGTCACAGACTACAGCGGGACAGGTTTGCCTATCGTGGCGGGCGATAAGGCATTTAAAACATAAACCTACGCGTCTCACATAAAACCAGCGGTCCTTACGTAATGTTTTTTTAAACTTTTTACTTATTATTTTTTTGTTCGTCCTTCTTATCACTTTGCACTAAAACAGTTTGTGATTGTTCATAACTTTGGTCACTGTATTTTCGCTTGTTATCCCAGCGAATGTTCATCAAGTTTGCACTGCACGTAGATGTCTATATGGCTTCCATACTAAGAAACTCAGATAATATATCGAGCTTAGACTTCTTGCGTTCAGATATAAGTGGGAAACTATAGTCGGCCCACTTGGACAGCAACACAGTAGGCAACTTGGATAGGATCAAGTTGAACACTTCAGTACCATGTAGGTATTCATCACGCTTAAGTTCATGCACGGATACCACGAAGTTTTTTA
The DNA here is from genome assembly GCA_963924145.1 of Pyrausta purpuralis. NCBI lineage: Eukaryota > Metazoa > Arthropoda > Insecta > Lepidoptera > Crambidae > Pyrausta > Pyrausta purpuralis. The sequence goes on from OZ001650.1 coordinate 11,012,494, forward strand.
TTTTTATAGAAAAAGGCACTATATCTTTGTAGTATTCTTACGGCAATGGGTTAAGTTTTTTGACATCTTGTAGTATTCTTGTAATAATTAAATCTGGATTTCCGAACTGGAGTCTAGGGTTGACATCACTACTGCAAGCGATGTGGTGCTGACAAACAAGGCTGTGACTGCTTCTTTAGCAGGTCCACGAAGACACTTCCTTAAGCGCCATAAGTTTTCTTTCTCACTGTAGTTGCATACGAGTGTGGACTCATCATATGCGTTCTTGAATGAGAGCCATTCCATATAGTCACCAGAGAATATAGGTAGCTCTCTTGGTGTGCTCATTCGACTAAGTAGGTTAGCATTGTGATTAGCCGATGCGGATGTGGTGACCAACCCCTTTAGTACGCTTGCCAGTTGCTGAATTGGATCTTCAGGGCCGTCGGCGCCCGACGGCGGAAACAGGTAGCCATTGTTATTGCCATTGTTGTTAGCTTTCTGCTTCTCCAACTCGTTTTGACTGCGCTCCATCCACTTCTCGATACCACGGCTGTCATAATGACTATCACTATGGCACTTCGACGTACATGGACTGTATTGTTCCTCAACTGCGGCTAGATCAGCTTCTAGCTTTTTTTGAATCAGATCCATTTGGATACGAGCTCTTTCTTGTGCTGCCTCAAGCTCGAGCCTCTTCTTCTGAGCTATCATCGCGGACGACGAGGACTTCTTCGTTTTTGATTTAGCGTTTATCGAGAGTGGTACCGGTATTTTTTCTGAGGTGCTATTTTTTAATTCTTCCTTTTTAACACTACTTGTTCCAGGTCGTTCCACGTCGATTGCTATTTCCTTTCTTTCATCGTCACCTTCCATTTCAAGCTGCGGTTTACTACATACGGCAGCAGAGTCAGCGTCCTTCAAATGACTTTCCTTGCGTACGGTACTGCGTGTTTTTACCATTATCGTACTCCGCGGTGGCGTGTGAAACATCGATGATCCGGCTTGAAGACCAGTGTAGGCGGTGTAGACATGCAGTAGGTGAAGAAAAGTGAAAACACTGAACTTTGAAAAACGACTCGACTATATTTTGAAAACGACGGTAGGTTACAGCTTTTATAGAGAAGAGTAGCGCGCGGCGTGCGTGGGGCTCGCATTTAGACTGGTTTTCAAAATATTTCAACTGAAGCGGATGCACAGCGCGCCTACGTCCCGCGCCCCTCACACCCCTCGCGCTCCTTGCGAGTTTAGAACTTACACAGAATAAACAACAATCTATGCATTTTTAGGTAAAAAAGAGAAACTATTTAGACATAAAGTAGCAAGGTAAAAAACAATAATAATTATCTAATTGGGTACTAATATTTGTGTAATCGCGTCGCTAACATTGAGGATGAACTACGAAATTTACAGGCGCGATGGAATATCATTGACTGCATGCATTTACAGATTGATCACATACTGAAAGGTACTGTAACTGTATTTTTAATTGGCTAAGTTCGCGTGAAACGAAACGCAAAAATTGCAATGACTCTTGTCCACGGCTGTAAAAAGGCAAAGATAATTTAGATGATGATTCGCAGTGATACCGTCGTGGGAAGTTTCCCCAGAAAATAGGGAAAATGTTGCATCGTCTTTAAGATTACTAAGAAATGGGTTTGCAAGTTGACGGCTTTAATCCCTCAAGCGTATGTGAACGAGACACAATGCAAATTCTATTGTAATGCGGTTGCCTGCAACCGCTCGGGTGTTGAAGCATTAAGGAATGTCGTTGGAATTCCATATTTTTTAATTAGGTAGACCAGAAATGACTATAGGATTAATAATACATTCAAACGTTGAAAACACCTTTAAACAAACGAAATACATAATAGTACATTATGATACAAGTGTGCTAAGTTGACCATTATATACAAGGCGACATTGTGCGCGCACGAGCGAAAGCGAGTGCGCCATAAGAAAGCCGCGTATATAATGGTCACAGGCACACGTGTTTCATACGACGTTTTTCAACACACTTGCGAGGAAAAAGCCGGCCAAGTGCGAGTCAGACTCGCGCACCGAGGGTTCCGTACAAACCTGCAAGGTTTACAAAGTTTGTTCATTACGACAATCGAGTCATAACTATGGTATTTTTATTGCAAAATGAAATTCATAACATTACAATGGGGAAAGATGGAGGAGCATAAATTTAAGACAAAGATCTCTTTATCGTTTAAGTAATCCTTTATTTTATATTAACACATATCATTGAAAAATGTTGCCCTCCCCATACATAGTATAATAACTCACTGTCATTGCTGTAACTACAATTATGTTTACAATCACAATTTTTTTGGTGGTATAACTACTTAAAATTTTAAGCTTTTCGGAATTTTTCTGTTACCTGTGCTGTAAGCTATTGCTTCTTACCAAATTTCGAGATTCTATGTCAACGGGAAGTGGTCTTTAGGTTTTAATTCCCTTGCGTGTAGTTGCGAGTTTCAAAATATGCGGTATCAATGGTTGTACTTTTGCGTTTTGCGTTTTTGCGTTGACTTAGTTTTTTTTTTCACGGGTTAAAGGCAATTAGATCTAAGTATTTGATATGAATTTCAACTTGATAGCTCTACGCGTTCATGAGGAAAAAAGTAATAAGTTTATATTTATTAAAAAATATATATTTTGTAATGTAACTAAAAATTGAAGGTTTTCGGAATTTTTCCTTTATGTGTGCTATAAAACGTTGCTTCATGCCAAATTTCAAGATTCTAGGTCGACTGGAAGTACCCTTTAGGTTTTGATTCCCTTGCAAGTACTTGCGAGTTTCAAAATATGCAGCTTAAATTGCTGTTTCTTTTGATTGCGTTGACATAGAAGTTTGATTTTGTTACAGCTTAAAGGTATTATAGACCTGAGTATTTGGTATGAATTTCAATTTAATACCTTTACGAGTTTATGAGGAAATGGGTAGTAAGTTTAAAATTATTAAAAAAATATAAATTATGTGATGTAACTAAAAAATTATGGTTTTCGTAATTTTTCCTTTATATATGCTATAAGACGTTGCTTCGTACCAAATTTCAAGATTCTGAGTTCACGGGAAGCACCCTGTAGGTTTTGATTCCCTTGCAAGTGTTGAAAATTTGCGGCATAAACGGCTGTATCTTTTGATTGCGTTGGCTTAGAAGTTTGATTTTTTCACAGCTTCAAGGGACAGTAGACCTGAGTAATTGATATAAATTTCAGCTTCATACCTCCACGCGTTCCTGAGAAAAAGAGTCTTGACAGACGGACGGACAGACGGACAACAAAGTGATCCTATACGGGTTCCGTTTTTTCCTTTTGAGGTACGGAACCCTAAAAACAAGACTCTTCATTTACTAAGTTTTAATTATTAAAACAGTAAAAATACATTTTACTCGATTTTGACGGCAAAGACTTTCGCACGCGTTTTTCGCCTTGTTACGTATGTCCGGCGTAGTTAATAATAGGTTTTCTTCATTTTCTTCACTTGAAGTAGACATTTTCATTAATATTAAACTTCTTAATTAATCCAAACTTCGTCACAGCCGACAATTATTATTTACGAAAAATGGCGCGTTGTTTATTTTTTTCTTGCCGCGATACCGATGCGCGCGCAAGGCTTAGGCGCGAACTAGATCGGCCAAAAGCCAAGATCAAAAATGTAATAATTCGTGTTTAAAACACAAATCACAGAAAATGATAAATAATTTGAGGTATTTTTAGTTATAAATCTGGATTTACCATTTATTGAAAGAAATATGTAGATACTGTTATTTTTCGCATAAATACTGTTTGTTGCTAAAATAAAAGTATTATATAACCCGACTAAATTATATCGCTTCTTCTTCTTACATACTACTTGGTATTAGGGTACAAATTTAAATAGGTTAGGTTAATAAACTAAAGGAACTAGGGCAATAATATACTGAAAAAGCACGCGTGTTTAATATTTAGGATTATGAGCCAGCAGAAATATCTACCCTCGGTTAGAAAAAATAAAATAAAAAGGTTAACTAGAACATTCTTTATTTCTAGGTTTCGCAATTAATATGTGCCTGTAATTAATACAGCCACACCTTGGTGGAAATGATTGTAACCTCAGGTAAATATTTATTGGAAAGAAGACATTTTTTAAATTTTACATTGGTTTGTGCGTTGAACTAACATTTTGTAAATTCTTTTCAGTGACCTTACTTAGACTTTATTTGGATTAATTTTGAAGTCAGAACTTCCTTATGGATTGATTTGTTTCTTGTCTGCTGTTTTGAGGATGGATCGGTATCGGTGAAATTTTAGGGTAACATTGCAAAGTAGTCTGTAGTTTGATGCAACAAAAATTTGAAATAGTAACCTCCGTTGAAATCCAAGGTTGGTTTTTTTCTTGTATTTACTTTAACTTTTAGTGAAAAGTGGGATTATTTAGCTATTAATTTAAGTATAACTTAGGAATCCCTTTGAGGATATTTTTTGGAATCAATTAGGAAATTAAAAATTTTTGAAGTACTGGGTGAACTACGTAAATTGTCTGTGTGAGTAGCAGTATCTGTGTGGCCTTCGTGAAGTACTGTGTGAACTACGTAAAGCAATGCTGTGTGAGCTACGTAAATTGTCTGTGTGAAAAGCAGTGTCTGTGTGGCCTACGTGAAGTAATATCTATGTAAACTACGTAGAGCAATGCTGTGTGAGCAACATAAATTATTGTCTATGTGATCTACGTGAAGTATTGCCTGTGTGACTTACGTTATGTCTGTGTAACTTGTATCGGCTAATATCCTTCTAGAATTTTTAACACATGCTTAAATTTCCTAACTTTAGTGACTTATAGGAACAAATTATTACCGTGTCCATCAAAACAAATTTCTTGCAAGTTTCAAGTATACTTGTTGATTCTTGCTTGACTTTCTTTTCTTACTTGACGACTCGTCTGGTGTAGTGGTCGAGAAATCGCCTACAACGCAGTGGGTTGCGGGTTCGATCCCCGCACAATACAAACACTTGTGTGCATGAACATGTCTGTTTGTATTGGTCTGGGTGTTCTCTATGTATATCATGTATGTATTTACAAACAAAAAGTATTTAAGTATTATATCCGTTGTCTGGCACCCATAACACAAGCTTTGAGTAGCTTACTTTGGGACTAGATGGCGATGTGTGGGAATGTCCAAAGGATATTTATTTATTTATTTATTCTGCTCTTTCTCATTCTCAGCACACCAACAACGAAGACTTCCAAAACACCACCACAGCACCGTGGGACACGGTGATTGCAGGATGGCCGAGTGTTACACGATGATTCCCGATCCTAGTCTGCCCCACATATATTTACTTAGTTCTTTAGTAGTAAAATTATGCACTATACCACATACTCACTGTGTGTGACTTATGTAACCCCACTGTATTCACTAAATTACACTTTCTCTTATTCATAATCTGTTTAATACATGATAATTTATACACCTATCTAGATGTCAAACCGATTTAACGTTTGTTATGGAAATGTCGGAAGTGTCCACCATTTTGAATGTAACTCGGCTATGATATAAGAATATTTTGCATTAATGTTTAGATTATCTTATTATTATCGTAATATTTTATTAATTGTAAATTAATTATTTAAAGATTATTGGGACACTTATTAGATTTTTATGTTTGCCGTATAACAAATGTTCATTTTGCCGCCAAAAGGAAGTGGACTCTGATTGGTTGGTGGAGGTTAGATTTATTTCAAATATTGTAACTATTAAAATAATAATCTAAAAGGCTTACAAAATTCAGAACGATGAATAATTAAATAATTAATGAATTTATATATTTGATTAGCAGATTGTTTATCCCTACAAATAAATATTATAGTAAATATTTAGAGTTATATCTATTCCTCAAAGTGGAAATCAGCAAACATATTATACAGTTCCTAGTCATCCAGCGAACCTACTCACAGTCAGACAACTGTTTATTATGCAAACATTCGCCATCATAAAACAGTTGATCCCTCCCAAATACCTCAACATAAACGAAGAATACGCAACGCACCTACGTGCCAAATGTTAACACATTTTTCGCGCGACGTCTTTTCTCATTCGATGGACCGTTTCTATATAGACATTTCAATGACTCTCATAAAATAGTTAATATGAATAGAATGAACTTAAAATCAGTTCTAGCTAACAATTAGAAAGCACTCGGCTACGAAGCAACAGAGAACATACTTAAAATTGTTACTTAGGTTAGTCAAATGAATGTTTTCACAATAGTTGTTGTTTTGTTATGCCCTTTCATACATCTGTCGTAATTTTCAAAAAAATAGCTGCTATAATTTATCGGACTGGTACTTATAACAGTTAAATTGAAATTTTTTTTACTGGCAACACCGATATGTTTTTGGAGGGGAGTTTTGTATTCGGCGAGAGCGCGGAGTCCGGCAGTTCAGTTGGTTTGTGGCATCAAGTTGAAGAGGTTGTACCTAAAGTTATACACTGTTCGAAGAATAAAAGTCTTGAAGAAGTCTCAGTGTTATACTTTCTTAACAAGTCAGAAGTGAGCAAGAATCTTCAGCCCACAAAAAACAAGGTACGTGAAATAGTGTAAGCTCGAATTATGACCAATTTAGTAAGAATATGAAGTTATACAGTTAACTATTAGCAAGTGTAAATTATTTTAAAATAATACGATTTTTGTAGCACGTGGTCGGGGATACCCTCCGGTAGTGTTACTTAAATTCAAAGCTTTTGGATCCACGTGTGCCGTAGTGTGCTATGTTTGAGGTTGGGGCTACTCTCCGATGAAACTGGCACAATATGAGGGCACGTGTAGTTGAAAGCAATATTTTAAAATTGTTGAAAGTATTTCTAAAACTTAAGAAATACGGTCACATATTTTAAAACAAATAGTTAAATGAGGTTTTAAACTGGTCAAAAGACAAAGCGTAGCTAAGATTAAGACGTGTAAGCTTAATTTGAGTGAGGAATTTGAATGCTTATGCGTGGCGTTGTATTCTATGCATGGTCGGGGCAACTCTCCGACTGCGTTAGGCATAATGCGAAGCGCATTTGCATTCGAATTATTCGAATCCTTGTGTAAGATGTTATATTTTGTTCATGGCTGGAGCTACTTTCTGACAGCACAGACATGAGACGGAGCGTGCTTGTATTTGAATAAGTTGGATCTATAGGTATTAAAGTCTAAGTGTGACTAAGGCAAGGCAGCTTAACTTAATTGAAGAGTGACTTTCTAATGCTTATGCATGTCGTTGTGTTCTGTGCATAGCCAAATGGGCATGATACGGGGCGCATTTGTTTTAGAATTATTTGAATCCTCGTGTGCACCGTTGTGTTTTGTGCATGGACGGAGCTACTTTCCGACAGCATAGGCATGATACGGAGTGCACTTGTATTTAAATAAGAGTAGGACGTATAAATTTAATTCAAGTGTGGATTTTCGATGCTTGTGCGTAACGTTGTGTTCTGTGCATAGTCTGAACATCTCTCAGACTTCATTGCCATGATACGAAGCGCTTTGCATTCGAATCATTTTAATCCTTATGTGCGACGTTGTGTTTTGTGCATCGCCGGGGCTACTCTCCGACGGCACAGGCACGATACGGAGTGCATTTGTATTTTAATTATGTATTTTGTCTAGGGATAGTTAAGTGTGCTATGACCCTGACGATAATAATTTGCCTTCGACTGATTAAGTATGTCAGTTTGTACTTTAATATGAATTCGTTTCGTAGCCAAGTGCACTATCTAGTTGTTTTCTTTGTCGGGGAATAGTTAAATGTGCAATGACTCTGACAAGAATAATTTGCCCTAGGCTGATAAATTGTGTCAGTTTCTAGTTTCATATGAATTGATTTCGTAGCTAATTATGTTACCTATTGGTTTTCTATGTCGGGGAATAGCTAAGTGTGCTATGACCCTGACTAGAATAATTTGTTTATTACTGATAAGTGTGTCAGTATCGGACTGATTGAGATGTACTTTAATATGCATTGATTTCGTGACTAAGTATGTCACCTGATTATTTTCTTCCTCACTGAATAGTTAATGTGCTTTAACCCTAACTAGAATAATTTGACTTTATACTGATAAGTGTGTCAGTGTCAGACTGATTGAGATTTACTTTAATATGAATTTATTTTGTAGCTAAGTATGCTACTTCCTTTTCTTCTTTACTTCCTTCCATCCGGAAAATAGTTACGTGAGCTATGACCCTAATAAGAATAATTTGCTTTAGAGTGATTAAGTGTCACTTTCAGACTGAAAGTCACTGTCAACTTTTATATGGATTGGTTTTGTAGCTAAGTATGCCAAGTGGTTATTTTATTCGCCGGGGAATTGTTTATTTCATCATTTTAATAAAGATTATTTTTTTTAGTTAAGTGTGCAAATTGATAGGTTCCTTGTCAGAGGAAAGTTAAGTGTGCTAGAACTCTAAGCGGGGGCAATGCTATTTAGACTGAGTTTGCCACGTGGTTCTTTGTCTTACTGTTTTATTATTGCTTTTACTTCTTAAAAGCCCTTCATAAAAATATTTATCCATAGCTTCGAATTTATAATTGAAGTTTTCTGGTTTAAAATTAATTTTCTATTAATGAATAAATATTTTCCCCCTACTTGATTAAACCCAAATCAATTACTAGCAAAATTATGGTACAATATAAGATGCTAGTTAACAGCTCAGGTTCACATGTTTTATAAAAAGCAATGAAAGGCTTGAAAACTTTAATAAAAAATTTTGTATTTCATTATGGAATCTAATTTATCAATACATGACATAGTAATTATTATTATTAATTTTACTAAATCATGAAAACGATTCTGAGCTAATCTTATATAACTTAAAATAATTAAACAATAAAGGTATATGATGAATTCTAATGATTTTGTTTCATGCGATCTGATGAGTCTGCATCACAATCACACGCGACGTCGCGAATGAGCTCAAAAGAAGGCAAGGACCCCAGGTGAACGATGGATGATGTCACTGAGAGGCTGAGCCCAGAAGGAAGACGTGTGGCTGGCTGGACCTACTCAAAACTCCAAATTATACCCTAATACAGCTTTGGGGCAATCTTGGAGGATACCCAATACTGAGCAGCACAAGAAACTGTCGCGCCTCTTTTCAAAAAGTTTACTATGTTGTAGTATTCAATTTAAGTCTATACATTGTATTAACTTTAAAATAATTTTCTGCATTATAATATACTTCTGTAATGACCTACCCTAATGAGGGTTTTCTATTTGTAACAATTGTTGTAAATGTAGTATTGGTAAGTGTATAAAACATTCTGGTGATTTAAAAATAAACATTGCTCCATGAAATAATCAATCAAACAATCCCATAGAGCAATATTAAGCAGATAGTATAGCTCGAGTTTAATTTTACTAACGACATTCTTGTGAATAGTCCAGACAGCCTTAGTTTTAAATTATTGTGTGAAATATAATTTAAAATTTAATTTATGTTAATCGTTAAGCAAGTAACTGTTAAAGATTCTGCCACAGGCTCTATTTTACTGTTGTAGTTATCAGACTACGATTAGGGCATATTTTCTTTAAATACTGCGTTATATGATTACCTTGAGAACAACAAAAATTAAACACAACGCAAGCTTTCATTTCCAATTCTTATACCTTATATTATTGTATATTAATAAGCATATCATAGTGTTTCTATTACTAAACTATCTTTGTTTTTCATACTATAAATAAAAACAAGTACCTTATCTTACTTAGGTCTCAGTGGATTAAATTAGATCCATGTATATAAATTAGTTACACAAGAACCATTTAATATAATTTCCCCATCATACTAAAAAAGGAACGATTACTTTATTCAGGATAAGGTTATTAAATTTGGGAAAAGAATGCTTTTGTGTGTATTCACCTTAATTTGCATTTGGTTCTTTTTGCTGGATTTTTGATTCAAAAAAGGGTGTGATTGTGAAAAAAATAATAAGTTAAAGTACACCACAGCTTATTGCTTGATAAAACTTAATCATTTGTTGCTTCCTAAGAATACAATTCACTTAACCAGAGATATACAAAACACGAATGGTATCAGGAATTGCAAACAGGTGCATTCACATGTACACAAATTATTTGTATTATCTAACGATAACAATATTACTTTTGCTTAACCTTAACTAGAAACGAGTCATTCGTTAAGTATCAATAATGTTGCGGGTGGGTTTGATAAAAGTTCCGTCCTAGCCTGTTCTCCGGTCGCATTTGCGAAACGTATTACGTAACTGAGTAACTGTAATTGCTATTTAATATCTATAATTTTATAAATAACCAATGTTATAAACTTTAAATCTTATTTGATGATTTATTGGATTTGAAATAATTAATACACTATTAAATATCAGGATCGTTTAGAAAATGTCGTATCACGTTTTTTGAAATTATTTTAAACAGGTACTTAAAGGGAATATATATATTTTTAAAGCAGTCTGGCAAATGATTGGTAAGGTATATTACACCTTGATAATATAAATGCAATACACTGCACTTTGTATAAGAATTATTTAGGTTAAATAAAAAAATGTATACTTAAGTATGAAGGTTAGTAAATGTAAGATCACTATTTACAGACCAATAGCATTACTACTTAAACTCTCAAAACATTCAAAAGGGTATTTTATTCAATTAAATTTTATATAATGTGCGCTTAGCGTTATATAAATAACTTAATTAACGAATTGCACTTAAACTTGGTTACCGCTAGTTAATGAGTAAAAATAAACAGTATTATGTAGTGCATCTACAAGTCAGGTATAAGTAGTCACTTATGTAGTTACAAGTAACGTTTGTTAAGAACGTCTTAAGGGATTTTGAAATTGAAATTTGAAGTTTAAATTAAATTTTCTTTCGTTATGAATATTGAGGGGAGTTCATTATATATTTTATGCGTCTTGTGTAGAAAGGACTGGTATTAAGCATTTTAATCCTGTATTGTGGAAGATAGTCTGTTTTTGTGTATTGTGTGTAATGTTTTTTTTCTGTATCTTTAAAGAAATCTCTTAGTTTTGAAAGTGAACATGCTGATATCATACATTTACAAGGATGTAGCGTCGGTAGTTTTTTTTAAAGTAAGGTTCACAAGTTAGGTTGTGTGTTGTTCTGAGTAATTATTATTACAAGTATTTTTTGCATTAGAAATGGATCTGCCATGTCAGTGCTGTTACCCTTATAACATAATGCCGTATTAGAGTTGAGAGTACGCAAAAGCAAATTTACTATAGTTCAAATCGCTGCTTTTGATGAATGATTAGATCAATTGACAGCCTTTAATAAAATCACAATTGGTTCTAAAATATACGTAAAATACATAGAACTTAGTAGATTATAAGCTTCAAAGTAGTATACAAAATCTGTAAGATTTCAAAAGATTTTTTTAAATATATATTAGTTCTACGGCTTATAATAACTCTTTGTCGACATTCTTGCTGTGTAATCAAATCGATCAAAACATTTTTGTATTTATAATTTTAGGTAATCATAGCATTTTATCTCTATATCTCATATAGTGATGGCGTTGCGAACAATGCCTTGCTGGCACAAAGATTTTGTCTGTCATGATTAATGTTGTACATTAATGTTTCAAGTCTTTTGCTTTTATTTACAAAAAAAATGTCCAAACCCAATTAAAACTAAATTGATATTGAATTACAGTTTCAATTATTACTTAATCGATGGTAAATCTTACCCAAATTGTATTCATTGTACTTTTTATTTATTTAAGACTACATCTTTCAGTGACTAAAGGTTAGCTAAATTTGTATATAGATTAAACTATAGTACTAGACGACCTGGTAAATACAAAATGTTGTAATATAATGTAAAATATTTGCTATTACTGCGCGAATGTCGTAATGACTCAAGGAAACTATTAATTATCTCAAACAAGTTTTATATTTACTTTTTTAGCATATTGTAACTAAATTTTCATTATTATGAACGTAAAATGAAAACGAAAATTTCATGTCTTATTCATGTTATTTTTATTTTCTTGGCATAAATAATTATTCATGCACATGTAAAAATATTTGAATTCAGTTTGAAAACTATAAATTACACTTAGTTGCTTTTTATTATTATTCAAATTCATAAGGTGATTTTTGGGTATTTATTTTATTTGTGTACTTGTTTCAATCCAACTGAACTGCAAGCCATTCGAGCGCCAGGAGGCTGCTCGATGTAGGATGGTTGAATGTCGTAATTTTCAAAAAAATAGCCGCTATAATTTATCGGACTGGTACTTATAACAGTTAAATTGAAATTTATTTACTGGCAACACCTATATGTTTTTGGAGGGGAGTTTTGTATTCGCGGAGTCCGGCAGTTCAGTTGGTTTGTGGCATCAAGTTGAAGAGGTTGTACCTAAAGTTATACACTGTTCGAAGAATAAAAGTCTTGAAGAAGTCTCAGTGTTATAATTTCTTAACACATCATTCATACCTAAGTAAGTGGCAGGTATTCTAGCTAGGAACCTACTGATCCCAAGATTGTAATGTCATAGGGCTACCTTAAGTATGCACACACACACAAAACACACAAACACACACACACACAAAACACACAAACACACACACACACACACACACACACACACACACACACACACACACACACACACACTTATATCACTTATATAAAAATAAATATTAAAGTTACTAGATATATCACTAGATATTTATAAACCACTATATGGATATAGCACTTAAGCTAATTACAAATAAAATTAAAAGTTTGTTAATTAATAATGCTATAAATAATAATTCTAATACTACAATCTAGAATGCTTGTATACGCAATTACGCATATTAAGTGGGCTAGTCAGTAAGTATACTTTTTTTATATTTTTCATCTTAGCAACTAATTGCAAAGTCGCTGGCAATTTTTAACTTGTACAACACACCCACTAGTTCTATTACAAAATATCTTCGCTCCAAGTAAATGTGGGATTGATAATTGTTCGGCGGCTTGGCGCACAGTTGCTAGCGCGATTAAAACTTCCCTCCAAATTTATGTATCTACCTTTTAAAAATTTACTCACTAATATTGCTCATTACATAACATAAGATCACAGATGGGGTGGAAGGTTGATAACCTGAGACACAGGAATCATCCTAGTTCAGGTATCCAGCCCACCATAATCTATATGTACCAAAAATTTGATTTTCTTAATATTGCATTTTCTTTATGGTGAGAAATAAATGATTATGATTATTATTATGATGATCCATACATAGCTTTCAACCTCAAAAAGGATACAGCTATGTTCTTATCAGACGAAGATCTACGTCTATGTCTTCACGCTACAGAAGATAAAATATTATGCTCGTTAGACTCGCCTATCTACGACATGAAGATCAAGCAATCAATTTGTCACTTAAACATAAGCAATGGTTATATAAAAACAACACCATGTAAACACAAACAATTAAGTTGTACGAACAGGTGGATAAAACTGCATGCACGGAACGATTGGCTCTTCCCGTGTTGCCAAGTATGCAGTGTCCGCATTTTCTGCACAGCTGGTGTATCAATTTCATCGTTATCAGGCAACGGCCTTGTGACCCTAGAGCAAGGTTGCATTTTAAAGGACAATGAACTATCAATCTACACGCAACAATGACATGAATCACATAAAGATTCAATGCGATATCAAAGTCCCAGAGTTATCTACCTAAAATAATATCATTGACGCCGATCTGATCATACCCGAAAATCAAACATATATGTGGAAGCAGTTGAAAGATCAAATTGAAGACCTGAAGGGACAATCTTACTTAGACTTCAGCATTCACGATGTACATCACTACACGACAACGTATGTCATCGTAGTCATACTCATATTTGTGGCGAGCACATTCGCTTATTTGAAAAATAAACTTAGAAAAGAGTAAAAACCGACTTCAAAACCAAAATGCACTAAAAAGTCTTAAATAAACTCTTCGCCATTGAAAGGAAAGGAATCCGTTTTAGGCAAACAATTTCTTTTTGGAGTCGTTTGCCTAAAACGGATTTCTTTCCTTTTAATGGCGAAGAGTTTATTTAAGACTTTTTAGTACATTTTGGTTTTGAAGTCTGTTTTTCCTTTTTTTTTAAGTTTATTTTATTTCTTCATTTTTAGTGATTACATAAGAGGGGGGGGGGGGGGGGGGAGTTGCACCTTATGATTCTATTTTTTAAGAAGCGACAAATTATCTATCATAAGTTCCGTCATTATAATTACTGAACTCCTAAGCGTTAAGGAGTTCCACCATCAGCTCAGCCCCACAAGATGTTGACTATCAGACGTAACAACACGTCAACATTAAGATTCTAGTAAAGAAACACTATACGTGCCTTTTAAATTTGAGGGTTTCCCTCGATTACACCAAGATCCCATCATCAGATCCCAAAATGGAAAATATGGGATCAACTAGAAGGTACACCCTTTAAGTAGGTGAAAAAAAAATTCGATCCGGTCGAGAAACGACTGAGATATGAGGTAACATTCATACAAAAAAAAACATAAAGTCGAATTGACAACCTCCTCTTTTTTTGAAGTCGGTTAAAAATCAGACGAAGCAGGCGGTTGCTTTCGCCGCCCGCAGCAGCAGGTGCAGCCGCGCTGCTACCGCCTCCTCGCAGCGCAGCAGGCAGCAGTGTCAGTGACTTAGTGAGCGTTTCAGTACCAAATGAGTTCAACTTATTGCGTAAATCAGTGAGCTGTGTCAGTGTTGATAAAGGGACATCCCCCATGTTATGTCTCGTTCGGTGTCATTTCACGTCCCAAGTGTAGAGTCACGCGAGCGATTAGCTTAAGAAACAGACAAGACATTATTCTCGCACTTTAGCATTAGTTATCATAGTATCTTAACATTATCAATCACCTTGTGTCATGTAAAAAAAATTTATATCATTTAGCATAGCAATCAGTAACTTGATTTTATATTAGATTATTCTTTTCATCTTATTCTTAGAGGGCCAAGATGTACGAGCTGATCTCGCACATTTCAATGTAATATGAACACAAACATGTGTCACGGCCCGATCGTAGCATTTTTGTGTACGTAGCATTTTACTTCAGACTTTACAACTTTATAGCAATAAATCAGTGTGTTACAAACATTCATACGGGTCGGTTTTATTTAGCACTCTCCGAAGTAAACCCATCCCTTAGCATAGCAAGCATTAGTAAATGTTAGGGTTTTAGCATAGCATCCTCTACATTGTGAATGGGTCATCTTTGGCGTAACGGATAACTTATTTAAACATTTGGCTGAATCAAGTCAGTCATCTCAAATAGCTATGTTTCAAAATGCCAAGTTGATAAATGTTCAGAGTTACATGTCGATGTATATTATCGGTATGTTGTATGTCATCGAAATAGCCTAGTCCGCATTAAATTAACTGGCTTATTTAACCAGATGGCTGCGACATACATATGGCGACACAAGGCTGAAAACAGTAAATGGCCCATAAGATTTGATATCAGCTGAACGGTTTCATTACGTAAAGGGCCGGTCACACCGCCAATTTTCGACTTCCGGCCCGGAGCTAAGGGACTTATGGTAGGAAATGTGTTATTGTTCCAAATAAGAGTGTCGACTTAAATCAAAGTTTACTTCGCAACGATAAAGCTCAAGGGTAAACTCTAAAGATAGGTACAGCGAGAGTAGACTTGAGGAACAGCTGCTTCTCCATGGCACTGTCCTGTTGTATGGTTGTATGTGGGAATTGTGGTATGGTCCACAGTGATCTGGTAAACCATCAGGTTTATCAGAATTTTTAAAATTCATTAGAATCATAGCACCTAAAGGAAAAAATATTGACGATAGGTGAAGTATTATATTTTGTTCTTAAAAATGTTTGGTTTAAAATCTAGCAACAAGTTCATAAAAAATAGCATAACTTTATTAACATTTATCAATTAGAAAGTAGAAGATGTTTTTTGTGTGTTTGCACGCACTAATCTTAGAATCTTCTGGTTCGATTAGTTAGAATAATCATGTAAGATAGATAGTATAGTACATATAAGGATAGAAGTAGTTCAATGACTGCAGGCTAAAAACGCGTAGACATATCGCGGGTTGCCGCTTGTCTTAAAATAAAATAACAAAATGTAAAATATTTTTTCTTTGATGCATAAAGAAAACAATGTCAGTTGCTACATACGATCCTGCCATCTACGGCATCGAGCGTCGACTATTTATTATTATCTTGATATTTTAGTATTTCGCCTTATTTGTTCCTTTCATTTTAACATTTTATTTATCAGTTCAACGTGCGTCGTCAAAAAAAATATGTCCCAAGTTACTTCTTTTTTTTAAACCATTTTTTGACCTTTTTGTCTTCTAATTTTAAATAATTTGACTGTATAAATAAACATTTTCTTATTGATTTCGTAAGAAAGAAACGAAAAAACCTTTGCGAAATTGTCTCCAAAGAATACGGAGAGAAAAAACTTGACTCAAATTTACGATTTCTGAAGAGGTGTATTGAAATTTAAAGGGATTGGGGAATAAACGGCCTTTTTTAAATTTATTTCAATAAAAATGCTTTTGGTTACGGCTAACAGGGACTGCGAATAATTGATCGCTTAGACAGACTTGCAAAAGGCAGGTCTATTCATGTCGTAAAAGAAAACAACATTTGTGTACTATTTAAATCTTTAACATTTTTCGTTCATTTCATGCCGAAAACGTTAACAAAAAAGTAAACACCAAGTAGTGGGTATTATTGTTTCGTAAATCAATACAAATGTAAGATAGTAAATTCGTTTTCGTCTACGAGGGAACTCATCCTGTAAAAAGCGTATCGCACTTCACCTTGATAAATCAGCAAAACTAATTGCTCGTGCAAAATAACGAGCCGGTATTGTATGAGATGAACATACACCTACTACGGGGTCGACATTGATCTTTTGATCAAAAAGAGGATCATTTATTGTAGCCCGTTGAAGAAAGTTATAACGATGCTGTCGAGTTTAACATAAACTTGTTAGGGTTTCTAATGTTCTCCGTTGCACAAAGATGTAAGAACTCCATCCTGTCGAACTGAAAACAAAATGAGACAGCCTTAATGGCAATGTAGATACAGACATGTTTCATAAAGGGCTACTGAAGGTTAACTATGAATATATAGTTACTATAAAAGAAGACATTAGTATATTTCTGGTAATATAAAAAACTGAAACTTCACATGGAATATCATTATTGGAAATGGAAATGCACAATAGGCATACATACTTAGAAAGTATATTTAGGTTTTGAAATAACTACTTTCTGTAGAAACACGAATTATTAAAAATTCTTTGTATTTTTCGTAAAAAAAAAAACAATTATCACACATAAAAACAGTCCTATTGAACCTGAGATATGGTATTTTTATGTAACAAATTATTTGCTTAGGTTTATTTCAGGAATAAAAAAAGAACTATTTCTCCAGCTTGTACATTCCTCTGAGTTCCATATAATGCTTGTTATCAGTCAACATGATCCGAGGACAGCAGTAAACACTGCCGAAACTCTTGGTTTCAATTATGTTTGTAGCCAAAGGTCTACGATTAGTCTCTACATGTCCATACCCCTTGTTAGGTTTAGGTACTAAGAAAGGTATCATTAACGAGTACCTACCTGCTATTAAAATTTAACGCGTGAACCATTTATTAATAATTTAAAACGGTCTGACTCTATTATTTCGTACACTTATTCTTCAATAGACATAATTAAAATAAACATTAGTCGAATAAAATAGAATATGTCTTATTTGAAAATGCCATAATAACCTATTTCTATCTTGAAATATTATTGCACAAAAGACAAATTCTTCGGAAATCGAATGCGTTTTTGCAATTACGATCGCTACTGGCAGTGAGCCAAACCGTGCTATTGCATCTCACTGCTTTCAGCAAAAACTTGGCATCATAACGTAGTACTTCGCAGAAATACATCTGCGGAATGCTGTAAATGTGTACCCCAGCCAAACTAACTGCTGTAAATTAAAAACTTCCTGAAACATAAAAATAATAATATTTTTCACTTCTTATCCCTCGTTGTTGGTAAACAACGACTGTTTACCCACAATAATTTGTGTTCGTACCCGGATTCGAATGACAAACTACTTAGCTGATAAATACTTTACTTAAAATCTTTAGTGATTATTACTTGGCGATAAGATTTCATTTGGTAAAATAACAATGTATAAGTAAATTTAAAGCATTGTATGCAATTTTGTATAAAGATAAAAAACTTTCCTTAGTTGTTAAAGCGACAAACATCAATCAAAACAAATTATTGTTCAGAAACAGGGTACACTAGTGTCAAATCGATAGTAATTAGACTACTGCTTAGGCAAAAGTGTTACAAGTTGCAGTAAAAAGTACAACTGCTGATACGTTCACGGTAAAAAAATTAACGGTTAAATTTATATTAGAAAGTTAATGACGTTATCAGTTTTATCAGGCGGTATACTGTATATGTTTGCTTAAACAGTTAAGACAAACTCTTTTTGGATTCGTAAATTAAGGTCAGGTTTCAAGTGACCTTTCATTATTTTCATAGTTTCAAACTTCGCGATTCGTTCCAACATTATACCTCTTATTATTGACGTTACCGCGTGTTTGCTATCAGTTACTTTGATACTGACAGTGACGCAAAAGACGCGTTGACATTTTAAACGTGGATTGAATGCTAACCCTGAAACTAACTGCTGAAATAGGTTTTACAGATGCTTTCTGTAATGAACTATATTCTCATAATTTGCTCCTATAAATCAGTCTGTCTTGTAATTCAATAGATTCGCTCCTATAACTACACACTGAAAATACCTTACCCGCTAACATTACTTTAGAAGTTTACATAACCGTAATGAGGCTAGCAAGGACATCGTGTTTTCCTTTGAAACTATATATTTTCTGTTCACCTCATGCTCGCAACTGCTCCTTTGAGAATTGGTCATGTTTTTTGTCTTATTCTCGTTTAATTGGGTCCAAGTTCTAAGATAGAGCGCAGACTGCGTAGAGTCTACACCCTAATTACAAAAAAAAGAAAGCACAAAGTTTAAACTGAAACTAAGGTTGCCCGACCAATTAAAAAAAGTACCCCTCTATTATTGAACGCTGATCTAACATTGTTTTAAAAGTGAGCGGCTAACATTGAACTACTCGGTAGCCGAACAAATTTCGTGCTCTATGAATTGACGCCACTTGTCATCAACGCATACTAACAGTATCGTGTTCGACAAAAATATTACAAGGAATACGTCAAAATCTTATCATAAAGTTGCGACACATATTTGCTTGGCATAGCTTCTCTATACGTAGTAATAATAACTTACTGTCGGCTAATATCTTATTACGTCTGTGCACGAGTAGGTACCCAGTTTTTTGTATGTGTCTACCGTAGCGGTAGGCACGAATATAATGTACATGTTTAAACAATATTTTGTATCTTGTATCTTCAGTGTTGCGGTTTAACGAAGAACAATCCGAGTAGATAACATACTTAGTTTAGTTGGATAACTTAGTATGTCAGGTGCGCTAGTTTTAGTTAAACCTAAATTTAGTGTCACTCAATGCTTCCAATCGTCCCAGTCTTGCTAGATAAGCTTGCAAGCTCGCTGCAACCTATCCACGGATATTCGTTCTCATCACGTTCGCTTTAATCCAAAACAAGCAGCATCGTACAGCTCACCGTTTCGAAGGTATAAATACAATTTGAAAATCGAAAGTACGGACAACAGCGCATCAAGGTATATACTGCGGTATCTTATACAGTTGTAATAAGGGCTAGTTTGCAACGTAAGTGGGTAGCCTGATGTGCTGTCGACTGTACAATAATTATTTTCGAGGTAGACTATTGATACTAGTATGGTTGCAAAGGAACACAATGTAGGGTGTGTGATTACAATTACCATGTTACCGTAAAGCGACGATTGGCTCTTTTTATAAAATACGAGTTGATTGTGTACGCCGTTAGCTGATTGATTTTGAGAACAAAACACAACCCAAGATAAATGATTGATCAATATTTTTACCAGACAAAAAATAGTGTGAAGGCTTACGATACCGAACGGGGTCAGTGAATATGTGTTGAATATCAAAAATGAGTATGAATAAACCATAAAAAGATAAATAAAGCTTTCTTTCTCTCGTGGCTTATCAAAAAGGAACCTTTTTATCGTCATGCATACCATTAAATTGAACGATCATTTAACGTTTGTATAGATTCCTTGCTACTAGTTAAGCTCTTCTAATACATTCAGTTAATAATTTATTTTTAAATTTAATCATTGAGGTGCTTTTCATTTTTTACGCGTCGGCAAAAAAAACTCGTTAAAAGAATCCCATGAAATCTACGTAATAAAAGTAACGATGTGACACGATATGTGAAGTATAATAATTCACGGACACTTACAGGAAAAATAACGTCAGCTCACTTGATCTCATATTTTGACGTTCATATTTTGCTTGTCATCTTTTGGCTTTTCAAAAATTGGTTTGGATGGGACCGAACGAGTTTTTTTTAGATATATAGCACATGTTCAACAACCGCAAACATATATTTGCTGTCAGCAAAATATTGTGTTACTACTACAATATGGGTATCAAATATAAGGACTTGTACATTTTCGCGAACATAATAAATTTTCATAAATATACTGAGAAGTATTAGTAAATATTCTAATTTCTTTAAACACCTCTAGTAAGGAATCTTAAGATTTAAATTTACGAGTATAAATAGCCCGTACTTTTATTTTTTGTAATATAAAAAATGATTCTATATCAGCAGCCGAGCCCCACGGTAAAATGCCGTAGGACTTAGTTTTTCTACGTTTTTCTTAATTTTTGGTTCGATCTCGTAAACAAACATCGAGTTTAGCCCTCTCTATCGCTCGCTGTCTGATTTAAAGCTTCCTTATAAGGCCCATAGTAAGAGACCATATTTCGGATGACACACATTATAACAAGTAAATTCTCTCTTAGAAACTAGGCATAGAAATATCGCGACAAGCTTTTATTAAATTTAAATTTGTGATATTAATTAAAAGTTATTTTTTTACTTTTTAGGTCACTCAAATAAAAGCTTGTTTTTAATAGTTTTTTCCTAACAGTTAATATCTTCTTCCGTAAAGTTGAGTGTCCATTCTCTTCTTCAATGCACAGTTTCTAAGCCAACTGTGTCGATTAATTAGTTTCTCAAGCATAAATTATGTAGCAGCCTGTTAAAGTTGAGTAGAGAAGCAAATATTAGTGCGTCTTTAGAACAAATTTTACTAAATTATTATTATTATTTAAAAGTTTTTAGCCTTAGCCTAATTTCATTTTAATCTAAGCGGAAAGTATGGAAACCTGCTGATTTATTGTGGAGAAAACATTATTAAATTAAAAATAAATAAAAAAAATGAACCGACAAGTTTATAAAATGCCGTTTTTGTTGAATCAACAAAATAATGAGTTTCATAACAATGCCAACCTAAGTTTATTTATCCAGTTAGATTTTGCTTACAGCATCCTACACATTTTATGAAGTAACTACTTTTATCTTTAAGTGCGCCTTCACAATAGAGCGACGGCGCTGCTGCCATTATGTATGAAATTATCAGCAGCGCGGCTGTCGCACGACCGTCGCGCCGCTAAAGTCACCTAAGTGTGAAAGCGCTCTAAGAAACAATCGCATCCGATTTGCTTTTTATTATAAATATTCAAACGCATTTGCAAATTCGATTCAATTTTTGTCCGTTTTCAATTTACTCTTTACTTAGTCCTCGGTATCAAAATGGTAACGAACAAGTTTGCAAATGACATTTCAAAGTGGCCAGTGCGAAAGCCGTAACGAGTTTACAAAATGAGTGAGGACACCCCTAGGACTCCACTCCACACAGTTTCAGCACTTCAGTGTGGCGCGAGATCCCATCGGACGCGAACGTTTGCGTTTGGTCTGATCAGTCTCTTTGAATCGGAGTTTCCAAAAGTTACGAGAGAATACTGTTTTGTGCGATCGAATGATATTCTGAGCAATTTTATTTGCAAACATTAATAAAAGAAATTTTCATAACGCTGAAAATTTTGGTTTGAACTATGAAAAGTTTGTTTTGAACAATGTTTTTGGTGATACTAAGCACCCTGCTCATAGCGAGTAAGTTTGGGTTCTATAGAAATATTGAGCGTTAAATATGAAATTTTAACAGTTATAACTAAGCAGCTAAAATGTTGTGGTAAGTTTTAGGGGATTGTGCGAAGTTTCTATTAAAACAACTTAAAAAAATATTACAAAAAAATCGGTTATTAAAGTTTTCGACCATATTTTTAATTTTTGCTTAAGTTACTTCAAAATATTATTCAATGTTCACCCGGCTTATAATTAGAAATTATTTTTATTTAATATTATATAAATATTATAGTTAGGTTTTTTTTCGACATTAATTAATCAATAAAGATATGAATTTTATAAAAATTGACGTCATAGATTATGTATATAATCCATACATCACACATTCTAAAAGTATGAATAAAGTCCTGATAGTGTTATCCGTCTGTTAAACGAAGTTCCATGTTTGAATTTAGTATTCGTTGCTTAATGTTTTTTTACCGATGGTTTAACAGGCCCCTATTTAATAACGTCCTCTTTACATACAAGAAAGAACGGATTATTGTTTTTGATGATGTTACCCGCTCTAAGATAAAACCTCTTCAAATAATATTCACGTATGCAGGTCAAAATCAAGCGTTTAACATGGATGGATGGTGGTGGTGGTGATTTTAATTAATTTTATTGAATGCACAAAATATTTGCTTCAGAAGTGTTATTTTAGTGCAAGGTTCTTTTTTCCTTAGTAATATAGGAACAGAGAATTACGGTAAAGACTTTGAACGACGTTTGAATTTCCTCTTGATAAGAAGTGAACACCAACGATGATAAACTTACAAAAAGGAATGCGGATATCATTCCTTATTCCAAATATTTATCGTGTAAGTTTAGAAACTTGGCTCTGCATGAGATTTCATAACTTTTGAAACTTATATATTATTTCTGTTTTCGCAATCAAGTTGCATGAAAAAGTTTTGGAGGGTTAAATATTTCTATATTAATACAAGCGCATTGATACCTTAAACACCCCATAGGTTAAAGTACATTTATCAACCCGTAATGGAAACAGCACCAGCCAGGCGTTCACCATACGGAAGCACGTTACGTAAATGGAACAGCAATGTATCGGCGTGGGATTGGCATCGGATCATCAACAGTCACGGATCATGTTTGCCACAACTTATGGCAGTTCTTCTTGTGAATGACAGCCCTTTGGACAGAGTGGGCGGAAAGTTGAAAACTATCGGGTGACTCGCCGTAAGTGCATTATAACGCATACGCCGCTGGTCGAGAGTGGGTCCAGAGTTGATCTTGTTTCGATGTAGTTACTATGCAGGGTTGATGAATGTGCGTTGAAGTGTGGAGTTTCAGACAAATAATACTGAACTCCGCAAGTTGTAACGGTGTTGTTTTTATAAAGGGGGGATAGATGTGCTATCACTTTTATAGCTGCCAAACAATGCACGAAAAATTTCCCGTAACTACACACTTTTTTCCACTAAATAAAAGCACTCGCAATCCTGCGAATATTAAGCTGCGTAAGACGACCAAGGTAACGGAATTTTGCAGCAAAAAACAAAGCTATATCGAAATAAAAAATAACAACTTAAGAACCTTAACGGCGGCACAAGGGAAAGAAGCGAAATTGATTACAGGTCCCTAATTACTACACAAAATAAATATTTAATTTATAAAAAATTGAGGCAAGCAATCAAGCAAAACCGTTAAAAAATAAATTAAGTTACCAATTAATTAAACATTCAATCATCCAGGTGCATAAGTTCTAGTATTTAATAAACTAACTAAAGTCAAAATCAGGTGTGGGTGAAATTAAAAATGTTTCTATAATACTCGAAATTAATGATTAAAGATAAGTAATTATCTTCATTTCGGTATCCTAACATTGATATAATTGTTTATTGTTAATTGTTTGTGGTTGCTTTCGGCAGAAACTCTTACCTTATTCTCGCTTAAGTTCTAATTGAACTGAGTCAACGGTGCGTTTAATTCTCTTGTGTGAACTTTATACTACCCAGTACGGATTAGAAGTCAAGGTTAGACTTCCTCAAAGCGCAAGATTTAAGCTTTGCTCACGACAAAATAGATGATGTACAACACTTGTTGACGGAATGTGTCAAGAACCGAGGTGAGCGGCTGTCATTGGTGAGTCGACTTAATCTTAGGACTTTTGATTTAGGAGTCTTTCAAAGCATTTTAGCCAAACCCTCATCAGATGCTGCTAAACTTGTCTGCGATATGGTTTCGGTGATTCACCAGTGACAGTCACTTATTCTTTGTATATTTTTTATTATTAGTAGCTTTTTTCTTTGTTTTTGTTTTGATGTTGTGGTAATTAAGATTAGTTTTTGATGGGACTGTCATACACTGTAAAAGTCCCAAAATTAATAAATGGAAAAAAAAAGCTTTGCTCGCGGGGTTAGGGATTAATTTAGAATAAAAGTCTGACTAAATTCTTAAGCAGCGAAGATTACAATCACGTTAAGTAGATGATTAGTACATTTAGTTAGGTTAGCGTAATCTGTCCAATATAAGACTAAAACCGGCCAAGTGCGAGTCGGACTCGCACACTGAGGGTTCCGTGTCAACTTTAACCGAATTAAGGAATCCACTTACTTTCACTTAATAAAATACCGCAATATTTTGTTGACTGCAAATATAACTTTGTTTTTCATAGTGTTTGTATGAAGTACAAAGTTATGTTTGCGGCTGTTGAAATGTGCTATATCTCAAAAACTTCTCGTTCGATCCCGTCCAAACCAATTTTCGTTAAAAGTATTTGTTAAGATCTACTTTATATATTTTTTTCAAAATTTACACTCGCTAAGTTTAGAAGTTAGATGGAGGGGGGCACGCCCATATTACCACTTTGGAAGCGTCTAGCTATGAAACGTTAGACTTTAAAAGAAAATGGTTTTAGGAACCTCAATGTCATTTTAAAAGACCATTGACACCCCACACGCATAGGTTTGAGTAAAAAATTTTTGGTTTTAGTTTCATGTATGGGATCCCCCTTAAATGTCTTTTTTTTATTTTTTGTATAAGAATCGGTAAGCGGTTAATAGGATACATCTTCCTACCAAATTTCAACAGTGTAATGCTTATAGTTACAGAATAAAATGGCTGTGACATACGGACGGACAGACAGACAGACAGACTTGACGAAACTATAAGGGTTCCGTTTTTGCCATTCGGCTACGGAACCCTAAAAAGGTAGGTAGAATCTATATACGCATACATGAATTACATTTGCGAAAATACAATTATCTGTAGCCAGATTGCTCAACAAAATATTATATTTTCCACCAGAATCTATTTCTTCACTAACCGACTTAAAAAAAAGCGGATTGTCACTTTCACACTCCTCACGAGGTTGCGCGCCGTATCCAGTGAACAATCGATTCACTTGACTTTCTTCTTTACATCAGAAACAATAACATATTAATGCTCGTAACCTTCACTCTATGCATTAAAACAAACTCTATAAACCTATATCTTAATTAACGCTCGTATTTAGTACCTAATGTATTTATGATGTGCATTAAAATTGACAATAACCTGCCAGATTTTACCAAACAATATAACTACCTTAAGTTTAAAATTGAATTAGAGAAATGGCTCGTAGAAAAATAATTTCATAGTGTGCAAAAATATTTGTAATGCAAATAGTTTTCAATGTATATATAGATTTGTTCGATTTAAAAAGCTTTTGGAGAATGAGAAGGTTTCTAGAGGTTTCAAACTATAAGTCGGTAGAAAATTTGTCGATAGGCTCAATTAAGTGAGGACAAAAGAGCCAACCACTTATTTGATCTGCCAGTGTAACTGGTGGAGCCCATGGCTAATTTTTAAATGATATCCTTTAACTCTAGTGAAACTAAAATCACATCAACTAAAAGAAGAACCAACTCTCTCTGTGATATTGGATTTAAAATCTATTACTGTGTGTGTTTAACTCTTCGAAATTTGGTTATTTCTATGCTTTCTTTGTCAGAAAATTTATGGGACCCAAGATTAAAGATAAAATATCCGTAAACGGTTTACTTTGAATCGTTTACATTAAGATTTCATTCGGTGGCCCCTTTTGACAGCGCCGTAAGATTATTGGATGCTCGAATACTCGTAGTTGTTTGCTCCAAATGAAATATCGCTGCAAAAAATACCACGTCGACTTTGTTTGACGATGTTACCGGCATTTGGTATCGATGCAGTGAAACATTCCAAATGGAAATGGATACGATGTTAGCACGTTCGCTTACCAAACGAAAGTAATAAATGAGTATCGCTGTCATTTAAAACCCTTGCTGCGGCGGTAAAATGTATTAATTTCATCTGGTGCGGTGGCGGTCCAAATAAACATTCAATGAACTTTTAGACAGTGCGTGGCGGGCCCCTTGAGACTGCCACCACTACTTGACGTATACATCTCTTTATCTTTGGGAATGTGTGTTGTGATTTTTTCTATATAGTTAAAATATTATATATTCGAGAATGCCTCTACTTAACTATAGCTTCGCCTCAGGATATGCCTAAAAGAAAGCGAGAAATCAGCAAATCAAAATGTGAAATCGATCAGACTGTTGCCGAACTAGATTGTATTTTTTATAATGATGGGACATATTGTAATAATGATACGGTGCTTCTTTATATCAGTTGAAATTTACGTAGGTAATGCTAACGAAAGTTTTAGTATTAGGCATTTCAATCCAAGGAGAGAAAGAAAAATGCAATAAAATATTATTCTAACACTATTTTAGGATATAACCGTGTTACACATTGTAATTTGTATAACTGCTGTGTATCACATGTACACAGCACATGGTGGGAGGAATCAAATAAAAAATGTTTAAATAAGTTTATAGTTAAGTCTATTTATATAATTTATATAATCACATACATTGCTCTGTTCCCAAAGTAAGTAGCTAAATGCACTTGTGTTATGGAAATCAGACACAACGGTGGTACCACAACACCCTGACCCGAGACATAGAAAATTTTGATTTCTATATTGACCCGACCGGGAATCGAAACAAGGACTTTGGACATTAAAAGAAAATGGTTTTTGAAACCTTGGTGTCATTTTACAAGACCTATCCATAGATACCCCACACGTATAGGTTTGACTAAAAATTTTTTTTTTTGGTTTTAGTTTCATGTATGGGAGCCCCCCCTTAAATCTCATATTTTTTTACTTTTTGTATGAGAATCTTAAAGTGGTTAACAGGATACATACTCCTACCAAATATCAACAATGTGATGCTTAAAGGTACAGAATAAAATGGCTGTGACATACGGACGGACAGACAGACAGACAGACAGGATCGAATCATTGCGGTCAGATAGTTACACTACAGAACCGTTTTATTCCACCCCGTCTAGAAATCAAATGCAGGCCGGTCACTGCATCTCGTAAGGACAAATTTAAAAACCTTGTAAGTGATAAAATACCGTTTATACCTTTTGATAAAAAAAATGCTAGTAACTTGTATCAACAATTATTTCAGGTAGTTAAAAAACAATATGATATTACTTTCCCTCAAAAGAAAATAGTTAGCAATAACTGTAAACCGAAATTCAGTGACTACACGAGTCCACGCCCACAGCCCACGAGGAGTTTATACAAGTAGGAAAAAAATGTTTGAATTGTACAACAAAAAATCATATAGAAAGGATCTATCGTTTCATGATTACGTTAAGAGGTACTCAAAAATTTTCAAAAGAGTTTGCTATGTAGCTAAATCGAATAACATACGCGATAAAATTAAAAAAACTAGTAATAAAATCAAAGAAACATGGAATATTATAAATAAAGCAACATGTAAAACGAAATCTTATGATAACAAATTAAGTCTAGAAATAAACAACAAGCTTATTAAATCTGATGACGAGGTAGCAAACGCTTTTGAGGATTGCTTTTGTAATATTCCAATAGGGACGACTAAACAGTTGAGTTCCTGCTCAAGTCACGCGAAATCATTACTAATGGCGAGTGTTCATAGGTGCGAATCCTCATTTAAATTCAGAAATATTGGTCCTTTAGACATCATAAAAACATTTAAAGAATTAAAACAAAAGAAAACAGAGGATAAATCGGGTATATCAATAGACACAATAAAACCCATCATACCTCTAATAGCTCCTTACTTATCTTATATCTTTAATGAATGTATTGACCAAAATCAGTTTCCAAATTTATTGAAACATAGTAAGGTTGTCCCTTTATTTAAATCAGGAGACAAAAGTGACCCCAGCAATAAGAAACCAAAAATTTGCGCACGGGCGGGACTTGAACCAGCAACCTTTTGGCAAACCGGGCCAAACGCTCTTACCGATTGAGCTACCGTACTGTTAGTCCGACCCTGCGAAATTTATGGTTTCTTATGAAAACGTCAATTGCGTGACGCTTAGCGCCATCTAGCTGTCTGTTTATGAAACAGATGGCCCAAGCAGTTATTCTTTACAGAATAAATTCAACTTGGAAATTGATGTCGCTTCGCTATCTAATGCTTTCGAATGTTTTTAACACTCACAGTGTCATATTTTATATTCATAAAGATGAAATAAGAAACCAAAAATTTGCGCACGGGCGGGACTTGAACCAGCAACCTTTTGGCAAACCGGGCCAAACGCTCTTACCAATTGAGCTACCGTGCTGTTAGTCCGACCCTGCGAAATTTGTGGTTTCTTATGAAAACGTCAATTGCGTGACGCTTAGCGCCATCTAGCCGTCTGTTTATGAAACAGATGGCCCAAGCAGTTATTCTTTACAGAATAAATTCAACTTGGAAATTGATGTCGCTTCGCTATCTAATGCTTTAGAATGTTTTTAACACTTACAATATCATATTTTATATTCATAAAGATGAAATAAGAAACCAAAAATTTGCGCACGGGCGGGACTTGAACCAGCAACCTTTTGGCAAACCGGGCCAAACGCTCTTACCAATTGAGCTACCGTGCTGTTAGTCCGACCCTGCGAAAATAGACGGCTAGGCCCGGTTTGCCAAAAGGTTGCCGGTTCAAGTCCCGCCCGTGCGCAAACTTTTGGTTTCTTATTTCATCTTTATGAATATAAAATATGACACTGTGAGTGATAAAAACATTCTAAAGCATTAGATAGCGAAGCGACATCAATTTCCAAGTTGAATTTATTCTGTAAAGAATAACTGCTTGGGCCATCTGTTTCATAAACAGACGGCTAGATGATTGATGCTTATGAAGACAAACGTGATGCCGTAGGTGTATTCTGTGATTTGTCAAAGGCGTTTGATTGTGTAGACCATCAGACACTGCTCACTAAGTTAGAACACTTTGGTGTCTCGGAAAACTCATCTAAGTTGCTAAGCTCGAACTTATCAGGTAGAATCTTCAAATGGGGGTTCCCCAGGGCTCAATATTGGGGCTTTTACTTTTTCTGATATATGTAAACGACCTGCCATTTTATTCCACAAATCTTTGTGAGATAGGTCTGTTTGCTGATGATACTTCTTTGATTTTTAAAATGAAAAGACATGAAGAAAGTTTTGACGAAGTAAACAATACTCTCTCCAAAGTATTGAATTGGTTCACCACCAATAACTTGTTGCTGAATGCTAGTAAAAATAAATGTGTAAAATTCACTTTGCCTAATGTTAAGCAACTTACACCAAATATTGTACTAAATGGTAATAATCTAGTCTTAATAGACTCCACTGTATTTCTGGGCATTACACTTGACTCAAAATTACAGTGGGGACCTCATATTGAAGCCCTAGCTAGGAGGCTAAGCTCGGCTGCCTTGGGCATTTCTACAGAAGCGACTGATTGACCGACTGGAGCAAAAAACCTACCTTTAAAATTGAATAAAGTGTCTGAAAAAAATCACACGTATTTATACAACTCTTGGCCTGATGGAGAGCATATCAAGAAGACCACCAGGTTGTACATACGGTCTAAAAAAAATCGGAAAGTTCAAAAACGGGCAGAATTTGGCCTAAAATGGAGTGTCCGGTTTCCAGAATTTACTCGTTTTCGTTTCATAACTTTTAAAATAATAAGTTGCTGATTATTATTCCTACATTCCTATGACAAGGAATAAATAATGAAGCCATATACGTGCTTACATATATCGTGAATCCTTTAATTTGAATACAGTGACACATTTAAATTTTGTCCGAGGCTTGTGCCTCAATTCGGTGAAATCTACTTTTATGTACCTGTAGCACTAACTATACATAATAGGAACGCGCACTACTTGTTCCCGTCATCTGACAGTTGCGCCCGAGCGGACGAACAGTGTAAACGGGAGATCTATAGCACTCAGGAGCAATTTTCAAAGGTACGAAATCGTTCGGTGTTTTTGGTACAGGGTAATTTCTCAAATCGGTGTGCCACCTCGATTATGTATCTAAAGTATTTTATGAGATTAGTGCTAAAACTATTGAGTGTTTAACAGCTTTCTATCGTTAGGTTTAGTAGAAATTACTGTAACTCATAACATTTTTGGGTAATTTGATGTATTGTGTTATTTTCTCAATTCCATGGATATCAATTCCGTGGAAAATGGTGCACCGAATTGAGAATACTTACACCGAATTGAGGTTTTACTTTTATATTATTAATTTAGCTAATTGTTGTTGTTGATTATTGTTGTTTATCGAGAAAATCAACAGCACATTCATTGCTATAACTCACGTTTTAATACATTGGGTATGGCCAATTACAGATCTCCCTATAAATTATCAGTAAGTTAGTACAAAAATACTAACAAGTGTCTTAAAATTGACAAATTCACAATTCAACTATAACATATTACGAACGTACCTAACATATTCAATTTCCTATTTTATTAGATTAATTGTATTTAAATATTAAATTATTATAAAATATTTTATGTGATTAATTGAATTTCAATATTAAATGTAACAAAATATTATGAAGACACAATTTACTAACAAACATGCTGCACCAAGTAGCCCTCGCCCTTCTGTCTTAGATTAGGGTTGCCTCAGCATAATATAAGGGCAAGCTCATGTATTTTATTATCGACTTAGCGGTTTTAGCCTCAACGGCCCGTGCCTGTATTTAGAATTAGTAAGCCAGTAATAAATCATCTTCGAATCGGTGCAGACATTACTCGCATTTTAATTTTAATTAATTTAGTTAGTTTTTAAAAACTCCCCACCCGGCTCCCCATACGTAACTGGCGCAGCCGGATCGGATTTTTCAAGGAGTTTCCGCGTTTTCCCTGTGTGTCTAAATTCACAATTAAGGGAGATTGAAACAGCTCTAGCCTTAAGTAAATTGTCAGTTTTACATCAATCCATAGTTAATTTGAAAGAATTACTAAATCATTTAAAATCGATAGCTCAATTTGCAAATCTTATGTATTTACCTAACGAGGTATTAAATTAAGGTTTGTTTTTAAATTAGAGGAAACAATGTATGTCAAATCATACGTTAAGAAAGACAAGATAACATTTATAATGGAAATACCAATAACTGATAATCATACTTTAGTTATTATAAGATTTATTCATTACCAATATTCCACGAGTCACAAAACATCACAATATCAATCTTTCCTGAATTTCCTTACCTATTGGCGAGAAAGTCTAATTACTTACCAATTTCCAAGCCATGCCGCGCGCTCGCTGCTGGCGACCAGCGATCTTATGTACGACAGACAACCAAGCTGTCTACCATGAACCTACCTGTGCAGAGCAGCTTATGGAGTTTGACATTACTCTCACACATTGTCACCAGCATCAAATTCAATTCGAAGAAGTAAGAATCCAGAGGGTTAATACCAACAATTGGATCTGGTATAGTCGAAGACCAACAACGATAACTAGTCTGTGTGATAACCACGACCAGAACAGTAAGCAGCCTATTTTTGGGACTTACCTCGTTACTATTGATGAACCCTGCAACCTAGAAGTCCTTGGACTCAAAATCAATCACCATATCTACGAGTCGCTAGATACCGCGAAACCGATCCCGATCATAAACTTACCTATGATGCACGGTCATACGAATCTATCAAGCACACACGCACTAAACATGGTTGGAGTTAACCTGGATGAAATAAAATATATGTCATCTGCTCTAAAATATATGTCTCTATTATGTTATCCTCTTTGAAAATTGTAATGTTTAAATTGTTTGAGTTTTAAAAACAAGACTGATTATTAGTTATATCAAAAAATAAACATGTTGATCAGTTTTTTTATTATTATTAACATTACAAAGAATTATTGATATAGATAGGCACATAAACTATTAAACCGATAGACCAGCAGTCAGTTAACATAACGCTTTTGGTATTTTTTTATTTTGATCATTCAAATACATTATATATACACAATAGAATGCAATACAATACAAAACATTAGATAATGTTGCATCTATTCTCAATTCGGTGATTCATTTTCTCAATTCGGTGCATCATTTTCTCAATTCGGTGCTTTCTCAATTCGGTGCCTAACTTTTCGCATAGATCAATCAACAAAATTTAGGCAAATCGTTATTTTATGTTTCAGGATGGAGTAAACTTCATTTTTTATTATTTAAACTACTACAAAATCCAAATTAAA
This sequence comes from Pyrausta purpuralis, assembly GCA_963924145.1. Lineage (NCBI taxonomy): Eukaryota > Metazoa > Arthropoda > Insecta > Lepidoptera > Crambidae > Pyrausta > Pyrausta purpuralis. The sequence goes on from OZ001650.1 coordinate 11,045,158, forward strand.
AATCAACCACCGAATTGAGAAAAAAAGTGCCCTTCTGTAGAAATGTCCTTTGCAGTTAGAAAAATAAGCTATCTGAATGATGTTGAAACGGCGAGGCTTGTGTATTTTAGTTACGAGGGTCAAACTGAAAGTTCTTAGAACTGGCCACTTATAAACAATATAATAAAAAAAATATTCTAAAATTTGAAAATAGAACTCTTCGCCAATATTACTGAGTATATATTTCATTCATTTGTCATTTGTTTTACGATTTGGCGGCAAATTGAAAATTGTCTGTGTCACGTCAACATGAATTTAACACGAGAAAATTTTCGTGCAATGATTTTTTATGACTTTCGATGTCATTTAAGTCAACAAGAAAGTTATGATAGACTACGATTGGCCTTTCACGATGAAGCCCCATCTCGTGCGACTGTTTACAACTGGTTTAATGAGTTTAAACGTGGTCGCTCTAATCTCACTGATGATGTACGTGAGGGACGGCCTTCTACGGCGACGACTGAAAATAACATCTGTGTTGTGCGGCGTATGATAGAGACTGACAAAAGAGTGACCTATCAGCAGATTCAGACAAGCTTAGGCATCGGTATGAGTTAAGTGCACAAAATCCTCCACGAACATTTAGCGGTCAGGAAGCTTTGCGCCCGGTGGATACCTCATAATTTGACTAAGGCTCAAAAATTCCATCGTGTGGATTGGTGCCGTAAAATGATTGAAAGATTTAACGGAGGTGACTCAAATGCTGTGTTCGACATACTAACAGGTGACGAAAGCTGGATTTACTGTTATGATCCTGAAACCAAAAGACAATCTGCTCAGTGGGTGTTTCCTTTCGAGGAGTTGCCAACTAAAGTGAAGAGAGATCGAAGTGCGGGAAAAAAAATGGTGGCCTCGTTCTTTGGAAGGATAGGTCATTTCGCAACAATTGTGTTAGAGGATCAAAAAACAGTTTCTGCAGAATGGTACACTACCAATTGTTTGCCACTTGTCTTGGAAAAAGTTCGAGAGAAACGACCTCGCAGTAGGATCCTCCTTCACCACGACAACGCCTCGTCGCACACCGCCAAGCGAACGATCGACTATTTGGCGACATCAAACGTTGAATTACTGGGTCACCCGCCGTATAGCCCCGACCTCGCGCCTTGTGATTTTTATTTATTTCCAAAAATTAAAGAAAAACTTAAAGGAAAGCGGTTTATGAATGCTGAAGAAGCGGTGGCTGCGTATCGCGATGCCATTGAAGAGACCCCTAAGGACGAGTGGGCAAAGTGCTTTTCCCAGTGGTTCCATCGCATGCAGCGGTGTATTGACGTCAATGGACAATATTTTGAAAAGATATAATAAAACTAATAACTGGCTAATGTAATCTGTTTTTGATTTTCTAAGAACTTTCAGTTTGACCCTCGTACTTCCACAGTATTATGTCTTACGGTCTTCTTTTGTGGGGTTCTGCTGCAGACATTGATACCATATTTATTTTGCAGAAAAAAGCCATTCGTGCTATTTATAAACTTAGTCCTCGTGACTCCCTGAGAGAGGCCTTTAAGAAAATCAACATATTAACTGTGGCTTCTCAATACATTTTTGACAATATAATGTATGTCCGTAAAAATTTAGATAATTTCATGAAGAAGAGTGACATTCACTCATATAACACAAGAAATAAACACAAGCTTGTCGTTCCTAACTTCAGATTAGTTAAAACTAGTAATTTGTTCATGGGAAATTGTATAAAATTCTTTAATAATATACCACACAATCTTGTCGAATTGCCGGTTGATAAATTTAAGAAACACGTTAAAAACACGCTTATGTCTAAAGGCTATTATAAGGTTCAAGACTATCTGAACGACACGAATGTGTGGTCTGTCCAGCCTGCACAGACTGATAGATAGATAGATAGATAACTCTTTATTGCACACCAGAAAGGTAAATAACAAATTAATTTCAAGAAAATGTACAATTTAGGCGGTCTTATCGCTATAAGCGATCTCTTCCAGACAACCTTCGGGTAAAGAAATAATGAGCTTATAGGAAGGGGTATTATGTGCATAATAAATTAAGACAAATTGTTATTTATAATATATTATATTAAACATACATATATTCGTATATATATTAATAAATACAATCATAAAAATTAAAATCAAAATGCATAATTACAGATAAAACAAATAAATGTTATTATATACCAACACAATATAAACTATAAACATACTTATACATACATATACATACATATAAACCAATGTGAAATGAAAGAAATTTACCGAGACACCAGAGAAAAGGAGAATTATTTTGAAGAGAGAAGATGTTCTTTTAGGCGATTTTTAAAAACAGTTATTGAAGTTGACTGCCTAATAGCAAGGGGTAAGGAGTTCCACAGTCGTACTGATTGAACTGTAAAAGAATTAGAATAATAGCTCGTTGTGTGACAGGGGGATTCAAGGTGGAGTTTCCTCGATGTCCGCATGTCAAGACCTCGCGACGGCTGCAGAAAATGAAAGCGCTCCTTGAGATAAGGTGGGAATTTCGGATTGAAAAGTATGGAGTATAATAAACAGAGAATATGAAAGTTACGCCGAAGTCGAATTGGGAGCCACTTGAGCCGAGAGCGGTATTCGGAGACATGATCATACTTATGATGATATCCTAATACAGAAATTTTGGAGACGTTCGAGCTTGTCGAGAAGAATTTCATTAAAATCAAGATAGCAGCTATCTGCATAATCTAAAATTGGAAACAATAGAGCCTGGACAAGCGCAATTTTAGTGGGTATAGGTATGAAGTTCCGAAGTCTGTTTAGCGACGCCGCTGCGGCAAAAATTTTCCGACTAACGTATGCAGTTTGTTGGGACCAGGAGAGCGAACAGTCAATATGTATACCCAGGTTTTTCACGGATTTGCTAAAAGGAATTTGGACACCGTCAAATGTAATCGGAGGCATGGCCGGCCAGTCAATCCTAGCAATTTGCCAAGAACCGCCCACAATTATAACCTGCGTTTTAGAAGGGTTGACCTTGAGACCGAAGGCTTTACTCCAGTCAAGGATACGATTGAAATCAGTGTTAACCACCTCTATAACCGTAGGTAAGTCTTCAAGGTACCCTTGTGAATATATTTGGAGATCGTCTGCATAAAGATGAAAAAACGACGTAAGATTACGCGTGATAGAGTTGATAAAAATTGAAAAAAGGAGAGGAGACAGAACACCGCCTTGAGGAACACCAGCAGTCAGGTCGCACCATGCAGAGAACGAATCCTCTGAACGGATGCGCTGCCGACGTCCATGCAAGTAACTATGAAACCAGTCAAGCACCGTTGGAGATATGTTAAGAGAACGAAAGAGCCCCAGTAAAATATCGAAATCTACGATATTAAAGGCATTGCTAAAATCTAATAGGGCTAGCACAGTGAGTTTCTTATCGTCCATGCCAAGTCGAATATCCTCAGTTATTTTTACCAAAGCGGTAGTCGTACCGTGACCAGGGCGAAAACCGGACTGGAACGGATTTAGGAGATGGTTATCGCAAAGGAAGACGCTGAGTTGGTGATGAACTATGCGCTCCATCACTTTGGAAAGGAACGGGAGTATCGAAATTGGACGGTAGTCAGTAAAGGAAGATGGACTTGCTTTTTTTGGAAGAGGAGTTACCTGAGCGTCTTTCCACATTGTGGGAAAACAACTCGAGGACAAAGATTCATTGAGGATGTGGGTGATTATCGGAGTCAAAATATCAATTAGCGGAAGAATCATTCGGCGACTTACACAGTCTGCTCCGACGGCATTTGAGGCAATGGAGGAGATATTCTTCTTAACATCACAATCGGATACTTGACGAAAATTAAAGGGAGGATAGTCAGGGGTTGGAAGAGATGAGAGTTGACTTAAGGTTTTATTTTTGATGGTATTATTAACACCGTCAGAAGTTGTTAAGTGTTGATTAAGAAGATCTAAATTAATATTGCTCGAAATAGGATCATTACGGCTTCTTCCAACTCCAATAGACCTAAGAAATTTCCAGACCCTAGCCGGGTCTCCGTTTTCGACGGATTTATGAATATGACGTCTTTGAGCGTCTCTACAAGAAGTGTTGCAGTGATTCCGGAGGGATTTATATTTTTCGCGGTTTTTATCGGACGGGTCCAGTTTAAACTTCCTTTTAGCAGCATTCTTCTTGTCTCTCAGTGTTTTGAGTTCATCGGATAGCCACGGTGCAGGGACATGCTTAATTTTAACAGGCCGAATAGGAGCATGTTTATCAAACAGACCTATTAGAAGCGTGTTAAAAAGATTAACCTTCTCGTCAACCGTTTCAGCCATCTCAATTTCAAACCAGTTTGTAACCGAGGCATCGTGTTTAAGGGCATCGATGTCCATTTCACTAAAATTGCGTTGCAGGAGAAATTTAGGCTTTGGTTTTGGAGGACGCACTTTATATGAGAGGAAAATGAGGTCGTGGTATGAGAAAGCGTCAGCGTGACATTGACCGTGCCTAGCAACGTTATTAGCCGAGGAGACAATAATCAAATCAAGAAGAGAGGGCACACTCTTGGGAAAAAGTGAGTAGCCTTAAGAGGAAGAATATTTAAATTACACGAAGAAATTAATGAATTAAGGCGTGCTGAACGGATATCGTCTTTAAGTAAGCAGGTGTTGAAGTCTCCCATCAGTATAGTATGACTGTATAGGGGAGTCAGGTCTTCCAAAGTCCGCTCAAAAGAGGAGAAGTAATCCACGTTAAGAGACGGGCTGTAGAAAACACCGAGAAGAACTTTTGTGTGGCAGAGACTAATTTCGATGAAGAGATGTTGAGCTACGTCAGAAGATGCGGAAGGTAGTGAGGCATTAATTATCGTACAGGGAATATGAGATCGGATGTATATTGCTATACCGCCACCAGTCCTGACAATACGGTCATTGCGAATTAGCTGGAAACCAGGGAGGGCAAAAGATGACGAAGGTAAGCATGGGTTTAGCCATGTCTCAGACACCAGTACAGCGTGTATGTCTTTACGGTCAAAGGCTACAAGCATGTCCGGATAGTGGGCTGGAATGCTTTGGGCATTTATGTGAATTACATTAAAATTTTTAGAAAGGTCACAAAAGGCAGTATCGAGCTCATCAAAGAGAGTTGGAATAGAAGAAAGAAAGCTATCATTGCTAGAAGAAGATGATGAAAAAGAGAGAAAAGGATCTGAGTTATCAGTGTCGCTTTGGGACACGTTCATATTGGTTTAAAATAAAATAATATGATATATATGTATAAAAATAATAAATATAATATTTAAATAGATAGTGTAACGTATATACTACAAACAGTTGGCTTTACCTACCAGCTGTCCATTCAGAGATCACTTGTACAAACAATTAACACAAACAATACAAATTAACAATGATGAAAAGCGCTATAATACCGTTATAACACATAACGGTATTATAACACCATTTAAATTAGCTAAATTACAATTTGAAACTAAACGCAGCTGTCAGATATGACAGATGACATTTGTCATTTACACAAATCACTTTTCTGCAAAATAGGACTGGGTATTTACGAAATAAATTAAGTAGAACTAACCGACAATTTCTGTTAAGTGACCAAAACCAAAAATAAAGTGTGAACAAGGGGGTAATTTGACGTGATGGGATCAAGCACTTTGAACTTGACAAGATATAGCGTAATAAGAAAATACACACCAGATCCCTATCAAATCAGGGCATCTTCTTACGTCTGGATCTTGTGCTCACTTCCTGACCGGTACTGGACCCTCCTGCGGCTGGTGTTCCACTCGTTGAGGGCGCCACTTCTGCGGGGACCGCCCGATTTAGCTCTTCCATCGTGGTGATGCGCTGGTGAGACCCGTCAGCCGCCGTGACAACAATGATGCCGTTCCTTGTCCAACACTTCGCGATTCCTATACGTTTTCGGGCCTCGAGGAAAACGTCATGACGTGTCTTAGTCAGGAACTCTGACAATGTTACCCCAGTACCCTTAAGTCCGGACTTTGCGAACCAGAACTTATCCCGGTCTGCCACGCTGCAGAACTTCACCAGAATAGGCCTAGTTTTGCCTTTTGTTGCTCGTCCAACACGATGGCTTCTACTGAAGGCATTCGCCGTAAGAGGGACACGGAGTTGGTCAGCTGCAAGTTTCACAATCCTAGTAGTTGTGTCCTCTCCCTGGGCTTCCGGTACACCATGGATTAGTAACATCTTACGTCGGCCTCTCATCTCCAACCGGTCACACTGCTGGTGTAGAAGCTCAGCTTGCCTGCGTAGGTTGGACAGCGAAGCAAGAATGAATTTCTGAAAACTGGCAAACTCCGCTGCCAAGGTGGCTACTGTGTTTGAAGGGGTAGCCCGCTCCAGACTTTTTTGAAATTCCGCCAGTTGTGAAGTGAATGAAGCTTGCATTTCATTCATGGCCAGCTGTAGTGACTCCATTTCCAAGTTGGATTTAAAAGTGATTTGTGTCCACCAGTAATGTAGTTAATGTTTGTGCTAAACAAAGGATTAGCTGGCAGGTATTGTATGCCGTTTTAATACATAAAAACGTTTGTAAATATTTTTAATTAATTAAAATATTATCTGCCTAAAAACTATGTCTATTCAGTTTCGCGCCTACCCCCAAATTGTGAAACCCCCAAACTGATGTACTTACCTTTGATGATTTTGATTTTACGGCAGCTAGTGGTGACTGAGTTTGTTCCGGCGTTTCTTCTCAGCACTTGCCTAATTGTCTGTGTTCTGTCTCGAAGCGCTGGTAGGGCCCAAAAGATAAGGAGACATGATTCGGCCCCTTCAGGGCACATTTATTTTTATTTTATTTTTCATTGTACATTTGACGTTCATAAGTGGCATATTGTGTCCTAAATTGAATAAAGAATATTTGAATTTTGAATTTTGACACACAGACTTGACGAAACTATAAGGGTTCCGTTTTTTGCTATTCGGCTACGGAACCCTAAAAAGTAAATATTGTCAAGGTTTTCTTTAAAACATGACCTGACCTGACCGGCCATCAGAAGCTTTTTCGTAAATACAGTTTTTGCGAGCTAATTCAAAGTATCGTGTCTGACTGAAAAATAAATCTGCGCCGGGAAAATTTTAGAGCTATCATTTTTGACGATTTCAAGTGTCGCCTGAAACCGGAGGAATTGTTCGCTATACTTTAATTAGCATTTATGGATGAAGGCTTCCAAGCCCACCATGTATCGTTGGTATAACCAATTCAGGCGCGGTCGATCAGACTTGGGGGATGAAGAACGTAGCGGTCGCCCTATGACGGCTATTACGGATGAGAACGTGCTAGCTGTGAATTGCATTTTTGCAGCCCTGATCTAGCATAAATAAAAATAGGCTCAAAAGGATAAAATTCTTGTCGCCAGAAGATGCGCTGGCTGCGTTCAAGCAGGCTGTTAACGAGGTGTCTGTGGCGGACTGAAAAAAAGTTTTTCAAAACGGCTTCAGACCCATAAAACTTTGTATAGAGGCTGGTGGAAAATACTTTAAAAATATTTAATAATTATATATGTACCTATAGAACTATTTTTTAGTGCCCCACGTACATTTCTGGACTACCACGTACATTTCTTCACAGCCTGTGAGCACTGCGGAGGGCCGATTATGGGTGATCTGCAGTGAACGTGTGAAATATGATTTATTATTACGAGTCATTCATATTGACTGTGATTTAATTTACTGCTTGCTATCTTTTTGTTGGGCATTGTAAATATTTTACGGAATGTAATGTAGTATAATTGTACCTACACAATTTTTACATTTCTATCAAATGCATCATTAATTCATTTCTGTTCGAATTATACCTCTAAAAACAGTCAGGCAGACACAAAAAAAAAGAAAACTGTTTTCAATCAAATGCTTCAAAGCTTAATGTTGTTGTTCTCAACTTTGGAAGGACCCCAGTTAATTTATGTCTCTTTTATGATATGACCAATAAATCATAGCATCCTTGTTTTTAAAAAAAATAAATATCAGTTTCATCTATATCTCTATTGGTTTCTGTCTGTAGTCTTAAATTTTTATCGTCAAAGAGCTTTAAAGGTCTTTGAGGCACTTCCCAATATCGCAGTTTGTACAATAATAGCAACACACTTTACTGAGCGTCAAAGACAAAGCAGTGAGAAAACTGTACCTCATTGTATTTATTTACTTACATTTCAAGCACTTTCTAGTCTTAACATTGTCTTTTGCCAATTGCGTAGAGCCAAACTGCTTAGTTGATATCATTATGAGCTAAACAAGTACAAGTACGAGCTAAACAAGTGTTCAACTAGTAGATTATTTAAGAAGCAGGTGTAACCAGATTTTAAGTAAGGAAGGTATTAATAACATAAAAAAATGAATTCGTTTCGGAATTAGGAATATGATGACGTTATACGAAAATATAAATTATAGAATGGAATGGAATAATAACGTTGGATGAAAAATCAAAATATGGAAAATTCTATTCTTAACTTACCATAAATTAATGAAAATATGACTGCGCTGTTATGAGGATTTTATTTCCTCCAATTTCTCTTTTGTCCAGTGTCTTGTCGACTGGCTTGCAGTTTGTGCTACAGCCGAGAAGTCGTGAAACATCAAAATGGGGTAGTTAAATATTGCGAGAAACTATCTCAGATAAATACCTCCGCGGTATCTCACCACAAAGTTATTTAATAAAGAGTCATACAACTTAACCGTATTACCAGCCCAACACAAAAAGTTGGCATTATGGCACAGTTGTTTTCTATTACTTTGGCTTATTACAAAGGTTAAGCGCTTGCCACCGATAGGTTTGTAATAACTTGCCTGCGACAGTAGTAGTAGTATAGGATCATTGAAATTAGCATTATTTATGCTATATTGGAGTAATATCAACAATTTTTGTGCATAAAATCGGGTTTTTTATTTATAATAAAAACCCTATAAAGAAAGTTCCAAGAAGTAATATTCAAATATTTATATCTACTTATCTTAAAACATAAGCAATAACACTTTGATTGCATTAAAGAATTTCAGAAATAATGTGAGGTTCGGACTCAAAGGCATTTCTATTAATAGAAAATGGATCTGAATGGGTAAATTCCTCAAATGCTCATTCCCTTTAACTCGTATCACCGTCCTTAGGTAGTCCATAGAAGGTCCTGAAAGTCATTTTACCTGCTATTTTTTATTTTATTTTTACATTATGGACGCAATAAAGACGTTTCTGACGTTTTAAGTCTGACCCTCATTACTAATCCATAAAGCAAATTAAAGGAAATAATATTTTAATGTCACAGATAATCCACTAAACGTCTTTCAGCCTTTGAACGAATTCAATTTGAATTTTATATTTCCATAAAACAAATTGGATTTGATTTTGAACTTTTTCTTGACACTAAGTGCGCTTTCACATTAGAGCGACAGCAGCGCGTCTCTCTAATGTGAAGGGTTTATTGCGCGTCTGCTGCGCGACCGTTGCGCTGCTAAAAATGCCTAAGTGTGAAAGTGCTCTTAGGCCCCGTGTGACTCGCATGCAGTTCACATTAGTAAAAATATCACCAAGAGAAAAGTTTTCTGAAGTAAAATCTATTTTTGCTTCCTGCATGACTCCGGTCTTCCAAACATGACTTCTATGCAATCGACCTTCTGTTGAGTGGTGGTGTGGATACCAATATTTTTTCAGTAAAACGGTGAAACTACATTCGAAATAACACGCGGAAAAAGTTTGTTTAACGCGAGGATCGGTACCTTGAACTTGATAACAATAATTACTTTCTGCAAATCATTTTGTGTTATCTATATCAAAGTAACTAATTGATAATTACAAAAGGAGTAGGTAATCATGTTGTAGTAAGTCGAGATAATATTTTAGGGTCTACTCATCATTAGAGTCGGATACACTGAAAATCAACTTACTATTGTACCAATTTGTACACAATGTTGACCAGCCAATAACAAAACATCGAATCCTCTTAATTGGAGCTAGCTTTTTATACTATATATTTATCGTATAGGCAAGCCATCTCTAGATTTATTAAAGTATTATAATATTTATAATATAGCAGCCTTGTACGGTTTTGTGTTGTAGTATTATTATTTGTTATTAATGCTTCAACACCCGAGCGGTTGCAGGCAACCGCATAACAATAGAATTTGCATTGTGTCTCGTTCACATACGCTTGAGGGATTAATGTGTAATATTGTGTGTATATGTTTGTAATGTCTCCTGATTAAATACTTTTTCTTTCTATTAGACCGCAATATCACACGCTGTATGCGGACCGCTTGCAATCGGTTGCAGTGGCACACTATGTGTGACCTATGTTCAGCAATGACTGCATTAGAAGATTATGATATGCCGGATAAAAATTAAATGGCCAACGTATTTTGACGAAACTTACACTGTAACCTTACTTGAAATAATATACCTGATTGAACTAAATAAAAATCATCTTCCTATGACTTCTTGTTTTCGAGAAACCTGTGGAGAAACATACAAATATACAAAAGTACATAGACTTACGAAAGGTGTAAGTAATAGAAGTTATGTTGCTTATGTTTGAGAGCCTTAAAAGGTCAAAATGCTGAAATATTATTTAATACTTACGATATCACATACATGCAAATTAAATTGATTACCTTCTTTTTCAAGTTAGTAAAAATACAGTACAACCATGTTCTGTTTTAAGTGAGTTTAGAATAACTAAACAAATTATATATAAACTATCCTTCGTATATTTATGCGTATGTAAGTCCATGTTTGGTCAAATCCAGCCTTAATCTTAAGAAAAACATCTATCTATCGTCTCAAAAAAATATATTTTACCTAATTAACTTTATCAGCGATTTTGGAGAAATAACTTTGTCGTAGCATATCTTCATTTTTTTGGTGAAAGTGGGCGAGTCCGGCTTTCATAGCCTATAGATGGTAAAGCGCTACTACAAACTATGCCAAAGATTAGTTAGTGTCTTAATCTAGTTTCATGTTAAAATGCACAAACTAATTGTTAAAGAAACTGAACAAATATGGGTATCAGTTAATGCCATAATTGGAATAACAAAAATAAAAGGTTATCGTGAAACGTAACAGGTTATTCTTACAAAGAAAGAAAACACTTTGTACCTACTTATGAGAGTTTTCCTTTATTTAGATATATATTTTTTTCAAACTTAATTTTCTTGCGGTAGAAGTGACCTTTAATTTTCGCTTAATTTCCGTATGCGTTTTTATACAAATACTGAGCTAAGAAACGGATAAACGGAAAAGCATTCAATCAGGTTGGGTTTGTTTTCATTTCATTTGCTTTTACTTTATGTTCCTGTAGGCGTAAAATTTAGAAACTCTAACCTTAACATACATAATAAAAAAACAGGTCAAATTCTAGAAAATATAAACAAGTTAACTAAGTACTTACTAGGTTTAAAAACAAACCTATTGGTCGATTTTACATATCCTGACCTTCCACTTTGCTCAGTAATTCGTCATTTGAGTTTACGGTATATAACACAAAGTTCAGCATAGTTCACAATAAATCGACAGATTACAATATACGGATTAAGTACCGTAACACTGCAATCACGCGGGTTTTAAAATATAACGGTAACATATACACCGTGTAACATTAAATGCGCAAACCTGAAAATAGGTTTATTGGTGTAACGAGTAGAATCAATTGAAGCACTTTTATTTTGGTTTACATAAAAAAATGCCTTGCCTTTTTATTACTAAGACAAGTCTCACGTGCGCAAACCCGGCAAAATGCGTAAAAAACAATGGTTAGTTGTTTATGAACGTTGATTCTCGTAGTAATAATGTCAGCGAGCGCAGCGGCTCGATCAGGAGCTCTATTTTTGAATATGGCGTGTGAAAATCGTTTGAAAACAAATTAAAAATCAATGAAAATCACGCAAAATATTAGCGTTGGTAATCACAAAATTCATTAATCTTTTTTCAAATCACTTCCACGTGTTATTTTACTAATTTTCATGGGAAAATCGGACATTAAACAATAAATATCACACGCCATCTTAACGCAAGTGATTCAAAAATAGGGGCCCAGTACTTACCTGATTCTCACTCTCTCTCGAGTGTCATTAACCATGAAAATGCGAAGATCATCAGGTCTTTTCTTGTTTTTTACCGACTTAAAAAAAGCCGATGAAGTGCGAGTCAGACTCTCACACTAAGGGTTCCGTGCTTGGACGAATAAACCACTGGACGCGCAATGACGGGCAATGTCGCTTGTGCTCCCTTAGCAACAAAGCGGGCTTTTTGACCTCACCTACAGGTGACGTTTTGTCAGTACGATGATAGAGCTCAGTGAGAAACATTGTCGGAATAAATGGGTAAACGTGCCGCATTTTTGTGTAAAAATTATAGCAGCAAGACAAAAAATATTTCTTTTTATCCGTAAGTAACTTTTTATGCCAATAAAAATATGACACTGTGAGTGTTAAAAACATTCAAAAGCATTAGATAGCGAGGCGACATCAATTTCCAAGTTGAATTTATTCTGTAAAGAATAACTGCTTGGGCCATATGTTTCATAAACAGACGGGTGGATGGCGCTAAGCGTCACGCAATTGACGTTTTCATAAGAAACCACAAATTTCGCAGGGTCGGACTGACAGCACGGTTAGCTCAATTGGTAAGAGCGTTTGGCCCGGTCTGCCAAAAGGTTGCTGGTTCAAGTCCCGCCCGTGTGCAATATTTTGGTTTCTTATTTCATCTTTGCCAATAAAGCTGTTACTTTTTCATGAAAATAGTGAAATGTGTTTTCCAAGATAACAGTTACATTGTCATTTAAATAAAGTAGTAGCCAGTTACTACAAAATCAACAAGATTGCATATACTTTTATAGTAGGACTAGCGGTCCCCCGCGACTTCGTCCGCGCGTTTTGAGTTTGCTCCCTCCCCTCCCGTCGCAGCGTCATGTTTTATATCCTAAAGCCTTTCTCGATAAATAAGCTATCCAACACAGAAATATTTTTTCAAATCGGTCCAGCAGTTCCTGAGATAAGCGCGTTCAAACAAACAAACTCTTCAGCTTTTTAATATATTAGCGCAAGCGCACGTTGTACTTAAGCTGCGAACATTATTTTGGTGCGGAGTTATGTTAAAACTGTGATAGCTCCTAAGATATTTATTGAAATCAAATGATATAAAGGGCAACTTGGTTCTAAATGAAATGCTCGTGATGATGAATGTATTTATTTTGATAAGAATAAATACCTGTGTGTATAATACACTTCTAATAATAATGCATTATTTTAAAAAAAAAATATTAACATAAAAAAGGTTGTAGTAAGTCAACCATAAAAGATAGACATATGCTGTCGCGGACTTTATTATAGAACTCTTAATGCTGAACAATCCTGTCATACATGATTTTTGTGTAACTTAAGCGGTTTTCGCAGCGTACGCAGCGGAAGCTCTCAAAAGGAATATCTTTCTCCCGTTTTCGCAACATTTTTCATTGCTGCTGTGGTCTTATGAGTCGTATCTTTATGTTATATAGCCTAAAGCCTTCCTCGATAAATGGACTATCCAACGTAAAAAATTTTTTTCAAATCGGGCCAGTAGTTTTTGAGATTAGCGCGTTCAAACAAACAAACAAACAAACAAACAAACTCTTCAGCTTTATAATATTAGTATAGATTGCCGTACGGTCATCATTCGTTCCCTTGTCAGTTTAGTTATACTAGTGCTTGACAATTGTCGATAAATCATATCAATATACGTACTTGTATATTTTTTTTAATATTAATACTTTTAAAATAAATTATTAATCTGTAAAATGTTTCACTTGAGAGTAAATTAAGGTAATCTTAACAATACAGCAGTTTGCTTTAAAATTTAAAATGTAATATTATATTACAAGACATCCTTATTATATAATTTCAGATTTCTTGTAGATCCATTAAGGAAAATAAAGTAGGTAGAAGGCGTCCGAAGAGAAGCAAAATGGATCCCCACAAAACATCACCGAATATGTGGTATCCATCTTACACCAAGTGTGATTTAATGCCAACGCAAAATTCTACTGGTTAATTATCCCATATGAGGATTTTAATAGTGCAAGACTATGTGTACTTACGGGCTGTGTCAAAATGTCTTAGGTAGTTTTAGGTAGTATTACTTGCTAGTGCGTTCATATAAAACGACTTTCTATGTTCCAATTGTTAATTTGATGGTTTATTGCATTGCATGACCATTATGTAATTGGTTTTGGTGATAAAAAATAATCATTAAACAAAAGATTCGTTCATCCATTCGTTCAACCCATATCGATAAAAAAATATCGACTTTAACAGAATTATAAATCCTCTTACTTCCCCTTAACCAAAATACCACAATATTTGTTTACGGCAAACATCACTTTGTTTTTCATAGTATTTGTATGAATAAAAAAAGTTATGTCAGCGGTAATTGAAAATGTGCTCTATCTTAAAAACTACTAGTTCGGCCTCGTTCAAACCAATTTTCAAGATCTACATCATGTACTTTTTTTTAAATTTATTCCAGCTAACTTTAGAACTCAGATGGGGGACGCCCATTTACCACTTTGGAAGCGTATATCTCTCAAAAGTTAGATTTTTAGAGACAACAGTTTTAGAAACCTCGATGTCACTTTAAAATACCTATTAATAGACACCTACACGTATAGGTTTGCCAAAAAAATTTGGTTTTAGTTTTATGTATGGGAGCCCCTTAAATATTTTATTTATTTATTTTTGGTATGAAAATAGTATAGCGGTTAACAGGATATATCTACCTACTAAGTTTCAGCTGTGTAATACCTATAGTTCCAAAATAAAGTGTCTGTGATAAAGGAAGGCCAGACTGACAGACAGACTTGACGAAACATTTGCCATTCGGCTACGGAACCCTAGAAAGAGAGGATCAATTCAATTTGTCTGTATTTCATGTTTTTAACATTGAATATATAGTTTAAGTAAAGTGATCTATTTAGGCTTCCAAGCACCTATGAAAATTTCGTATGTCGATGAGTGTTCGTATGTTCGTTTACGGTTTTGTCCAAAACGAGAAGTCATAGCAAGATGATGATTTTAGTTTAATCAAATATTTATCAACTAAGGTTACAATATAAGTTTCATCAAAATCTATTTAGTAGTTTTTGAAATATGGGTAATAACTAAAAATCATGAAATAAAGTATTTTAAAAATTATACCGCCTTCTGAAAAATGTCTTAAAAGCTCAAAATAACACACTTGCCTTCTGCTTACTTTTTATTAAGAGTTCGATCAATTCGTCATGTCATTTGACATTGACAGTATATGGTAAGGCACTTATTTATAACCCGACCGGCAGTTTAAAAAATATCAGCTTTTTATAAAATTAATGTGGGGGTCTGACTACATTCCATATGTTCTATTGATCCGAATTTTTTAACCGTTCTACTTAACGATTTTAAAATAAACTGTTATGGTAACCATAACTTTAATGTGACGGCCAACAAATTATTAAAATTTGTAATTTTGGAATATTTGCTTTTATTATTTGAAATCGATTTGATATCTAAATCTGAACAGTGCGTTTAATGTAAAAAAATGTTATACATTGTATTTCATTTTTTTAATAATAAGCTGTCTAATACAATAAAAAAAATGAAGCTGTAACCCCCTAAAAACTCTTTGACTTTGATGTATTTTATATTCCAGGCATTATGTCAAATATGGCCTGCAAAAGTGGAAAAGCTGAAATGAAACAATCCGCCCTTAAATTTAGTAGTTTTTTTTTTTAAAAAAAAAAACGATGTTTGACCTTAACTACCAATTTAATTGATTTCTGAAGTCGGACCAGTCAAATCCAATCCTAATCTCCATTTTAAATTACAAATAACAATTCAACATAATGCCTCCTAATACGCAGATTTGATTCCATCGCAATTCAATTATTTTGTTTTCAGCCTGATATTTTATGGGTGTTTCATTTTGAAAATGAAGACTTGAAAACCTTCAGATTATGAACGGAATTTAATTCAATCACCATAGCAATATTAAATTGTGAAAGTGTCTTTCTGAAACCTTTTTACCTACGTTTTAAGATAAAGTGTTTGGATAAATACTTAAAGTATCTGTAAAACGTTCTGTTACGCGCGCGATTTAGGGTGCTTAATAAGAAAATAAAAGGTGGTAAAAGGAACACACGTCCAAACTTTTGTTAGTAAGGTCCAAAATTAAAGTAGCTTTATTTGTACAGGTAGCGGTGGGGCGCAACTCGGAGAGACGGACAACTGTGACTCAGGAGAGCTGAAAACATGCGTGGACCTCATTCCACGAACTCCCGTTGGCCTGCCGAAGACTAAGGAAGAACTTGATCTGCATTGCTCGTATGTACTATGGTCGCTGTTTCTTTTCGTATATTGTTATGATTATTTTAGAGTGTGTATTTTTTTTTTTTTTACTTTAGGTGGTGAAAGAAGAATTCAAAGTTTGTATGAAGATCCGTCAGTTTAACAAATTGGGCACGTTATTTAACCTCTTTCTTTTATGTAACAATCAGAAATAGCACTACAGATTTCATTAAATATTTGTATGTATCTACATTAAATCTCAGCATACATGCATCTTGACTAGAATTAAGTACGGTTGCTTTTTTTCATTAAACTGCACAAATAATTGAAACGTAGCAGAGTACTATAATGTGTTATTAATCAAGTTCACAAGAAGAAACTTGGCTGGCAGTATACCAACCGCTGTCTGTATGAACGTGTGTTTAAATCTTTCAAACTAGGTAACAATTTTTTATGTGTTTTTTTAATAGAGTGATTCAAGACAAAGGTCTAAAGGTACAATACATTGCACCCGTGCGAAGCATAGGCGTAGGTAGTGTCATATAAACAATTGTGCAGCAAACGTGCAGACGCAAAGAGGAAATGGCATATATCTTCCTACTAAATTTCAACAGTGTGATGCATAATGTAACAGAATAAAGTGGCTGTGACATACGGATGGACAGACAGACAGACAGACTTGCTGAAGCGGACGGACGGAAAACGAACCCAAAAATGGCTAGAATGAAATGATGTCCTTTCATATAATATCACACGCAATATGTTTCAAAAGTTTTTTTTTCAAACTTTTTATACAAAATATTTGGTAAGGCAGAGCCTCTTACCAAATTTTTTTTTGGTTCTTCGAGTCAATAGAACACTTTTGACATGTGTTTGCCAAACGACAATCCTATCGATTTGCGGTAATTACTCGCAGTCCGTCCACTAAAGCCGACGTTGGAAACTTTTACCTGTGTTTGATTGAATTCTTTCACGAGCAACATAGGTAATCATAACATTTCCTTTACCTTTGACCAAGGGGAGACTTCAATACACCAAAGAGAATAAACATTATCGACAGGAACAAATATAGCAAAAAAAAAAGAATCAGCATATAAAGAAGAATTCGTTATGTTTTTCCTTTGATGGTTTCTGAGTTTAGGGGAAAAGCCTCACCAGAACCAGTTAGCGTAAGTAAATCAACCATTTCAGGCTCTTAAAAAAATACTTTGAAATTTAAAACACGTGACAATCGCAGGGGTCAATTGATTAGATAATCAAGAGATTTTTTAGCTGAAAAGGCCATGAATCATTATTTTTTATTTGCTTTGTTTCAACAAATTTGATCTCGGTAACTCATCAAAATATTTCTCTGCGTTACAATTATGCTCAAAACCTTTTTTTTAAACTTTATAGCAAAATAATATGAATTGGTTTCAGTTTTATTTTACCGAGAATAGCTAACTCAAACTTGAACTTTCTGAGGCTTCGGGGGTTTGAGGGCTTCTTTTGATCTATAAATAGAAATGTATTTGTTCTTTAAATGCAGATACTGTTAACGTCATCGTTAGTACCGTATCGAAACTTTGACAGCGCTTAAATATCAACATGACAATTATTTTGTCACTGCTGTGCCTGTGAGTAAGTACTAACCAATGCTCTGAGACAATTTAATATTTAAGGAAACTAGTGTCTTGTTGTAATACTTCCTTTTGAAGAAAAATCGACTGTATGATTATTCAATTGAAAAACTTTGTGTTGACGCTTGCCGAAAGTAAAAAAAAATATCATAGCTTTTTAAGAAGTTCCCTAGTTCCTTTCATATCACTTAAATCCGTGCTGACCACGCACCGTACTGTCAAATACGCTGGTCGATCAGATTTGTATGTAATACAATAGAGACATGACGCAACGCCAAATAGGCTTCGTCCTAACTTGTCAGTAGCGTCAACCCATAAGGTCAATAACTCTACAGTTATTCATACTCATCAGTGAAGACTTTACACAAAATTTGCTCACTATTCAGCCAGTATTGAATGATATTATGAAAAATTTCAAAAACATTAGACTATGCAAGTTTTTTAATTTGCTCGCTCATGCATGTCATCAGACTTGATCAGACGTGGCATAGACAGAGACTACGTTGGAGCGAGTCACCTAGAAGTAGCCTATTCAATCTGGCTTTAAAAGTCCTCGTGGTTTACATATCAATTTGGCCACTTAGGAAAGATCTTACACGCAGCCTGCAGAGGTGTCGGCGAGTCGTGTTCAGTAAAATTTATAATGTATTGTCATTCAATAGCTATCGTGTATTAACGGAAAGCCAAAGCGGGTTCCCACTTTTTTGGAAGAGATAATAAATTAACATTTTATTACAAGGTAGGTATACTTCGATGTATTTGTAGTTTATATTCAAGAAGTGTACATGGTACTCATTTATTTATTTAAACTTTATTGTACTGTTAGTTGTGCAATTGGCGGACTTAAAGCCTTGAGGAATTCTCTACCAGTCAACCGCTTGGAAATGTAGAGAGTGTAATCAGTGGCGGAACATTATTAATAATTGAGAAAGAGTGGTACAAAATAAGAATAATCATAACGTAATAAATAAAATAAATATGACATAATAATATTATTCAAATAAATAATAATAAAATATACATATAAAGGACTAATGAACATACATAGAATACACATATGTAATGAATACGAAATTATGATAAAGATATTGATGTTAGTTCTGAAGTACGCCAAGGTTAAGATAGTGGGTGCGGAGAGACTTTTTAAAAGTCTTGCTAGGAGACATTCTGATATCATTGGGAAAAGGATTCCAAAGTCTAATCGCAGATATAGTGTATGAGTCTGTATAAAGCCAAACTTGTAAAGAGGCATGTGAAAAACGAGATTATGAGAAGAGCGAAGGTTGCGCGAAGTTGTGAAAGCCAGATTGATAAAGCGCTGAGCCATATAGGTGGGAGAATGAGGGACGAAGTATGTAGTATTTAGGTTATTTGTACACAATTTTTTTTATGGACAAAGCATCTGAATTTTTTCGATTAGTTTTACGCGGAAGTCATGTGGAAACTCTAGTGAATCTCAAAATTTTCATGCAAACTACTTGTTTCAGGGCTTACCAGACGGGCATGGCATGCATGGACAACTGGATACGTCGTTGCCTGCCCACTGATGGACAGAAGCTGGTGCAGAAGCAAATAGGCGGCGCGCGCGCACTGATGCGGTTCCTTTGCAACAACGAGACTGCTTTAAGAAGAGGTAGGAGTTTTAAATAGAGTAAAATTCATTGACATGAAATACGTTGTTATGACTCATCAATCGAGAATCTTCATTGGCCTTTTATTGCGCTACACTAAATATTTACCTATTGTGTCTCCAACATTGGTTGGTGTTGTACCTCAAGGATCAAAGGATGTACCACAACATTCAGTTTCGAGATGTGAGAGAAACTAACGTGCGAGCTACTTTACTTCGAATGTCATCATCGATTAAAAAAGTGGGATGACATATTTGTAGAGGTGCTTTCACAAATTACATGCTTCAATGTAGCTCGTTCGTCGCAGCTGAACTATACTTTTTACCAACAATTGATTGTTGGTAAAAAGTAAAAATAAAGTAAGTAATTAAAAACATAACATGAACTTATCAGTTCACAGTGTACAACTCGTCATAAAGCAATAATCTTACGTTATTATATCTTATAACGTAGGATTATTGCTTTATAACCAGTTGTACACCTCAGTTGCCGACCCGTTAACAGCTCGGTCAGAGACCCAAGAGCTGTTCTGACCCGACACTATACCGAAGACATCCCGGACATCAGCCTTTACGAGATAAGTATGGCCCTGAAACAGCTTAAAAACAATAAGGCACCTGGCGAGGACGGAATCACAGCAGAGCTTCTGAAAGCGGGTGGAACACCGGTACTTAAAGTCCTTCAGAGACTCTTTAATGCCGTGCTGCTAGACGGCATCACGCCTGAGGCATGGAACAGAAGTATGGTGGTGTTGTTCTTAAAAAAGGAGCCAAAACCTTATTGAAGAACTATAGACCCATCTCACTCCTGAGCCATGTCTACAAAATGTTCTCAAGGGTCATCATGAATCGTCTCGCACGTAGGTTTGATGACTTCCAGCCTCCCAAACTAGCCGGATTCCGAAAAGGCTACAGTACCATAGACCACATTCATACGCTAAAGCAAATTAAACAGAAGTCCGAGGAGTATAATATGCCTCTATGTTTAGCTTTTGTGGACTATAAGAAGGCCTTTGATTCGATCGAAACTTGGGCGGTGCTTCGGTCTCTTCAGCGGTGTCACATAGACTATAGGTATATAGAGGTGTTAAAGTGTCTATATAACAACGCCAACATGTCGTTCCGAGTACAGGAATAGAATACGAGGGCGATGCCATTGCGAAGAGTTGTCAGACAGGGCGATGTTATATCTCCGAAACTGTTTACAGCGGCATTGGAAGACGCCTTCAAGCTCCTGGAATGGGAAGGATTCGGCATCTCCGTCAATGGCAAATACATAACACACCTTCGGTTTGCCGATGATATAGTCGTTGTGGCAACGACGCTGGATGATCTTGGCAAAATGCTCGAAGACCTCGACCGAGTATCTCAACAAGCGGGTCTTAAAATGATTATGGAAAAGACGAAAATTATGTCGACCTCCCTTGTTGTACTCACTCCAGTATCTGTTGGAAACTCAACTCACGAAGTTACGAGTTAAGACGAGTACGTCTACCGGGGTCAAGTGATCCAATTGAGTAGGTCCAACTTTGAGAAAGAGGTCCATCGAAGAATCCAATTCGGCTGGGCAGCGTTTGGGAAACTGCGCAAGAGCGTCTTCTCGTCTCAATTACATCAGTGTCCAAAGACGAAAGTTTTCAACCAATGTGTTTTACCAGTGATGACATACGGATCCGTAACGTGGTCTCTAACTATGGGCCTCATAAAGAAGCTCAAAATTACACAACGAGCGGTTGAGCGGCCTATGCTCGGTGTTTCTCTACGAAATCGAATCAGAAACGAGAAGATACGTAGAAGACCCAAGGTAACGGACATAGCCTTGAGAATCAGTAAGCTTAAGTGGCAGTAGGCAGGGCATATGTGCGAAGAACTGATGGCCGTTGGTACAGAAAAGTTCTAGATTGGAGACCCTTCGACCCTTTGACCACCAACAAGACAACCTTAAAAAGATCGCAGGATCAAACTGGATGCAGACCACTAGTGATCGGTCGCTATGGAAAGCCGTGGGGGAGGCCTTTGTTCAGTAGTGGACGTCCTTTGGCTGATAATGATGATGATGAGGATGAAACTAAAACTGTTACAAATTGAACGCGTAAAATCGTAAAATTGGGTGGCATGCACGCAATCCTATTTACCCCCAAATCTAAAAGAGGATTTGTAACACAACACGCCTTTTGTTCTGCGAATGCAAAATTATGAAAGTATTGTTCATTATTAAAAAAAAAAATGCATGACTGTTTAAATAGTGGGCATTATGTTCCGTTCAGGATGTATCAATTTAGCGGTCCCAGCATACTTCATTTCACCATCGGCCTCGTCCCGCCACGGCACCGTTTCAAAGTTATTATCATCTTTAGGGCCAAGATAACAAGTAATTTAAATAAGGTAAATTGTATCAATTCAGGAATTGTAAGTGGTAAAATTCAGAAAAGTATTTTATTTATTGCCATTAAGTACACTTTTACACGTCCCAATATATACCGTACCACAGCTTCGGGACAATTGTGGGCTAGTGCTGAGAAGAAGCTGAACATCAAACTCATTCACTATTGTCAATTCCTTTTTTTAAAAGGTTTACAAAGTTTTCAGTGATCATGCAAGTCCATATATTATACTACCTTTTAAATAATCATGTACTTTATAATACCCTTTCGTCTCTAGGGTTTTTTAAGGACAGTTTTGAATTTGTTAACCGGTAATTTTATAATATGTTAATGTTCTGATAGTTTACTGAAAAATTGTATACATTCCCTCATTAAAGAATTACCAACTATTCGAAACCTGTATTGAGGAATAGCAAGCTTATCCTCATATCTAATATTATTTTTGTCTATATCACTTTTTTCGTGAATGAATGTAATTTTTTGCGTACCTACATTAAACTTTCATGATACTGAAAGGCTACAGTTAATAATCTCATTTTTTTCAACACGTCTCGTAAGGAATTTTGAGGATTTATATTATAAATGGCTAGCACGGCTCTTTCTCTTTATCTAATACCAAAATTGAGCGCCACAGGAAAATGCTTCGGACTTGATGACGGAAAATGCCTCTGACTATAGAATAACTTAAATAAACTAACGAAGCTGTTTTTATATCAATCAAACATCTTGAATTCTTTACAGAAAAAGCAACTTAGCTTTGTTTCCCTGGTATCACGACTTTCTTTAATGTTTGTAGACATACATGTGAACCTGCATATTATGTTACCTTCACAGACAAACCATAACTATCGCAATACTGTCCATTGCAACCGCAAACGGACAAACTAGGTACAGTCGCCCAGAATCGCTTGCGCATAGTGAACGCATGATAAAAACTATGATTTTCATAGATACGTCGTATCTGTTGCCCTGTCGTCTTTCTGTATTTCTTCTACATATACTTTGTGATGACTCGTTTAGCCTCTGTAAACATTATTTCTTTGGTAAGATCTGTTTATCTCTTTATAAACGAAAAATATTAATTCTCATTTTCCTTTATCCATGCAGAGTTTCTGAAAGAGCCAGCGTGTTGGGGTCGCATCTCTCCAGACTGGTCGCGCTGCGTCGACGAGCTACAAGGTGCTGTCCGAGACATCACTGACAGGGCACAACAACTGACGTACTTTAGCAGGAACGCTGAACTGTGCTGGTATGTGTAAGAATTCAGCATGCAAGATTTGCTTGTATCTTCTAAAGAAGCCAAAGTGCTGACTGCTGGAACCGCTGCGGAACGAGCTCTAAAAATCTGAATGGTGCTGGTAGGTGCTCAATCAACGCACGAGTTTAATGTATATGTATGAACACGTTGGAGTGCCCCCACCCTACCTGTAAGGTCAACAAGATAACCAAGTCCCTTTTCACTGGTGGAGTAGAGCGTATACATAGAGGCCTTTTAGTGTTTGCAACACTTATACTCAAGCTTAAGTTAATAAATATAAGAACTAAAATAACATTAAATAACGTACTCTTGGTTGCAAACAACCACGGCGGTAATCCAACCACGATCACAATCCACGATCTGCATCCAATGTGATCCTCCGATCATCAAAATGTCGTCGGTACATTTTGTCGGTGGACGTCCTAAGTTGTGCCTTTGGCCGAAGATGAATCTAGAACTTTTCTGCTTCCAGCAGCCAGAATATTTCGCGCTATGTGCCCTGCTCGCTGCCACTTGAGCTTACTGATTCTGATTCGATCTCGTACCTATTATATTCGTCGTAATGTGTGCTCGCTCACAAAATAACGGAACATACCTAATGGATACATATGTACTAACCCACATATCATTAAAAGTTATTGCTTAACTAACTTCTTCGTTCGCGTGCAAATGATATCGTCTCTACCTGCAATTATGAAGTTGTTCAAGTATAAGCTCTCTCCGTCATTGTCAAACTATCATTCCCGTGTCCTAAGTAAAGTATTGTAGAGACAAGACACAGGGCTTAACCTATAAAATGAAAAAGAAACACAAGGCATACCTATTTAGTTACTTCGAGTGTTCATTTTTCGTCCAGGCCCCCAAGCTGTGAAAAAGGATGTTTTAGTTATTATTTTAAACCGAATATCGCTGCAATATAACGTTTTTACCACCTTATAAGACCTATTGGATTCATTAAATATGTATATTCTCGTGATTTCAATAATCATATTACGTAATTAGATAAGCCGTGCTAGTTAGTCTGCGTTTCCACCAAGTGAGCAGCTCTAGATTCAATTAAATATATAATTATCATTTAGTTACAGGTTGAAAACAATTATAGAAACAAGTTTTTCTTTTTGTAATGCGATTGAATGAACGATATTGAGTTAAATGTGTGCTCACTCAGTCCTCACAAGCGGTCAGCCATATCTTCATACTGAAATGTGTTGGTTACACCAGTTACACCTCTCTTTAATTGGAGCCTATAATTTCAGATCGTCAAGTTTTGTATTAAAACATTTACTATAAATTTATTGTGCTCACTCCATCCACACGCTATTGTATTTCTTTGAACCAACTATAGATTCGCATTCCATCGCTTACATTGTACGAATTGGCTAGAAATAGGACTATTCAGCATAAAAACTAACCAATTTTACTGTGCGTTCATGAGTAAAACGGATGCCTGATGCTCACTCCGTCCGCCATCGCTGAATACCTTAAGTCTTTTTTGCTAAGTTAACTTAAAAGAAAGAGTGAACATATGATTTTTTTGTACAAAAATACTGATGGTTATGGGACCCTTAAAGTCTAAATAAAACAGTAAATTAACCGAGAAATGTCTTTTATTTCACAGAACGCACTTGCTCACATTACGGTGGGAAAATTGACAAGACCCATAGATTATAAAACACTAGTATTGTACATACAAAATAGTGATGTGACAATTTACAGTACCAACACTCTCTCTTAAATTGGACATCACATAAAACACATCTTACAAAAAATAAATTATTCACTGGAGAAAATATTAGTGACCAAACCAAAACAATTAATACAATTTTTAGGGTTCCGTATCCGAATGGAAAAAAACGGAACCCTTATAGTTTCGTCAAGTCTGTCTATCTGTCTGTCTGTCTATCCGTCCGTATGTCACAGCCGTTTTATTCTGTAACTATAAGCATTACACTGTTGAAATTTGGTAGTAAAATGTATCCTGTTAACCGCTTACCGATTCTCATACAAAAAATAAAAAATAATGACATTTTAGGGGGGGCTCCCATACATGAAACTAAAACCAAAAAAATTTTTTTAGTCAAACCTATGCGTGTGGGGTGTCTATGGATAGGTCTTTTAAAATGACATTGAAGTACCTAAAACTATTTTCTTTTAAAGTCTAACGTTTCATAGCTAGACGCTTCCAAAGTAGTAAAATGGGCGTCCCCCCCATCCAATTTCTAAACCAAGCTAGTGTTAATTTTGAAAAAAATATGGAATGTAGATCTTAATAAATACTTTCAACGAAAATTAGTTCGGACGGGATCGAACCAGTAGTTTTAGAGATATAGCACATTTTCAACAACTGCAAACATAACTTTGTACTTCATACAAACACTATGAAAAACAAAGTTATATTTGCAGTCGACAAAATATTGTGGTATTTTACTTAGTAGAAGTAAGTGGATTCCCTAATTCAGTTAAAGTTGGCACGGAACCCTCAGTGCGCGAGTCCGACTCGCACTTGGCCGGTTTTTATGTTTTTCCTTAGACAAAGGTTTTGTTAAAACATCAGAAGGCATTTTCTTCGTACTCATGTACATTAACTTAATATTTTTATTATTAATATGTTCTCGCACAAAACGGTGACGGATGTCAATGTGTTTTGATCTATGGCTTGTCATATTATTAATTGCCAAATCTATAGCTCCTTTATTATCTGAATGTATAGTTATGGTATTGTAATCGTCTACTGAAATTTCTTTAACAAGTTGTTTAACCCACAAACTTTCCTGTACTGTAAATGACATAGCCATATACTCGGCTTCTACTGTAGACAGGCTACTGTCCTCTGACGTTTACTATACCATGATATCAAGCCACCATTTACTTTCACACAGGCTCCAGTTACAGAATACCCATCGTTTAATTTAAAACCCCAATCGGCATCACAATATGCATCAAAAAATGAACATGAAACATTATCAAAACACAGTTTATAATCTAGTGTCCCCTTTAAATATCTAAACACCCTCTTGACTGCATTCCAATGCGCACTATTAAATTTATTATTATATCTACTCAGAAGACTAGTTGCAAATGCTATGTCTGGTCTAGTTATTTGAGACAAATACAACAAACTGCCTATAGCCTCTTGATATGGAACATTAGGTATTTCTTCTTTTGCTAAATCCCAAGCTAAACCCTTTTCCAGTGGGCTTTTTACTGGCTTGCAATCAGACATGTTAAATCGCTTTAATATTTTTTCTGATCTAAGAAGATTTTTCCCTGCTCCCTAGATATGTTCATCCCCAGACACTGTTTAGCAATTCCTAAATCTTTCATATCAAAGTTTGACATTAGGTTTTTGTTTAAATTATTTCTAAGATTTTTATCATTGGAAAATATTAACAAATCATCAACATATATGGCTACTATGAGTATCTGACTCAAATTGTTCTTCAAAGTGTAAATACACGGATCACTTTTGCACTGAACAAGTCCCAGGTTGGTGATTACCTCATTTAACTTAATGTTCCAGCACCTTCCACTTCGTTTCAGTCCGTAAACTGCTTTCCTTAACTTCCATACCTTCCCTTTTTCAGGTTTTTTATCAGGGTCCTAAAGTTTTTTATAACTTCTTTCCATTTTCCAGAATCTGTTCCAGTCATTGCCTCTTCTACAGAGTTAGGTTCTTCTTCACCTTCTTCATTTTTCACAAGGTAAGTACAATAATCTTTTAATTTTTCAGGTTTCTTTACAGTTCTTCCAGATTTTGTTTGCTGTTCTGCTTCTACCTCTGCGTCGTCGAAATTTTCATCTTCTGTATCTGTATTTTCTTCTGTATTTTTCATGTCTTCTTGTAGCTTTTCTTCGCTCTCTCACTCTTCACTGTCGGAATCTTTATCTCCACTATCAGAAGTTGTATCTTCTTCAAGTTGTGTTCGAATCCCATTTTTCTCTTCTACCGTATTTTCAATCTTTTTCTCTTCTAGATTTAGTAATTTCTTTTCAAAAAACTTCACATCTCTGCTGATAATAATATTCTTTGTTCTAGGATTTATTAACCTATAAGCTTTTCTCGTTTCAGAATATCCCATCAGTAGCAGTTGCTGTGACTTTGGATCCCACTTTTTTCTTAGTTCTTTAGGTATTTGGGCCATTGCTATACACCCAAATGCGCGCAGGTGTGACAAATTTGGCTTCTCATCTTTAAATGCCTCATGCGGTGTCTTGTTCCACAAGCGTCGTGTAGGCGATCTATTTAGTAAGTAAGCGGCTGTCGACACAGCTTCTGCCCAATATTCTTTACTTAATAATGCATCCGCCAACAAAGTTCTTGCTTTTTCCACTATGGATCGATTCAACCTCTCTGCGACTCTATTTTGTTGGGGTGTGTATCTCACAGTAAGTGGGTGTTCAATGCCTTCACTTTTTAAATATTTTTTTAACTTTTCGTTGAGATATTCTTTTCCATTGTCACTTCTTATTTTCTTAATTTTTTTTCCTGTTTGTTTCTCTACATAATTCTTGAATTCTTTAAATATTTCAGGCACCTGGTCCTTACTTTTTAATATATAGATATGTGAGTACCTTGAAAAATCATCGATGAATGTCAGGAAGTATTTACCCCCGCCTATGGATTCTTTCTTCATTAGGCCACATAGGTCGGTGTGTACCAATTCAAGTTTGTCTGTAGCAAATCTCTTGCTAAAATTGAACGGTTCTCTTGCTTGCTTTCCCAACACACAACTTTGGCAGGCTTCATCCATATTGAGACTATCTTTTATTCCTTTTGACATCTTACTCAATAATTTCATACCTTTTCTATTAAGGTGTCCTAGCCTCCTGTGCCATAAGACTCCATCTTCATTTTCCTAAATGAAGTACACTCTTTCATTTTTTGGCTGATCGAGTTTGTATATACCGTTTTCTTCTGAAGCTGTGGCTATTATGTCGCCTTCTTCGTTTATAATTTTGCCTCCTTCCATGTCAAAGTGAACAGAGTGACCTTTCTTTACAATCTTGCTTACAGACAATAGATTAGCTGCAGCTTCTGGTATTTAAAGCATCTCCTTCACATCCACTGTACTAGTGTCATCTCTGTTAGTTACTTGCACTTGGGCTGTACCCATTAGTTCGGCCTTAAACTTTGTGTTGTTCGCAGCAACAATTACGGCATCACTTTTTTGTTTCGTTGTTAACAAGCTCTTCTCATTTACTATGTGTGCTGAAGAGCCTGAGTCTAAATACCATTCTGACCGATTATGCACTCCGGTATTGGCCACAAAAGCTTTGTTATTATTTTTCCTTTTTTCCTTCTTATTTCCAGTATTTTTTGTCTTACACTGCGATGCAAAATGTCCCAATTTGTTACAGGCGAAACATTTTACAGGCTTCTTCTTTTTATAACTTTTGGCATACATGGCTGTGGCATTTTCACCTTCTCTTACTTCCTCTGAAGTTTGCACATCTTGCAAAAGCTTTACTTTTATTGTGTCACCGGTTATCTTTGTCCCAGAGCTCTCGAGCCCCATTATCATGGGCTTATAGTGATCTGGCAACCCTGCGAGTAAAAGGCTGCCAACCCACTCATCTCCAACAGCAAAGCCCATCTCCGTCAGCTTATGCGCCGTGCTTGTAATTTCATCTATATATACTTCAACAGATTGACAGGTTTCCAGTCGTGTAGTGATAAGTTTACGCAGCAGTCCCACACGTTGAGTTAGTCCCGAGTCTTCAAACGCGTTTTCCAATGCCAGCCAAGCTTCTTTCGCAGATTTTGCATTCTGTACATGACAATAGTTGATGCTTTCCAAAGTTAGGATGATTTTGGAAAGTGCCTTCTTGTCTTTTCTGGCGTCTGCATCTTTTGATATTCAGTCGGTTACTACGTCCCATAGATCGTCGAGTTGAAGCCAAGCTTGTATCGCGAACTTCCAACTAGAATAGTTCTCTCGTCCCCTCAATTTCTCAACAGGTAAACCGTTGCTGGGATTCATTATGACGGGTAAGTTTTTTAGGTCCGACACACACAACACTTATAGCTTTTTGCGCTGTTTTCACTTTTACGTGCCTGGGCCCATAACCTGATGGTTATGGGACCCTTAAAGTCTAATTAAAACAGTAAATTAACCGAGAAATGTCTTTTATTTCACAGAACGCACTTGCTCACATTACGGTGGGAAAATTGACAAGACCCATAGATTATAAAACACTAGTGTTGTACATACAAAATAGTGATGTGACAATTTACAGTACCAACAAATACTATAAAATATTAGGCAGTACCTACACAGTTTAATATTTCTTTTGTAATTACTTGTGTAGATATACAAAACTAAATTTTTGGTTTAAATTACATATAATAGGGTGTCTCTACGTGACAATAATAAGAGGCCATAAAATAAGACTGAAAAATTAGACGGATTAATTATTTACCAGTTCTCGCGCAATTCGTATACGAAAAAAGTTCACCGATCAAATTTTCTTTGTCAAAGTAAAAATAATTTTAAATTTCTCAGAGTCACGATTTCTATATATTTAGTTTTTAGTCGTGCGATAGTTTTTTACATGTATCTATATTTTTTCATTTTTCTTTTTCATTTTCATATTAA
Organism: Pyrausta purpuralis; assembly: GCA_963924145.1. Classification (NCBI taxonomy): domain Eukaryota; kingdom Metazoa; phylum Arthropoda; class Insecta; order Lepidoptera; family Crambidae; genus Pyrausta; species Pyrausta purpuralis. The sequence goes on from OZ001650.1 coordinate 11,074,958, forward strand.
TATTACTAGTAAGTGACGCTAAACGATAATGTTAACAGATGCAAGTTTACAAAAATTAACCCTGTTTTTCCCGATAGATTAAAATGCAAATAGATTAGTACCAGTGCTGTAACTCAAACAACTTGTTTTAGTTTTTGTTTTTATTTGGTTTGATAAAAGATTCAAACGAATACATTCTACAAATCATGAAAATCAGTCTTCCCGTTCTTTTTTGAAATAATCCATTTAGAAAGACAATTTAAAAGATTCACATAGCTTTCTGGAAATATATGTGGTGTTACTGCCATGTCTTAATTTTATTTACCTCAAATGTTTATCAGTTATCATTATTGGTTTATTGTGAAACATTAATAGTTAAAAGAGATAGTTTTGGTCGCGAAAATCATCCTTTAAGGGGTAAAAACGGGGATAAATGTTTGTTAAGTCAGGAAATCGGATATGCGCGCGAGCGCATATCCGATTTCCTGCATTAAGTTGCATGTTGCATTAAGAGATCATAGAAATCATACAAAATTCAATATTTCATTTACACAAATTAAGTTTACACAGTTTAATTAGAAAATTTTACCGCACATTTAACCTCTTGCTCCGACTTAACGATTCGCTTGCAGATGTTTTAATAGCATTCAGGTGCAGTCGAGGTCTCTGCTACGTAACTACATTCAAACGATGCTTGACGAAACGAATCTTGCATGATGCTTGACGCGATTTTTTAATGATTTTAGCTCTTAATGTGATTAAGCGGCGGTAACCTCGATAGTGTCAAGGTAATACTGTACAGGATTTACCCACTCATCGAGCTCATCGAACATTCATATTATCAGTATTTAAAATAACAATGAAATTTACATGTTCCGTTCCATATTATTATATCATACTACCAAGTTATTTTTTAGCCTTGGTTTCAGACAGTTTCAATGTAGAATGTTATCGTAGACTAAGCCACATTGGCGTTGCGTTCCGTCTCCGTTGCGTGTGTTGCGTTGACGCTGCGACATCGCTAAACGGCGTGCTAACCGGTTCTGACGACGCAACGCAAGCGTTAGGTTGTGCAACGGATGTGAATGATAAGGATCGACACACCACGCAAAAGACTGCCATTGTAGCTTCGGTCAAAGTAAGTCTAAGTATCAAAGAAATACATTTTATGATGTTTTTCATACATTTAGGCAGATCTTAGGATCCATACATCATATGGCAGTGCAAGTATCAAAGATGAAGCAGTCTTTATCTGTTTGGTGCTCTGAGTTAACAAATAAAACGAATTACCACATGACAATCGGGCAGGGACGATTATGTAATTAATCTTAAAACTAAATTATATGATTAAAGTCGCATTGCAATTATTTGTATCATCTTAATAATAGCATTTTGACCCAATCCATCAAACTTTATCATATGGAGACGAGCAGCTGTTTAAAGTTGCTTATATTTACTTAAAGATTGTTTTTTCGTACGTAGAAGTGAGCAGACGCGTTACAATTTTTACTCTCGACAAAAATAAACAGCGCTAATCAAAAGTGAACCTGTCGTCGTCAAGTATAGAAACCATTACTTTGTGTAAACAGTGTGTCAAAATAGTTGTTACAAACGTCGGCTGACCAGCAGCGCGTGAGTAAGACCCCACCAAGCACCCCCGCGGAAGGAGACTCGTAGCTATTTTTTACTCGCTTACACTCGGCAATTTACAATGAGCCTCATGCGTTCTCCGAACAATGCCGCTTGCGGCGGATCACAGCCCGACCTGTCGGAGCTGACTAATATGGAGACGGACTCTTTAATAACTATACGAAAACGAAAAAAACGTTTCGATGAGTGTGAATGTCTAACACAAGAAATGAAATGCGCACAGACATTACGCGTATAACTTCTTTATTTGAAAAATATATAGAATCTAATGAAAAAATACTAACCAAAATGCAAGATAATATTACGGAAGTCAAAACTCAAATTGCTGAAATCAAGTCTGCGAACGAAGGAACCACTAAAGTAATAAAGGAAAGTATATCTGAAATGAAATCACAAATAGAGGAAATTAAATTAACATCAACGAGTATTCACGCCGAACAGGAAAATATTAAAGCTCAAGTCAGTTTGCTTGATGACAAGTTAAATGTTGGCGAAAATAAAATTAAAAACCTCGAATCCAAATTTGAAATTTCGATTCGCCCTACCGCAGCCGCCCAATCACAATCGTCCTCTACAACATCAGAATCACAAATGCGTTTTAATGAAACTCTGATTCGTGAAGTTCAAGAACGAAGCTAAAGAGAAAAGAACGTAATAATAACGGGTATTCGAGAGTCAGACTGTGACAAGCCGGCAGAAAGAATAACCAGTGATACACATAAAATAATTAGAATAACCTCAATGATTAACAAAGATATCTCGAACCCCGTGAAAGTTATACGAATGGGCAAATATAACCCATCCAAAAATCACAATATTAAGGTATGTTATGCAACAAAAGAATCAGCAAAAGAAACTGCCTGACAATGTTAAAATTTACTCGGACCAAACACCAGCCCAACAAAAATATTTTCGGTGCCTAAAAGAAGAACTTCAACAACGTATAGTTAACGGCGAACCCGACCTTACTATAAAATATATGAATGGAACTCCATGCATTATAAAAAATGTTCGAAAAACTTATAAGCGAACATGCGGGACAGAATAATACAAAACTGAGAAAAAACACCCATCAAATACTACCAAATTGCCAGTCTATTAAGGTAACAAAGACTAGACTGACATTTATTTACTTGAATGCACGCAGTATTCGAAAGAAGGGCAAAATGGATGAACTTAGATGTATTCTCAAATTGATTCCCACAACAGTTCACATGATCATAGTAACTAAAACCTGGATTAGAAATGAAACTCAAGTTATAGCGATTCAATTGCCGAACTACACACATTATTATTCGAAAGGTTGTGGAGTCTCAATATTTGCGCACAATAATCTCAAACATACCTTAGCCGAATCGATCTACTCTGATGGAAACAATTATTTATGGGTACGCCTTGAAAATTATGGATTAAATGTTGGAGCGATATATAATCCAGGTGATACGAATTTCAAAAAAAATCTCGAAACATATTATCTACAACTTCATGAAAGAAACAGAGCAATTGTTGGGATTTCAACATTGATTTGTTGGTTAATGAGAGCAAATGTAGACAGTACAAAGAATTACTAAAAGAATCAGGCCACATAATTCTTAACAAAATGTCAAAGAAATACTGTAGAAATTCGTCCACACGCAAATCAATTCTAGAGCATGTCTCCACTAATTTGAAAGAAGATTTTTTCCATATGGCTATAATAGAATCTGCAATGTCCGATCAAAATCAAATTTACCTGGAAATAAAGAAAACCAAACCACCAAAGAGAATATACCACAAGTACGAATCAATTAATTATACTCATCTATGTGCTTCAGTAGAAAGGTCTGGTTTCGATGACTTGAATGAAAATTACATGACATTTGAAAAAACACTAATGAACTACATTAGCCAAAGCAAGGAACCTAAAACAAAAATTTTAAATTTGCCTCAGAAGGATTGGATCAACCAAGACATATTATGTGAAATCAACCGAAGAAATGACCTAATGATGCAATTTAAAAAAGACCGAGAAAATGTTTCTTTGAAAGACCAGTACCATGCAAGTAGAGAACAGGTGAAAACTCTCATACAAAACACTCTAAAATAGCTATTATTTCAAAGAGTTTAGTAAATATTTAGGAAATCCGAATGTAGCAAACGCACCACACACAAATAAAAAAAAACGATTGGTGGCTTCTTGCTACACTTGGATCAGGCTAAAAGACCTGCCGTAGCAAATACGATGTTCTGTTTCGAGAGGCACGCGGCAACAAAATATAATGCAATCACATACCTTTAAGATCGTTGACTTCCACCATCGCTTGGGCTCACACCAGCTGGTTGCACATCACTTCTTGTCGATTTGAGATGAGGCGACGAGGAGTTTAAAACATAAAGATATTGACGAACACGCGGTGGCGATTGCGCAGGATAGGTCCGCCCGCGGTCGATATGTCCGATTCAACGTCCAGATTGCAACTGCCCTCTGGCGTCCGTCAAACGAAAACCATCAGGCTGCGATTGCATGGCAGCCATTTTACGGCTGCGTTTTGTCACTGCATGAACCAGTCATACAGAACTTCGATATTGCGTTTAAATTACTTGAGATGAATCTACGATAAATTACGATGACGGAACATCCCGCCCACCAAAATAGCTATGGTATTTTCGAATTAACTAAAACTAAGAGCGATGAACGGTGCGATTTAAAAACTAAGATGAACTAACTATAAAATGAATTTAAACTTAGACTACGAGATTGTTGAAACTGCACGAAGTGTATTTGTTCCAGTGGAAGCTAGTCCTCTATAGGTAGAGGGCATAACTTAACCAAGGGCCGCTGAATTACGTTATTGGCTGCAGTTTTAACCATGGCGATTCGGACAACTCCGTCAGTTCCCGCGATAAGTTTTTGAACTCTACCGAGAGTCCAGTGTAATGGAGCACGATTGTCATCCTTGATGATTACCATGGACCCTAAGGCCAACGGTTTTGAGTCTTTGGTCCATTTGGCGCGTTGCATTAAAGAGTTAAGATATTCGTGTTTCCACCTGGACCAAAAGTTCTGATGAAATGATTGTAACAACTGCCACCGATGAAGCCGATTGATATTAAGTGATGATAGATCCTCATCGGGGACCGCTGTTAGTGGTTCTAACGTCAAAAAATGACCTGGAGTGAGTGCGGACAGGTCGTTCGGATCCGCGCTTATGGGACACAAGGGTCGCGAATTTAAAACTGCCTCGATTTGAGTAAAGAGTGTGGTTAACTCTTCAAATGTTAAAACTTGGTCACCAACAACCCTATACAAATGAGTTTTTGCCGCCTTAATTTGAATCTCCCAAACGCCCCCGAAGTGAGCCCCGGATGGAGGATTAAATTTGTATTCAATCTTTTCCGCGTGCGATGCATTCTCCATAAGGGTTGAAAGTTGATTGCGAGCACCAACGAAATTGGTTCCGCAATCCGCGTGGATAGTATTGCAGCGACCGCGACGTGCTACGAAACGCCGAAGCGCAGCGATGAAACCGTCGGATGAGAGTGTAGAGACGACCTCTAAATGAACAGCCTTTGTGGCGAGGCAAATAAATAAACACAAATATGCCTTGTCAATTTTTGCACCACGATGTGGGCCAAGCTTGATGCGGAACGGTCCACCAAAATCCACACCCACTACGGAAAACGGTTTAACTTGATTGATACGATACGCAGGTAAATCACTCATGAATGGTTGTAAAGGCTGTGGATGTAGTCGATAACATTTTATGCATTTAGACAGGACCCGACGCACAGCTCGTTTTGCAGAGACGACCCAAAATTGCTGCAATAGCAAGAAATTTGTTGTGTTCACGCCTGGGTGGCAATAACTTCGATGTATGAAATCTATTATTAAATACGATAGTGGACTTGCAGAGGGCAGAAGAGCCGGATGCTTGTGTTCATACTCTAGCCCGGAGCGAGAAAGCCTGCCGCCCACCCTGAGGACACCACAACTGTCGATGAATGGGTTGAGTTTACGAAACTGTTTGATTAACGGTTTTTTAGTTTGCAGATTCGAGATTTCACTTGAAAATGCTTGATTCTGCGTGTGTTTTACCAATTGCATAAGTGCGTTATGACGTTCAACGTTGTCAATAAAAAGATTAGGTTTTGTATGACGTTTCTTGGCTGATTCGATAAAACGGTAAATATAAGATAAAACGTTTAAAAGTTTTGACAATGATGAGAAGCGACCAATCAAATTGTCCAAGATATTCAAGTCCTTGTCAGGTTTCTGTTCGGCAACTAACGTAACCGATTTACGCACTTCAGCGTCAATAATATTCTTATCTTCCGGGGTGACGATCGGAGAAGACACTGGCCATAGATCCGAAGTCTGAGATAGCCAGCGAGGTCCCGCCCACCATAACGAGTTATTTAGTATTTCACTGGGGAAGAGCCCGCGGGAACAGATATCAGCTGGATTATCTGCAGAAGAAACATGGTTCCAGTTTTCAGGATTGGTAATTTCTTGGATGTGACTTACGCGGTTTGCTACGAAGGTAGTCCAACGTGAGGAATGGGAGCGGAGCCAAGAAAGAACGATGGTGGCGTCTGACCACAGAAAGATAGAATCGATTTGGATATGCGTCAAGTAAGTATCACGAACATGTTTATATAAATCAGCTAAAAGAACTGCAGCACACAACTCCAGCCTAGGCAGTGAAATGCGTTTTAATGGAACGATTCGAGCCTTTGAACAAATGAAGAAAACTTGAATATGTCCAAACTCATCGATAACACGTAAGTATATTACAGCACCGTAGGCAACCTCGGAGCTGTCACAGAAACCGTGAAGTTCGTAAATAGAATTCGAATTGGTCACCTTACGAGGTATCCGAAGCTCAGCTAGCTGTGAAAGTTGATCCGCATAAGTGGTCCATGCATGGACGACTTCGATAGGTGGCGTTTCATCCCAACTCACACCGAGAATCCAAAGTTTTTGGATCAAGCACTTAGCTTGGATTGTGATTGGTGAAAGAAAGCCTAAGGGATCGAAAATCCGAGCAAGTTCACTTAGGATTGATCGTTTGGTACACGCTTGCCGTGAAGGTTTTACGGAAAAGAGAAATGAATCTGAAACAGGATCCCACATAAGGCCGAGGACCTTCAAAGGTGAAGGCTCGGTGTTGTCAAGAGAGACTGAACCTCGTAAATGCAAGTCACCGGGTAAATCTGATAAAAGTTGTGGATAGTTGCTGACCCACTTGCGAAGTTGAAAATGCCCCAAATCAAACAGCTTGATAAGTTGTGTTTTAGCCTCTTGGGCAACGTTAAATTCACTAAAACCGCAAACTACGTCGTCAACGTACACGTCAGACAAGATGATCTGTTTTGCCAGCGGATATGCGTCTCCCTCGTCATCAGCTAGCTGTCGTAAAGTACGGCAAGCGAGAAAAGGGGACGAAGCTACACCATACGTAACTGTATTCAAGCGGTATTCCTGAAGCACGTCGTTGGGCGACGGTCTCCAAAGAATACGCTGATACTCACGGTGGTCAGGCGAAACGAGAATCTGCCTATACATCTGGCGCACGTCTGCCATGAAAACAATCTCATGTTCACGAAAACGCAAAAGAATTTTAGAAATATCAGGCTGCAACTTAGGACCGATTAATTGACTATCGTTCAATGAATGCGCGTTTATATCCTTAGCCGACGCGTCGAACACTACGCGAAGGCGAGTCGTTGTGGAGTCAGGTCGTAAAACGCAGTGATGCGGAATATAATATTTACCCTTTCCCATTTCATCGAAGGGCACAAGTGACATGTGATTAGACTCGATATAGTCGGACATAAATTCACAATACTGTATTGATAGTTCATGGTCGCGTGATAGTCTCTTTTCAATCGCATGAAACCGTCTCAGTGCCACCTCGCGTGAACCGTGAAAAGTAGGTTCAGAATCGTCTTTGAACGGATATTTAACGACATATCTACCAGAAGCATCACGCGAATGATCGGTTACGAATTTTTGTTCACAAAGTTGGTCTTCTGGAGTTAATGAAGTCGCTTTTGGAACAGAATCCAACTCCCAGAAACGATTGACTAGTGAGTTTAACTCAGCATCAATACTGGACGATAACGAAGATGTAAGTAACGCCGTACTAGAATTTAAATACGTTTTACCAAGAAGAAGCCAACCGAATATCGATTTAAAAGCAGTAGGTTGATTTTGACCACCCTTGATTTGCTCATCTAACAGCGATTCGGCGAATACATCAGCAGCAAACAGTATATCAACCGGTCCGGGGATGTCGAAACTGGGATCAGCTAAAGTTAACGATTGGATGTATGACCAACAAGACGAATTTAATTTAGCTACAGGTTGATCACTACAAATTGTATGAATGACGTGCATATTCAATTTAAAAAAGATTTTGTCTTGTGTTCCCACGCCACAAGTAACACTACCGCAAATAGGAGCAGAAGCCTCTCCGAGTCCACTTATACTAGCCGAAGTTGGATTAGGTACTAGCTGTAAACGCTTGACTGCCGACTCGGTAATAAAATTACTCTGACTGCCAGTATCGAAAAGAGCTCGAAAAGATTGCATGTTGCCTTGAGAATCTTGAACTTGCACGATAGCAGTGGCAAGTAACACGGTAGACTTCGACTGAGATCGAGAAAGCAATGCTGCTGAGTTCAGACTCTGTTGTGGCTCAGCTGATTGATTACGGTGTAGCAAGCTGTGATGTTTGCGTTTACACGTACGGCAAGAAAAAATAGAATTACAATTCTTTAATTGATGTGATGGTTTCAAGCAGTTATAACACCATTTTTTCTCTTCGGCAAACTTTATACGTTCGTCTATTGATTTGTTAAGGAAATCGGAACACGATGTAATTGAATGTGATTTATCACAATACGAACACCTTTTCATATATATAGTTTTATCATTGTTAGTTGTGGACGAAGGCGACTTATTATTTGCAGCTACTAAAGCATGTGACACACTAGCGCGTTTAGCGGGACCTGAGTTTTGAAACGATTTATTTTGCTTTTGAAAACTTGAAAAATGTGTGTCACGCATTAATGCTTCACATTTTGAATTTAAAAATAGTTTCAACTGATTGTAAGTTGGAAACTCGATATCAGAATGTTTTTTTTCGAAACTACGACGCGTATCAGTGTCTAATTTCGATAAAATGTGATACACCAAAACAAAGTTCCAATTTTGTACCGGAAGGTCAATTGTTTTTAAAATGCTTAAATTTTCATCGATAGTGTCAAGAGACTTACGAAAATCTTTAGCATCCCTACACTTGAATTCTATGTTAAGAATGTCACGCCAACATGTAAAAGCGAGATCGCGCTTGTTTTGATATCTGCCGCATAAGGCCTGATACGCATCGAGGTAATGCTCATGACTCAAAGGAAATGCCTTCACTACGGATAATGCATCGCCGCTAAGAGAGGAGATCAAGTAATGAAACTTTTCCGTATCGGTAAGTGAAGATGAATTATGAATTAAAGCATTAAAAGTATCAAAGTACTCAGGCCATTGTTTGATGTTACCAGAGAAGTTGGGCAGCGTTATTTTAGGCAAACGAACATTAAACGATGATGGCACACTTTTAGAACTCTGTGTTGGTACCTCTTCAGTTGGAACCAAACTGCGATAAATAGATTCGATTTTGTAATAAGTGTCATCGAATTCTTCCTGTAATCTTGTATCAGCCTCGCTTTCATCATCTAAAATGTCGATAATTGAATAATGGGCATCTTCAAAAGCATCAACTATTTGATTCACATTGTTGTGGTAAGACAAAAACAAGTTAATTTCAGAGTCATGTCTCAGCGCTAATTGGCCGATTTCTAAAGCTTTATTCAAACGTTTAAGTGCAATTGTCCGTTTTCTGCGCAATGAAGACAAATCTTGAGCTGTGTATTCTATGTCTACAGATTTTGATTTCGATTTTTTCAATGTACTGGACTTTCTTGGCCGTCTATTTGAAGGAGACATGATGATAAAAATGAGTTAACCAATAAAATCTTAAAAGTGAAATTCAAATAAAATATGTTGCGATAGTGTGCTACCACCCTTATGTTTATCAAGACGGAATGCGGACAAAAAAACTGCACTGATGCCTACTACTACGATCAATGCCGTGTCGTGCAGCGATAAGAAATGTTTACGCACGACGTGATGAATGCAAGTGCTCGACGTTAGCAAATAACTTTATTTTGCACTTTAAGTTACGAACTAGTTCGAAGAAATAAAAGCTTCCACTTACGAAACAGGTTATTACGAATACGCTAAGAAGTGAATTCAAAATGTTTTACGTGAAATGAGATACGAACTTTTGTGGTACTTGTGCGCCGGTGACACGAAACTACCCGAAAGTAAAAATAAAAAATGTTGATTTGAGATTGCAATTTGTGACGTGTTAACGATTGATTCTAGAATAATTAACGATTTGAACGATTAATGATAGTGAAATGATGTACCAATGTTAGTTTTGAACAAGTTTATACCCGTTTAGGTTCGAATTAGTGTAAGCCGATGAATAAATTAAGCACCGATGAATTGAAAATGATTGCTTAATTTGATCTTACAATAACTCAGGGTTAAACTAGACGATGTTTTACGATATGAACTGGTTGGCCCGTAGGTTCCGACACCAAATGATTTTATGCGTAGTAAGATCTGATTAAATGGGTAACTCTGCAACCGATAACGAATGACGATATAGATTTAAGATTTGCAAAGACTTTTAACCAAGAAAATACCATAGCATTCGGATAAGGGAAGGTGCCGTGCACGTGGTTGGTGGAAATCCCGGGTTTCGGCACCAAAAAAGATGTAGCAAACGCACCACACACAAATAAAAAAAAACGATTGGTGGCTTCTTGCTACACTTGGATCAGGCTAAAAGACCTGCCGTAGCAAATACGATGTTCTGTTTCGAGAGGCACGCGGCAACAAAATATAATGCAATCACATACCTTTAAGATCGTTGACTTCCACCATCGCTTGGGCTCACACCAGCTGGTTGCACATCACTTCTTGTCGATTTGAGATGAGGCGACGAGGAGTTTAAAACATAAAGATATTGACGAACACGCGGTGGCGATTGCGCAGGATAGGTCCGCCCGCGGTCGATATGTCCGATTCAACGTCCAGATTGCAACTGCCCTCTGGCGTCCGTCAAACGAAAACCATCAGGCTGCGATTGCATGGCAGCCATTTTACGGCTGCGTTTTGTCACTGCATGAACCAGTCATACAGAACTTCGATATTGCGTTTAAATTACTTGAGATGAATCTAAGATAAATTACGATGACGGAACACCGAAATAAATGTGAAATTTAGTCAATAACTTAGCCAGAAATAAATTAAAACACGAATGCGCGCCATCAAAATTAATCATCGAATCAAAACATTTAGTAGATACACAAGATATTTGTGAGGCATTTAATGATTATTTTTCGACAATTGGCTCCAAACTAGCTAAAGAAATACCTTCTAATTACCATGCAGACTTTACGAAGGCTGTACTTGTAAAATATATACTTTAATTAGTTCGAACGACTTACTAATTAATTAATTGAGGATTTAGTGATTGAGTTCTCATGTAAGTGATTTTTTTGTCTTTTATGAGAAATAAATGTAGCTTTAACCTGAGATTGTGCAAGTGACTTAAGAGCTTCCATGTCATTAATTAGTACCATTTTTAGAGTACTTACTCAGGCTATACAGCACTGGCACTGATAGCAATCGCAATGCGACTGTTCACAAGTAACGTAATGCGTCCCTCCGACGTTTGTTATATGCATTGTTACGTACAGATTTTCAAATGCAACATATCAATATAACGTATTACAGTTTCTGGCCATAAATTTAGGATTTTCTGAATAATACTGACCAGCCACAGAGAAAATGGTTTGCGGAATTTGTACCATCCATCACCATTTATTTTCATTCTCGGGAGAAAACATTGTGAAGAAATCTGCTGCGTACAATGCCGTTAGTGAAATGAGCATTGTGCTGTTATAATAGGGGATCAAAGGTTTTTAAAATTTAAACAATTAGCTAACTTGTTATTTCTTTTATATACTATACCAGTATATCTGTGCCATAAAACCACACTCTTCCATAACTGTAAACTTGTTAATCCAAATAACAAATACATCAAACTAGGCGATTGTTTTCAATCTCACGAATTATATAATGCTTCTTTTGTTCCAGCGCAAGAGATGCGTTCGTTATGTGCGTGGGTGACGCCGGCCGGTCGTGTTCGGCGTCCGCCGGCGCGCTCCTCAGGCGCATGGCGTGGGTGCTGGCGCAGGACGTGGCGGCGTGTGCGCAGCCGCGCGCAACATGTGCTGCGTCAGCGCCACCCTTCGCCGCGCCCTTACTCACAGCAATATACGGGGTTGTGATGTACCCCCCAAAACTTTAAATATTGTATTGCTAAGAAGATTACTTTTGAGCAATACAATGTTTTAGATTAAATTTTTCAAGATGAGGTTTTACAAAATGACTAAAAGATGAGGTGCAAGCTAAATGATGTACAGTATTTAAAACAATTTAAATATATAGAACAATATCGCAGGGAATGTGTATTATTGTAAATAAATCCTTGATAATTCAATTGTGGTGTGGACCTTTCATTAAAATAATAAATCTAAATAAGTTTGAAGTGGGGCAAAGGGTCGGTACTAGAACTACCAAATTTGTACGTTTTGGGTTGTAAAAGACAGAATTGTGAGGTTGGTAATTAATGCTATTACACAGAATTATTAAATTTACATAAGTACTTATTATATTCTAAAATGCACTTGTAGGGGGCAACTTATTCCATAATGTGTGTTTTTGTATGTGTGTGTATGTAAATAAATGTAAAAGTGAGAAAATTGATATAACTTTTTTTTATAAAAGAAACATTAGTGTAAGTTTAATTTAATTAAATTATAATAAATGTTCTAATGAAACAAACATTTTATAGTAGGTACCTATACCTATTTCTTTCTTTTTTTACAGTCCTATTTTTGCCCACTAGTTCCCAATTCATTATTATATATTAACATATTCGGTATGCGGAAAATATGCCCAAACTCTAAATTTCAGTTATGTACGTGCGTACGTACTACTACGTACTGCATGAAAACCAGTTTGTAGTTGTTATTGAATCAATAAAATTTCGCTGATCACGTTCTTAAAACTGGGTACACGAGCCCTAAATAAGCTTTCATTAACTTGTTACTAAATTGCTAGTTACTCATTACAAAGAGTTTTTAGTACCTAACTGCTAACACTCCTATTACACTTACTTCGAACACTTTAGACCTTAGACCCAGTACTTTACCATTAAGATTACGCTTCTGAAAGTTTATACGTATTGAAACACCGATTAAGCAGTTAAGTGAGTCCTACTGTTATTAAAATATAAGTTAAAATTATGCGTAATTAGTCGGGCCAATGCCAAACATGCTAATATTTTTACATCCAAAATCTTACATCTCTAAATGATTTTGAAACAAACTATGACTAGCGCTCAGCTTGAACAAAAATAAGCCCAAAAAAAATCACCATTAGCCAAAGTAAAAGCGGTGAAATAGCTTTTAATATAACGAGCGGCATAAATAAAGGAGCTTCCTTCGTACCTAAGGCTACGATTATGATGACGCAACTGTGGCTTTTACCGTAAATGTTAAATACCAACTTTATAATTTTACTATGTGCTAATCTTGCGTACATAAAATGAAAACCTGACAAGTAAGTCCTTCCGTAACATATCTTTGCATTACGTATTTTTAGTATTTTATTTATTGAAGCAAGTTTGTTTGAAGAAATTTGTTGAAATAAATTGTTGTATATCCCAATATTAAAGGATCAAATACTTAGTTTTATGTAAATACGTGGTAGGTACTATTTTATTTTCAGTGGCTCTATGTCTTACATTTCCACCTAGTAGACGGTGTACGACTTATTTTTTTTAGGAAAACTGCAAACAACTGGATCCCAACAATTTAACATACCTAAGGATTGTACAAAATAAACATTATAGAATAGTGATTATTTCTCTTTCAAAAAAAAAAACTGTTAAAAACTTTAATTGGAAATCTGTTTTTTTTTATGTTGTTACTAGCAAAGAAACCATTTCATTTAAGATTTGTTAAGTTTCTTCGCGATTAAAAATAATTTTGCGCTAGTTTTTGCTTTAAATAAAAAAAGCTTTGCTTGTTAGTTCTTTAAATTAAATCAGTGTAACTAGCATAGTTGTTGTGACTAATCAATCACATGTAATGTACTAATTTAAGATATGTAGGCCATCAATTTTACTAAAACCATTAGGGTATAATTATCTTGACACACATATAAATACTTCTTTTTCAATGAGAAAAAAAAATGAGATTATGAACAAGGGTTTATTTTTTTTGTGTTATGTGGTCATAGCAACGTGTGCACTAAAAGCGCTTTATTTAAATGGGAACTATATTTTCTGTCACCAAAATTTATATTTGTCATCAAGTTGTATCACCAAATAAATAGATCTATCGCCACGAAACATGACTCCACGTTCTCAAATATGAATCACCAAATTAATGTTAATATGTGTTTTAAATAAACGATGGATCACCAAAAAAAATATAGAGCATTGATTGAAAATAAACTTCGTTCTCATCATAATAGTTTTGTTATCCTAATAATAGGTTTGTCCTCAAAATAGTAGATCTTTCACCAAGTAAATCGATTTTCGGTCCCAGACTGCGATTCCCTATAATTTCTTATTTTGTCACCAATACAGTGGTAACATTTAAATTCATTGAGTAATCAAAATAATATTGTCGTTACCAATTTAATACATACATCACTTGTCAATTTGAATAAAAAAAAAAATTGGTGGAGCCGAATTGACGCGCTTTAAAAATTAACCGTTTTATAAAAAATACTAGCGGTCCCCCGCGACTTCGTCCGCGCGTTTTGAGTTTGCTCCCTCCCCTCCCGTCGCAGCGTGATGTTTTATATCCTAAAGCCTTTCTCAATAAATAAGCTATCTAACACAGAAATATTTTTTCAAATCGGTTCAGCAGTTCCTGAGATAAGCGCGTTCAAACCAACAAACTCTTCAGCTTTATAATATAATTAGCGCAAGCGCACGTTGTACTTAAGCTGCGAACATTATTTTGATGCGGAGTTATGTTAAAACTGTGATAGCTCCTAAGATATTTATTGGAATCAAATGATATAAAGAGCAACTTTGTTCTAAATGAAATGCTCGTGATGATGAATGTATTTATTTTGATAAGAATAAATACCTGTGTGTATAATACACCTCTAAGAATGATGCATTATTTTTTTACAAATTTATTAACATAAAAAAGGTTGTAGTAAGTCAACCATAAAAGATAGACTTATGCTGTCCCAGACTTTATTATAGAACTCTTAATGCTGAACAATCTTGTCATACATAATTTTTGTGTAACTTTAGCGGTTTCCGCAGCGTACGCAGCGGAAGCTCTCAAAAGGAATATCTTTCTTCCGTTTTCGCAACATTTTTCATTGCTGCTGTGGTCTTGTGAGTCGTATCTTTATGTTATATAGCTTAAAGCCTTTCTCGATAAATGGACTATCCAACATAAAAATATTTTTTCAAATCGGGCTAGTAGTTTCTGAGATTAGCGCGTTCAAACAAACAAACAAACAAACAAACAAACTCTTCAGCTTTATAATATTAGTATAGATATGTGCACACATATTGTCGGATTAGCAATATGCTTGAAGCTGGCTAACCATTTTGGCTTCTAGTGGGGACTAGAAGCCAAAATTGTGAAATGTGAAAAAATGTTTTTGGCCAGAAAAGGAAAAGGGGGAGCCCTGCAAAGTCCCAACCAGCCCTGATTATTTAGTAATAACTTGTTTTATCATACAATAAATGATTATTACTTTACGTAAACTATGTGTTTTATTTTACTATCCGACGAGAAATTTAATCCAAATACTGCTTTTACCTGTGGGAATTAAGATCCTTAAGGGGAGGCATATGTTTAGTAAAGTAGTAGGTAGACTGTTTTCGATGAAACGATGATGATGATGATGATGATGATATTAAGATGATGATCCTAATTAATTGAAACTTTTTGAAATTTTCTAGCGACAAAAATATGATTTATTGGTGATCAGTTTACATTAATTTGCTAAAATACTTATTATGACAAACCTGTTAAAATACATTCAAAAATATTAATTTGATACTAGACCCTATATCTCCATGATTTTAGGTGATTTTTCGTGGAACTGATTTTATATTGTTTGGACTAGATTTTGGTGACAAACCTATTATTTTGGGGGGAAACTCTATTATAAAAGAAACAGAAAACGACTTTTAATTGCTTACAGCTTAAATCATACCCTATTTAAATAAATAAAAAGAATTTATAGCGTAATATAAACAGACAGCTCGAAAGTATTTAGGTTATGCTGGTGCACTTTTCACCTATAATGTAAGCTTATAATATCGAATGCATTCACAGGCTGCACTTTTTGAATGGGCACACGTTAAATGCCTTAATGTTAAAATTTCCACAGTAATTTCGGCAACTGTTTTTTTTTCTCTATTTGAAATTCAATGGTTCTGTCGGATTATGTCGTGAATCTTGTAGATAAATTAATAGTCCACTAAAATTTGGGAATTGGTCATCAAGATATCTACTCAACAAGGAAAACGTTAGCACACTAGAGGCTGGTTTTATTATCTACAAGTTAGCACTAACCGATGAATATATAAAGTACACAACGTCGTTTTGGATGAAGTATCTGATAGATAGCACTAACCAGAGCTTATAAATTACCGTCGAACTGGTCCTAAAATTACTGAACCTACTTGTTGTCTAAATCTGAATACCGTTTCATTCATGTTGAAATATAACATACGTTGCTAGAAATAACGTAAACGTTAAGTTTTTTTAATTCGCGAGCAGCCTTCCAGCAATAAAAACCTTACTTCCGAATATTATTACATGTTTATTGAGATCCTTCCCCGAAGTAGGTAAGCACCGGCTACGCATACATACATACTTAGTAAGATTTAAGTAGAGCAATGCTTTCAGCACTTTTCAAACTTTAAATCATGCTTTTAAAGTTATGAATATACTGTACTCTGACTGGCAAGTAGGCCTTAAGTGTTATAAATTCATATTCAAGTACGTGTACGTACGTACAGCTACAGCAAGCTTTTTTTCTGTTGGATAATTTGATTTTTTGGTTAGATTATTGTTCCATTTTTAACGTTCACTTTCAGCCTTAAACTATTATTATTCACAATTTTCTTATTCGAAGTTTGCATTAAACCACATGAAATCCATATAAAAGAAAAAACAATCAACATTTTAAAGAAGGCTATTCAATTGGAATCAAATTTGGATGGGATACAAAGAGTATCAAAATAATTGTAAAAACAAATCGTGGGTACCAAAAAGGCCGTGGATTTCTTTCGCAAGCGAATTTTGTTACTTATTAGCATTTCCGAACATATTTTAGATATAGCCACAACATTTCAGCTCAATATTACAATGTACCAAGTGCTTAACCAATTGAATGAGGTTAACATTTTTTTTTATTAAACGAATATTTACTGTGACCGACAGATACCTACTAAGACACAACATTGAATTAATCGTACGATTCAAACAACAAATGAATAAAGTAAAGTAATAATAGCTGAGTTATTGAAAATCGTATTTTCATCAAATATTTCACGTTCAAAAGCAACTAAAATATTATTATTCGCACTCAAACGGAAGATAAAGACTTTTTTACTACTGGAAACGCATCTCTCATTTCATACAGCTTCTGTATTTTGCCTTTTGACGAAGGAATGAGTTATGAGTATTATTTTGACAGCAAATAGAATAGTATGGAATACGTAGTAGGTAGTCAACTGTAACGTTGACGGAAATGACTGCAAACGTAGGTCTTAAAACGTAATATAAGTACTTGCAGTACTGAAACAACCTTCAACGATGCCAATGGTTATATTTAATGATCATTATATGAAAAAGTACTGTTGCCTGGCACAATTATTAATTGTCGAACAAATGGCAATTCGAAGAATCGAACAAGTGACAAACCGTGCTGTCCGTCCGAACTTGCAGAAAGTTGCTGGCTTGAGTCCCGCCCGTGCGCAAATTTTTGATTTCTTATCTCATCTCTATGAATATAAAATATGACACTATGAGTGCTAAAAGTACTATTAACTATTCTTCTTCAACGATCAGGCAATTCTCATGCAATTCTTTTATGGAAGAAGTTCACCAATATTAATTGAATTACCACACAAAAAAAAATGATTGACGTGAGAATCGCAGCCTAGGTTTATGCTTGTTTGAAGAATTTTTAAAACAAAGGTTTTCTTTTTTAGGTACGGTGTCATTGACCCATGCATTAAAATAAACCAGTTTGTGGCTTCAAAATTCAATATGTGCAGTAAAAACTGCGAGCAAGTTTCATATGTGACTGCTGATTTTAATTTAAGATAAAAGCTCCAGCGTTTTGAAATTGTGGTGAAAAAGATTTACGAGACACCCTACAGAGAAATTAATTGGAAATAAGTAATAACACGTCTATTCGTATACAAGATAAGAATTTATTTTAAAGTTTATTTTTTGATTAGTGTGATATTAATCTGCCCATAAAACTTATTTTAGAATTCACTTGCTAGTTGGTTATTAAATAATTCGAGTATCATCGTTTAATACTATTAACAAAGGAACCAACAAATGTAATAGGTAGGTTGTGTTTGTCTTTTGTTACCTGGTGCTACTGAATTCCTCTCACTTAATGAATAAGGCCATCCAATTAAGTAACAACCTGTCATTCTAAAGACTGTAATTTGCAATAACTCGCCCTGTTTTGTTTTGAACACCTTTTTATGAGAGAAGAAAGTCACTCAAATCACATAATTATTTAACTGATACTGAACCGATATTGGTGTGTTGTATGGCGCATATTTTTTATCAGTTAACCTTCCTACTTAATATTACACCTTTGCTTGCAAACTAAAAATATGTTTTTGCTAACTACAATATCTACGGTCAAAGTTTGAAGGCGGAAAAATGAATTTGTCGAGTTGACTTTAAGACCGCAGTTTCTTCCACGACTTCTTAGTTTCACAAGCCTCAGATCCACTTTATAGCAGCTTACTCGGCAGTTTGTCTTAAGTTTTATCGCGTCGACTTCATAACAAGCCATTTTGCTTCTACTCATGACTCTCACAGAAATTAATTTCGCCTTGCTGCATGTTATTAGGCTTTTAGTAATCCTGCTTAAATATCAAACAAGCTAAATATGCAAAGCTGCTTGTTTGCTGTTAAGTACGTATACGAAAAATATACGAAAAAAAATGTAAGGTATATTATAAAGACAATTATTACAAATATTTAAGTTAGTCAGTTAAAACCTTATCTATGTACGGGGTGTATTACACAAATTACTCAAAGTAAGTAAAAAATTCAAATTCAAATTGTAAATTCAAAAATATTTATTCAATTTAGGACACAATATGCCACTTATGAACGTCAAATGTACAGTGAAAAATAAAATAAAAATAATTGTGCCCTGAAGGGGCCGAATCATGTCTCCTTATCTTTTGGGCCCTACCAGCGCTTCGAGACAGAACACAGACAATTAGGCAAGTGCTGAGAAGAAACGCCGGAACAAACTCAGTCACCACTAGCTGCCGTAAAATCAAAATCATCAAAGGAAAGTACATCAGTCAGTCAGGTGCAGGCTGGACAAACAACACATTCGTGTCGTTCAGGTAGTCTTAAACCTTATAATAGCCTTTAGACATAAGCGTGTTTTTAACGTGTTTCTTAAATTTATCAACCGGCAATTCGACAAGATTGTGTGGTATATTATTAAAGAATTTTACACAATTTCCCATGAACGAATTACTAGTTTTAACTAATCTGAAGTTAGGAACGACAAGCTTGTGTTTATTTCTTGTGTTATATGAGTGAATGTCGCTCTTCTTCATGAAATAATCTAAATTTTTACAGACTTACATTATATTGTCAAAAATGTATTGAGAAGCCACAGTTAATATGTTGATTTTCTTAAAGACCTCTCTCAGGGAGTCACGAGGACTAAGTTTATAAATAGCACGAATGGCTCTTTTCTGCAAAATAAATATGGTATCAATGTCTGCAGCAGAACCCCACAAGAGAAGACCGTAAGACATAATACTGTGGAAGTAACTAAAATACACAAGCCTCGCCGTTTCAACATCAGTCAGATACCTTATTTTTCTCCTAGCTAGGGCTTCAATATGAGGTCCCCACTGTAATTTTGAGTCAAGTGTAATGCCCAGAAATACAGTGGAGTCTATTAAGTCTAGATTATTACTATTTAGTACAATATTTGGTGTAAGTTGCTTTACATTAGGCAAAGTGAATTTTACACATTTAGTTTTACTAGCATTCAGCAACAAGTTATTGGTGGTGAACCAATTCAATACTTTGGAGAGAGTATTGTTTACTTCGTCAAAATTTTCTTCATGTCTTTTCATTTTAAAAATCAAAGAAGTATCATCAGCAAACAGAACTATCTCACAAAGATTTGTGGAATAAAATGGCAGGTCGTTTACATATATCAGGAAAAGTAAAGGCCCCAATATTGAGCCCTGGGGGACCCCCATTTGAAGAGGGGCTCCGGAAGAGTAGGTACCATTGATAAGTTCGAACTTTATTTTTATTTTATTTATTTTATATTGTGTCTATTGATATACCCGATTTATCCTCTGTTTTCTTTTGTTTTAATTCTTTAAATATTTTTATGATGTCTAAAGGACCAATATTTCTGAATTTAAATGAGGATTCGCACCTATGAACACTCGACACTAGTAATGATTTCGCGTGACTTAAGCAAGAACTCAACTGTTTAGTCGTCTCTATAGGAATATTACAGAAGTAATCCTCAAAAACGTTTGCTACCTCGTCATCAGATTTAATAAGCTTGTTGTTTATTTCCAGACTAAATTTGTTATCATGAGATGCGGTTTCTTTATTTATAATATTCCATGTTTCTTTGATTTTATTACTAGATTTTTTAATTTTATCGCGTATGTAATTCGACTTAGCTACATAGCAAACTCTTTTTAAAATTTTTGAGTACCTCTTAACGTACTCATGAAACGATAGATCCTTTCTATATGCTTTTTTGTTATACAAGTCAAACATTTTTTTCCTACTTGTATAAACTCCTCGTGTAGCCCAGTCACTGAATTTCGGTTTACAGTTATTGATAACGATTTTCTTTTGAGGGAAAGTAAATATCAAATTGTTTTTTAACTACCTGAAATAATTGTTCATACAAGTCACTAGCATTTTTTTTATCAAAAGGTATAAACGGTATTTTATCACTACCAAGGTTTTTAAATTTGTCCTTACGAGGTGACCGGCCTGCATTTGATTTCTAGACGGCACGGTAATATTATGTCTACAGTATTGTAACTTCATACAAACGGACGACGCGCGAGCTATACCTACTCGCTCGGATGACGGCATGCGCTCGGCATGCTACAGTCGCGGACGTGCCGCAGTGACGACCCGACGGTGTGTTGGTTTTTAATCAGTAACCGCGCGAATTTTTACTAGTAATAAGTGAAAATAAGTACAAGAAGCTATTTAATATGGCAAGAAGAATATATTGTGCTGTTTTTGGTTGCATGAATTCTTCAATAACGCACCCAGAGATAACTTTTTTTCGATTACCTGGATACTCCGAAAGGTCGTTATCAATTCAATGTATGTATGTAATATTGTTGGAATTGTACCATATTTGCGTATGTTAATCTGTACTACCTTCTGAACACGTGTGCCAAATATTATTCATGTTTGTATGTATGTAATATTTGTATGTATGAAGGTATATATGTATGTTTGTCCACGAGTTTCTCGAAAACTAGAAGGTTGATTGCGATGATTCTTTTTTTGTCTACTTGTGTATCGTTGAACTAAGAAAAAAGTGTATGTAAGTTTCATCAAAATCAATTTAGTAGTTTTTGTGCTATGATCATTTAAATAATTTTGTATTATGTCGTATTTCTCAAAAACCAGAAAGCCGAAAACCCATAAACGCTTTTATCTATTTCTTATTTTCTCATATTAATTTATCATGTTATCATATTAACATTTCATATTGTTTTTATTTATCTATTAGTATCTGTACTTATAGATAATAAATAAAAAGTAATAAATTTACAATCTCAAAACTAGATAGAAACTCAAAGTAGGCAGATGCAAAAAAATAAAACGCTGTAGGTGGGCGACAGCCCTATCGCATGCTAACGTACTGTGCTGCTGTAGGTACTTATTTCAAGGACACGGGCCAGTTACAATACTGATAGACATAATATTACCGTGTAGACGGGGTGGAATAAAACGGTTCTGTAGGGTAACTATCTGACCGCCATGATCCGATTTTACAAAATTAATAATAGATTGTTTGATGATTTTACAGTTGCAGAGAATATTATCTAAGCAAGTAGCTGTTGTAGGAGTTACTCTAGTGGGCTCAGCAAAAACCGGAGTTAGGTCAAATAATTTGAAAATGCTCAAAAACCGAACGCGATTTTCCTCCGTAATATCCATAATGTCCACATTGAAATCTCCACATACAATTACTTTCTTTGTAGTTTTACATAATATTTTGTTTAACACATTTTCCATTACAGATTCAAATAATTTTAAGTTTCTACTTGGGGTTCTATAAACACAGACAATAATGTAGTCATCCAGCTCCGCACACGATATCTCAATTGTTCGCTCAGTAGTGAGAGACACTATGTCTTTTCGCTCTTTACATTTTTGTTTATTATTAATTAATATAAGTGTCCCGCCGCGAATGGCAGTCACCCTAGTAAGCGAACTAATAAGATTATAATTATCTATCGATAACATCAGTTCATGCTGCTTGAGCCAGTGCTCAGTTATGCAGAGAACATGAATATTCATTTTATTTAAAAACAACTCAATTTCCAAATCTTTTCCAGAAAAGCCTTGAATATTTTGATGTACTATATTTGATTGATTTGATTCTACAATTTCTGAAAAGCAATAGTTATCCTCTATTGTCTGAGCTACTAATTTAAATGATTGTTTGTTATTGGAACTGATACCAATGGTTGAATATTCATGTCAATAATCTGCTCAATAAAAGCAGATTTGGTAGCCAAGTTCTTGGCTGAATAGTCAAAATAATATGATAGCGACATTGGTATATGTCGTTTGAAATAATTATTAACATAATAATTATCTCGCGTCAAATACACTTTGTTTTTAAAATAATTATTCATGTCAAGTAGGTGGAATTTATTCACCTCATATAATGTCAATTTATGCAGTTGCAAATTAATTTTATATCTTAAATCATTTTCTTCGTCTGGCAATCCACTACTGTAAGGTAATGTAAACAATATTGTTTTATTCACATTTAATTTTCTTAAACTGTCAAAGTATGTATTTAGGTTTTTCTTGTTCATATTACCTCTGTTTCCTATGAAAATAATTAAATCTGAATTTTCTTGAAACTCATAAGAAAGCACTTTCTGAACTATTTCTGAATATGATCCCCTGGCATGCAATGGTTGATCACATTTTGTCCCATGTATTTTGATAATAAGTGACCCATGTTTTTCCCAATCTGATCACTAAATAAAACTATATTTTTAACAGACTTGCTTAGCGATCCACTGGGTTGAGAACAGGAAGGGTTCATATTACACTTAGTTCTAGTAATCTTATTGGTGAGTTGTGATGACTCATTTCCAGAGATATCAATGGAGTTTTTTTGAAATCACATGTGAAGAGTTACATTCACAGGAAGCTATTATATTTGTCAAAGCCTGGATATGTTCACCACACTCCTTTTTTGTACAATTATAAGTTTCAGTCATTATTTTTAATGACTGCTTAAGTTCCCTAACCCAGATGTTACTACTGTTCCTTAAAAGACCCAGCTTAGTTATTAGAAATGACATGTAGTTTTATCAAGGAGATGACTATTTATCACTTTTACGTGTGTTTCCATATAAAGAAATATCAAAACAAAACAAAAAAATATCAATTTGTTCTTAATACATTAACCAACCCATTTATTATAAATATGATCTTTTGAAAATATTCTAAAACTATGTAATACCTTATTTAAAATAAACAAGTTTTGTTCCTATTTGGCACATAGTACCTTATGTATCTAAGACATATTTTTTCCGGAATATCTGGGCTAATTTGACATTCTAAACTCATAACATCTTTCTCATATTTGCCTACATTTTGTTCTAAAATTAAAGAATACATATCCAGTTCATCTCCAAGTTGTCTCCGCTCATTGATGTATTTTACTTTAGTGTGTAAGGATTTTTGGTTTTTGATTAATTTATTAGTTTTTGAAGTGAAAACTTCTTTAGCGGCGTTGAGCACTTTTGTGGGATGGGGGAAAAATGTGAAACTCGCGTCAGGACACGTGACCTGATCGAAAAACCGTAAGACGGTTGGCGAAATTATGGAGGACGACTACATTTTGAGTGAACTCTATGTTCTTAATCTTATATATAAAATTCTCGTGTCACAATGTTCATTCCCGTACTCGTCCGAAACGGCTGACCGATTCTCGTGAAATTTTGTGAGCATATTGAGTAGGTCGAGAATCGGCCAACATCTATTTTTCATACCCCTTAGTGATTAGGGTTGTCCACCCTTAACATTTTTCTTTAATAACGTGGCTGGGCGGGACGAGGCCAGCCAAGACGAGGATGGGGGCGGTTTCGCTGGGTCCGCTAGTAAGTTATAAAGGGTGTTGTCTTGATCAGCGACGAGTGATTTAGGGATGATTATAAAACAACGATGCTGCTGCCAAAACAAAATTAAAAAAATGATTTTAATTGAAAACACAGACGAAATCAATTCATTATTGCGATACTAGCAAGTGAGTCAACACTACCAACGCTAGGTCGCCCCTTCGTAGCTTACTAACTACGCGTGAGCTACGAGCAAGTTTCCCCATTCGCTTTTTCTTTAAGTTGCAAAGAAGTTTTTTTGATAAAGCTGGCATTTAATTTAAATAAAAAAAATATTACCCCTAAGTTACTTTGTCGGATGTTACTGACCAAAATAACAGCTTGTAAATGGTCTTTCCCGCTCAAAGACAAAAATTACTTGCATACACGGTACATAAATGTAACTGTCCAAAACAACAGACAACGCGAGTTGTAAGACTTTGTTCTTAAGTTGATTGAAAGAACGTTGGTTTAAAATCATTTCAATTATTGCTTAGGTAGGTATAGTAAAACTTGACAAACCCAAAACTTCTTCGAAACATTTTCCCAATTTGCAACACAAAATCTTCAGTTGTATTCGTTACTGAAAATAAAGTCAAATTAGATTTAAATTAACCATTTGAGGCGTGTAGCCAGTCCTATAATCCTGGATTTCATTTCACAGCCTTTATATCCCTTTTAAGAGTAAACACTTTTGGAAACACTGAATATTCGTTATAGTGAAAACGGGTTTGATTACTTTGTCTACATTTAGGCTTTCAGTTTCGTTCATTTCTATTTAATTGTTTTTTACGCAGGTACCTATGTAGGTTGGTACTATCGAGGCCAACACAAACTAACCACCTTTATAGAACCGCTTAACCCTCGCGTTGTCTTTTGTATGAAGTGACTCTCGTGTTTGTGCCGTATGTGTAAGTGATTTTCGTTTGGAAGTGGTTAGGCGGCAGGGATGTAAATATGTTTAACGTAATAATATTACATCGGTCTTTCAATATTAATGTGAGACGCGAAGAACTCTAATTTAAATCTAAGCATTTATTCTCCTTGATCCGTCAGTAATCAGAACAAGCCCATTAGGATTAATCTCAAATTCCCGATGCTTATATAATGGCACATGGCTGCCGAAGTTGTTACGTTACGGAATACGAATCTTTGGCTGTTATTTGATGTGTTACATACTGAAAAGAATTTGGGATTGTTAGTACTTAGTACAAAACAATGTAGGTAACATAATTTTACTTACTCATTGATTTCGTTTTTCGAAACAGACTATCTATATAACAAACTTTATTTAACAGTACGTGAAAAACGTAAAGACTGATGACGAGTTAGTTACATCAAAAAGATATACCAATCTGCTTTACAAGTGACAATAATCGTGTTTTATTACAAAAATACTTACTACTCTATTTGGGAGAAATATATATAACTAACCTCAAGTAATTAGGTACTCTGAATTTCAAAATTATACTACACATAAATAAAATAAACAAAGAAATAATTCTGAAACAATTTATTATAATTTTGGTATAACATAAACCTATAACGTTATTTTAATCAACGAAACAGCTAACAAAAAGTACCAACGGATGAATGTATGAGAAGAGAATTAAGTTCAGCCTCTGTTCTTGATATTGTGGTACACTTCGTGGGCAGTACCTGCGGCGCCGATAGCTCCCAGGCCAGTTTTCTGAAATAAACGCAAAAGTCATTAAACCGACTGCTAACAACCACTAATTAAAAAAGTTACACCGCCTCCTGACTACGGGAAATTAAGTTATTAAGGTCCCAGCGATTGAACGAAATCACAAACCATTTTTCATTCACACCTTAATACAGCTCAGTGAAAGTAAATAGAGTAAATAGCCCAATTAGGAATCAAAAAGTCAATGTTAACGAAATCATAGGCACTGGAAATACCTATACAAGAATACCCTTTACATTTATTAGGGGGATATTGTGTTAAGAAATACCACTCAAGACGCGGAGAGTGGCAGAGAAATAGATTTAAAAGGTCACATAAAATATGAAATTTCTAAGATTCATTTGTCCAAAATATAATGTAAGCACTTAAAAGTCACGTTTGAAACTATACACAGTCTGGCTATAAATACTGTTACAATTAAAAATAACAAAAATATAACATTTGAATTTGGAATCTGTCATTTTTATACGATTGCTCATTGTGTTTTTTAATTTTGGCGCCAATACGTTTTATAATATTTTGCGATATTGAAATGGAGTGGGGCGATAAAGAGAACCGAATCACTGTGATTGCATTACACCAAGTTGGTATAGAGCCAAATGCAATTTTTAAAACTCTTCTTACGCTTGGTATTAGTCAAATGTTTGTGTACCGGGCTATCAATAGGTACAATGAAACCACCTCTGTTTGTGAAAGAAAAAGATCTGGCCGTTCACGTAGTTTTTGTACGATAAAGGTGGTCAAAGCAGTAAGGGAAAGAATTCGCAGAAACCCTGTCCGAAAGCAAAAGATTTTATCTCGGGAGATGAAGATAGCACCCAGAACCATGTTGCGTATTTTAAAAGATGACTTAGGAGTTGCAACCTATAAGAGACGCACTGGTTATTTTTAAACTGATAATTTAAAAAGAATAGGGTGGTAAAATTGAAAAAACTACTTAAGCGGTACGCAAGGGGAGGTCACAGAAAACAATTGTTTACGGATGAGAAAATCCTTACAATTGAGCAACATTTTTACAAACAAAATGACCGTATTTATGCTCAAATCTCTAAGGAAGCTTCTTAATTAGTCGGCAGAGTGCAACGTGGGCATTAGCCGACTTCAGTGAGATGGTTTGGTGGGGTGTTAGCTATGAAGGAGTGACTGAGCTATATTTTTGTGAAAAAGGTATCAAAACATCGGCACAAGTGTATCAAGATACCATTCTTAAAAAGGAAGTTTAAGCCCCTTAACAACACCATGTTCAATAACCAAGCATGGTCTTTCCAACAAGACTCGGCGCCGGGTCATAAAGCTCGGTCCACGCAGTCTTGGTTAGAAGCGAACGTTTCGGAGTGAATAATTTTCCCATGGAAAGAGTGCGTGCTTCTATTGATAACTAGCCTCAAAGTTTAAAGGACTGTATTGCAGCCAATGGAGACCACTTCGAATAAGCTTTTTATATTTAATAACACACTGTAAAAGTAATAAATATTATTTGCTTTTTTTTTTATTTGGGACAATATTTATGGCAAGACTAGGTATTGCGTCTAATTTTTAATATTTTTGTTAGAAAAAAAACAAAAAATATCAGTAGAAAGCTATGCTTGACTGATTAAAAATAGAGCCTACGAGTAGCCGTAGCAGGTATAATTTACAAGATTTGTAAGCGCTACAAACTACTATTAGCCAACAAAGGAGCACATACATTAAAATGAACTTACCACAGCTTTGTCAATTTGCTTGATTGGTACTTTTGGAGCAGGGTTACCATGAGAACCCATGAAGAGCGCAAACACAGCCATTACTGCCATGAAAAGAGCCGACAACTGCATGATTGATTAAGTACGGTTTTATTATAAATGGATTATTGAAGAAAGATGTTCACTAAACCGTGTCTTTGTTGTGAATGCAAACAATAACACGAGGTGGCATATTTAAAGCTCTAGTTCGCTCATTTTTCCTTTTCCTTGCCAGCTAACTTTGACTGGGGTATTCCGGCCATTTGTCTACAAATGTGACAGTCGTATAAAGGCTTGGCGTGCGGTTTCAGACGCGATCTACCCTATTTTCTGGCAAAACCCGCAACGTATTCGTAATCTCGTAGCTCCTTTGTAGCCTTTGAACCTGATTTGATTACATTAATTTTATTCAATACGTGTTGATTCTTAGTATTGATTATTAGTTCTATAGATCAACTAATAAGATATGGGCAGGCAAACATACTACATACTCGTAGCTTATTATGAGTCATCTTGTTTCATACAGAAACACTTGCCGAAACTATAAGGGTTCCGTTTTTTGCCATTCGGCAACGGAACGCTAAAAAGCTCTACTGATTGTGAAAAGTGGAACTTCCAAATCCAAATTGAGTCCCGCCCCCGCGTATTATGCAATGTGCGGAATGTTGGCAGTCGAACATAAAGGAATTTTCAATAATTACTGACAATTAATGAACAAGGTGTTTTCCAATTAATCAAACCTTTAGCTGAGCTATCTAGCCTTAGTTTTTAAGTCTCCGTAGTCTAACAAGGAACCCTTATAGGTAGGTTCGCCATGTCCGTTTGTCCGCGGTCAACTCGTAGTGTCATTGATAATAGTGTTTGAGATTTTGCGCAGCTTCGTCTTAGCACTAGCCCAAAATTGTCCTAAAGCTGTGGTAGGGTTTACATTATAACGTGTAAAAGTGCACTTAGTGGGCCTATTTGCATAGATAAATGACTTTTATGACTTTTAGAGACCTTCAGTACTAGAACTGTAATTTGGCATGGGTATGTATCTACTTCTCATACAGGTAATTTGAAGAGGTATTTTTTCTCTTGCCTAACCCATCGTGCTATAATTGTAAGTTTTTTAGCATAATTTTTCAATAAAGTTGCCGGTTTCCGTTTTCAAAGGCATATTTTTGTTACAGTCTTATGTCCCCACGTTGTCACAACTAAACGGTAGTAGGTGCATATACGTAAAAAAAAAATACAACAGTAACATTTTATGATTTATTTAAAAGGAATACTATCACGAATACAACTTCAAGCAAATAATTTACACTTACATCTACGGTTACAAAAATTGCTCCAAAACGCTATAAGCTGAAACTTTAGTCAAATGTTAATTTTGATTGTTTCTTTTATGTGAAAAAAATGTGAGAGTGCCACCAAAAGATGTAACCCGACTTATCTCTTAAATTACGCATATTTGTTTTTTTTTTCCAAGGAAACTAAAACCTCGTCAAGTAATCTTATAGATATATGGATCTATCTATACATATATCGAATCTGACTCGCACATGGCCGGTTTTTAGGGTTCCGTAGCCGAATGGCAAAAACGGAACCCGCTTATACCTAGTTTCGTCAAGTTTGTCTGTCTGTCTGTCCGTCCGTCCGTATGTCACAGTCATTTTATTCTGTAACTATAAGCATTACACTGTTGAAATTTGGTAGGAAAATGAATCCTGTTAACCGCATTACGATTCTTATACAAAAAACCGGCCAAGTGCGAGTCGGACTCGCACACTGAGGGTACCGTGCCAACTTTAACTCAATTGGGAGTCCACTTAGTAAAATACAACAATATTTCGTTGACTGCAACGAAAAAACAAAGTAATTTTGTTATTAGTTTGTTAAAAAACAAAGTGATGTTTGCGGTTATTGAAAATGTGCTATATCTCAAAAACTTCTCAATCAATTTTCGTTTAAAGTATTTTTTTGATCTACATTACATTTTTTTTTTAATTTACACTCGCTTAGTTTAGAAGTTAGATGGGGGGGGGGGGCATTTTGCCCCTTTGGAAGCGTCTAGCTATGAAACATTAGACTTTAAAAGAAAATGGTTTTAGAAACCTCGATGTAATTTTAAAAGATCTATCCATAGACACGCGCATAGGTTTGACTAAATATATATATTTTTTTGGTTTTTAATGTCATTATTTCCAATGTTTTATTTAAGAATCGTAAAGCGGTGAACAGGATACATCTTTCTACCAAATTTCAACGGTGAGATGCTTATAGTTAGAGAATAAAATGGCTGTGGCATACGGACGGACAGACAGACTTGACGACATTATAAGGGTTCCGTTTCTTGCCATTCGGCTACGGAATCCTAAAAATTTAAAATAATAATATTTAAGGGGGCGCTGCCATACATAAAATTAAAACAAAAAAATATAGTCAAACCTATGCGTGTTGGGTATTAGTAGCTATTTTTGTAGATAGGTCATTTAAAATGAAATAGAGGTTCCTCAAACCCTTTTCTCTAAAAGTCTAACGTTTGCTAGATATACGCTTCCATAGTGGGAAAATGGGCGTCCCCTCCTCCCCCCCTTTAACTTCTAAATTTTGAAAAAAAATATGGAAAGAAGATATTAACAAATACCTACCACGAAAATTTGTTTGGACGGGATTGAACTAGTAGTTTTTGAGATATAGCACATTTTCAATAACCGCAAACGTTACTTTGTTTTTCATTTTGTATGAAAAACAAAGTTATGTTTGCTGTTTTTGCGGTATTTTAGCTTAGTGAAAGTGTGGATCCCTAATTCAGTTAAAGTTGGCACGAAACCCTCAGTCGGCCAGTCCGACCCGCACTTGAGCTGGTTTTTCAGTATTGGACTGTATTGTCAACTAATTGGACGATTTCAAATTTATTTCAATCAGTACCTATACTCCTTTATATTATTATTAGTGAAGTTCTCGGACCAAATGCCTAAGAAGGTAACTTAAATACGGATAACAGCGAGAACGCCCTTTATTTGGAATACCGATCCAATATAGTTTATTCCGAGCCTCATAAGTTACCATAACATTAAAATAGGTTCGCAGAGGCTTCATGTCACCTCTTCAAATATAATTAGGTACCTATGTAAAAGTCGCAATGTGTAAGGATCTCACATTTTTAACATTAGTAGTATGTGTATTTTTTTCAGGGTGACGCCCCAGTCACGTCTACTTCACTTGTCTCGCAACTCACGAGACACCTACTCGTAACTATGACGCATTAAGTTAACGACAATCCTGGGACAGCCCAAACAAACTGTTATGGGAATCAAGCAAGGAAAATATTATACCTATTACCTTTATATTACGGTGAGTGGCCAAGCAGAAATTATTCGCAACGACAACTCGGTAGATTGTGCTTGTTTACCTGAAGATCAGAGTCTCAATCAATCATGAAATTCTCAGCTCTATTCATGGTAGTGATGGCGGTCCTGGCCATTTTCTTCGGTTCTGGTCACAGTAACCCTGCACCTAAGGTTCCTATTAAGCAGATTGGGAAAGCTGTGGTGAGTTTTATTTACCATTAAGCCGTTATCAATTTGATAACCTCCTTCTTTTTAGAAGTCGGTTAAAAATAAGTTGGAAAAGTTACACGTTGAGTCAAGTTTGGAGTGACCAAAGTAAGCCCTGCATTTGTACCTAAGCAAGGCCCAACATTAAGGTAGCTTTATTTGTTCAGGTGGCGGTGGGGCGCAACTCGGAGAGACGGACAACTGTGACTCGGGAGAGCTGAAAATACGAGTATGCGTGGACCTCATTCCACGAACTCCCGTGGGCCTGCCGAAGACTAAAGAAGACCTTGATCTGCATTGCTCGTATGTACATGGTCGCTGTTTCTTTTCTAATGTTTTTCTGATTATTTTAAGGTTTGTGAAAATTATAACTTTAGTGGATAAAATAAAGGTTCAAAGTTTGTATGAAATCCGTCATTTAGACAAATTGGGTACATTATTTAACCTCTTTCCTCAGTGTTACAGGCACAGCTAATGCAATCACAAATAGCGCGACAGATTTTATTCAAACATTGTATGTATCGACTATCTCCTTTGAAACTTCGCATAGTTTCGATCTTTACTAGTATTAAATACGCTAGTAATTTTGTAAAACACAAGCGCCGGTGTTTTGAAGTAAAAGGTTTTTTTTTTACATTAAAATGCGCAAATGATTTTAATGTAGCACAGTTCCATAATGTATTATCAATCAAGTTCAGAAGAAGTAACATAGCTGGCAGTATACCAACTTTTAGATTATGTCACATAAACAATTGTGCAGCAGACGTGCAGACGCAAAGAGGAAATAGCATGTCGACAGGCCCCAGTTGAGGATAGCTGGCTCAATATAAGTGAATCAAACAATAGCTTTTGAATAGAATAGAATATGTTTATTTGCCCAAACATGGTAAATTTGATAACAGAATTTCATTTTACTCCATCATGTTTTGCCACAGGTGGCATTTGGGTCCAGCCTTTTCGTGTATTTTATATTCTGTGTTTGAGCGAGCCTTTGACTTCAGCCTACCGAAGATATTAAATATGTAAAGCAGCTTAATATTGCCTTTTTGAATTAAACTTTGCCGTTTAAAGCGACATTAGATTGCCGAAATATTTTTTATCGTTGTTGTGATGTGATGCGCTGGTGGGACCCGTCAGCCGCCGTGACTTCACTTCGCGATTCCTATACGTTTTCGAGCCTCAAGGAAAACGTCATGACGTGTCTTGGTCAGGAACTCTGACAATGTTACCCCAGTACCCCTAAGTCCGGACTTTGCGAACCAGAACTTATCCCGGTCTGCCACGCTACAGAACTTCACCAGAATAGGCCTAGTTTTGCCTTTTGTTGCTCGTCCAACATGATGGCTTCTACTGAAGGCATTCGCCGTAAGAGGGACACGGAGTTGATCAGCTGCAAGTTTCACAATCCTAGTAGTTGTGTCCTCTACCTGGGCTTCCGGTACACCATGGAATAGTTACATCTTACGTCAGCCTCTCATCTGCAACCGGTCACACTGCTGGTGTAGAAGCTCGGCTTGCCTGCGTAGGTTGGACAGCGAAGCAAGAATGAATTTCTGAAAACTGGCAAACTCCGCTGCCAAGGTGGCTACTGTGTTTGAAGGGGTAGCCTGCTCCAGACTTTTTTGAAATTCCGCCAGTTGTGAAGTGAATGAAGCTTGCATTTTATTCATGGCCTGCTGTAGTGACTCCATTTCCAAGTTGGATTTTAAAGTGATTTGTGTCCACCAGTAATGTAGTTAATGTTTGTGCTAAACAAAGGATTAGCTGGCAGGTATTGTATGCCGTTTTAATACATAATAACGTTTGGAAATATTTTTAATTAATTAAAATATTCTCTGCCTAAAAAATATGTCTATTCAGTTTCGCGTCTACCCCGAAAAAAAAAAATAATATTGTCAAGGGTCGGAAATATTCACTGACACTAATAATACGAATCCTACACTTCAATATATCATGCAAATGATTGTTAGCCAATGGATTATACGATAACTGTCGGTTTATTTTTCTTGGGTGTTAAGATGTGGCTTTGAGTTCTGACCATAAAATTTATATTTCTATCGGGATTTCACATTTTTGGTTCTGACACAAACTAGAGGCACGTGATGACAGCATTTTGACGGCGTAAAGACGGCATTCGATGGCATGTCTATGGCACATTGACATTAAAACGCTAACGTAGCAAGTTTCCCAGAGTGGTTTACAACAACTAGGTACTTCTGGCGTGACATTTTTATTTCTTTATTGCGTTAACTTGCTGACGGCTGCCGTCGGTAAACTACCGTCCGTGTGTAATGGCTTTTAGAATTCTTTATACTTACAGTTCTTATAAAAGCGGCAGGCCGAGGATCGTGATATTTTGGCGCTCTCAAAGTTTCAACGAGCTAACAGTTCTACCGATGTCGTTCACAGTAACTGCGTTAAAAAACAAAAAAAACAAAAAATGATGAGATCTTGGTGTAATCGAGGGAAACCTTCAAACTTTTAAGGCACGTATAGTATTTTTGTACTAGAATTTTAATGTTGACATGCTGTTACGTCTATAATATTATAGTCAACATCTTCTGGGGCAGAACTGATAGTAGAACTCCTTAACGCTTAGGATTTTAGTATTTATAATGACAGAACTTATCATAGGTAGTTTGTAGCTTCTTAAAGAACAAAGTCATAAGGAGCTACTCCCCCCTCTCTCTTGTAATCTCTAAAAGTGAAGAAATTAAATTAACTTTTAAAAAAAGTAAAAACCGACTTCAAAACCAAAATGAACTAAAAAGTCTTAAATGAACTCTTAACCATTACAAGGAAAAGAATCCATTTTATGCAAACAATTTATTTTTGGAGTCGGTGCTGTGATAGTTGTTGATGCTTGATAGTCAAAGTGATGGCCTCTAGTTTGTGTCAGAGTCAAAAATGTGAAATCCCGATCAATAAAATTTATATAGAAATATAAATTTTATGGTCAAAACTCAAAGCCACATCTTAACACCCAAGAAAGACAAACTGACAGTTATCGTATAATCCATTGGCTAACAATCATTTGCATCATGCATTGAAGTGTAAGATTCGTATTATTAGTGTCAGTGAATATTTACGACCCTTGACATTATTATGTACTTACTTATAAATTACTAGCGGTCCCCCGCGACTTTGTCCGCGCGTTTTGAGTTTGCTCCCTCCCCTCCCGTTGCAGCGTCATGTTTTATATCCTAAAGCCTTTCTCGATAAATAAGCTATCCAACACAGAAATATTTTTTTAAATCGGTCCAGCAGTTCCTGAGATAATCGCGTTCAAACAAACAAACTCTTCAGATTTATAATATATTAGCGCAAGCGCACGTTGTACTTAAGCTGCGAACATTATTTTGGTGCGGAGTTATGTTAAAACTGTGATAGCTCCTAAGATATTCATTGAAATCAAATTATATACAGGGCAACTTGGTTCTAAATGAAATGCTCGTGATGATGAATGTATTTATTTTGATAAGATTAAATACCTGTGTGTATAATACACCTCTAAAAATAATGCATTATTTTTTTACAAATTTATGAACATGAAAAAGGTTGTAGTAAGTCAACCATTAAAGATAGACATATGCTGTCGCGGATTTTATTATAGAACTCTCTATAATAAAATCCGCGACAAAAAAACTCTTAATGCTGAACAATCCTGCCATACATGATTTTTGTGTAACTTAAGCGGTTTCCGCAGCGTATGCAGCGGAAGCTCTCAAAAGGAATATCTTTCTCCCGTTTTCGCAACATTTTTCATTTCTGCTGTGGTCTTATGAGTCGTATCTTTGTTATATAGCCTAAAGCCTTTCTCGATAAATGGACTATCCATCGCAAAAAAAAAAATTCAAATCGGGCCTGTAGTTTTTGAGATTAGCGCGTTCGAACAAACAAACAAACAAACAAACTCTTCAGCTTTATAATATTAGTATAGATTAGGTAACAACGGCTAAAGGGGTCACATGTGATTTTGCCGCTAGAAGTCTCTGAAATGTCAATTTTTTGTTGCTGATTCTGGACTTACTTAAATAAGAAACTCATTATTTTTATCACTTTTTTAATATAACTTTTTGACTGCAAAATATTAAAAAGTCCACAAACAAGTGAATGATTTGAAGTTGCAAAGTCACTGTTGCGCCTGTAAATAGGTATTGGTTTACTTTAAGACAGTTTTATCTTAGGGGTATGAAAGTCTTGCTTGATATAGTTTTCTGTTAAACCACCAGGTGGTGCTCGAAAATAGCTAAGACTAAATTGGTGATTTCTTGTATTTATTGATTGAGACGAAATTTTGAATTAAGCTTAAAAAAATACTATTTTTTTAAAGATTTATCTGTACTATATTATAAAGCTGAAGAGTTTGTTTGTTTGAACGCGCTAATCTCAGGAACTACAGGATTGATTAGACAGAATACTTTTGTATTGGATAGCTTATTTATCGAGGAAAGCTATAAAACGCTGCGACGGCAGGGGAGGGTGGTGACCGGTGACCGCTAGTTAATCATATAGCTACTTAAGTTAAAAGGATATTTTATGCAGCAGAAAATCAGAAAATTAAAATTTTCGCGCGTACGCGAAATGGCAAAAAAAAAACAGACTACGCCCACAGTAAACTTATGTTAATTGTAATAAACTGCGAAATGAATATTTAATTGCAAAAGTTTGTATAGACGCTTGCCACTTAATAAAAAGAACTATCATAGCTTCCTTATATGATAGTTCTTTTTGACGCAGCTGCATGCACCGCTCCGACTTCGCAGCATCAACGCAACGCAACTGAGACGCACTGCTAACGCCAATTTGACTTCGTTTTAACTTGTCAGTAGCATTAACCCGAAAGTTCGAAAACTTTAAATGGGGCATTTAAACACGAACTGTTAGATTAATCTAAAGTAAAAGCCAGAAAATATGCTACTGATATTTCAAAAGTTTCGCATAGGAAGTATTCGAATTATGTACTAACCTTGCCTGGCTTTCACACTAAGTGAGACGGTGTAGTTTACATGTCATTCGACCAGCGCCCAAAGGTCTCACATTCAAAACACAACGCGCAATACAGAAGTGTTGGCGACAAGTCGTGTCTGTGAAATTCATGATTTATTTATGTCATTTTATAGCTATTGTGTAAATGGAAAGCGGCTTTTCACTTTTATAGGAGAAAATATAAATTTTCATTTTATAAATAGATACTTTTATTTAAGTAGGTTATATTGAAGAAGTCTACGTGGCATTCATTTGTACACAAAATATCTGTAGGTACTTGTTTTTCATGAATTTTATCACTGCTTCTGATAATGAGTAAAAACAAAACAACACAATTTTCACAAGTAGATTGTTCTTATTTCAGCGCTTACCAGACGGGCATGGCGTGCATGGACAACTGGATACGTCGCTGCCTGCCCACTGATGGACAGAAGCTGGTGCAGAAGCAAATAGGCGGCGCGCGCGCACTGATGCGGTACCTTTGCAACAACGAGACTGCTTTGAGGAGAGGTAGGTGTTTTGTAATAAAGTTAAATTGTGAAAATTTAATGACATCACGCAAATTATTGACGTTGTTATGACTCATCATCCGTGAATCGATTGACCAAATTGACCTTATATAGCGCTATACCAAATGATTTAATATTGTGTCTCAAATATTGGTACCTTATTAATTACTCGTAAGCATTTAACAAAGTCACTTGCCACAAGGATCACAGGTGGTACCACAACACCCTGTGTCGAGACACTATAAAATTTTTATCAACATCAATTGGCGACATACGCCGTGGAAACTAAAGTGCGTAGGACCCACCTCACAACAAATGTTGTCATCGTTTAAATAATTAAGATAATATATTTGTAGAGTTACTTTTTTAAATGACATACTTCAATAAACCTCGTTCATTTTAGTTGAATCCTGGCGCGATAGCATTTCATTGTTGGTATAAAGTAAATTATCGAAAATATGGGATGTTATTATTATTATATCGTAAGATTTCTAGTTCGTATAAAATGAATCGACTTTTTAGTCTCGAGTACTGTCAACAAAAAATCTAACACACTAATCTTATTTTTATTAAAATTATCTTTGACGGTAACAATCGCTCCATATGAGATAGCCTTGCACAGTTTATACTATTGAATGGAGTGGTGCATGCTCCTGTATGCCCGATCCGAACATACATTGCTTGCATTAGTATCGCCGACTATTGTACACGATCAGGTGATTTAAAATCGCAATGAGCACGATAAATTGATTTAAACAACATAGGAAGACAAGAAACGGACCATCCACACCATGCATTTCGGTAAGGAACATTACATTAATGTTAAATATAAGTTAACTATACCTTAACTGAAATGAAGCTATAAATTAAGTCACTCCAGAGAAAAGTCTTAGTGAGCGTGACTACTTATTTGCTAAGTTTAAATTAAATTGCATTTAAATATTAAAATTCTATGTAAAAACTTTACCTTTATACCCCTTGCGAAGTATAAGGAGTTCTTAAAATAGTTTCATAGTCTGCAGAAAAATATGACATAGGTGTCATGGCGATTATCTCAGGGAAAGTATTGTGGTGAAAAAGTTCCATTTAATTCAATAGTGTTTTCTGGTATCGGAGTAGATCTCTTCAATGTTTGATTAGCAGGTAATGGCTAAATACGTACTCATTAAGAGAATACTGTCTTAAATATGTAAAAAAAAATGTATGTGTGTGCTCGTAGACTTTAATTTTTATGAAAACCAAAACCGTAACAAATGGAACGCGTAAAATCGCAAAATCAGTGGCATGCACGCAATCTTATTTTCCACCAAATCTAAGAGAAGATTTATAACACAACGCGCCGTTTGTTCCGCGAATACATTGTCATTAATTGTCGTGTTCATCCAAACAAAGAGTGACAATAAATTGTGAAAGTCGATACTTTGTTTTTAAAATATGCATGTATCACAGCACAGACGGAAAAAGACGTTTTTAAATGATAGGCATTCTATTCCGTTTAATGTACGAGTATATCGGGCCACGTGGTCCCAGAAAACTTCGTTTTAGCCCAGCCCCGTTTGATAGTTTTTAACATCTTCAGGGTCAAGAAAAATCCAATCAATTAAGTATTTTGAAAATCTGTCAACCCTTTTTTGAATTATTTGGTGGCGCAGTTAGCGCATGATAGCAACTTTGGTACATCGTACATAAATACGTCGCATCGGTTGCACTGACATTACTCTGTCATTCTTCTTTATCTACTTCGTGATGAACATTTGAGGATATGAAGGTGACTTGCTTAGCCTAAGTAAAAAATATTTTTTGGGAACATAAACAGCTACTTATGAACAAAAGTAACATTACCTAATCCTCGTTTTCCTTTCTCCGTCTATGTAGAGTTCCTGAAAGAGCTAGCGTGTTGGGGCCGCGTCTCCCCAGACTGGTCGCGCTGCGTCAACGAGCTACAAGGTGCTGTCCGAGATATCACTGACAGGGCACAACAGCTGACGTACTTCAACAGGAACGCTGAACTGTGCTGGTATGTCTAAGAATTCACAATTCAGACTGCTGGAACCGCTGCCGAACGAGCTTTAAAAAGCTGGTTTCCATCTCGTCGGTGGACGTCCTTCAATGCACCTTTGGTCGAAGGTTCTCCAATCTATAACTTTTCTACCCCAGCGGCTAAAAGTTCTTCGCACTATGTGCTCTGCCCATTACCACTTGAGATTACTGCTTCGCAGGGTTATAGGCTCCTTGTTTCTGATTTGTTGTCGGGTTTCAGTTCTAGAACTTTTTTTCCCTTAAGAATTACCATAGTTATTTCACTTACTGAGAAAACACGTGATACTTAGTATTCAATTAAAAGAACAAGCGCACTTGAAATAAAATGCAACAAAAAATTAAAGTTCAACGTTAGGAGCTGGTAACATTCAATGGAACGCCTTTGCCTGTTGTTGTTTACTACAACGAGCAATCACGAGTACGAACAATTAGGTAGGATTCACATCGGACGGCGCGCATCGGAGCGCGCTTACACGGCCATAAAGAAGTAGTATTTTGATACATTTTTAATCCGGACGGATGCGCGTGCATGCGTCGAAATTACGACTTGCAATTTACGACTTCTATTTTCTTTACGGCCGTTTCCGATGCGCGCCGTCCGATGTAAATCCTACCATAGAGTGTTCTTGCGCTTGGCACATTATTTTAATTTTTAAAAGTTTTTTTTTAAAAAAGGCAAACATAAAATTTAAATTTCGTGTATTTTATTTGAAATTTTGATTAGTTTTTTAAACGTCTATTAAATTTATTGTATTTATGCTAACCTTCGGGGACCTCGTTCAAAATATATACTTTTACTATTTTCTTAAAATTTTAAGTCGACTCCGTGTTTTTTAATTCTACTGACAGTTTGTTATTTCTCACGCCTTTATGTCCTTTCTTCTGTAGTTTGTCTTTAGAGAGCGTGATACTAGATGAGACGTATTTCGTAATATCATTTTTTTTTCGTAGGTAGAGGATAATAACCTATTATATTAGTCGTGATGTATGCTTACGAAATAAACGCACATTTTTAATGGATACATCCTAACCCACACATCATCAAAACTTGTTGCTTAACTTCTTCGTTCGCGTGTAAAGGATATCGTCTCTACCTGCAATTACGAAGTTGTTCGAGTATAAGCTTTCTCCGTCATTATCGATCGATCATTTGCTCGTCCTAAGTACAGTATTCTTAAGACAAGACAAAGGGCTTAACCTTAAAAATTTAGTTACTACGTGTAAGTGATCATTTTACTTGTTGACACAGACGTTGTGAAAAAGTAATATTGTATAGTTATAATTTTATACCGAATATCGCTGTTATAATATCGTTGACGCTACAAAACCACATACGGCCTTAATTAACGATAAATCATACTGCAAGTTGCAATTTAAAGTGGAATCTTTATTTAATATGCAAGTTTTCAAGAAAGACTGTCTTGCAAACTTGCATGTTAATATAAAGTATTAGATAGATAAAACAAAGCAAGATTAACTTCAGGTTATTTATTGTGAGGACAATAAATGTAAGAAACTTAGAACAACGCAAAAATTCGAGCAGCAAAAAACTTAACTTCGGCTTGGTACTTAAATAATTAGACAAACCGAGCCAGTTAGTTTAATTAATATCATAATGACCTTTAGATTATTATGTTTACATACAATATATATTTGCCGAAACGTTGGAATGCAAATACATTAATGTCAGTGCTTTCACTCAATCGACTTGTTTAAGTTTTTGTTTTGATTTGTTTTGATACAGGAGTCAAACGAATACATACATACATTAATTTTTGGTCTTGTGTAAGAAACCCAGTTTCCTAAGAAAAAACAACGTGAATAGGTTTCATTTCGGATAATTCAGTTCATCGTTGACGAGCTTGTTTAAACATTTAATGGATATGTTTAATTGAAAACACTTTCATTATTTTTTACATTACCAAACCTATTTGTATTACTCGTATAAACAAGCGTATACTAGTAAAGTTAGGGTTAAAGAAAATTTTTAGTGTTAAAGAAATTTATTCTTAAAAGAAATATACATTTCACTCATATGAGAACATTCTAAAATATAAAATTGTAACAAACTTTCAGGCGCGAGCGATTTAAACATTAAACTCAAACATATTGTAACCGTGTAGATATCATTCATAACAAGACGAACACTCATATGCGAGCGGTGCGACCGGGCTCACTGCAGAATAAAACCGGTTTCGGCTATGACGCGGATAAGCGCAACTAAATGTGGCACGAACGTAGATCGAAGTAAGGACAGGTTTGTATAACATTAATATTTTCTAATTTATTTATTAATATATGATGTTCGTAAATACACATTAAGAGGGCTGGCAATTATTGCAGACTGGCTAGACTCCAACTTACTCACACTAAACGCAGAAAAGACAAACTATATATGTTTCTCTATTAATAATAAAACAAAACCGGGCCCTAATTATGATA
This sequence comes from Pyrausta purpuralis, assembly GCA_963924145.1. NCBI lineage: Eukaryota > Metazoa > Arthropoda > Insecta > Lepidoptera > Crambidae > Pyrausta > Pyrausta purpuralis. Next base: position 11,116,337 of record OZ001650.1, read on the forward strand.
TTAAAATCCACCGATGTTGTTATTACACTGACCAGGACGACCATTGCGACTGCCCCACCATTAATAGGGTAACCTCAACTAAGTACCTAGGTGTGATTGTTGATTATCGACTAAGCTGGCACAATCATATGGACCTAGTGATTACTCGAATTCGGAGAGCTATATGGATCTTTAAAATATTAAGACATGTCGCAGATAAACCGTTGCTACATAGGATCTACGTAGCATTAGTACAGTCAATAATAGGTTACTGTATCACTGCTTGGGGAGGTGGTTCTAAAACAAAATTATTAGAAGTCGAAAGAGCTCAACGGTTATTACTTAAGGTCATGTATTTTAAGCCACGTAGATTTCCTACAGTCGAACTGTATGAAATGTGTCATATCCTTAGTGTAAGGAAACTTTATATATATCACGTTATCTTAAAAACTCATAAAACACTACATTATACACCACAAACAACAGAAAAGAGACGCAGAAATAAAGCAGTTCAAATTTCCAATAGTAAAACTAAATTTGCAAGAGACCAATTCAAACATAGTGCAGGATATCTTTACAATAAGATTGACAAAGAGCTTCAAATCTATCCACTGAAAACCTCACACTGTAAAAATATACTACAAACATGGCTTGAAGGTCTTACCTATAATGAAACAGAATATTTGGTATCATACAGGATCTATTGTTAACCAATTAGAGTCGAAAACTATTGTATTAAAGTATTTTAAATTTATTGAAAATTATTGTTAATTGTATTTAAATGTTTAAAATGTATTAAATTTCATAAAATGTATCAATATCCAGAAATGTATCAATTAATTATATAAAATAATTTCATAATTTATTTATTTTTGTAGAAGAGCGAGCCCTCCTGGCACAAGTATTTAAATATACTTAAAAGGAGGACTCAACAATGTATCATAGCTTATACTAAAGGAAAATAAATAAATTTCATTTCAAAAAAATTTCATTTCAAATATGTTTTAATATTAGCTTGTGTGTTCTATGTTAGTTTATTCGGTGCAAAATTTATTTTGATTTTGTGTTATTTATATATTTAATATTTCTATGTGGTACTTAGGATATGAAATACGATTTTAAGAGCTTTTTAAAAATATTAATATTTTTAGAATCTTTAATTTTATTAGGTAATCTGTTATAAATTTGTGCACTTTCATAGGTAATGTTCTTCTTTCCATAATTTGTTCGAGGAGGACGTAGTATCAGATTATTCGCACTTCTTAATCGTTTTAGATGGGCAATTTCACTTTTAGTTTTGAATTTAATACTGGAATGAATTTCGTTGCAAATAATTTTCCTTATCAGAATGCATGAATAATATTTATAAGTTTTTTCAATGTTCATTAATTTAGTTTCGTTGTATAACTTCGATGTTGGCGTTAAGTAGTCATATTGAAATAGTGTTTTGATTAATTTATTTTGAGAAGTTTGAATATTTTTTATGTTAGTTGTAGCGGCTGAGCCCCAGATCTCAATGAGATAATCTATATGTGGTTCAACTATAGAATTATATATATTATATCGTATGCTATATGGCAGACATCTGGCTATCCCACGGAGAGCACCGGTCAGGGAGGTTAATTTTGACTTGACATGCTCAATGTATGGTCCCCATGTCAGGCGATTATCTAAGACTAAGCCTAAGTAGTTTTCGGTTTCTGATTTACTGATTGTAGTGTTGTTGATTGTCAGTGACTCAAAATTTGGTATTTCTTTGTTTTTAGCTGCAAATATCACATAGTGTGTTTTCTCAACGTTAATTGTTAATAGATTACATTGGAACCAAACATTCAGAAAATCAAGGTCACCTTGAGCATCTTGAATGATAGATTCTATTGTGGACTCAAAATAAAATAGGCATGTGTCATCGGCGTAAAGTGTTAAGTCTCCTTTTAATGGAAGATTGCTTATATTATTTATATATAAAAGGAATAAAAGAGGGCCTAAAATTGATCCTTGAGGGACGAGAGGAGTGACGAGCGCTGGTGCACTTCGATATTTAGAGATTGTTACTACCTGGGACCGTGCTGTGAGGTAGGATTCGAAAATTTTATGGGCATTTCCCTCAACACCGATATCGCGAAGTTTGCTTAAAAGAATACTATGGCTCACAGTGTCAAATGCTTTCCTCAGGTCTATGAATATACCAAGGCAAATCTTTTTTTCGTCAATACTGTTTTTAACTTTAGTGACTAAGTCAGCCGTAGCTGATAAGGTATTTGATTTGGACCTGAAACCATATTGTTTAGGGTAGAGATAATTAATAGAATTTAAATATCCATATAGGCGATTATAAATAACTTTTTCGAAGATTTTAGATAGGATTGAAAGTACAGATATTGGCCTATAGTTATTGGATCTGCCCGCGACCCTGATTTAAAAATAGGTGTAATTTTCGCTAATTTAAGATTGTTTGGGAATTCACCCTCCTCAAGACTGTGGTTTATGCAATTTGTCAGTTAGTAAGCTATTTGTTCTCTAATACATTTTATTGATTTTGTATTTATTTTATCTAATCCTGAGCTAGTGTTCGTATTTAAGTTACAAATTATTTTTAGTATTTCAGTCATTGTTGCCGGTCTTAAAGAAGTTAGACCAAAAGCATCTAAATTACAGTCAACCACCGCAATAGTGTTCGTCTTACCATTATGACACCCACTCGGTATGCTTTCTGCGAGACGGGATCCAACCGTAGCAAAAAACTTATTAAGATTTTCACAAATTTTATTTCCATTTGTAATAGTATGTATTCCGTCCTTCAACTGGGTAGGAGTCGAGATGTCTTTTACTTTATTGTGACTTAAATTATTAATTAACACGCTTACTGCGGGGATCAATTTTGCAAACTTTCCCGCAGTGCGATAGGAGGCCCATATGCCTTAAATGGATCATTTTCCTGGTGCGATTAAGGCCTATTGACCTCTTACCGACTTAAATACTTAAAATGCAATATTTATATTGAAAATCAAATAATAAGAAAATAAAAATTAGATCGTCATGAAGCTGAAGAATCATGCTGTCTTATTCTGCGTTCGCCCGAAGATCTGACGTTGGAAAAGCCTGAAAATAAGGAAAATATTTAGGAGGCACATCAACCTCCTATCGCACTGTCGCAGTCACTCCCGGCTAGTGTGGACAAAGGGTGTTTAAAAGGTACTAATATTTGAATGAAATAAAGAAATCCAGGTATAGCATTTGGCAACAAAAGTTTATTCAAATTTGCTATTACACATCTACCTTTTAACACCTTTAAACAAATCAAATTCAAAACTTAATAGCTCAGAATACAGTAGAGACTAGGTTAGGTTCTAATTTAGTTATCAATATCTATACTATTACAAATCTTAATGTTCACAAATTTCTAATTAAATAAAGATAAACCACCAATTTAAGTGTTTAATTACCTAAATAAATTCCAAAATTTATCCTCAAAGGGATTCCTAAATTATGCCTAAATTAATAGCTAAATTATCCCACTTTTCCTAAGTTAAAGTAAATACAAGAAAACCAACCTTGGATTTCAACGGAGGTTACTATTTCAAATCTTTGTTGCATCAAACTACAAACAATTCTGCAACATTACCCCAAAATTTCACTGATACCGATCCATCCTCAAAACAGCAGACAAGAAGCAAATCAATCCATAAGGAAGTTCTGACTTCAAAATTTAATCCAAATGAGGTCTTAGTAAGGTCTAAGTAAGGTCTAAGTAAGGTCACTGAAAAGAATTTACAAAAGGTTAGTTCAACGCACAAACCAAAGTAAAAGTAAAAAAACACTAACTTTTCATAATAAATATTTACCTGAGGTTACAACATGATCACCAAATTGTGACTGTTCAACTTACAGACACATATCAAAAGCGAAACCTAGAAATAAAAGAAAGTTCTAGTTAACAACCAATTTTTTTTTTCTAGGTGAGGGTGGTTATACTTTTCATCACCCTATTTATGAAATCTATAATAAACCAATTTAATACCTGCAAAAGCTGGCTCGCCATATAATTTCTGAATTAATTACTAAACATTTATGCTAATTTTTCTATTTGAGACCTGAAATGATAAAAATTACAACTCTCAATACAATATGCCCAGATGTAGGTAGGCTACATTTTCTTTACAAGGATTTCCAAAGGAGTTTCCCCGAAATACTTACCATTTTCCAGTCATTTATATCAAATCATTTTTGAAATTAATTCATCCAAATTGACATGTTGGCGGCGTCTGAAACGATAAAAGAACCATGTGCTCAGACTCTAAGAAATGTCTCGCAACAAACAAAAATCAACGCAAACCTTTCTGCAGATACTTACCAGGAGTAACTATCAAACTACAAAATAATTTGGGGCGTGCCCCATTATAATTTTCACTTCTAATACATTATTATAACAAACGTTCCACTCCGACGCACGACCAACAGTGCGGAACCGGAAAAAAGCAGCTGTCACACTTGACACATGTCAGTGTCACCATCTATCTTATCTATGCCAAAATATGGACTGAAGTCCTACATCCATTTAGCTTTTCGTTTCACGCGAACTTAGACAAAAATATACAACGTTACAATACCCCCCTCCCAAAGAAAAGAGGTTCACTACAGTGAACCGAAAGCTGTCCCCAGCTTCCGTAACTGTAAAAATGTGTACTGTTACCAAATGCCAAAATAAAATCAAAATAATCTCCTTCCACTATCCAACAATCACAACTGACACTAAAAGGGCAAACAATTTCACAAGAACAATTCAAACTATTACTGTAGATCCAAAAGTATATACCAAAAAAAAATATGTCCCAAAGGACCTCAAAAAAGCCAACCCTATGTTATTTAAGGCTGCTCTGCCAAAATTTTTCAAAAGATCTACAAAAAAAAAACTCAAAATCAACGCTATTTAAGAATATTCCATTCCAAAATATCGACGATACCTCAAAAAAATTCTTACCGTCAACGCTATTTAAGATTTTCTGTTCAAAATATCCAAAATACCTAAAAAATCTCAAAAACGCCGTTTAAAAATATTCCAACTAAAAACAATCATAAATACCTAAAGATCTCAACGTCAACGCCATTAAAGATTGTTCTGTTCAAAATAATCCAAAAGCTCATAAAAAAAACAAATCAACTACATTGAATGTTCTGTTCAAAATTATCCAAAAGCCCTCATAATAAATTCTCAATAACAAAATATATTTCTTTTCAATTTACTCATAAAGTTAATTAAGTCAAAAAATCGGGCAACAAACACATTCAAATAATTCCAAAACGACCTCATGCTAGACAACAATTCAAAATCATAAGTTTCAAGCGACTTAACTTAAGGGTTTCCGCTAAAACATACCCACAAACAAATTAATTTCATTCTTCCACAAACAAACATCTTATCAACCTCGCCTTTCATACTTCATCATACAAAAACTAAACAGTTTTATTTCTCAATCTAACTAAAACTGTACCCTATCACTTTTGTGTTTAGAATTTTTATCAATTTAAACACAACCAAAGAAACTCTAGTCGAATCAAAACTTATGTCTTAATAACCTCAATATGCCACGAATCGAGTGAACGACCATCCATAGCCTCCAACTCGTAAACAAAATGGTGAAAAATACCTCAGTGATCCCACACCAAACAAAAAACAAACAAACTGGTGCCAAATTGGGCATCACTTGAGTGTAGCTGGACTCCCAAACTACATCACCAACCAAAAATCAAAACGCATTTCTGCGCCCTAAAACAACAAAATTTGTGGCATGTCTAGCACGGACACTAAAACTTTTGAAAAAAAAAACCTTTAAAAAACCGAACTCACCGACATAATACTCCTTAGGCATAGTTACTGCGTACTCCGTCGCGGTATCCCTGTAAAATTATGTTTAGGAATGTTGTAACAAACCAGTGCCTCCCTGAATCACGATCCCATAATATGTGTCCAATTTACCACAATCACGGTTTCAGTAACTCATGAATCACTATAAATGGTTTCTAAAATTTTTGGCAACATTCGTACCAGTAGCACGCCTAATAGGAAACAAGAGAGTCGATTTACCAAAACAATGCGTTACACCAAGAAAATTATAACTGATTTCTTGGTTATATACAAAACAGACGCAAGTAACATAATATAATTCGTTTTCAAAACAACTCCAATAACGCTGACGGGTAACCACAATGACCCTACAATTTACTTCATAACTCATTTATCAATGTACCCACAACAAAAGCAATAATTAAAATTCAAAATTAATTCAATTAATTCACAACTCAAACTTATAAAAATTACTGTTATATCACTGTTAAATCAAATTATTTACTATTTCCTTTGGTGGTTTATATTTTTACAAGTTTTCATACAAAACAATATAAAGCGAGTCCAAAATATTACAACCAAAACAACTCAAAATATATCACAATACTTAAACAGATTGTGGGCATTTTAAATGCTAAATAAAATCAAACACAACAAATGGGGTTTCACAAAATAAGGTTTACACCGTAACAACCTTTTATTTGGTTAGTAAATACAAATTGTTTGATGCAACACTAAACTTGTGGGATAATTCCTAACCAGTTAGTAACACAGGCAAAATAAACCTAAGCTAAATAATATGGTGGTTAATTAGCATTCCAAAAAAATTCTAACAACAAAGTGCTCAAAATTGTACTAATAACTAATTCTAAAGTTGGGCGCCATTTGTCGCAGTCACTCCCGGCTAGTGTGGACAAAGGGTGTTTAAAAGGTACTAATATTTGAATGAAATAAAGAAATCCAGGTATAGCATTTGGCAACAAAAGTTTATTCAAATTTGCTATTACACATCTACCTTTTAACACCTTTAAACAAATCAAATTCAAAACTTAATAGCTCAGAATACAGTAGAGACTAGGTTAGGTTCTAATTTAGTTATCAATATCTATACTATTACAAATCTTAATGTTCACAAATTTCTAATTAAATAAAGATAAACCACCAATTTAAGTGTTTAATTACCTAAATAAATTCCAAAATTTATCCTCAAAGGGATTCCTAAATTATGCCTAAATTAATAGCTAAATTATCCCACTTTTCCTAAGTTAAAGTAAATACAAGAAAACCAACCTTGGATTTCAACGGAGGTTACTATTTCAAATCTTTGTTGCATCAAACTACAAACAATTCTGCAACATTACCCCAAAATTTCACTGATACCGATCCATCCTCAAAACAGCAGACAAGAAGCAAATCAATCCATAAGGAAGTTCTGACTTCAAAATTTAATCCAAATGAGGTCTTAGTAAGGTCTAAGTAAGGTCTAAGTAAGGTCACTGAAAAGAATTTACAAAAGGTTAGTTCAACGCACAAACCAAAGTAAAAGTAAAAAAACACTAACTTTTCATAATAAATATTTACCTGAGGTTACAACATGATCACCAAATTGTGACTGTTCAACTTACAGACACATATCAAAAGCGAAACCTAGAAATAAAAGAAAGTTCTAGTTAACAACCAATTTTTTTTTTCTAGGTGAGGGTGGTTATACTTTTCATCACCCTATTTATGAAATCTATAATAAACCAATTTAATACCTGCAAAAGCTGGCTCGCCATATAATTTCTGAATTAATTACTAAACATTTATGCTAATTTTTCTATTTGAGACCTGAAATGATAAAAATTACAACTCTCAATACAATATGCCCAGATGTAGGTAGGCTACATTTTCTTTACAAGGATTTCCAAAGGAGTTTCCCCGAAATACTTACCATTTTCCAGTCATTTATATCAAATCATTTTTGAAATTAATTCATCCAAATTGACATGTTGGCGGCGTCTGAAACGATAAAAGAACCATGTGCTCAGACTCTAAGAAATGTCTCGCAACAAACAAAAATCAACGCAAACCTTTCTGCAGATACTTACCAGGAGTAACTATCAAACTACAAAATAATTTGGGGCGTGCCCCATTATAATTTTCACTTCTAATACATTATTATAACAAACGTTCCACTCCGACGCACGACCAACAGTGCGGAACCGGAAAAAAGCAGCTGTCACACTTGACACATGTCAGTGTCACCATCTATCTTATCTATGCCAAAATATGGACTGAAGTCCTACATCCATTTAGCTTTTCGTTTCACGCGAACTTAGACAAAAATATACAACGTTACAGCACTGAATTAGATGTTAAAATTTTGTTAAGCTAGTGATGTGACATAGAATAAAATTAACTCTAAATATTTTAAAACACTTAAATAAACAAATTATTATTATTTTATTATTATTATTATTTCCTCTGTAACGAATAATTTATAAAAGTCTCTTGGAGTTTCTGCAGTCACAGGCACATTTATTGTAGGGCTGCCCTCATAGTCCACAAAATTTGGCACTGCATCTGTTATATCTACCCATTCATCACTATTACCCATTTCAGTAGCATTTTCTGTACCATTATCAGTAGCATCATCTTCGTTTTCTATAGAACTATCATCAGAAGTTTCACTGCACTCAGATACGGAACTATCCGAATCGAAACTCTCAGGGACAAAGTCTTCGTCTTCATCATTATTTGAGTCATATTTAGGTGAATTGTGCAAGACTTCTTCTGATGATTCTGTGCCTTGTTGTTCGTTATTATTAATTCCATCTGTTTTTGCATCTCTTGGTTCATCACAGTTATTTTCAGTAACATTGCTTTATTGTAAATTATCTGGAATATTATATGTTTTTGCATCACTTTTTGATTCATCGCAGGTACTTTCAAAAGCAACTGAGTCGTTTGTGGGCGTTGATAATATTTCGGTTACTTGTTCCGCACTTAACGGACATGTCAAATATTGTGTACAGGATAAATCACTTATAGAACTACATCTACTTACTGTCGCCGAGATATTGTTTACATCCAGTTTTGAACCAGGAGTTGTTGGTATTTCAGCATTTTTTAATACATGATATATCGATGGGGTACTAGGGCTCACAAAAATTTGAGGATTTCCTTCTTCTTTGTCACAATTAAAGACTTTACGGCGTTTGGGGGTCAAAAAATATTCACTTGTAGAGGCTTTAACACTTGGAGGACAGATTTGCAAATTTTCTATAATTTTAATTATATTAGATGCCTGATTCTCAGCGTTTATTCTTTGATACACACGGCGATATTTTGGAAGAGAAGTGTCTTCCGCGGTATCGCTTGAATTTTGAGTAATAGCTAAATTAAGCATTTTCCGACATCTTTTATTTCCGCGAGATATTTTTCCTGCAATCGTAATTTATTATCACACTCCACTTATAACGACACTGCAACGTTTATTATTGAGCAACGCAACGTGCAACACTAGGATCATCATACATAGGAACAGGTGCGGGAGGGGATCGAAAAACCTCTCACAGCATAAGAGGTCTATAGGCCCCTTATCCGCACTGAATGATGATTTTTCTATTCTAGTGCGGTAAGGGGCCTATAGACCTCTCACGTATTTTTTGGGGTTTTCGAGTTCCAGATTAAAATACAAACGCAATCATATATTTATCTTCGTCACACATTAAGAAATCTACAAGCTGTGGCCTTCGCACCAGAGGGAGATCAAAGTATTTTTCCCCGCACCGTACGAGCGTACGCATAGGAGGTCTTTAGGCCTCCTATCGCAGTAAGCGTGTTAAACTCCACATTTTTCTTGGATTGTTTTTGCATGTTGAAAATTGTTTATAGTAGTAGTCTTTCTTCATTTTTTGTATTTCGTCGGACACTAATTTCTTCTCTTTCAGGAATAAACTTTTAATTTGTTCGTTATTTGGATTTTTCTTATGTTGTTTGTATAGTAGGTTCTTCTTATTTATTTTATTGATAATTTTTGCGTTAACTCAATCCTGTCTTGTTGGATTTACAACTTTTGTTTTTTGTATTTTGCATTGTTCTACAGTTTCACAAAGCAAATTTTCAAAAGCATTGAACTCTTTATTGTCTCTTCCAATCATATTGTGTTTCATTAGCTCGTGTAGTTTTCCATAATATATTGCCTCGTACTTAATTTCTTGTTTTAGTGGTGGTTGGTATTTATTAATTTCAAGAAATAATTGCTTATGATATGACATACAGGATTCTATAGTAGCCAAATGGAATTGATTTTCTTTCAAATTCGTGCAAACATGGTCTAGTAAGGATTTTTTGTTTATCGTTTCTCTAGTACAGTGCTTTAAACTTACCTTATTGATTATGTGGAATTCATTTTCTTCTAGAGTTGCTTTATATTCATTTGTTTCGTTGTCTGGATCCAAGAGATCATAGTTGAAGTCACCAATAACCACTGCTCGTTTTTTTCGGCTTAATTGCATAGCATATGTCTCCAAAAAATTCTTGCTATTTGTACGGCCAGGCTTATAAATCGCACCGATTTCGAGTGAAAACTTTTTGAGGTAAACCCAAAGAAAGTTGTTGTCGTCATCGGTCATCTCTTCAGTCAGGTAGTGATCTATTCGGTTTGTTACTAAAATTGAGACTCCGCCTCCGACGGTGCCTTTTCTATGATGGTAGTAATGTGTGTATCCTGGGATTTGAAGACACTTGGCATCATCGTCTGATTTGATCCATGATTCCGTTAACACAATCACGTGGATAATCGTCTTTAGAGACTCAATAACGTAGCACAGTTCGTCAAATTTTCCTGGCTTAACAATGCTCGGTGCATTCGCATAAATGAATTTAAGTGAGTTTTTGCTGTATTTTAGATTATCGTATGTGTCTAGGGCTTAGTACACACGGCAGCACATCAGACTACTACACTTTGACCTTGAGCGCTTTGAAAGTTGAACGGAGAGAATTGTGCGAAAGAGACAAATATCCTATTTCATTCCTACTTCAAATGAGTTGTGCAGTCGTGCTACATTGCGCCGCGGGCTCGCTTCTCATGTGATTTAGGCGGGAAGGATGGTGTGATTTATTGAAATGCAAACAAGCGGTTGCGTATTTCTTTACTTTTCGTTTTGCAGATTATATATTTATTACTTTTACTGCCTGTATAACCGGTTCATGTTGAAGTTCCATATAGCTATCTGGAACCCGTGAAACAAGCCCTTAGAATACTTTTTGAGTTTTATCTCATTTAAACTCTTTACGCTCTCATTACACTTTCAAAGAATGCTTTGGCCCCCCTTTTATTAATTAATATTATTTACGTCGCCCGTTTTTAAAATAAATATTAGAAGATTTTAGAAGTAAAATAGCGCTTATGCACTCAAAATGCACATTACTTTTTTTAACTGTCTTTTGATATATTGTTTAAACCGTTTAGCCTTCGGTAAAGAATTTTAAGCATAATGTAGATAATACCCGCTTGATATGCGAAGTGTGGGTTCAGTTCCAGTCTTGGACAGAAACATTTTATTCCAAGCGATTTCAATAAGTGCAATGAACTAATGAATGACTTACTAATTATTACGCTGTAACATTACCTTTTGTTCTGCATTAGCGGCAGGTTTACCTACCACAAACCATTACAAAATAGTGAAGCTGAAGGGCAAATCACAACTGATAATCTTCACTGATCAGATTGACGAGTTCAGAAGGCACTTAGCCTATCAGTTCGCGGTCATGCAACCATGAGGTTAGTCTAGTAGTATTATTTTATCTGGGGTCTTAAGTTAGACTAAGAGCGCACATTTGGCGAGACGCGACAAAGAGAACGAAAAGATAACAATTGAAACTAAACCCTAACTTAATTACATACAGTTGAAATAGCAAACGGCTCGCTCGCAAGGACATCCCGATGCTACAAGAGCCGCCGCGCGACTCTCACGACTACTCCTACTAGCTTCAACCGTATATCATTACTTTAAGGTTTACTTTAAATTGTTATCTTCTCGATTTTTTCGCCGCGCCTCGCCAGCTGCGCGCAAAGCTAAGTTAACTTGTTTGCGACTGCTTCACGTTCGCACGACCGTGGCGAAAACTAGTGAGCCAAGGGTTGAACCCAACAAACGGTAAAGTAATAATATCTATATCGGATAGCTAATATTGATTATTTGGGATATTATAAAGAAGATATTAGATAGTATTGAAGGCCACAGAACGAACGATCGATGGGGTGACGATTTGACGAGTTTTGAAATAGCAATATGAGAATCCGAGGCATGATAATATAGCTCATAAAAAAGTTACTTTTAATTTTCTGATATAAATAACAAAGTATAAACTAGCTATTGATAAGAAAAAAATAATAACATCATAATAAGAGAAAAATATTTATTTATTAATTAATAACTTATAACAGCATAATAAATTATTTATACTAAGATATTTATAAAAACGGCAGTTAAAAAATGAAAGAGAATTACATACTCCGTCATAAAATTTGCAAAATTATCGCTTAAATTTGTAACAAAATGAATACCTATAGAAACAGAAAAACAAGCTCACCTTAAGAATTACAATATTTATTTTATAATAAAAACTCTCGATGATATCTTTATTCATGATAAATTGATGATTATAAAAATTTGCAAAAACAATAATAGCTCAAAAACTTTTAAAAATAGATGTAATTTTAATTACAATATAACATTTTTTGAGAAAAAGATAACATCTTGATAACATTATTAACAATAAAATTTGTAAGAATAAAAAAACAAATAAAACTTCTCTACGCTCGTTCAATATGGTTATGCCATCATGAAAAAAGAGGCAAGAATTCTTTTTTGCTCAAATTATTATAACTTTGATTGGGAGTTCTAAAGTTACTTTTTTAAATTATTACCAACCTAAAAATAAATCTGATTAAACAATTCAAACCTTACCATCTTAGGACCAGAACTACCATTTATTTATATTTTTTTACCTTTCAACTCCAAACGTCCAACTGGTGATTGGACAAGATTACCAAGATTTACAGACAGAAGAACGAAAATTATTATGACAGAAGTAACGAGCAATATGGCTGAAATTCAATGTCAAATTCATCATGGTTTGTAGGTAATAATGAACATGTTGATGGTGATATTACTATTGACATAGATACCTACAATCAAAGCCATCTTATCGCTAGGAGCGTTCTCTTCCAGACAACATCTAGGTGGAGAAGAAAGGTCACAAATAACACAAAATTACCTACGTTTAAGTCATTATTTTTGTAAATAGGCCCATATAAGGCATTTTTCCATGTTTTAACTTAATGTTATCATTCCACAGCTTCGGAACTTTTTTGGGCTACCACTGAGAAGATGGAACGAAACAAACTCAGACTTTATTATCTTGCCACTTTTTCGTGATTTACACTAAGTTTAATACAATTATGTCTTTGTGAGAGCGGAACATTAATTTGCTTGCTCACCATTAATATGAAGTCAGGACTACTTTTCTCGTCGACAAATATAGCAATGTTATTCTCCCAATCAAAATTATAAATTTCTAAGCAAAAACTAACTCTTGCCTCTTTGTGGTGAACTAAATAGTTCTATTTTCTTGTCTGGCCGGCAGCACTTCTTCCCCGCTTCCTTCAGTCTCCTCCTGACTGTATCCAAGGAAATCTAAAACCAAAAAAAAAGAAGTGTTGGTTCCCTTTACATAGAACATGATAGTGTGAACCAACGCTATACTGCTGCAACTGTAAAAGCTTGTATGGCCGCAGCTGTACAGGCTCTGATCACACTTTACCTTAGTAAACCAAATGAACACTTTATGATTTTTTTGATATTTTTGAGACTTATTTTTACTTTTATTGTTATGATAATGAATTATTTTATAATATAAATTTATTTATAACAACCACTGAGATATTGAGTGGATAATTGGAAAATAAATAAAAACTTCATTACTATAAATTGCACTTGCACAGCCAAAGTTGCTTTTTACAAGTGCAATTTATATTATTAAGTTTGTATAGTGACAAAACATTATAAAAACAAAAAAAAATATAACTTTATTACTCTTTTTTCCCTATTAAGGAGGGACCTAACTAATAAATAATAACTTGTGACTCGATTCAATTAAAAGCAAAATATATATTTTTTAAAACTCTAGCAGGGGTAGTCAATAAATTATTATAGAGTATGCATTGGGCGAGGGATGGCCTTTGCAAATTTTCCATCAATTCTTTTTTATAGTCGGTCTACTTCCTGAGAGTTTGAAACAATCAAAAAAGTAAGTATTTAAGCAAACTAAATGCCAGTGTTTTAAAATATGCTATATATTTTTTCATTCTATTTCTGTAGATAAATCTAGGATTGATGCAATAAACTCACATTGTAAGTAGAAGAAGTAGCTCTCGTACTGGGGAAGGGATCAGCGGAGTGTGCCGCGACTATGGCCGCGTCCTCCGCTGCCGTCGTGGCTCTCTCATAGCGCTGGCGGTGGTGGGCTTCGATGGTCCCTGACTCTTCCCACCGCCGCAACCAGAAATAAACAGTTTTTCGCTAAAACAAAACGTCAAACTTAGTTTATTTGCTATTTTAAAAGTTATTAGTAAAACCATCTCAAAACTAAGAAAAAATTGGCATCGATGACGTTGGTCGTGAGTAAAAGTTAATAACATTTTAAAATATTGTTGATGGTTTATATATATCCACATTTTTCAAGATAAAAAATGATACCTAGTAAATGACACATCGCTCAGGTATCAAATGACCGCCGGCGGTCGCGTAGGTATACAAACAAGATAATAACAACAGATTGTTGTTAAACACATCCGTAAGATTCATCCAATTTATTTTGTAATGTGATATTAAATTGAATCGTTATCTGACAGTCAAACACTCGTAATAAAATCAAATAATGAATTGAGTCTTTTGTTACAATTGTTACGTTTATTTATGAAAATTTCAAAACTCAACTTTAGTTAGCTAAAAGTGCTTCGAAACAATGAGTAAATATGAAAACAAGTAAAGTGTTTGGGAAACTGTTTGTGTGTCTATAAATTCGAATGAAATTAATCCTTACTAAATCTTTAAAACAAATAAAAATCTCATCAACAGATAAAAATCAATCTCAAAAATTTGAGGTTTTAATTGATGTGAGGAAAAAAATAGCTAAGTTAACCTGCTGTTTTTGTTTACACTTTCAAACATAACGAAAAAGTAAATAAATAAATAACTTACCGTTTCTCCAGTCTGATCACAAATGTCTTTCACACGTAACACGCAATTATTCGCTCCCTCTACTTGGGATAGCGAAGGCGCCCTTTTTAAAAAACATCACTTTCACCAGTAATGCCGAAAACGTGACTGAGGGGCTCGGGTCCGGTGGCAGACTGGCGGCGGCGCAGGGAGGCGTGGCCAACCCCCAGTATTTTGTCTCTATTGGCCGTTAGCTTTGAGTCTAATCGCACATTGGCAAATTTTGATAAAATAGACAACTTCACCAATAATATCAAGGAGACTTTCTTTCTAACACTCCATACTGCGTCGTAGTTATGGATATGTATAATGGGTAGCATGACGTGCTGCCGTGTGTACGTTGTTCCGAGATTATAGAGACTTTTTTTACTGTACTGACTGTTTTTTAGTTTTTTGGAGAGGTTTCAACTATTTGTGGTATGCCTTTAATATATTTTATTTTAAGATTGGGTTCTCCATTTGAAATCCGAAATTCTAATTTTTCTTTAAGCTCCTTGAATCTTTTTACTTGATGTGGCGTTTGATCGGAGTAAACTTTAATGGCTGGAATTTTTTCGTTATTTTTGCTTCGCAGTATCAGTTAGACGACTTCTTCTTTCTCAAAGCAAGCTTTTATTGGGCGAGTTCTATCAGGTTTGTATTTTCCAATGCGCATAACCTTGATAGGCTCTGGGCAGTTTTCAACTAAGCTATTGATAACCTATATAGTCTCATTTTTATCAAAGTCTCGGCGTTCCTTACTATCAGTACATTTTGGTTCTTGAATGCCCGTTATTATGATGTTCTTTTTCCTTGTATATTGGTCGGTGAGTTCTGCCAGGATTTCGTCATATTGGGGAGATACACTATCAGTAGATACTGCATTTGATATTTTAAGGCATCGCACATCATTTTCCAATGTAGCAATCTTTTCGTCTGTAGTATGCATTGACTTTACCAAATGTTGTATGTCTGTTCTTATTTCCTTTTGATCAGCTACTAGATTTGCCAGCTTTTGTTCAGTGAACCCCATGCCTTTTTTAATGTCAGCCATTTGGTCTTTGATGGTTGTCATATCTTCTTTGATTTTCATTGTACACTCATTTTGGGCATTTATTGACGTGGTGAGTAGCTCCATCATTGCTGCCATTTGATTTTGAATGTCACTGAGCTGTGATTCAAGTAAACCCTCTTCGTGATTATACTTCCGCTTGTTGCGAAAAGTGACAGTTGAAAGATCCGGGGTCATTTCAGCACCTCCAGCGGACAAGTTTGGTTGTAATCCACTGCGTCTCTCGTTCAAGGCGCTTCCAGTAGGTGAGCGTAGTGTGTACATCTTGATCTGTGGTTTACTGAGGATGACTTGCGAAAGGTTCACTTTGGTCCAGTTCAGCGTCGTTGTAAACTATGTTTTGTGTGGTCTTAGAAAGGGTGAATTTTGATTGTTTACACAAATTACAATTTTAAAAATATTTTGCGACACGTCTGCTCTGTATTACGCTCGCTCGCGAACTCCGAGCAGCGACGTTATTATCGTAAACCGCCCAATTATAGGTTTAAATATATTAATTGTCCTGCTTTCGCCTCTGAGATTTAATTGACCACGTAGTATGCCCTGCTACGCGTCTATTCACTCGCATACAGGTTTGGCGCAAAAAAGAAAAAGTAAAAAACCTCACTCCCTCCCACGCCTCACAGCACTGCCAGCCGCCTTTCGCTCATTCGAGTCCGTGCGCGCGCGCCGTGCCAACGCACGCAATAACCACAGTATATAACAGTTAAGTTATATTTCGTGCTAAACGAAACTTACCTTATAGTGATAGATATTTATTCAAAAAGAGAATGTAAAGTAAAACGCACTAACCAGTGTGGCTGCACCATGCATGCTTTACGCTTCGCGGCCGAGCTAGCACGCGATGCTAGCCAGTCCGCATTTTCCGCTCCGAATCAATACGCGATATTGATCTGCAGCAAAGACTGGCAGAGCTGACACGCGATGTCAGCCAGTCCTAATTATCTAGTTTATTCTAGATCTTAACTGAGACTTTTGGTATGCGTTGCTTCCAATATCCTACCCTCATTTTCATTACGAAAAAACCGGCCAAGTGCGGGTTCCCATGCCAACTTTATTAGGGAATCCACTTACTTCCACTTAGTAAAATACCATAATATTTTGTTGACAGAAAATATAACTTTGTTTTTCATAGTGTTTGTATGAAAAAAAAAGTTATGATTGCGGTTGTTGAAAATATGCTATATCTCAAAAACTTCTCGTTCGATTCCGTCCAAACCAATTTTCGTTAAAAGTATTTGATAAGATCTACATTATATATTTTTTTCAAAATTTACACTCGCTTAGTTTAGAAGTTAGACGTTTGACATTAAAAGAAAATGGATTTTGAAATCTCTATGTAATTTTAAAATAACTATCCATAGACCA
This sequence comes from Pyrausta purpuralis, assembly GCA_963924145.1. Lineage (NCBI taxonomy): Eukaryota > Metazoa > Arthropoda > Insecta > Lepidoptera > Crambidae > Pyrausta > Pyrausta purpuralis. Next base: position 11,133,852 of record OZ001650.1, read on the forward strand.
CACGCATAGGTTTGACTAAAAAAAATTTTGTTGGTTTTAGTTTTATGTATAAAAGCCCCCCCTAAATGTCATTATTTCTTATTTTTTATATAAGAATCGTAAAGCGGTTAACAGGATACATCTTTCTACCAAATTTCAACAGTGTGATGATTATAGTTACAGAATTAAATGGCTGTGACATACGGACGGACAGACAGACAGACAGACTTGACGAAAGTATAAGGGTTTCGTTTTTTGCCATTCGGCTACGGAACCCTAAAAAGGACAAGTTAATTAAAGATTCAGCCAATTGGGCTTTAATAATATAATAATAAATTACAGCTAAAGACATTCATGAATAATACTAAGCAGCGCTGATGACGCGCCATCATGGCCTAATGTATGAATCAGCGGCCCTCGCCCGCACTCATCCGGCCTAACAGGCGCCTGCCTGGGTATGTTTTTACTGTGCCAACGCGACGGTCCATGATGCGCCGCGAATTACGTCGTAACGGTGATCTACCGTCACAATTCCAGCGTGCTTCCAGCAGAATCCGACCAAAAAAGGTATGTGTCTTTATGAAAGCTTTGTTATATCACCTTATAGGCGTCCTTACATATGTACTTTTTACGGGCTACCGTATTCGACTCGTGGCGTAACCACGATCGAACACTTGTCTCAGTCAATCTTTTGACAAATATTAAAATGGAGCATAATATAAGCCATCGCACTTACAAACAAAAATAGCAATAAAATAATACCAAGTACCTTTTTCGTAAGTACCGAAAAATAATAGTGGCAGTTTTATTTCAAATCGAATAAAAATATATTTATTTTGATCATTTTTACTCGGAAAAGTAAAAATCAGAGATTTAAAAACACTTTAACTGCCTAGACCTTAATCATAAATACACGTATTCTGCAACCTGCAGTACATGCTCCAATTTTTTTCCCAAAGCTCTAAAAACGGTAGCATGGCATCCCTCCATAGCTCACGTAGTTATGAATGGTTTTGGTCCTTTATCCGCCATTGATTACAACTCTTTTGTACTTTTTTCTTGCCAATGGCTATAAAATTGTCTAATTAGACAATGCTATGGTAAACACAACATTGAATAATAATACTATTTAAAATATCGAATTTAATAGATTGCGTAAAAAGGTAACAATTTACTTTTTTAGAAAGCAAGTTCCAGTTTCATTTCTGCTTTCTGTTTATAGCTATAACTATGTAGCTTGTGGTTGCCTCTTTGATTATAACTAGCAAGCAAGCAAGCTGTAAGCTTGCCCAGTACGTACCGAAATATGGTTGAGTCCATATAAAAACCGGTCCCTTTAAAAACCCCAATTTTTGCTTTCAATTTTAACAGCTATAATAAAAATGAGAATAGGCTTTGTTCAATACCTGGCATATATATGATTCTGAATGGTAAAAAAATTGCCGTATTTAGTTTTAAAATCCAACTAAGATTTAATCAATTTCTCAGTAAATAAAATCGGTAAACCTTAGATTTTATTTACCGACGCAATAACAACTACCTGGAAAGCGTGATTGTTTAGAAATGTATTTTATCAAATACCGTAATCAACATAGTACTACCGTCATATTAGATTTATTGAGGTGGGCGGTATTCTATTGTTTTAGAGTTTAATACATTTTTCGAGAAATATGTTTTGACAGTGATACGCTTTTTTATGAATTCATTCATTTAACCGTCGCAAAGTTCGGTACTTAATCTCGAGTCGAGAAAACTGTGTCCTCTATCTTTGGAAAAGTCAGCCACCGCCCAGTAAAAATTGTGACAACCTTTGGTCACCTTAAATTGTCTTTTGTTGCTATGAGCTTTTTTTTTACATATGCTACCAAAAGTACCACCGATAAATTATTCAAATAAAACGTCATATTGTATGGAGTATCCGGCAGATAGCACTAACCAGAACTAATCAACACATTCTTAAATATACCGTAGGAATAAAAAAAGCTATAAAATATAAACAAGTCCATTTTACGAAAATAATGCCTTTTTGTTTTTTATGGGTATGCATAAACAAAGCATATGGTAGAAATTCATTTTCTCAAGTATAATATTTTTAAATTCCATATTCTTCGGTTAGATTTATTTGCCATTTGCCACATGCCACACGTGAAACGTAGGGACGTTTAAGGTGAGATAAATACAAGACATGTTCATTATTACACAAATACCACAATCGATATTTTTTAACAGCAGAAAAAAAACTGGCGTATCCTAAATGCAATGTTGCATTAGACCCACGAGTTATTGGAAATATGAACCATGTTTATTTTCCTACTATTTATTCTGTGATTTAAGAATAAACTACATCAAGTAAATATCTTCTCGAATCATCAGTTTTATCCACCCAATTACATTCATCCACTCCACAACAATCTCCAAACAATCAAATTCTCAGAAAGCCACTAAGTTACTAAGGTACGATTCCTTGGAAACGTTGCTCCAAATAGTAATAAAATAGATTCTTATTATATCATAAATATTAAAAAAAAAACAATGAACATTAACATCTTGTTATTCTTCATAGACCTCAGGATACATACATCATACGGAAGTGAAGGTATCTAAGACGGTAGTGTAGCAGAATCTTTGTCCGTCAGGAACTTTGACTCTACAAATAAAATGAATAACTACAAAATAATCCCTACGGGCAAGAACGATTGTGTATTAACATTGATGTCGTATTGCAATTCGTTGTAACGTCTATCAATAGTATTTTAACCCAATCCATCAAAATGAGTCCCTCTGAAGTTTTATAGTTACGTAGAGCTTTTCAAATGTAATATATCAACATAACGTATTACTGTTCATGGCTTTATATTCAGGATTTTCTGTATAATACTAACCAGCAACAGAGAAAATTGTTTGAGAAATTTGAACCATTCATTTCCATTTCTTCACACCATCTATTTCCATTTTATAGCGTGATTTCATGACACAGATAAACTCCTATGTATATTAATACAGGAGTTTGTCTGTGTCATGAAACCACGCTCATCCATAACAGTAATACAAGTGAGTCCAAATAATAAATATTTAAAAAAATCGATCGACTATTTAATGCTTATTTTGTTTCAGCGCAAGAGATGCGTTCGTTATGTGCGTGGGTGACGCCGGCCGGTCGTGTTCGGCGTCCGCCGGCGCGCTCCTCAGGCGCATGGCGTGGGTGCTGGCGCAGGACGTGGCGGCGTGTGCGCAGCCGCGCGCGACTTGTGCTGCGTCAACGCCACCCTTCGCTGCGCCCTTACTGACGGCAATCTACGGGGTTGTGATGTACCCCCCAAGACTTTAAATATAGTTTGTTAAGTGGATGAACTTAATGTAAAATAATATTCAATCGACAAACCTATTTAAAATTACACCATTGTAATTTTCGGTTTCGTAGACTTGTACGTGCCATGCTCAAAACGTTATTTTGTTATAAATCTACTGTCATCCAGTATAAAAACGACCTACTATTATATAACAGCTGTATTAATGGTCGTATATTATTTGATATGTTAGCCCCGACATCCTAACTTAATCGTAACTTCTCGATATATCAGTTAATTAGACCCTATTAACCCCTTCAAGTATCCAAGTCATATCAAAACCAGGCTCAAGCATTTAGTCTTGCTCAGCCTCAACTGGTACGCTGCTCAAGCGTTTCAGTTTAGCTTGTTGTAAGTAGATTTTAAATTTCATGATCATTTCTTCTCAATATGTTATTTGTCATATCTAGAGGTACTGTATTATCTGTTATTGGGTAGCCGTAGTTTTTCTATCTTTTATCCTTATATCATATTTAACATAATATCAAGTCAAAATGCAAAACCGTTTACTATAAATAGCTTAAAATATGCACAATGCATGACACAAAAGCCATCGAAAGATGGTTCCGTTGCAATATAATTAAATCAAATAGCACAACATATACAAAACATACATACGCACATACCGACATGCACACACCCACAAACACACATACACACACCTTACTAAAATCTACTTAATATTAGTTATGTTTTAATCCTACCCTAAATATATCTCAATATTACATCACTAGATCAAATAGTCATTAATATTCAAAATAGTAATTTAAATTCAAGTTCAATACTTGTGTTAATGTTAGGAAATAGTAAAAATTTAAGTAAAAAAAATCTGTTAAAAAATTATTCAATACTGTTAAATTTAAATGTACATAAAGTAATCATTTGTGCAATTCCATTCTCAAAAAATCATACGGAACAGGAAAATAACTGTATTCATGTATTGAATACTTTATTATTTAATTTAATCCAACGTCATAGTGACAAATTTGTGTTTTTTGACACAAATAAATTTACTAATAACTCATTTTTGCTGACTGGCGGCTCTATACACCTGCCATATAGAATCAAAAAACTAATTGCTAATTTGTTAGCATATAACATTAATTGCATAATTAACAAAACCATATCACATGGTTATCAACTTGTAAGTAATAATAGTAATGTTGATGTTATCAACAAGACAACCTCTGAGGCTTTAAACTAAGAGGGCAGACAAAGGCCAGGTCTAGTTTTAATGTTGTTCACCAAAATATACAAGGCCTGGCTGGCAAAGAGCTTGAACTATCATTAGTTCTACACGATTTAAGTGTTCATGTAATGTGTGTAACAGAGCATTGGTATAGAAAATGTGAAATAATGATTAGTATTGAAAACTATACAGTCGGTAGTTCGTTTTCAAGAGAGACCACAACTAGAGGGGGGTCACTCATACTTATAAATAATGAATTAAATTGTAAAGATCGCAGGGACATTGTGTCACTCTCTTTAGAACGTACTATCGAATTAGCGTGTATTGAGCTCGAACATTATATAATTTTATCTGTGTATAGCCCCCCCGACGCTACTTACCAACTTTTTGAACCAATTATGGAATCAGCGCTAGAAAAGGTTTCAAAATCTAATAAGAAAATAATAGTATGTGGAGATTTTAACTTTGATATATTAAAGGAATGGAATAGCGCCATTCGATTTCTTAATCTTTTCAAATCTTTTAATTTAAAAAATCTCTTTGTGAACCCACAAGGGTAACTCCCACCACGGCCACTTGCTTAGATAATATTTTTTGTGACAAAAACGCAAGTTTCATTGATAAAGGTATTTTAATTGGCCTCAGTTCTGATCATAGAGGTCAAAAAGTTTTATTTGAACACAATCATACCACAAGTTTACCTGTGGAAACTATGTATAGGCCTGTCACAGAAAATAGGTTAGATAGATTTAGGGATACAATTAACGATACACTATATTCAGTGAAACAAAATACTAGTGATAGTGTAGATAAACAATATGAAGACCTTTTTAACTTAATTAAAAACGAATTTAATGAAATATTTCCCATAAAAAAGACTAAATCAAATAAGGTCCAATGTCAATTTAATAATTGGGCCACGCCGGGAATTCATAAAAGTAGGATTAAATTATATGAATTATATAGTCTACGAGAAAACTCTCAAGACCAAAACTTTATTGAATACGTTAGAAATTATTCAAAAATATTTAAAAAAGTTTGTGCTACAGCAAAATCCCATTACCTTCGTAGAATAGTCTCTAGCTCCAAAAATAAAGCAAAAGCTACATGGAGCATCATAAATAAAGAAACTTGTAAAAATAAATTGAGAGATGGTAAATTCGCATTAAAAATCAATGATAAAACAATAAATTCAAATTTAGATGTTGCAACTGCTTTTGAATCGTTTTTTTCACATGTTGCACCAACAACAACGAAAGAACTTGCTTCTTCTTCAGTAATAGCCGAATCTATTCTAAAACTTAATGTCAGTGAATGTAATTCTCAACTGCACTTTAGGCATGTAGGACCTGAAGTAATAATAAAAACATTTCGAGAGTTAAATATGAAAAAAACGGAGGATCTTTGGGGACTATCTGTGCATATTATTAAGTCAATTATTAACATAATAGCCCCTCAACTAGCATTAATTTTTAACAAGTGTATTGATGACGGCCAGTTTCCTTGTTTAATGAAGATTAGTAAAATAATACCGCTTTTCAAAGCGGGTGACAAAAGTGACCCCTCAAACTTCCGGCCAATATCGATTCTGCCAGTATTGAGTAAAATATATGAAAAGATTATATTCAATCAAATTTTAGCACACTTTTCATCGAACAAGTTATTACATAACAAACAATTCGGTTTTACTAAAGGAAGAAGCACCGCGGATGCAGGAGTTGCTCTTTTAACACATATATTTGATGCTTATGATAATAGGCATGATGCTTTAGGGATTTTCTGTGATCTATCGAAAGCGTTTGATTGTGTGGATCATGAAACATTACTTAAAAAAATATGTCACTATGGGGCATCATTGAACTCGTTAAATTTAGTTAATTCATATCTTTCAGGTAGAATGCAAAAAGTATGTATAAACGGAACTGAGTCTTCTGGAGCACCTCTAACAATGGGTGTGCCCCAAGGATCTATATTAGGACCTCTTTTATTTTTAATATATATAAATGACCTCCCGCATTTTGTGGGGAATCTTTGTGATATAGTTTTGTTTGCAGATGATACTTCACTTATATTTAAAATTCCAAGAGGTGAAGGAAATTTTGGCGATGTAAATAATACTCTTTCACAAGTATTACATTGGTTTACTGTTAACAATCTTCTTCTTAATGGAAGTAAAACTAAATGTGTAAAGTTTACGATGCCTAATGTCCCACAGGCATCAACTCAGGTTAAGATAAAAGACAAACCGCTTGATACTATTGATTCCACAACATTCTTGGGAATCACTTTAGACTCCAAACTACAATGGGGTCCTCATATAGAGGCCTTGTCAGGGAAACTAAGCTCAGCTGCTTTTGCTGTAAGGAAGATAAGACGTTTGACTGATGTAAAAACAGCTAGGTTAGTTTATTTTAGTTATTTCCATAGCTTGATGTCCTACGGCATTTTACTGTGGGGCGCGGCTGCTGATGTAGAGACAATTTTTGTGTTACAAAAAAGAGCCGTGCGAGCTATTTATAATCTTAAACCTCAGGATTCCTTACGAGAGGTGTTTAAAAAAATTAGAATATTAACTCTAGCCTCTCAGTATATTTACGAAAATTTAATGTATGTACGGAAAAATTTTCATTTATTCACGAAAAATAGCGACATACACAAATATAATACTAGAAATAAGGATAAGCTTGCTATTCCACAATTTAGGCTTCGAAAGGTTGGTAATTCTTTCATGGGGAAAGGTATAAAATTTTTCAATAAACTACCAGAACACATTATTAACTTACCGGTTAATAAATTTAAAACTGTTATTAAAGAAACCCTTATGACGAAAGGGTATTATAAAGTAGATGATTATTTAAATGATAATAATGTATGGACTTGCATGATCACTACAAACATTGTAAACCTTTTGAAAAGAGGCATTGACAATAGTGACTGAGTTTCTTGCGCAGCTTCTTCTCAGCACTAGCCCACAATTGTCCCGAAGCTGTGGTAGGGTTTATATTGGGACGTGTAAAAGTGCCCCCAGAGGGCCTATTTGCATAAATAAATGACTTTTATGACTTTTACTTTCACTGTACTACAAATACAATGGATTCCAAGACCAAAGAGACCGGTTCTTAAGGCACAGGAAATCTATCACGAACCAGTGTACTTATTACCCATAATGTTATAATTTTTTGGTAAATTAATTTATCTTTATCTTACCGTCATTAAAATAAACTGTCGTCAGTGCGATTTGGACTCACCATGATGGTTTTCCTACAAAATTCATAAGTTTGTGCTAGTCCTGTGTTTATTTACGTATCCACCTAGTTGGGACCGTTTAGTTGGGACTTGAGAGACGGTGAAGACATTAAAGTCTAATAAAAATAACCTCTTTAAAACTGAACGTTACGGAAACAGAAAAATTATGAGACCAGACACATAATCATTTTTAAATATCTATTCAACGATTCATGCATTCAACGAGAGAGAAAAAACATCCCTACATTATATGTATGAGAGGTACCCCATATTTTTTTTCAATCTATTATTTTACCACTTTGGTGCGAAGATTAGAATACACACACTTGCCAAATTACAGTTTTGCATGTGTATGTTAGTGCACGTAATACCTACCTAAATATTTACGGCGTGTGGTAGCATAACATTAGCATCTTTAAGTTAAGAGGCTTTGAATCTTACACGATGAATAAATTATGATGCAAATGGTTGAGGTGCAGGCTAAATGATGTATAGTATTTATAACAATTTAAATAAAGCAACCAATATCGCAAGGAATGTGTATTATCTATACTATTACTATAATATTATAAAGCTGAAGAGTTTGTTTGTTTGTTTGTTTGTTTGAACGCGCTAATCTCAAAAACTACTGGCCCGATTTGAAAATTTTTTTTTACGTTGGATAGTCCATTTATCGAGGAAGGCTTTAAGCTATATAACATAAAGATACAACTCATAAGACCACAGCAGAAATGAAAAATGTTGCGAAAACGGGAGAAAGATATTCCTTTTGAGAGCTTCCGCTGCATACGCTGCGGAAACCGCTTAAGTTACACAAAAATCATGTATGAAAGGATTGTTCAGCATTAAGAGTTCTATAATAAAGTCCGCGACAGCATATGTCTATCTTTTATGGTTGACTTACTACAACCTTTTTTATGTTAATAAATTTGTAAAAAAATGATGCATTATTTTTAGAGGTATATTATACACACAGGTATTTATTCTTATCAAAATAAGTACATTCATCATCACGAGCATTTCATTTAGAACCAAGTTGCTCTTCATATCATTTGATTTCAATAAATATCTTAGGAGCTATCACAGTTTTAACATAACTCCGCACCAAAATAATGTTCGCAGCTTAAGTACAACGTGCGCTTGCGCTAATCTATACTAATATTATAAAGCTGAAGAGTTTGTTTGTTTGTTTGTTTGTTTGAACGCGCTAATCTCAGAAACTACTGGCCCGATTTGAAAAAATATTTTTATGTTAGATAGTCCATTTATCGAGGAAGGCTTTAAGCTATATAACATAAAGATACGACTCACAAGACCACAGCAGCAATGAAAAATGTGGCGAAAACGGGAGAAAGATATTCCTTTTGAGAGCTTCCGCTGCGTACGCTGCGGAAACCGCTAAAGTTACACAAAAATCATGTATGACAAGATTGTTCAGTATTAAGAGTTCTATAATAAAGTCCGCGACAGCATAAGTCTATCTTTTATGGTTGACTTACTACAACCTTTTTTATGTAAATAAATTTGTAAAAAAATAATGTATCATTTTTAGAGGTGTATTACACACACAGGTATTTATTCTTATCAAAATAAATACATTCATCACCACGAGCATTTCATTTAGAACAAAGTTGCCCTGTATATCATTTGATTCCAATAAATATCTTAGGAGCTATCACAGTTTTAACATAACTCCGCACTAAAATAATGTTCGCAGCTTAAGAACAACGTTCGCTTGCGCTAATCTATACTAATATTATAAAGCTGAAGAGTTTGTTTGTTTGTTTGTTTGTTTGTTTGTTTGTTTGTTTGTTTGAACGCGCTAATCTCAAAAACTACTGGCTCGATTTGAAAAATTCTTTTTAACTTGGGTAGTCCATTTATCGAGGAAGGCTTTAGGCTATATAACATAAAGATACGACTCATAAGACCACAGCAGAAATGAAAAATGTTGCGAAAACGGAAGAAAGATATTCCTTTTGAGAGCTTCCGCTGCATACGCTAGGGAAACCGCTTAAGTTACACAAAAATCATGTATAACAGGATTGTTCAACATTAAGAGTTCTATAATAAAGTCCGCGACAGCATATGTCTATCTTTTATGGTCGACTTACTACAACCTTTTTTATGTTAATAAATTTGTAAAAAAATAATGTATTATTTTTAGAGGTGTATTATTCACACAGGTATTTATTCTTATCAAAATAAATACATTCATCATCACGAGCATTTCATTTAGAACCAAGTTGCCCTTTATATCATTTGATTTCAATAAATATCTTAGGAGCTATCACAGTTTTAACATAACTCCGCACCAAAATAATGTTCGCAGCTTAAGTACAACGTGCGCTTGCGCTAATATATTATAAAGCTGAAGAGTTTGTTTGTTTGAACGCGCTTATCTCAGGAACTGCTGGACCGATTTGAAAAAGCATTTCTGGGTTGGATAGCTTATTTATCGAGAAAGGCTTTAGGATATAAAACATGACGCTGCGACGGGAGGGGAGGGAGCAAACTCAAAACGCGCGGACGAAGTCGCGGGGGACCGCTAGTTATATTATAAAGCTGAAGAGTTTGTTGGTTTGAATGCGCTTATCTCAGGAACTGCTGAATCGATTTGAAAAAATATTTCTGTGTTTGATAGCTTATTTATTGAGAAAGGTTTTAGGATATAAAACATCACGCTGCGACTAGAGGGGAGGGAGCAAACTCAAAACGCGCGGACGAAGTCGCGGGGGACCGCTAGTTATATTATAAAGCTGAAGAGTTTGTTGGTTTGAACGCGCTTATCTCAGGAACTGCTGAACCGATTTGAAAAAATATTTCTGTGTTAGATAGCTTATTTATTAAAAAAGGCTTTAGGATATAAAACATCACGCTGCGACGGGAGGGGAGGGAGCAAACTCAAAACGCGCGGACGAAGTCGCGGGGGACCGCTAGTATATTATAAAGCTGAAGAGTTTGTTTGTTTGAACGCGCTTATCTCAGAACTGCTGGACCGATTTGAAAAAATATTTCTGTGTTGGATAGCTTATTTATCAAGAAAGGCTTTAGGATATAAAACATGACGCTGCGACGGGAGGGGAGGGAGCAAACTCAAAACGCGCGGACGAAGTCGCGGGGGACCGCTAGTATATTATAAATCTGAAGAGTTTGTTGGTTTGAACGCGCTTATTTCAGGAACTGCTGAACCGATTTGTAAAAATATTTCTGTGTTAGATAGCTTATTTATTGAGATAGGCTTTACGATATAAAACATGACGCTGCGACTTGAGGGGAGGGAGCAAACTCAAAACGCGCGGACGAAGTCGCGGGGGACCGCTAGTTGTAAATAAAGCGTTAAAATATTTGATTGTAGTGGACCTTTCATTAAAATAATTATTCTAAATAAGTTTGAAGTGTGGCAAAGGGTTGGTAATAGAACTAACAATTTTGTACGTTTTGGGCTGTAAAAGACATAATAGTGAGGTATGTAATTAATGCTATTACACAGATAATTATTTAACTTACATAAGTACTTATCAATACTGAAGTTATAAAGCTGAAGAGTTTGATTGTTTGAACTCGTTAATCTCAGGAACTATACTATACTGTATTATGGTAGACAACACTAGGACACAAGGACAGCACTAAACCTCTCAAAGAGATTGTGTTAGACATTACATTGATTTTTGTGGAATTGTCCCGCGTAATTTTAATTGACTGCATTGATAATTGTATAATTAGTAACTTTGTTATGAAATAAGAATATTTATCAAAACCACCCAGATATCTCTTTTATTAGATAGATATATAGATAACTCTTTATTGCACAATACATAAATAGATTTACAAATTCGTTTTAAAGAATTGTACTGTAGGTAATTTAGGCGGTCTTACCGCTATAAGCGATCACTTCCAGACAACCGTATCAAAACCAGTACTGCATGAAAACCAGGTTGTAGATGTTATTGAATTAGTCACAGGTCGCTGTTCAAGTTATTAAAATTGGGTCTTGATAACATGGAGGTTTCTAAAACCATTTTCTCTAAAGTCTAACATTTGAAAGATGAGACGATGCCTAAGTTGTATAATGAAAGTTCCCCCCTCCCATCTACCTTTAAAACATGATTTTTTTTAAAAACCTGTAACGTAAAAACGTGATGTAGGTCTTGACAAAGACCTTTAACGACAATTGGTTTGAACAAGATCGAACTAGTAGTTTTTGAGATGGAGTACATTTTTAATAATCGTAAACATAACTTTTTTATTTATACAAATATAATGAAAAACATATTTACATTTGCTCTTTAACAAGAAATTGCAGTATTTTGGCTAAGTGGAAATAGGTGCATCTTTAATTCAGTTAGTTAGCACGGAACCCGTAGTGTGCGAGTCCGATTTGCACTTGGCCGGTACTTTTTATGGTTCCGTAACCAAATGGAAAAAACGGAACCCTTATAGTTTTGTCAAGTCTGTCTGTCTATCTGTCTGTCCGTCCGTATGTCACAGCCACTTTATTCAGTACCTATAAGCATTACACTGTTTAAATTTAGTAGGAAGGTGTATCCTGTTAACCGCTTTAAGATTCATATACAAAAATAAAAAATAACGATATTTAAAGGGGGGGGGGGGCTTGTAACGATTCCCCCCTTTTCGATCATGTATAAACACTTTGTACTAACAAAATAAACCCAAATGATTGATGAATAATATAAGATTAATTATGATGTAATTTGGCAGTGTGATCGTCTAGTTTAATAGTAGGACCTTACGTTGTGTATATAGTAACCAAATTCTTTAAGAGGTACGTGGATGTTTAAAAATAATAATACGATTAACAAAAAATATTTTGGGGTGTGTGCGCATTTAATGGAAGGGGAAAATGGAAACCCGCAAAACCGCTGATCATTATAACTAATAATAGTTTATACAAATTGAAGCAAATCTAACTACTCTCCTTGCATTCATAATTTAAATTGTTTTTTTTTATTCCTATAAAATATCATTAGTTAAGACCTTGTGGGTTTTTTTAGGCTTGGGGAGCTCCTCTACCGCCCCCAACATGACGGCCTCCAATTTTATTTCGCCTTTCCCTGGAATGGATCCTACTTGAATTACGTATTTTTACGTGAAGTATGCGCTAAAAGGAAGACCTGAGCCTAAGGAAATTTAATATAAATATCTTCCTAACCCTTTTCCCTAAGTGACTTCATGTAAAGTCAACCAAAGGATCCCTAAGAAAATACAACCTGAAACCACAATTCAAATACAACAACGTATTATGTAATGCTGCACCATCGACTATCAACATCTGTGACAATTCTTATGGATTCCAAGCTCGCCATGATTGTGTGTGGCATTGCCCCCCGAGGCCAAGGTTTCACTACGTCCACCCTATAGCTTGCTGGAGAAAGGGTGGTCGGTGGTCGAAAGCACAGTGATCTTGGACCATCAAATGTTACAGCAGCACCAATACGGGCGCATTCGAAAGCAGCAGAGCATATTTATTAAATGTTATACTTCCAAAGGATTCTCTGCTACAAGAGAATTCCCTGGAAGCACCTTTGTCTATTGTCGTTTAATAATACAGAGCTAATCCAAAAATACCAATGACTCCTTTAAAAAGCGGTTTGAAATCTGCATGAGCTCTTTCGAACCATTGATATGCCCACATCAGCCCATATTATTTACATTTTTTCATTTATATCAGCACTAAGTTGATCCTTGTTTTGGCAAACTATTCATGAAAATCATAGTTATATTATATTATTGGATTTGAAACTAAATCATGTGTAACTGTTACATACAGCAATCAAAATTTACATTAAATGTTTGGCTCAAATCTAAAGGGTAACGGATTTTGTACAAACCGGTACCTCTTATAAAAATATGAAATTACTATTACTTTTCAGTAATGCGAATCATGACTTGACTCTTAAATTTGCATCCTGAACCTTCGATATTGGAATATTTAAACAGCACTAACTGTCAGATAATGATAAAGTGTATTGGATCCATTCGCTCTTTTATTTATTTCCTTGATCTTTTAGGATATGACATCTGATTTTTATATAGTCCCAACCCTACCACTGCTTCAGGACAATTAAATTTAGTGTTGAGAAGAAGCAGCAAAACAAACTCAACACATAATATTATAATAAATGATCAAAATAAATAATTGATCACATTGAAATTATTTGTTTTACAATCATGTGATGATGATAAGGTAAGTTAAAGTAAAATATTATCATAGTAAATTTGTAGATAAAAATGTTAGATATTTTGTAAGTTAAATGAAAATATTTTAAATGGTAAAAGTAAAATAAAGTTAATCCAATACGTCCCACTGCTAGGCAAATCTCCTAAATCGGACACTTTAACTTTGAACATTCTAAATTAGGATTGCAAGTTCTATAAATCAGCTTAATTTTCCCTAAAATAATATTGTCATTAATTAAATAATATCAGTCAGAAATTATCATTAATATTTTTACATTTTAATAGCAATACTGAATCATAATGTTATGCATCAAGTTTCAAAGAAGTAACGTATTAAAATAAAGCGACGGGTTAACTCCGTAGAAGATCACTTAAACATGGATGCTAATATTTAAAATCAATAAATAAACCGGAAATATTTATTTAAATTTGGCCGCAAACACAAAAGTCTGGACATTGAAAAATACACATAAAATTATTTCAGAAAAGAAATCAACCAAGCAATTTACAAAATATTCACAAGAAAATGGAAAGGAATTTACAATTATGTCAAATTTGACTATAACTACATTATTTATCAATATATACTTATGAAAGGGATAAATAAATACTTATTCACTACTCCATTTTCCAGTGATAACATAAAATAAAATGTTAAAAAATCTGTTGAAATCTTAAATACTTAATAAAAGTTCAATCTATACAAACATACCTACATACAGTAGTCCTTGGGATAAAAATAGTGTAAATAAACAAACCCCTATCTAATAACATTTATGATTGTCTCTAAGGAGTCGAACCCAAGACATGTATGTAAATAGCGGTTTCCACTTGACTTCGTCCACTAATTCAGACTAAAAATATTCAGCAACGTATGTAAAATAAGACGTTTGATTGGTAATTTCACTAAAATATTTGAGAATCGAACCCAAATCAATTGCATTTATTTTAGAAATTTAATTTCAACAATAATATTTGTAGCTTGGACTGAAACCTAGAGTCCTTAATAAAACATCATACAGCTGACTTTCTATATTTCTAGACTGAAAATACCAACAACGGGAATCGAACCCATTGAAAGCACATACTATTAAAGTACAATTAAATACATAAAAATATTCACTTACTTGTATAATAAATCAATAATCTCTTCAACAGATGTCTTAACTAGATAAAATCACTTACCAGAAAGTACGCCTTACTCTTTTATCAGCATACCTTAACTCAAAACCTAACTAGGCTATCGTAAGCCCTAAAATACCCGGAAACGCGGATACAATAACTTTACAGCTATTCGACGATGATGCTGCGCCAATTCTTCCCCTGAAGTCCTGCCACACCCAGCTCCTCCTTATTACACTCGCGTGCGCATCTATTGAGCGCTCCCTAATCCTTTCCGAAATCGACTGTCCCTGAACTATCTTGCCAATCAGTTTTGTTTCTTTCAGACCCCCCCGCGCCCTTACTTATGACTTTAAACTGTTCTAAGCAACTCACTTCATTAGCAGAGGTTCTCACTTTAGATGAAAGATTACTTATTTGTATTGAAAATATTGAAGGTTAGAAAGGATAAATGTTCTAGTCACTCATATTTTTGAGTACTCAAATTGAAATTTGACAGTAAACCCCTATTATTATCAAGATTATGGTTTTCCCGCGTCTATAATTGAATACATTTCTCGGTATTGACACATAGAATATCGTTTTTTTATGATTTAAATTACCAATCAGCGCTATTAATTATTAAATACAATGATTATATGCAATGCTATTGAAATTTTAGCAACATAATTCTTGCCTTTGTTTATTAGCCATATGTTGGCTACCACTGGTCATCCGAAAACAACGTAGGTACTTGAAAAAGGGACGCCTGCGCAACACATTTATTTCTTGGAATTTGAGACAAACCTATGCGGTATTTGCGACATTGTAATAATAACTAAATTATGTGAAGCATAAAAATAACCAACGTAATATTGAATCATAAAATAATTTTTAACTTTAATTTGGCAGGGTGGGGTTGTTACAGGCTCCTATACCTACATGAAACTGAAACCGATTTTTTTTATACTCAAAAGCACGTGAGATATCTACAAATAGGTCTTTTAAAATGACATTAGGGTTCCTAAAACCGTCCCCCCCCCCCTTTACCTTCTAAACTAAGCAAGTGTAAATTTTGAAAAAAAAAAAAACATAATAAAGATCTTAACAAATACTTTCAACGAAAATCGGTTTGAACGAGATCAAACTAGTAGTTTCTGAGATATAGCTCATTTTCAACAACCGCAAACATAACTTTGTTCTTCATACAAACACTATGAAAAACAAAGTTATGTTTGCTGTTAACAAAATATTGTAGTATTTTAGCTTAGTGAATTCCTTAAATCAGTTAAACGGGCACGGAACCCTTAGTACGCGAGTCCGACTCGCACTTGGCCGGTTTTGATAGTCTGATTAGCATAGCAAAACATGATTTCATCTGAAAATTCTTTATGAGTGAAATTGGTTTTGCGCTATTGTTTTGTCCATTCAATTAGCATTTTTATATGTTCGTTTGTTTAGTAAATAGAGCCAGTTTTGTGTTACTAACATCGTTGTTACAAGGCACTTATCAAACACAATTAATGTACTAGATTCTTTTCGAGATAGTAGAAGAAATGCTCCGACAGAATTTATCGTAGGCAAACTAACTTTCATTAAAACCTTTGAAATTTAACTAAAACTATAAGGTAATAAACTTATAATTAATATAATACACAGAGGTAAGACGCATTATACAATATATAAAATGCAATTATGACATAGGGGTTTATTATGTTTTTTTAATGTTATGTATTCGTAGCAACGTGTACCGAAGAAGCGTTTTATTTAAATTTATAGCTTAACATAAATAGGCAGACGGACTCATGCACGAAGCCTGAAAAATTCTTTTCTGTCACCTAGGTATTATGTAAGTTTTAAGCATCGGATGCATATCACAGGCGGCACTTTTTGAATAAGTACACGTAAAATGTATTTGTGTAAAAACTTCCACGGTCATTTTGCTAATTTCTGGCAGTATAACAGGCTGTAATTTATTTTACTTATAATTTGTCGGATTATGTCGCGAATCTCGTAGATAAATTAATAGTCCACCAAAACTCGGGAATTGATCATCAGAATATTTTTCGGAAGTTTGGAAGCGATTTAAAACCATTAACGGCGCTAAGACATTAATAATTAAAAAAAAATTGACAATTTTATTTTTTCGTGTTGATGAACGGTTTTAGTATATTTTTAATTAATCGGTATAAGCTTGTATGCGACTTACGGCCGGTTTCTGAAACGTTTTTACTGTGAGCTACAAGTGAAAGTTGAAATGAAAGAAATAAAATAGAAACTTTCACTCGCTTCGTTTGAATCATGGTTTTATAACTTTACCTTTATATTTGTACTTTTAAATTAAGTAGGATAGGTAGTAGGACCTACCTAATCTAAATCTTAACTTAAACATAAGCTTTCCGAACTGAGATGTAAGAAAGAAAACGTTTTGAAACTATGTTATATTTAACAGTGATATTTGACTCATACTCCAGCGTTTAAAATAAACACAGAAAACAAGATTTCAATTTTACGTGCTATAGGTACCACTTTATTAAAATAATTCGTGTAGTGGTTAGCGCTCCTGACTAGTACGCTAGCCTTCATGGGTTCGTGGTACCGCAAGGGTCACATTTTTGTGAGATTAGAACGAACATTAGTATCTAAGTCATGGATGTTTATCTGTACTATTGGAAACGCTTTCAACATAATCGTCGCCCTGTCTTGGTAACACAAGAAATGAAATCCTTTGTGACCGCGTGTGGGGTGCTTGAATAATTAACACGTAGTATAAATCGCCAGGGGCAATTCTCGTGCAATTCGTATACGAAAAAAGTTCACCGATTGAATTTTCTTTATCGAAGAAAATGTAGTTTTTGGTTTCTCAGGGTTACGATTTCTATGTTATGAGATTAGATTCTTCCGAAATTGTTTTAACGTGAAGATATTTTACTTGATTTAGTAGGTAAAACGTTTAAATTCGCAATCTAATTACCACACGAAAAAAGTTCGATTGCCGCGAGAATCGGCCTCCTGGTTCTTCTCCAATAGTTTTATTATTTAATATTAAAGTACAAATAGAGCCCTGTTCTGGGCATGCAGCTCGCTTTTATATACATCAAAACCCTGAACAACTGTGAAAAACAGTGGGGACGACATCCGTTTCCATATCTGAACATTTACTATAATATTTATTTGTAGGGATATAAATAATCTGCTAATAAAACGTATACATTCATAAATTATTTAGTAATATATCGTACTGAATTTGGTAAGCCTTTTAGATTATTATTTTAATAGTTACAATATTTAAAATGAATCTAAACTTCACCAACCAATCAGAGTCAACTTCCTTTTGGCGCCAAAATAAATAAATTAATAAAATATAAATATTGGACACCAATCACATATTTGAATCTTTTCAAATTGCACAGGTTTATATTTGACAATACATCTTTATAATATTATTTCAGATTTCATGTAGATCCACTATGGAAAATAATGTGGGTAGAAGCAGTCCGAAGAGAGGCAAAATGGATCCCCACAAAACATCACCGAATATGTGGTATCCATTTTACGCCAAGCGTGATTGAATGCCAACACAAAAATTCTACTGCTTAATTATCCCATAGATGGGATAAAAAAGCAGATATTTTAATGAAGCAAGGCTATATTGTGTACTAACGGGCTGTTTCAAAATATCTCAGGAAGTTCAAATTAACTAAGTGATACTTGCTAGACCGTTCATATAAAACGACATTCTATGGTTCAATTGTTAATTTGATGGTTTGTGCATTACATGCACATAGTGTAATTTATTATTTTGGTGGTAAAAAATTAAATGTAGTTTAACAAAAGATTCGTTCATTCATTCGTTCAAAACATATCGATAAATAATATCGACACTTTCATGCACTAAATGTCAAAGATTAACACGACAAGCTCCCCCGCCCCGCAGAAATCAGTTGATGATGTTTCCATACATTTGCTTTTGCGTTTCATATCAAGTGGTTAATTCATCCAAGAGTGAGACACAATACCCCTTACAACATAAATAATCATGCCACTCCAAACGTCAAAATGATAAATATCGTGCAGTACGATAATTTAGATCACTAAATTACTTAAAGGTTCAGTTTCAACAAGGAATATGAAGTAACATGAACTGTTATCATCAGTAAATAGGCTTTATTCAGAAAATAAATCAAAGTTTAAATTCAAGATTTCAAATGCCAAACATTGTTCTTAAAGCAATTTCTCTTAACAGTTTGTCCAACTCGTTCATACATTTAAAATACTTGTACAAGTAAGTTTATGTAATTTTGATAAATTACTCCCTGTGTGAATTAGATGCGATGGTAAACCTCTTTTTTGCTTTATTTTATTTATTATTTTGTTAATGAATTTCTCAAAATAAAATATATATTTAAATACGTTTAAAAAGCAAAAAAAAAACTGAATACACCATCGGAATAAGGGGAAAATGGTTGTTAATTTTCGATCAGTGACACGCTTTTATTAGTCGCTTCAGCCAACGCACATAAAAACAAATTCCTTAGCAATTCAGATCACTGCTAGGGTTCTCTATCACGACTTTTAAACACAAAATGTACCAACTATTACAAACGGGGGCAAATGACATTACAAGCTAAACACTGCGATATCTGACGTACTATTGATAGAGACGATTTTGTCATAACAATCTACAGAATGCTCGACCTAACGTGCTGGCTACTGTATTTTTAGTATTATGCAAATGTAAACCCGAATTTCATTGTTGATAAAACAATGATAACCAATTACTTTAACCAACACGTCTAGAGCCAACCAAATTCAAAATTTTGCACTAACAGAAATGTTTCAATTTCATTTCTACACTAACCTAAATACCGCGGATCTGTACATTTATCAGGTTTTGATTTAATAAGAAATATTATGTCTCACCATTTATTTAGACAAAACTGAATGAGGAAAGCATTTTCATTATTGAAACACAAATTCCCGAAAACATTTGAAGGTTCTTACGTAGATTGTAATTGAATAAGAGCATCCCGAAATATTGGAGTGCATGATTACCCTTTTGAAATTGTGTCTTTTACCCAATAAACTCGAAGTAATTTTGCACTGTATATAAATTAAGTCACTCCCATCACTTTATATGAATATTATCGAGGTCACCGCCGCCTAACTACCTCCACATCATAAACTGCTTGCATCACGGGGTGTATTTATTTATTTATACTTTATTCCACAAAAATAAAATTTTGTACAAAAGGTGGACTTAACGCCATATGGCGTTCTCTACCAGTCATGCCTTTGGGCTAAACAGAAATGATTGTGGGCGGTGCGACAAAGAGACAAAATTAATTATATACAAAAAAAAGTCCCAAATAAATACATTAATAATACATACATATACCAACATATACTATATATATATATATATATATATATATATATATATATATATATATATTGTAACGTTGTAGATAGATGTTATGGAGATGATTCCGATATATGAAGGAAGTGTGCACGGACGAGTGTATTTTGTTGAAAGTGACACCCGCGTTTGTGTCGTGTGCGTAAGCAAAAAGCAAGTATGTTGAAAAGTGGTTAGGCACTAGGCCATATTTTTAGAGTTCCCATAAGATTACATTAACTCAGCGCAACACAGTATAAGTTATATACATTACCTTGTTTAGTCGTACGTTTTTTCCGAAGAATAAGCTTTGAAGGAAACATGTTTCAGGTTTTTCCATCAAAAAGTGTAATGCATTGCCCATTCCATCGCATTAAAGGGTTCTCTATCTGAATGATGGATTAAATTCTATCTACATAGATGTTTCTGTTTATTTTCATTATTTTGTAGCGCCTGTTGTAGTCGGGCTTGCTGTAGTTGCATTTCACGCATGGTTTCCATCATGGTGGTTAGCATATGTCCCAATTGTGCATCTTGCGCCATCGTAGATTTATTTGCGTAAGTGAATAAAGGATAAAGGAATTTGTGAAGCGGTTTATCATCACGGTTTTAGGAACCTATGGAACATGGAAATAAGGTGTAAGGAACACTCAGGCCGATTTTCTTTCACTGAGGTTATGTTCACTTCACAATCTTTTCTTTTCACACTTCGTCGTTATACTCGTCTCCAATTTGTTATGTATGTTACTAGCGGTTTAGCAATGATAACACGATGTAATTGCACGCTAATTTCTTATGTTTCTATTATAAAGAATCAGACACGTAAAAGTACAAGTGGATGCGTAGATGAATGTACATAGAGAAGAGAGATTGCTGGCTGCGTTCCACTTCCTTAGTCCCGTAGTTATGCTGCGTTCCATACCTTGTACTTATGTCCGTGCGTAGGGCTTAATACACACATGTCCAATTTAATAAATCACATTTGACTAAGCTTAGCCATAAAGCAGTCATAAAAGGAGAAATTTCTCTCATAAAATGTGAGAATGAAGTGAAAAATGCAATCCACTCCACAATGCCGGGCAAACTCGTTTATCAAGATCTTGGGCAGTACCTACTGAAATTGCCTACCCAGCTCATTTAGCATTAAAAAACTTTACACGGAATACTACACTAACATTCTAAGTATATATATATATATCAATGCGTTTTGCTGCTGCTCGATATAAAATAAATATTTAATTAGACTTATCATCACCACAATTAGCCAAAGGACGTTCACTGCTGATCATAGGCCTCCCCTATGGTTTGACACAGCAACCAGTCTACACCCAGTGTGATCCTGCGATCTTTACAAGGTCGTTTGTCATAATAACTTGTTATTAAATGTAAGCTTATAAAACAGTGAATTCTGAGTTTCAATGTGAACAGTGCAATTGAATTTGCTTAACCTATTCTCCAAACTTTTCTGTCAAAGATATTAAGCACGTATTTGTGCTTCTAATTCTTTGAATTGAAGATATTATAGGTGGAAATCTCTACTATATATAAATAAGTTATATAACAAATACAATAAAACAAATTAATAAATCTATACTTAATATTATAAAGCTGAAGAGTTTGTTTGTTTGTTTGTTTGTTTTTTTGTTTGAACGCGCTAATCTCAAAAATTACTAGCCCGATTTGAAAAAATATTTTTACGTTGGATAGTCCATTTATCGAGGAAGGTTTTAAGCTATATAACATAAAGATACGACTCACAAGACCACAGCAGCAATGAAAAATGTTGCGAAAACGGGTGAAAGATATTCCTTTTGAGAGCTTCCGCTGCGTACGCTGCGGAAACCGCTAAAGTTACACAAAAATCATGTATGACAAGATTGTTCAGCATTAAGAGTTCTATAATAAAATCCGCGAGAGCATAAGTCTATCTTTTATGGTTGACTTACTACAACCTTTTTTATGTTAATAAATTTGTAAAAAAAATAATGCATCATTTTTAGAGGTGTATTATACACACAGGTGTTTATTCTTATCAAAATAAATACATTCATCATCACGAGCATTTTATTTAGAATAAAGTTGCCCTTTATATCATTTGATTCCAATGAATATCTTAGGAGCTATCACAGTTTTAACATAACTCCGCACCAAAATAATGTTCGCAGCTTAAGTACAACGTGCGCTTGCGCTAATTATATTATAAAGCTGAAGAGTTTGTTGGTTTGAACGCGCTTATTTCAGGAACTGCTGAACCGATTTGAAAAAATATTTCTGTGTTATCTAACACTATAAATAAGATAATAACAATAAATAAGCTATCTAGCTTATTTATTGAGAAAGGCTTTAGGATATAAAACATCAGGCTGTTACGGGAAGGGAGGGAGCAAACTCAAAACGCGCGGACGAAGTCGCGGGGGACCTCTAGTACATATAATATACGTACATATACTAGAACTATTTATATTATATCGATGATATGTTTTAATCATCAATTTGAACACTGTCAAAGTGTGATTTAATTGTTTAATTGTAGGGTTAATGAAATATGTACATTCGTGTTTCGTTACCAAGTGGATAGTTTAAATAATTTTAATATTGAACTGTTGATATTAAATTTCGTTATGCCAATACTGTAGTGGCTAGTTTAAAATGTCAACCTAATATGTTTATATTTTCAATGAGAATGGCGGTTCGAGCGGCGGGCATCCAAGGTGGCTAAATGGAATTCGAAAGTAGTACATGAAAATTTAAAAAAATATATTTCAAAACTAGGAAACTACTAAGATATGAGTTATATTGGAGAAATTTGCGTCATCAATCGCGATGTAAGCAGAGGTGCCGGGTGCAAGTTTAGCTGTCCTGTGGCGCACAGACCTTGCCGAAACTCAATGAGTGTAAAAGATATTTGTGCTACCTAATGAAAACCCTTTTTTTGAGACAACTGTTGATATAAAGTATAAAAAGAACATATAAGTTTAATTTATTGCTAATCCAAATGGACAATCCATTTGCATGCTAGTGTTCTTAGGACACAAGGTTCAAAAGTTGGTTTTATCTTATAATGACCATGATGTTGTGTGTGTGTGTGTGTCCAACTACGGATACACTCTACCGATTTGTTAATTTTTGAGATCATTTAATTAACCGATAATTTTGCAATATAACCCTTGTGAGTTTAATCCCAGACGTAAGGTACATACTCCACTCAATTTTAACAGAATTTTTCAGACTACAATATTTCACTGCTAAAGAAAGGGAAGTCACAGGGAATAGTTGTTGTTATGAATAAATTAAAAGCACACACAAGTTCAAATTTCTATTAACTCATTCATATTTGTAAGAAAGTACTGGCAACTCAAAAGTACTGACAAGTTGCCGTCTGTGGTTGCCAAAACGTAAACATTACCTTGCAATTTGTCCGACGGAAATAATTGTAAATCACTAGTTATTCAGCGCTATTACATCAACAAGTGACACCGAACATCTTGGGAAAAAGACGCTGTAAAGTTACAAGTAAATAAGCTTTTATTAACATGATTCATTTATATTCCATTTTTGAGGTTATAAGAAAGTGATTCATAAATATCATACGTCATTTGATGGAAGAAATACTGACAGCTAACAGATTTCATAGCACAGATTAAGAAGAACATCAAACGTCAAATACAAGTCAGTGTTGCCAGTAGAAATAAAATAATATGGAAGGACAATTCAAATTACTCTTCGACCAAATGAAGATAGAGATGGACAAGCAAACAAATATAATATTCGAAAAAATGGACGAGAAACTAGAACCATTAAAAAAGGAAAATCAAATTTTGAGGGATAAAATAGAAATATTAGAAAAGAAAATTGAGTATTTTGAAAAAGAAAAAAAGAGAAAAAACATCCTGTATTTCGGTTTGGATGAGAAAAGGAGTTCTTCTTCCGAGTTGCTCCAGAGGGTCCAAGAAATTTTTAAACAAGATCTAAAAATTACATTGGATGCTAGCGACGTCTCAAAAATCCACCGCATCGGTCCCGTCAAGGAGAATAAAATAAGACCGGTTCTTATTAGTTTTTCCAACAACTGGAAGAAAAACGAGATATTGAAAATGAAAAGGACCCTGAAAGATGGTTACATTACTGAAGATTTTCCTAAAGAAGTACTAGAAAAAAGGAGGGAATTAAAGCCGAAATTAATAGAAGAACGTAAAAAGGGAAATATTGCATACATTAAATATGATCAACTGGTAGTAAAAGAGGGAAACCAAATCAAAGAAAAAAGGAAAAGAGACCAATTAACTTCACCGGATAACCAGAATCAAGCCAAAAAGATTACAGTAACCAACAGTTCTATAATAAAGGAAAATAGAAAGAACGCATTCGATATGATGAGACCCAGGTCAAGCTCGATTCCTAATAGTCCAATCAACCCGAAGTAGCAACTAAACATTAGCAACCAGAGACAGAACAACCCTAATCCGGCTGGTCCCCGTGGGGTTGCACGACCACCACACCCCGAAAATATATCCCTACTTCAAAATAGGAAAAGCAGTAAGATTTACGTTGCAACGTTAAACGTTAAAACATTAATGTCGGACAACAGACTACAAGAATTAGAAGAAGCCATAACGCTTATAAATTGGGATGTTATAGGACTTTGTGAAGTAAGAAGGATAGGAGAAGAAATAAGAGAATATGAAAAATACATTTTTTATTCTTATGGTGAACATAAAGGTATATTTGGAATGGGATTCTTAGTAAAAAAACATTTAAAAGATAAAATAATTAGCTTTCAAGGAATATCAGATAGAATTGCCGTACTCAACATTAAATTAATAGAATCTAAACAATCATGGTCGATTATTCAAGTACATGCACCCACGGAACAAGATACAAAATCAGCGAAAGATAAATTCTACGAAAATATGTCCGAGTTGATGCAAAACAAAAACATAATTATCATGGGAGATTTTAACGCCAAGGTTGGCAGAAAATCTAACAAAGATGAATTTGTCTTAGGAGTGTACAGTAGTGGTGACAGAAATGACAACGGACAAAGACTAATAGATTTTTCTTTTGCTCACAATTTCAAAATTATGAACAGCTTTTTCAAGAAACGAAAATCGAGAAAGTGGACATGGTTAGCACCGAATGGCATACATAGAAATGAAATTGATTTTATACTTACAAGAGATAAACATATATTAAATGATATTGAAGTAATAAATAAACTAAATTTTAACACAGATCATAGAATGGTAAGAGGAGTTATACAAAATAAAAACAACAAATCAAGAAAACATATCATACATTCAACTATGAAAAAAATTATAACATCACCGATACCACAAAATATTCTGAATGATCTAGAGACAACATTTAATAGGATGGAAGATATTGGCACACTTCAGGAGAAATATATTTTTTTGGAAAAACAACTTATAAATATAAACAAATCCAGTACAAAAAAAGTAAAGAAAAATAAGTTAGGAGAAGAAACATTAAAATTGATGGAGGAAAGAAATAGAATGCTAGACAGACGAAAAGATAACAAACAAAACATCGCAAGTATTAGTAAGAAAATCCAAGAAACGATAAGAAAACATAAAAAAGCAGAATGACTGGACATTTTGAAAGAACAAATAGAGAAAACAGGTGGAATTAAAAGAGGTCTAAAACAGTTAAAAGAATATACACAATGGATACCCCACATAAAAACTAAAAATAAAAACCAAACCGAGAAAATTACGACAAAGAGACTATCAATAGCAAAAGTAGCAACGGATTTCTACAAAAACTTATACACGGATACAGACAGAACAACGCTAGAAGAAGAAAATAGGAAACCTAACGACGAAGAAGAAATACCTTGTATACTAGAATCTGAGGTCACAAAGGCGATTAAATCTCAAAAAAGTGGAAAAGCTCCTGGTGATGATAAAATATCTAACGAACTACTAAAACAGTCTCTACCCGCTATAGCCAAATATGTGACCCATCTTTTTAATGAAATAATAACAACTGAAAAAATACCAATTCAATGGACAAAATCAAGCATCGTCCTTCTACACAAAAAAGGTGATAAAAATGAAATAAATAATTACAGACCTATAAGCCTTATGACCAATTTGTACAAAGTATTTTCTAAAATAATACTTGGGCGAATACTGAAGCACTTGGAAGAAAATCAACCTAGGGAACAAGCTGGGTTTCGCGCTGACTATTCTACTATTGACCATATTCATGTTGTAAAGCAAGTGATTGAAAAGCTCAATGAATATGGGCAACTGTATTATATGGCATTCATCGATTATAATAAGGCATTTGATTCACTGAGTCATACGTATATGTGGCAAACGCTAGAAAACCAAGGAGTAGAAGGTAAATACATAAATATCATAAAGAAAATTTACAAAAACACCAAAGCAACAGTCCAACTTGAATTTAGAGTTCAAAAAGGCGTTAGGCAAGGCGATCCACTTTCCCCAAAACTCTTTACAGCAGTGTTGGAAAACGTATTCAGAAACTTAGACTGGGGACATTTTGGAATCAATATTAACGGATTGAACCTAAATCATTTAAGATTTGCCGACGACATAGTAATTTTCGCTCAGGAATCAAGCATACTCCAAACTATGTTACAACAATTAGATGTTGAAAGCAGGAAAGCAGGTTTAACAATGAACCCAACGAAGACTAAAGCAATGACGAATGCCGTAAAAGAAAATATAACAATAGGACAGGAAAGTATTGAATATGTAGATGAATATATTTATTTAGGACAACTAATTTCAATAAAAGACCAGTATTCTAAAGAAATAGATAGAAGAATATGCAACACTTGGAAACGGTACTGGTCTCTAAAAGAAATAGTTAAAAATGAAACGATTCCCATGGTAAATAAAAGCAAATTATATAATACATGTATTCTACCATGTCTTACTTATGGATGTCAAACTTGGCCAGCGACGAGCAAAAACAACCAAAAACTAAGAGTTTGTCAGCGCAGCATGGAAAGAAGCATGCTGAACATAAAACTACGGGATCGATGGGCAAACACAAAAATAAGAAGAATAACGAAAGTCAGCGACGTGCTCCAAAAAATAAGAAAACTTAAATGGAAATGGACTGGGCATATAATGAGGACTAAGATAGAAAAATGAACTAAGGATGTCATGGAGTGGTATCCGAGGAACGGGCAACGAAAACGAGGAGGTCAAGTCAAAAGATGGGAGGACGATTTGCCAAAAGGTTGGAGAAGGTCTGCCCAAGATAGAGAGACATGGAAACAATTGGGGGAGGCCTATGTCGACAGACAACCTGACCAGAACGCTTAGTGCTAATTTTTAATATTTTTAATGTATAATTAGGTTTAAATTTATACTGTTTTATAAGAATAGCATGTAAGATGGTCAGAGAATAAAGGCTTTTATTATTATTATTACTGGCAACTCCATTAAAAAATCCATGTATCTAATACACGTAAAAATATATTTCGCTTGAGTAATGTTTGGCGTCACAAAATACTTAACACATACGAGAAACATGACGATAGGTATACCAAATGTTATGTGTATTAAAAACACATGTATTTACAAATCAACGTATTTTTAATAATTGCAGACAGAAATCCTCGCAGTTTTTGTTACACAAGGAGTGGCATTATTGAAAAATAATAATATTTAAAATTGAATTTGCAAATCTCGGTTTCAGTACTTCACAAATTCGCCTGCATTTCCCACTAACGAGGTTGTAGATCAAACATGGCTCGTAACTGCGCATATTCATTAGACCTAAAGTTACAAATTTGTGTGACATCCCCTATTGGGTGGTCGCAATCATCATTGACATTAATATTCAATTGCTAATCCAACTCGATCCATTTAATTAGTGGTTACTGTAGCTATAAATTAAAGTTTAACGGCTATGAATTTATACATACATAAGCTATCCAATTTTCATTTCCAAATGCAGTGTATTTTGTGAATTAAATATTTTTGTAGTTACAAGCAATGTAATAGTGCGTTTAAGTTTAATAGCATTTTGTCAGCATTAAAAAAACTGCAGACTTTTCGTTCATAGTCGAATTAAAAACCCACAATCCCAAAATACAATTCTAATGTTCATCCAATCACATGCGATTTATATAGTATATTAGCGGACCCAGCAAACTTTGTTTCACCCCCATTCTAATCTCGCCCGCCCAGTCCCGTAATTTAAAATTTTAAGCGGTCTCAGAGTATCTTAAAAAAATATATGATGGGTATGAAAAATAGATGTTGACCAATTCTTAGACCTACTCAATATGCTCACGAAATTTCATAAGAATCGGTCAAGCCGTTTTGGAGGAGTACGGGAACTAACATTGTGACACGAAACTTCAATATATACGATAATGAAATTATGTTGATTTAAATTCCCTAAGCGATGCCGTTATACGTTACTTCGTTGAGTTAAGGGTTCAATCACTCTCATTATGGCGTGTAAATTTCTTTGTTAGAATTTCGAAGGAAAATCAGTTGAAATACAAAGGTTAATAATTAAAAAACTAAATCTCAATCTTGTTACTATTCCGTCCGTCTATATAAGGCGTGAAATACGCATGCGGCACAGCTAATGCAATTTTTATTACCCAAATAATTTAAAATACGTGCAAGGGCATTAGCTGTGCCGCATGCGTATTCCGGGCGGTGCATCATCCATTTGCCTGAACTAATAACCACGCGGTAACGGTTCGCCTGCGCTGGCGTCGCTTAGCGGAAATTTAAAGCGAAACAATTTCATTTAATTCAACTTAATTCCGCAAAGTAACGTCTGATTC
Organism: Pyrausta purpuralis; assembly: GCA_963924145.1. Classification (NCBI taxonomy): domain Eukaryota; kingdom Metazoa; phylum Arthropoda; class Insecta; order Lepidoptera; family Crambidae; genus Pyrausta; species Pyrausta purpuralis. Next base: position 11,163,119 of record OZ001650.1, read on the forward strand.
CACTTATCAACATGCGATATTTTTTAAACTATCTTAATATACCCACTGAATTCACCTGACATTTTCTTAAGTATTCTGAATCAAGGCATCGGCTAGTGACTAGTTATTTAATAAGATAGGTCTACAGTTCTCGCTGAAAAGTACGGAACTAATCATGTCGGGAGAAGAAACGAAAATTTTGAGAAAAATTATTTTAATTTTAATTATTATTTGACTTTGATTATTAACTTTTGACTGAACCTTAGCTCATATACTAGTTTTTTTCGGCCGTGGCCGATAGCTGTAAGTGGACAGTGCAGCATATGTTGCTATTCACTATGATAGATGGCAAAATCTGCGTTTGACCGACAATAAGTCTGCAATGAGATGCCTTTTGTGTAATGAAACCTCTTTTTTTTATTTTCATGCTGACCAAATCTATTGTAAATGAATTAGCCATTACATTTGGTCTGAGTGCTCTTCATTGTTGGATAAAGTTTTTCGAATGTTGTCTACATATAGCTGACAAATTAACGACACAGGAATGGAGCCAAACACGTGAAACTACGACAATAATTGAGGACAGAAAAAGATCTATCCAACGCGAATTCAGAAAAGTTACTGGATTACTTGTCAATTTGCCCAAAGCTGGATATGGAAATCCGAATGTTAGAAATTTACCCAAACGCTTTTTTTTTCAACCATGAACAGTCTTCTCAAATAACAGATGCAAACCAAGAGTTTAGTAAGAGGTTTAGTATAATTTAAAAGACAGTAGCCAGTGGGCACAAGATAAATGTTGAATTATATAAAGTTACTGAACTGAGACTGCTTATTTGTATGCCCGCCTGTACTCTTGATATAATATGCGTACAACTGTTCATGAGGGGTTGTTAATATTCAATGCTGGAATGTTTATAAGTCATTTAAGTGAAAAGGCTCTTGAGGCGAGAAATAAAGATTTTTAAAAGTTTAGAGAATTCAACGCACGCAAAACCTCAAGGAAAGACACCCTTACGGACGTTTTTAATTTGTTTTAATATCATCGGACCCAGTCATTTCTTGCTCAAGAGTTGTTAGGAAATATAAAACTGTCCTTCCTATTAAGGTTTTGGCAATGATTTTACCCGGATAAACGGTCCGAAGACCGTTTATAAACGCTGAAATTATTATTAAAACAAAGTTAAAATTAAAATGAATTTTATTTGTTATTTGAGAGTATATGGCAAATATTTGATTAAATGTCCTTAAAATTCAATTATTTGGATATTACTTAACACTTAAATAAAATAGTTTCAGTCAAAAAATGTAGGTAAATAATATTTGCCAAACGCTCTATAGTACAGAATCTACCGTGCGTCGCCATCTCGTGAGGTTCCGGATTCGATTCCCGGTCGGGTCAATGTTTAAACCGATCTTCTCTATATTGTCTCGGGTCTGGGTGTTGTAGTACCACCGTTGTGTCTGATTTTCATAACACAAGTGCATTGGCTACTTACTTTGGGATCAGAACAATGTATGTGATTGGTGTCCAATATTTATATTTCAATATTTGGTGTCGAATATTTATTTACGTATTTACGGAACACGCACTCGTTACTATTGAAGAAAATTCCTTAGTTTGAAAAAAAAACAAATGGTGTGTTGAGTTGTGTGGCGCACATTTATTTAATAAACCTAATTATGTGCAAGCTTTCGGCTGTAGCAACCTTATTTGTAAAGTTCAAGCTAACAACTATAGAACATGTCATGCATGAAAAGTACGACGAAAGTTTGAGTGGAATCATAAATGTGTTAGCTCAACTCAACTTTTAACCATAAGGTATTTGACAGCGCCAAACATGAAGCCACTGCTTTTGCTGATAAGTTTGATTAGCAAGCAGCATAATAATATACATACCTGTCAATCAAAAAGTTGTACAGCATCTAACATTTATTTTTTGTGATTGTAAACATTGATAAATATTTTATAGACATTCGATTATCCACAACTAGCACCCACCACACCGTCCGCGTTATTCTGTCCAACACAATTTCAAGGGATTTCAAGGCGTTGCCGCTCCGAGGTCTCAGTTTCCATTCCCGATCGGGTCAATGTAGAAATTAGAACTTTCCACCTGCATTGTAAATTACCCAGACTCGAGCTGGGTATTGTGCTTGGATGAATTAACCACTGGATGTGAAACGCAACAGCGAATGTATGAAAACATCATCAACTAATTTCTGCGGTGCGGGGTAGCTTGTCGTGTCAATTATTGACATTTAGTGCATAAAAGTGTCGATATTTTTTTATCAATATGTGTTGGACGAATGAATGAACAAATCTTTTGTAAAATGATATTTGTTTTTTATCATCAAAACAATAAATAACATCATGGGCATGTAATGCACAAACCAAAAAATGAACAATTGAAACATAGAACGTCGTTTTATATGAACGGTCTGGCAAGTAAAGCTAACTAGAACTTCCTAAGACATTTTGAAACAGCCCGTAAGTACACACAACCTAGCACCATTATAATGCTCCCATGGAATAAAAAAAGTAAATTCTTGGGGTTGGAGTTAAATCAGTTACATATTCGGTGATGTTTTGTGGGGATCTATTTTGCCTCTCTTCTACGGACTTTATCTTAAGTATCTTCGGACGGCTTCTACCCACTTTATTTTTCTTAGTAGATCGACAGGAAAGGGTGTATTGTCATATAATATGAAATATATTTTTTTAAAGCTAACTATTGTATTTTTTAAGATTACCTTAATCTACTCTCGAGTAAAACATTCTACAGATATATTGATTTAAGCTTACATGGTCATTAACATTAGAATTGATTGTAACGGGATTGCTACCATGTATCATGCAAGTGCTATTGCAACAGTGCCGAAATATCGGAAACTCAAAAATAATAAGGTACATGGTAGCAATCCCGTAACAATCAATTCTAACATTCTACAGATTTATATTTTTTTCTGAAAAGTACAATATTTATATATAAAAAAAGTTTATCAATATGATTTATCGACATTTGTCAAGCACAATTAAAACTAAACTAACAAGGGAACGAATGATGAAAGTACGACAATCCTACCGTATAAAGTATAAGTTATCTTATTTATTTTGTAGTAACTGACCACCAATTTTTAAAATGACAGTGTAACTGTTCTCTTGGACAACACATTTCACTATTTTCAAGAAAAATATACAGCTATATTGGGGTAAAAAGTTACTTACAGATGAAAATAAATATTTTTTGTTTCACCGCTATAATTTTACACAAAAATACGGCACATTTACTCATTTTTTCCGATAATGTTTCTCACTGAGCTCTATAACCGTACATACAAGACGTCACCTGTAAGTGAGGCCAAAAAGCCCGCTTCCTTACCAAGGGGGCGCTAGCGAAATTGCCTGTCATTGCGTGTCCAGTGGTGTAATCGTCCAAGGTATTGTGGTATCAACGTGTTTCTTACTTTGAAACAAAAGCAATGTATGTGATTGATATCCAATATTTATTTATACATATTTAAAAGCGATACGCCTCGACAAAAGCCACGCTTCGTTGTGTGCGTGCGAGCGCTAGTATGTGCGTCACACCGCGCGATATATTTCACCGTTTATGGTCTGTTAACGAAAAAAGTACTTATTTATTTTAAAAAGACTAACTTAATACCTCAAAAACGCGTATTTTCCAGGTATAGTGTTTTCGACAAAAAATATTCGTACACTTTGGAGCCACTTAGATTCAGCCCTCCGCAGTCTGTATACAATTTCTCCTCCAGACATTCACAACTAAAGACTATTTATAGGATTCAATATAAAATTAACCTCACGGTGCGCAAGAAAGAATAACGGTGTATTCCGAATATGAATATGAATATGAATAATTTGAGGGTATCTATCATAATACAGAATTTCTAGATATCGAATTTCATTCACAGAAAACTATTCAATGAATGTTAATATTTTTTTTTCTTGATTAATTGAACAGTTCATATACGTCGTTTTATAACATCGAATAAAAGTTCACCAAAAAAAATGATTCGCAACTGTTTTGTTAAACAGAATAACGATATATCAAACTAATATTTCATAGAATTATTAATTTATCGATATAACCTTTCATAAAAACTTGTTTCAATGTGTAACGGTTCCCATATATTTTTGCATACGCATGCAAGTAAGAAGGCATGCGCATGTATGCGAATGTAAGTAAGAAGGCATACATGCATGCATAATTGCATGCAAGTAAGCAAGCCGGCATGCATTAATGCATGCATGCAAGCATACAGGCATGCAACAGGCAAGCAGGCATGCAAACAAGCAGCATGCATTAGGGTTTCCTCGTCTCCGTCGCTGTGGGAATAGCAGCCTCGTCGCCCTTGCGTAACAAGGCGCAGTCACCCAGTCAGTCAGTTGTTACAGCGGGCGGAGGCTGCTCTCCCTCTGCGCCCCCGGCTGCCGAATTACACTCTAGTATCGGGCAGACTAGTACCACGGCGAGGAGACCACAGCGAGTCACAGATTATTTTTTAGATCAATATTTATTACATATTTATATCAGTTATGCTTTAAATTGCCTATTAATAAAGTATGCAATATAATATTAGTAACAAATTCGTTTGGAAATACGGACTTTAGTAAAGTAAAATTCGATGTTTCAAGAATTCTGCATATTGAGACTTACGTGGAAATAAAATTATGGGTAAAAAATACGTAATTTATGAAAAGAAGTAACGATGAAGTAAGTTTGTAGATAATAAGCATTCGACCGAATGAAATTGTGATGTAACAAGATTCTAGAATTTGTTGAATATTATTTGAAACATCTGCGAATTCGTTGGGGAATGGAAATCGATGAAAAAAATTGCGATTAAGTGATGGGTTCTCGTAATTTGAAGATATCACTATTTACTTAATCTTCATACATACTCTAAAGTATAATTTTGATTGTGTTGCGATACTTCATATTACGACCACTCACAACGGTCTTATTAAGGAACTCGGTAAAAACAGTTTATTTTTGCAGTAAAACTCCACCACTATTTTTGACTACTTTTCCAGAATTGGAACACAACACATAGTATGAGTTGCACAATTGATGGTGTCCACCCAGGCTTCACACAATCGCTCAACGCACATCCAAACACACTAACTTTCATACGGCTAAAGTTAAAACGAGATTACATGTTTTTTTTTAAATTATTTATAAGGTCCATCAACAATAATTACAATAATGCCATCGTATAACTTTTGCATGCTTTGTTTTCTAATGACGGTGTCTAGTAATAACTAAACGGCAAAAGAATATAAATCAGTGTAAAGAATACAAATATTTATTTTGCACAATTCATTATATAAGAAAAAAAAAACTAAATCTGTACTAATAAATAATTACACTAGGACGGATGCTACGGTTTTGAATTTAGCTAGGGGCATTGAGTGCACATCCAATGATCCGCTTAGCTTATTGTAGAGTTTACCTATTGTACAGACTGGTGAACTCCTTCCCAGAACGGTTCTACGGAACGGTAGAGAAAGTGGCTCAATCGGTCGGCGAGGCATTCGATGGGGAACTCTGAAGTGAAACATACGTAACAATTGAGGGCAACGTAATCTACACCGAATGATTTTATGAAAAAAGGAAAGATCAATTAGGTCTCTACGTTTATTTAGGGTAGAGATCTTAATAAAGCTTAGAAAGTCTTCATACGATAAGCGCTTTTTACTCCTGAAGTGGAAAAATACTGAGTACCTGACTAGCCGGTTTTGAAAAACACACTGACGGCGAGTACCCCGACCACCGAACACGCCCCGAGCTTGGACCTTTCAGGTCTGGCGGAGGCCATATCAACCATCGCCGACACTGCAACGGTGTCGGAATGGACCGTTGTCGCTCGGAAGTGCCCCTGCAAAGGGAACGCCAAATTGGCGACAACTGCCAGCAGCCGTAGGCAAGAAGGCCGACCCGACCGCAACCGCCACACCGGCCGTGCTACAGAGGGGACCCGAAAGCCCAAAGCTGCAACGACAAACCGAGGGATGGTGGGTCAACCCCAACGTGAACACCCCACCGCGTGTGCGTCGGGAGTGACCCATCAGCCCGCAGAGTTGCGGCCCACTGATCGACACACCAACCAAGGGCTGGAAAGCCGAACGGAACGCGTTCCCCCTCGGGGGCACGCGGGAAGTAAAGCGGACCAGCCTAGTACCAACCAAACTCAGACGCCGGCCACTGCGGCTACAACGCTCAGCAAGCCCGTGCCTTCCACTTTCGCGGGGGTGACCTCCGCGGAGGCAGGACGGCATGGAACGGCATCACCACTACCACCTACAACCACAAAACCAACAAGACCACCCAAACTACGCCAGCGAAAACGGAAGCCGAAGAGTAGCCGCGGCCGTAGGTTGGAGGCGGAGGCTCCCGCTGTTCCCGCAGCGAGCAACCTGGGGTCGGGAATAGTCCGGACGACCGCTCTTCTCCGAAGCGAGCTCGTCTAGACGATACTCGGTACCCAAGGGGGGAATCCAAACGTACAAAAACCAACAGGCGAGCAGAGAGCTCCGCAGATGCGAGTCAATCGCACCTGAGGGTAGCGGTCATCACCGTCCCGCCGCGCGACCTCTCGCAGGAACAGGCACTGCAGCTTAGGGAGGCTATCGATGATAGAATCCTTCAAGCTGTTCTGTCTCCACCGTCCCCGGGTGCGCAGGCTCCATCATTTCGCGGGTGCCCCTTTCTTTTGGATGGGGTGCTGGCAATATGGTGTGAGAACGCGAACGCCCTTAACTGGCTGGAGAGAGCGGTCAGAAACATTCCGTCACCAATACCACATACAACTCTGACTGTCATTAGGCAGTCAGACATGAAAAAGAGGCTCAAGGCTGGGCTTTTACTACACACCCGCATCACCGACTCCAGCACGCTACAGAGAGTCCTCAGTGCCCAGAACCCGTGGTACAGAGTCGACTCCTGGCTGCTGTACGATATGACGGACGACGACAAACCAGGCGAACCAGGGTCCAATGAGAAGGTAGTCCACCTCATACTGGGGATCCCGGAAGACCAGCGGCATACCATCCTGGATCGGGAACGTCGCATTGCCGACATGTCGGGAAGCGGATATATTCGCTTCTTCGCTCATGAAGAGACATCCGACCCGGCCGAACCCAGCACTTCAAGACCCAGCAAGACACCAGGACCATCAACAGCCGCTCCTCAACCGAGTCCGAGCTGGCTCGATATGATGAGTTCGCCTGCAGAGAGCGCGGGGGATACGAGCGACGAAGATGGCGTCCTCTGTAGCCCCACCCCTTAGCCTCAAAGCCCTGCAGACCAACCTCCAGCACAAACAGATCGCGACGGCCACACTACGCAGAGTGCTGGAGGTAAATAACAAGATCGTCGCGCTGATCCAAGAACCTTGGATCAGGAACAACGCCATATGCGGTCTCAACAACATCAGTGGTGAGATATGTATTACTCAAAACACCGGTAGAAAAAACCTAGAACCTGTAGAATGCCTAAAACCAAAAATACCACCTTGCTTAACCAATTCTGTTCCAGAGATCTAACAGCAGTAAAAGTCCTTGTAGACAACCAAATTACCCTGGTCCTGGCCTCGGTGTACATGCCGAACGAAGGCGATGTTCCAGCCAGAGAACTAGCTGAGCTGGTACTGCACTGTGAAGCCATGGACTGGGAGCTGGTCATCGCTGTGGACTGCAACGCGCATCATCCTCTGTGGGGAAGTAAGGACTCCAACAGAAGGGGTGAGCTGTAAACAGAATACCTACTACAAACTAACCTCAACATCATTAACAAGGGCACGAAACAAACTTTTGTGACCTCTAGGTGCCAAAATACCATAGCCATCATTCTAGCAACACACAAGGCAGCAGACCTCGTCGACAGATCGCATGTATCTAATGAACCATCGTTCGCAGACCACAGGCGTGTATTCTTTCAATTAAACCTTAATAATAAATAATAAATAATAAATAAATAAATAAATAAATAAATAAATATAAATATAATAAATAAAAAGGATATTTATTTATTTATTTATTTATATTTATTTCAATTAAACCTTAAACTAACAGACCCTGTCCCATACAGCAATCCTCGGAGGACAGACGATGAAACAATATTGCAACATACTAACAAAGACACTTAACGATTCTGAAACACTCGATGTAACCCTTAACACTAATAACATAGAACATACCGTGCAATCCCTAACAGCCACCCTCCTTAACAGCTATGAACAAACCTGCCCCACCGCTACACCGAAAACTCGGGCAACACTCAATGGTGGGGACCAGAACTTGAAAGGCTAAGGAAGGCTCTCAGGACACTGTTTAACCGAGCAAAAAACACCCGCACCGCCGAGGACTGGGCGAAATACAAAACAGCACAAAAACACTACAAGAAATGTATTAGGTTCCGGAGAACGGAGGCCTGGCACAACTTCTGTAGTAGTATAGACTCAACCAACCAAGCCGCGAGAGTTAAGAAAATACCGTCTAAAGGGGATCTCAACCTCCTAGGTTCTCCTAAAAATGATGACGGTACGTTTACAAACTCAGACCAAGAAACCTGCAAGGTTTTACTTGAAAACCACTTCCCAGGCTGTCAAATCACGCCAGATCTATAATGGCCAGACGAAATCCGGGTGACACCGACATCACAGGAATGGGAAGTTGCAACCAAAATCGTGACAACAGATAAAATCAGATGGGCCCTAAAAAGCTTCCAACCATTCAAATCAGCGGGCTTAGATGGAATTTTCCCAGCCCTGCTACAATGGAACTCTCAAGAAATCACCACCCACCTACTACCAATACACAAAGCATGTATAGCGTTCAAATACATACCAAAGCAATGGAGAGAAGCAAAGATAGTCTTCCTACCTAAGCCCGGAAAGGGAGACTATAGGTTGGCCAAATCATTCAAGCCAATCAGCCTGACTTCTTTTCTCCTAAAAACATTATAAAAGACTAATAGACAGATACCTAAGAGATAAGTTTTTAAGAAACAAAACACTTCACCCACAACAGCATGCATACAGGAAAGGCAGATCAACAGAATCAGCATAACATACTCATGTGCACAAAATAGAATCGGCATGAACAACAAATCATCAACACTTGCCGCGTTCATAGACATAGAAGGGGCTTTTGACAAAACTATGCACAACAGCTATTAACCTAGCCGTAAGAAAACTAAGGGTAGAACCAGTAATAACAAAATGGATAAACGAGCTGGTCAGTAAAAGGGCAGGCCAAATAACCACACAAACCACCACACGTGCAACAGTAGTCAGGGGATGCCCACAAGGTGGCATCCTCTCTCCACTTCTATGGAACATACTAGTAGACAGCCTCCTGAGTAGGCTAAATGAAAGAGGATACACTACTATTGGTTACGCTCTTCAGATAGTGGAAAAACGGTGTAACGAGCACGAGTTCTCAGTAAACCCCAAAAAGACAGAACTAGTCCTTTTCACCAACAAAAGGAAATTACCTGAACTAAAGCTACGAATACTGTTTTACACCGAATTGGTTCTCTCTTTACAAGTGAAATATCTGGGCATCACCCTAGACAGCAAACTGAACTGGAGTAGCCATATCGATGATGAAATGCAGTAGGCCTGTATAGCTTTTTATCAATGCAAGCGACTAGTCGGCAAAAGATGGGGTCTAAATCCAAAGATTAAATTATGGCTGCGGTTATTAGGCCTTCTCTTACCTATGGATCAGTTGTATGGTGGCCCAGAACGCAACTGTCCACAATCAAATCAAAACTTTAAAGCCTACAACGTTTAGCAAGCATCGCAGCCACAGGTTGCATGAAAACCACTCCATCAGCCGCACTAGAGTTTCTCGTGAATCTAAAACCGCTGCATCTAGTAATTCAGGAAGAAGCAAAGGCAGCTGCCCTACGACTAAGGGCAAACGGACTATGGAAACAAAACATAGTGACCACACATTCAAAAATCCTAGATGGGCCTCTGAAAGGAAGACCACTTTTAGACGCACCCATGGATAGAATACCATGCCAACATATATTTGATAGAAAGTACAACATCCAACTCACGGAAGAGCCTAGTGACAGATCAGGCACAAAAGAGGTTCGTATATACACAGACGGCTCCAAAACCTCTAAGGGTACAGGAGATAGTGTGTTCACAAATGACCTTAACATTACAATATCAACAACTTTAGACAAGCTGAGCACTATCTTCCAAGCAGAATGTATCAGCATCACTTGGGCAGCACAGGCAGTTGCAGCCAAAGACGTCAAAGACATACAAGACATTAAAATCGTCTCAGACAGCGCACCGGTGGTTCAAGCCCTAAAAAACATCAGCATAACATCTGTCCTTATTTTGGAGTGTCATAAAGCACTACAATCCATAGCAAACACAAATGAGAAAACTCTGCAATGGATCAAAGAACACAGTCACTCACTAGGTAACGACGCAGCTTACGTACTAGCCAATAGGGAATCAGAAACGACAGTATATGGACCGGAACCTTTGCTGCCCTTACCGCTGGCCCAAATAAGAACTTGGCTACGTGAAGAAACTAAAGCAGCACACCAAGATGAATGGAGAAATGGCATTGGTTGCAGGCAAACTAAGAAGGCTGTTCCAGTAGCATCGAAAAGGCTTGCCCGCAACCTCATCCGATTACCAAGAGACAAACTACGCTTAGCCATAGGCACCATAAACTGGTCATAGTCTCATAAACAAACACCTTTTCACAATAGGTGTCACAGACAGCCCCCTATGCAGATGGTGCATAGGAGCAGAAGAAACACCACATCATGTGCTCATGGAGTGCACAAGTGTGGCAGAACAACGGGCAAATATTCTCAAATCCCCAGCTACTTTCCCGGCGGCCTTTTGTAATCTGAATAGGTTGCTAGCCTTCTGGGAAAGCCTGGGTTGGTTAGAATAAAAAGGAGGGACATACGCACAATGGCCTAATCATAAGGCTAAGTGCGGAAAATACCCCAGCCAAAACTAACTATCTAACTAGCCGTTTTTGAATGCGCTCAATTCACAAAATATGAGTGGGGTAGTGGGGGTGCCAGACTACACTCCCGTACTCGAGGACTGACTTCACCAGACTATTGAACAGTTTTATTTTAGAAGAAGACCGCCTGAAAGCTCTGCCATTCCTTATTATAAACCTTAGCATCTTAGAAGCCCTACTAACTATACTATCGATGTGGGGTACATTAGTCATTTAACTATCTAGCAGTATCCCCAGATCTTGTACCACAGTTGTTTCTTCTAGTCTAATATTTTGTATACTGTAAGCTGATAGAACTGGGTTCAATTCTCTAGTAAACTTTATGTGAACACACTTTTTCACATTCAGCTCCATTCGATTTTGATGGCACCACTCAACAAGAGCGTCGAGGTCACTTTGCAGTAGTGTGGCATCGTTCCATGATTCAATGACCCTCCATATTTTTAGATCATCAGCAAACATAAGAGGGAAAGAATGTCTTAACCCAGTAATGCCCAGTTTCTTTTTTTAATATTTTTTTGGATTTGTTGCAATCAGACGACTTAAATTAACATCTTTAAATAGGAAAACAAGTTGTTTTTAAAAAAAATGTTTATTTTGAAAAAAAACACACGTGTCCATATGGACACGCTAAGCGTTAAGGTGTGCAAATTAAATGGAATCTTCACTTATATAAAAAACAAACAGTAACAAGAAAAACAAGAACAAACTTAGTTGTTTTTGTGGTAATCTTTAAAAAATTCGACGCAAAGGCCAACATTTGCATTACGTTTGTTAGCAACTGGATTGTATCCACTTTGTATCAAAATTGCTATAAAACATCTCATCTCATCAGCTGTTATTTTAGGATCCGGGCAATTTTTCCATAAAGCGTAACTAATTGTTAGATTGCGAAACCAACATATTCACTATTATCATCATCAATTCTTAGCTCAAATATTTCAATTGCAGACAAATTTTGCATTGATATCTTGCTCTGGAAACGGCCCTAAAAAAGGTTCTAAATCCCCGTAAACCCAAGTTTCTTTTTTTAAATTTGGTTCTGTGTTCAAACTATCCTTTTGATAAGGAACCTCAGCATCAGCCAATATCTGTCTGGAAATTAAAATTTTCGATACGTCCACCAGCATCTTCATCTCCAGAATTTTCATCAGTCAATACAGAAGGTTCTGGAGAAGCAACATATATTGCATCAGGGATTGGACTTCTTTTTTCACATTCTTCATCACTGCTTTCTTCAAACGCATTCAAAATATCATTCAATGTTCTTTGGTTTTTGAATATTCCATATTCCATGTACCTGGTAACAAGTAAGCGCAAAGCAATGTCAGTGCTCATGCAAGCGCTTAGCGTGTCCATATGGACACATGGACAAATTTGTTGTAAAACTCAATCGAAACAAAGTTTTTACCTAGGTTATAATTTCAAACATCAGACAACACCATTGACCATAATCCTATGCAAAAAGCAGTTAGCGTATTAAATAGTTTATAAGAAAAAATACTTACTTTTCACTGCCATCCATGTTTTTTCCAAATATTAAAATCAAACTGAAATTACAACCTTATTTTGTACAAAACACTCACGAACGCTAAAAAGGAATGTCATTTGATACTGTGACAGTAGAAACATACTGTTACCGTATTAAAAAAAGAGTTAGGGCGACCACAGTCACCATCTTTATTTTCTACTGATTGCGTGTCCATTTGGACACGCTAGGCATTACTGGGTTAAATAGTTGGGAAGATCATTAACGAAGATATTGAAAAGAAAAGGGTCAAGATGGGATCCCTGTGGAATACCAGTACTGATATTGTACGCATCTGAGCGATAGCCGTACACCACTACATAGAGAGAACGCCCAGATAGGTATGATTCAATCCAACTCAGAACAGGTGCTCCTACTCTATATGCAGAAAGTTTCTTTACAAGTAGGCAGTGGTCAACTCTATCGAAGTCTTGACTGAAGTCAGTGTAGAGCGCATTGACCTGTAAGTTATTGTCTACACGGTCTATTATACTCTCCACATAAGTAGCCAGATTAGTATCAGTAGACCTACCCTTAGTAAATCATGTTGATTTTCGATCAAGTATTTATCAAAATAGTTTTCGAGAGTCGGGCAAATCAAAGACTCAAACACCTTTGCTAATTATGGTAATATGGCAATGGATCTATAGGTTCTAATGAGTTGAGCGTCATTGGATTTGAAAATTGGAACTACCTTTGAAAGTTTCCATGTAGATGGAAAAATACTCGTAGTCAGTGAGTAGTTAAAAATAATGTACAGTGGCTCTACTAAGTTTGGTGCACAACGAGAGAGAAATAGTGGTGGAATTTCATCACATCCAGCCCCTTTAGTCACGTTCAGGCTGATCAACTTACTGAAGATTTCTTTTTGGGATAGATTGATATAATTAAAATAGTCACTGCTTTCCCGAAACACACTGAAAAAACCTGAATCTATCTCAGCGCTGTCAAAGTGTTAGCAAGCGAAATAAAATTTGGTCCAGAGGATTTTTATACTTTTAATATCTCTGACGATATTGATTTTTCTCTTGCAACCGGTTGATCAAGTCCTTACTTAACCACGGAGGATACTTGTTTATACCTCCAAAAACAGCTCTAGCATAGCGCGCATGTTACGTATTGTATCTCTCAAAATAACATCTTAAATTACAGCATAATGTGCTATGTAAAACTTAGAATAAGCAATCAAAAAATTCAATGTATAAGCTATATAAATGTTAAGTTTCATCAAAACCACTGAGTGATTAAGCGTGAAGGAATAAAAAAATATACATCCAAACATCTATCGACTCAAACATTCATGTATATAATATTAGCAGGACTGCATGAAAACAATTATGCAAGCTGCACTTAGATCTTTATTAAAACGGACTTCTCAACGGGATTTCTATCAAATCATATCCATATTTTTACCAAAAAATATGGAATCATAGTTTGAGATTCCTGACTATAGCTTTTTTAGAGTTCCGTAGCCGAATGGTAAAAACGGAACCCTTATAATTTCGTAAGTCTATCTGTCTGTCTGTCTGTTTGTCCGTATGTCACAGCCACCTTATACTGAACATATTCGCAATACATACATGAAACTTGGTAGATAGGTGTATCTTGATAACTTACGACACTTTACGATTCTCATACAAATAAATAAACAAATAATAATTTTAAATGACATTTGAGGGCAGCACCATTTTTACAACTAAAACAAAAAAAGGATTTGCTGTAACCTATGCATGTAGGGTGCCTAGTTCTTTTAAAATGACATCGAGGTGCCTGGCATTAACCATTTTTTTAGAAAGTCTAACATTATGGAAGATATACGCTTCCAAAATGGTAAATTGGGCGCCCCCGCCCTTCAACCCCCTGTATTACCCCCTGTATCTTTTGAAGGAAGCAAGTGTCAATTTTGAAAGAAATGCACAATGTAGTGCTTTACAAATACTTTCAACGAAAATAGTTGTGATGTTTGAGATATAGCACATTTTCAACAACAACAAATTTATATAACTTTGTCCTTCGTACGAATACTATAAAAAACAAAGTTAATTTTGCTGTTAACAGTATATTGTGGTAGTTTGGCTAAGTGGAAGTGAGTGAAACCGTAATTTAGTTAAAGTTGGCACGGAATCCTCAGTGCTCGAGTCCGACTCGCACTTGTTAGAGTCGTTAGAGTTCCGTAGTATAATAAGGAACCCCTATAGATCGTTTGTACCCCTTGTCGATCTGTCCGTCTGTCCTTCCGCAGTCTAGTTCAGAGACCTAGGTGCTAGAAAACTGTAATTTCGCAACATATCTATTTTCTTATCGTCCCGCTAAAATAGTAAAATGAAATTTTCAAAATATTTTTTGTTGGGATACCACTCGTAAGTAATGTATGGATGGATATTTTTTTTAACTTGCAAAACCTATTGTGTAGGGAATCGTTGAATACCATTTTAAAATGAGAGTAACTTTACTAACATCATTTTTCAATAAAGTGCTCTGTTTCTGTAACATTTAGTTTTAAATTGGCAAAATTTGTGAGTCATAGTCAATATAAAAACTAACCGATTTTGTCTAAAATTTTCTAATCTTTTGTTATTTAAAGGGATATAAATCTATACAAAGCAATCTTAATCATGTTTAACAGGTAATTTTTAGGGAAATATAACTGCTTACATACATAGCAGATACGAAACCCCTTTGTGTGCGAATAAATTCGCGCTTGGCTTGGCGCGAACTAAAAGAGTACACAAATATGGCACCGTCTAATTATAATAAAACCGACATCGAAGAGAGTCTTAATAGTGTGGCTTTCTTAATATATTTTTTAAAGTATGTAGGTACATTACAATAGACTCGTTGGCCTTATTTTAAAATTGAGTTTACACTTTAGCTCGGTAGTATATTAATCAACAAAAATATTTTATTTTCAAACTATTTGACATTTAAAATAATTATCTAATAAATGCAATTAAAATGTATCACGTGAAACGCCATGGCGCCAATATCAGGGGTGCTATTGTGTAAAGCAATCGTATTCATTTGACAGTTCAAATCGTACGATATGATCTGCCAAACGGCAAAGAACAAAGCGTTTGACAGATCAATCCGTACGTTATGAACTGTCAAATGAATACGATTGCTTTACACAATTCCAGCTCAGAGTCACGTTCACTGCTAACCATTCACGATCACGTGACCACATGTATACTTTTTACAAATTAAATTAATTAAAATATTTTCAGTCCTTATTTTAATGAATAAAGAAATATTTATTAATACACCATAGCCATCTGGCATCATGTAAACAGGATGATTCCTACACGCTAATAGTAAGCGTACATTTTTTTTTATACAATCGTGAGGATCATCCCTCACAGATGTGTTTATCAACAGTTTTTTGTTATAGTTATGTTAACGCGAGTGCCGGTGACCTTTTGATCCGTGAGCGTCTACGCTGTTACTTTAAAAAAAATGAAGGTGTAATTTATAGTTATATCCTTATCCTTTAAATATCCTTTGGACATTCCCACACATCGCCATCTAGCCCCAAAGTAAGCTACTCAAAGCTTGTGTTATGGGTGCCAGACAACGGATATAATACTTAAATACTTTTTGTTTGTAAATACATACATGATATACATAGAAAACACCCAGACCAATACAAACAGACATGTTCATGCACACAAATGTTTGTATTGTGCGGGGATCGAACCCGCACCCGCTGCGTATTAGGCGATTTCTCGACCACTACACCAGACGGGTCGTCAATATAACAGACATATTAACATGCATTTCCATAGACATATTTTTTAGGGTCGTGCGGGCGAGATTCGAACCCGCGACTTATCTTTGTAGTCCGGAACGTAAACCACCACACTGTGACGGTCGTTGAATTATTTTAAAAAATATAGTACCAAACTACTCCATGTATAGCACTGTCTTAGAATAGCGACCATGTAAGTCCGTGGATTAGCTAAGAAACAAAACTCACTAATTTAATTGAAAATACTTCAGTCATGAATGATAGGCTTCATTAAATACAATTCACTTAACGAATATATGATATTTGGACTATTTTTTAGTTTTAGTTAGTTAGGTGTTTCTGCAGTTTCAAAGGCGCACTGAGGCATTAAGACACTGACGCCATCAAAAACAGACTACGTCAAAATTATGACCCCTATTTGAAGTGAGGTGTTGTTTAGCTGAGCCATCTTTTAGCCTCTCACCGGTTATGTAGTTCTTAATACAATATCATTGTTAGTCAGTTTAGTTTTTCTATTGCTGTCTTGATTGATCGATCAAGACAGCAATAGAAAAAACAAAAGTCGATCTATTTTTTCAACATAGACACTCAAGATTATTGTAAAGAAATAGTAGTATTCATTTTCAATACAAAATATTCACCCGACCATGTCGTGTGTTAGTGGTTGTAGTACGAGTGGATAGGCCCTTAAAGTGGAAAGACAAACAAAACATCCATCATAATAATTTTCCTTTCGGAAACCTATTTTGCAACATTATTTTACCAAGTTATATTTCACTCAGTGTTATATTAATTAATCGGCTTGCTAAGAATATAAAAGTCTGTGTTTTTTAAATTCCTAACCAAATCAGAAAACTCTAGGCTGTATGAAAGTTGTGGTCTTTGAATCGTGAAGTGATTAAGAATAAAAAAGTTTGTTTATATTTTTGGCGCGTAATTGACGACACATGCCATGTTTTGGAGTAATAAAAAAAAAGAATTGGCGCGTAACGCGATACTGATTTTGACATTTTGTTTTATGGATTTTTTAAAGTTTTTTTTCCCTACTGTGACCTTCGTGTAAATAAAACACTGTTTCATTCAAATTAATTAGTCTGTAACAATGAATTAAACTTAACGATGATCGTAGATGGTCAGGCGTCCTCATAAAATTTAAATCCGTGAAAAAACTGCCCACAATCAGTATTATGTTATCTGGGCCACAATACAGAAATAAAATGTGTTTTTGAGCAAAAATTTATTTGTATGAAGGACAAGGTTATTTGTAATGTCATGCGTCACGCAAAGATGTATCCTTAAGAGACCATAAATATCGCAAAGTCGGACTGACAGCACGGTAGCTCAATAGGTAAGAACGTTCGGCCCGGTCAGCCAAGAGGTTGCTGGTTCAAGTCCCATCCGTGCGCAAAAAAAAATGGTTTCTTATTTTATCTTTAAGAACAAAGTTATGTTTGCGGTTGTTGAAAATGTGCTATATCTAAAAAAAAAACTTCTTGTTCGATATTACATTTTTTTGAAGTGAAAACTTCTTTAGCGGCGTTGAGCACTTTTGTGGGATGGGGGAAAAATGTGAAACTCGCGTCAGGCAACGTGGGCTGATCGAAAAACCGTAAGACAGTTGGCGAAATTATGGATGTAAGTTGATTTTTCTGAGAGATAAACTTTTTAATGTAATTTTATATAATATAAATTGTAATGTTTGTGTACGATAGCGCAATAAATAAATATTGTATTCTATAAAAATATTATATTATTATTATTGTATTATTATTATTATTATTATTATTATTATTATTATTATTATTATTGTATTCTATCACAAAAATGATAGTACTTTTATATTGATAATAAGAGCAATTCATTCAAAATTATTCCCTAACTATTCCAAAAAATCAAAAATGCACAACGTTGATATTCAAGTTTTTACTTCTGCGGGCACTCCCGGAGTGCATTTTTATTTATTTAAATGTACACTCGCTTAGTTCAGATATTAGATGGGAAGGACGCCCATTTCACCACTTTGGAAGCGTCTAGCTGTGAAACGTTAGACTATAAAAGAAAACGGTTTTTGGATCCTCCATGTCATTTAAAGAGATCTATCCATAGGCACCCCACATGCATAGGTTTGACTAAAAAATATTTTTTCGGTTTAAGTTTTATGTATGGGAGTCTGCCCTTAAATATCATTGTTTTTTTATTTTGTATAAGAATCGTAAGGCGGTTAACAGGATACATCTTCTTACCAAATTTCAATAGTGTGATGCTTATAGTTACAGAATAAAGTGACTGTGACATATGGACAGACAGACAGTAAGGCAGGCAGACGGACATGACGAAACTATAAGGGTTCCGTTTTTTGCGATTCGGCTACGGAACCCTAAAAAGGAGGTTATCGATTCGCCGTGTACTTTATTGACGTCGTTGGAAATGGATAATATTTGAGTATGATGATCTATTTATGCGTCTAAATATGTGGGTAAAATTTTGCAAGTATATGTTTGATATTTGTTTAATTGTAAACCCTTGTGTTTATTTACGAATATATTGGAAGCAAGATGATGTATCATCTGGGTGCACGGCAGTGCCCCCACCAAGTCGAGCAAAAAAGCGTCACGGCCGTACCATCCTTTTCTCGAAGCAATTCAGACCATTTTCCCCCTGTAACTTCGTTGTGGATAAAACTAGAATACTGAACCATGCAGCATTGTAAAGACACGGTATATTTCAAATTTCATTCAATTTGAACCAGTATTTTAAGAATTATAACGGGTCAAATTTCTTAATTTTGTCACTCACTGACTCACCGATCATCAAAATTTTAAGGCACTTCTAGCAGACCTAGAAGTTTCAAATTTGGAATATAAGTAGTGTTTTGTGTATGAATCAAGGAAAAATTAAAAAATCTAGAGAAGACCGCAAAGAAAATTAAGCCCATACAGCCAAGTCTTTTTTTTTTTTATTGATCCACCAACATTTGTATCATTCATTACATGTATTTGATTCTATAATAACAAGAAAGAATTAAAATGTACAAATAATAACAGGCAGGTACAACATGCAATTAATAAGATTAGCTTTGTGAAAATATTAATCTAACATTAAGACAGGCACTATTACAATAATACTATTAAGTATCCAAATATTCAAATTAAACATTATAAAAAATGTTCTCGCAAAGTGCGACGGAGCTTGTTAGGTGGTTCGCAGAATATGTCTATTACTTCACCAAATTCATTGACAACTTTATTCATTCTACAAATTGGAGAATTTGAGCCAAATACTGTTCTTCGGCCTGGTCAATGAGGTAATCTTGCGGCCAAGACGCGGATAACGAATGGAGACGGTCATTTTGAATTTACCCAACATTTCAGGACAGTCTATAGCACCACTGATAATTTTGGAGGTGAAAATTAGGTCAATAATGTCTCTGCGTTTCTCTAAAGAAATCATTTTGTAAAATGCCAAATTTTTTTCATATGATATCCGTCTCTCAAAACTTCTAAATCCACGTGTCCACGACAAATGTCCAATAAATCTCTTTTGAATCCGTTCTATTTTAAGTGAGTGTGTAGCATAATGAGGCCTCCAAACTACAGCACAGTATTCTAATATACTCCTAACCAAACTGTTAAATAAAAGAATTTTAGTGCTAGGGCTACGAAAGACTTTAATATTTCTAATGAGGAATCCCAACATTCTAGACGCGTGCTTAGTAATATTTTCAATGTGGGGTATAAATGTTAGTTTTTTATCGGAAATAACGCCGAGATCACTAATTTGATCCAACTGTTTTAAATGAGTACCGCCAATGTGATATCTATAGTCGATGGTGTTATTTTTTCTGACATATTTTACATAGAAACATTTACTACTATTTAAGTCCATCCGATTTACCTTTCACCAATCAACCAGGTTATTCAAATCTTGCTGAAGCCTAACACAGTCATTTTCCTCCACAATTGTCAAGCTGAGCTTTAAATCATCCGCATACAAGTACGCGTGAGAATTGTTCATCAATTCTGGTATTTCATTAACGAAAATACCAAACAGAATCGGTCCAAGATTTGACCCTTGGGGTACTCCGGAATTCATATTTTTTAAGCCTGACTTATATCCATTCACAACGACAAAAAAAGCACGATCATTTAAGTATGATTTTAGCCAACTTAAGAGACTACCGGTGATGCCATAAGCTGCCAACTTTTTTATCAGTATATCATGTGGGACCCGATCAAACGCTTTACTAAAATCCGTATAAATAACGTCGACCTGTTTTGGCGCATCAAGTGATTCCATAATTGTTTCTGTGATATTTACCAAGTTAGTGCTTGTGGACCTAGATTTAACGAAACCATGTTGGCTGGGGGTTAAGTATAGATTTACATGTCTCTGAATAAAAGGACAAACAATTGATTCGAACAGTTTTGCAAATACTGATAATATAGATATAGGTCTGTAATTTTTGACATAATCTTCGCCATTGGTTTTATAAACCGGGACAACTTTAGCAATTTTCCATTCTTTAGGAAATTGTCCAGTAGAAAGAGATCGATTAAATATAATTAAGAGTGGACTAACTAGTTGTACAGCGCATTTGACTACAAACATTGGAGGAATTCCGTCAGGACCTGCTCCTTTATTACAATTTATGGCTTTTAATTTGCTTAATAAGGTATCATAATCAACTATCAGTCGTGCTAAAGAGAGGCTATTATTATCGATAGATTTCAGAAACGTCGTATGATTATAAATATGCTCTTGTCTAGTGCTATCCGTACCGTCATGATACACCGATGCAAAGAGTGAAGAAAATAGTTCGCAAATTTTCACTCCATCGGAAGTTGTTGTCATTCCATCAGTCATTGAAAGGGGATAATTACTTAAACCACCACGTGTTGTCTTAACAAATGACCAAAATAATTTTGGGTTTTTTGCTATGTCACTCTCTATGATACTTACATATTTATTGTAGCAATTTGTAGCTAAACGTGCACATCTTTTACTTAACAATTGTACTTCAAGCTTATCTCTGGGATTTTTATATTTTTTATAACGACGCTTAATTTTATACTTCTCTCTTATAGTCCTTATTAGATTCCGATCAAACCAAGGTGGGTAGTTGTTTTTCTTCGACGATTTATTGGGGACGTATTTTATGATAACATCTCGAATTTTCTGGTAGAAAATTTGCAGCATATCATCGACGTCTGTCAACCCATAATATAGCGTGTCCCAATCACAACTCGCTAAATCCTTACAAATATTCTCATAATCAGCCCTATAGAAATTCAATTGTACGTTTTCAATATTGTATGATAATCTTATATTATTCAGCAGTCCTATACATATTTCAAGCGGAGGGTGATTCCTGTCAACATTACTTGGGGGAGAGAGTGCCTCATTAACCTTGCAGCTAGGGAAAATTAGAAATAACTAGATCAAGTGTCCTATTCAAACTTTTGTTTTTGATGCGACTATGCTGTTTCAAATCATTTTCATTTAGAAAATCGATAAATGACTGATTAACAGTAGAAAGTTCACACTCTGCAGAATCCCCATCCAACAAGCTCCAATTCATAGAAAATAGATTGAAATCACCTACGATGCAGTGAAGACATTGTTGCTCAAGAACATTAGTACAAACTTCATAAAATTTTTCATAAATAACTCTTTTTACTGCAGATGGCAAATAAATAGCACAGAAAGCAATTTGATCATTTTTATGTGAGGCTGGAGCATCGACCAAAACCCACAGATCCTCTAGATCCGACTCCCAGGTGTTCATTCGCTTTGATTTTAATTTTCTCGATACTGCTATTAAAACCCCTCCTCCATCCTTCTTAGAACTACTTACACTACTTCTGTCTCTTCTATATACCACATATCGAGGATCAAAAAGTTCACTAGTCAAAACAGAACTATTTAGCCAAGTCTCTGTGAGTATTATTATTTCGTAATTGTTACATAATATTTGGTTATAAAAACTATGTGTTTTGGTCTTGAGACCACTACAGTTTTGGTAGTATAATTTTAAAGTATCGTATGTTATATAAATAAGTACCACATAAAAGACAAAAAGCACATATAAGAAAAAAATAAAATCAAGTCAGTTTTTTCAAGATTTCCACGTTTTTAACTAAGATATAGTCACTATCGTCTGTCTTCCTCATAAACACCCTGCCATTACGCACCCACACATATTTGTAACCTATCTCCTTTGCTCTGATCCTAGCCGCCGCGTGAATGGCCTTGTTCGCTGGAGACAGATGTTCAGTAACAAACACAGGGCAAGTCAGTCCTTCCAATCCAAGATGCGTAGCATTCAGTTTGTTTTTCGGGTTCGCCTTGTTGAATTTAGAAGTCATGGCTAACAGCTCATCACGTAATCGAGGCGAAGCCAGCTGAACTATTATGGATCTTGGACGCTTAGATTCACGATTTATTTTGGCGGTGCGAGTGCAGTTTAAGATGTCCCTTTCTACTAGAGAGCTACCTACCACTTTTCCCAACTTTGTTATCATCGTTATTAGATTTTCATTTTTCGACTCAGGAACGCATTGGAGCTCAAAATTACTTTGGCGGGAATGTTGTTCGATTTGATTTACTCTCTGAACTAAGACATCAATAGTTCCTTTTAGATCTTCATTTTCTTTCTCTAAACTCTTTAGCTTTAACTTACTGGCTTCATTTTCCTTCCTTACGTCTTCATACTGATCATTTTTAAACGATAAAGATTCCTTAATACTTGACAATTCATCTCTTATCGGCTTAATTTCCCTGCCAAGTTGTCATTAAATCTTTTAACGAGATTGTTCATTTTGTCTTCCAGCGCTTCTTCCACCACTTGACGGATGTCTCCTATAGATGTGATCACTTTTTCCGATTCAGATTGCGGCGAACTAATGGCTACTCTTTTGTTTCCCCTAACGATGGTGACATTTCTGACCGGCGTGTTTTCTTTACGCACCGTTTTAGGTAGCAGGTGGACGCATTCAGGGCAAGCCCATGTCGCAAGTAAGTCAGAAGTAATACTCGTAACATTACGATCAATCGTCATACATTCGTAATGATATTTTTTATCGCATTTGATGCAAATAATAAATTCATCACAGTTATCTTTCTCAGGAAAGCAACAGCCCCATTTTGCATTAAGAATTATTACTCCTCTCAAATGTTATTTGGTTACAATTAATGGTTAGTGGAATCTTCGTTAAGCACGGTAAATTCGTTATCAGCTGGTCGGGCGATGCGCGCATCCAGATAGCAAACCGTTCGAGCGCACGCGATTATTACCAGTCCACCGTCCGCGTAAGTTTGCAGATCGCGTATCAGGAATCTCGGCGCACCGGCACTCACAATTATTCTTCCACCGCACAACGTAAACAAAACGAGGTTCCGACTTTGTTTGTTTAAATAATGTGCTAATACTATGGGTTTTTGATGAAATCTTTATCACAACATCATCTTTACACACTATTATTGTATTGTCCTGACCATTTTGCCATTAATTATTATTTAAACACTTGAAACAAAAAATAAATTGCAGGCACAAAAACAGAGCTGCTATTCAGAACGGCGCGCGCGTCTTCAGTTAAATTTTTCAATATTGACTTTATTCGTAACGATTTTTTACGGCAGTTATTATTATCGCGTGCGAAGCTGCGGGTTTAAGCTAGTCCCATATAAATATAGGCGCATGGTAGTGCCCCTGCCAAATCGAGCAAAAAATGGGTATTCCCGTCATGAAAGCACGTGTAAATTAAATTATTTAATGCAAAAAACGTACCTACGTGCGTATTCGTACTTATTACGAGTACGTAAGGTTGTAAATTAATTATTATACCACGCGCTGCGATGCTAGCGAGTAAGCGCGGGCCGTTACTATGCGCTGCGCGGTGCTAGCACGAGGGCGCGGGGCGGGAACAGTGGCGGGGCGCGCGGAAAGGTGAATGTCGTGATACAATAGAAACAATAGAATAGAAACCGGTGATACAATAGAAACCGAACCAATTACGATTCAGCGTGGTATATTTCAAGGAGACTCGTTAAGCCCCCTGTGGTTCTGTCTCGCCCTTAACCCTTTATCTAATAATCTAAATGAAATAAGTACAGGATACAAACTTAGCCATCATAATAACATCAATGAAAATAGTAACGACGAAGCACATACATATCTCAATCATTTGTTTTACATGGACGATATCAAGCTCTATGCATCATGTCAGAACGATCTACGACAACTAGCAGAAATTACCGAAAACTACACAAAAGATATATGCATGGAGTTTGGCATCGATAAATGCAAAATAAATTCAGTGAGAGCGGGACAGAGCTACAAGCACACTTACCAATTAGAGACTGGAGAAGAAATTGAAGCGCTGGAAGAAAATGAAACTTATAAGTACCTAGGATTTAACCAATCAAAACAAATAGAACAAAAACAAACTAAGGAAACGCTTACTAAGAATTTCAAACACAGACTGAATTCAATACTCAAAACGCAGTTATGTGCAAAAAATACTACTAAAGCAGTAAATACGTTTGCAATCCCAATTCTTACTTACTCATTTGGTCTCATAAAATGGACAAATTACGAACTGAAAAGTCTACAACGCATAATTAATACTTCAATGAGTAAAAATAGGAAACATCATCCACGTTCCTGCATCCAAAGGCTAACCTTGCCTAGAAGTGAAGGAGGCCGGGGTTTGATAGATATAGCTAATCTACATAGTAAACAAATAAAAAACCTTCGTAGTTTCTTTCATGATAAAGCTGATACGTCACTTTTCCACAAAGCAATAACCTCAAATGATCAACGTTTAACTCCACTTAATTTGCATGACAGGTCTGCGCAGAAAAATGAACAAATAATTACCAAGGAAACAAAATTGGCTGAATGGGCAAGGAAATCTCTTCACGGTAGACATATTAACGACTTGAACCAAACAAACGTCGACAAAAATGCGTCAAACGAATGGTTAAATCGAGGCGAATTGTTTCCTGAGACAGAAAGGTTCATACTGGCGATCCAAAACCAAATAATATAGACAAGAAATTACCAAAAATATATAATTAAATTACACAACCTCCCTACTGATCTATGCCGAAAATGTACTAGCGCTTCTGAAACTATTCAACACATAACTGGAGCATGTAAATCCATAGCCCAAACAGACTATAAACACAGGCATGATCAGGTTGCAAACACCATACACCAAAAACTTGCAAAAATGTTTAAACTTCTACAAGGTCCTACTGTTCCATACTATAAATATACTCCTTTGACGGTAGTAGAAAATCAAACATACAAACTTTATTACGATAGGGCAATCCTAACAGATAAGACTACACATTTTAATCGGCCGGATATTACATTAGTAGATAAAATTAATAGAACTGCCCATCTGATAGATATCGCCATCCCCGACACAAATAATCTGCAATTAACAATAGCGGAAAAAATGACCAAGTATGCAGACCTTAAGGAAGAAGTTAAAAGAATGTGGAAATTGCAAAAAGTCACTATAGTTCCGATAGTTTTGTCAACAACCGGCGTGATACCTAACCAGCTTCACCAATCACTTCAGACCCTTTATCTTCCTAAGTACACATACATTCAATTGCAAAAAGCAGCCATATTAAATACATGTCGGATTGTGCGAAATTTTTTACAGGTCGATGAAGATACGCAGCTCTACTCACTCCATCCACCAACTGCTTTAACATAAATTTAAAATGAATATTACTTGGCCTCGGCCCGTACTATTCAAAAATACCAGTTTATATGACTGAGATATGAAAATATATACAATATAATAATAATAATATAATATTTTTATAGAATACAATATTTATTTATTGCGCTATCGTACACAAACATTACAATTTATATTATATTAAATGACATTAAAAAGTTTATCTCTCAGAAAAATCAACTTACATCCATAATTTCGCCAACCGTCTTACGGTTTTTCGATCAGCCCACGTGTCCTGACGCGAGTTTCACATTTTTCCCCCATCCCACAAAAGTGCTCAACGCCGCTAAAGAAGTTTTCACTTCAAAAAACATTTTTTTAAATTCTGAGCAAGTTTTATACAAGAAAACCTCTTCAAAACATTAAAAAAAAATACAAAACTAATGGGAAAACTCGCACCCTAGCGCGTAGCTAGCTAGCGCTTATCTACGAAATACTACGCCGAAGCTAGTAAGCTAAGAAGAGGCTTCCTGGTGTTGGTAGTTTTAACTTGGTTGCTGTACCGCATAAAAAAAAGATTTTGTAGGATTTTTCCATTTCAAAAAAATATTTTTTTTTGACCTCAGTATCGATTGTACAGCCACCACAAATTAAAATTTCGATTGGACTACACTTCAGTGACTCGATTAAGAGTCAATTGCGTCGCGATTTTGATTTTATAGTATTTACTAGCGGTCCCCCGCGACTTCGTCCGCACGTTTTGAGTTTGCCCCTCCCCTCCCGTCGCAGCGTGATGTTTTATACCCTAAAGCCTTTCTCGATAAATAAGCTATCCAAAACAGAAATAGTTTTTCAAATCGTTCCAGCAGTTCCTGGGAGAAGCGCGTTCAAACAAACAAACTCTTCAGCTTTATAATATCATTAGCGCACGCGCACGTCGTACTTTAGCTGCGAACATTATTTTGGTGCGGAGTTATGTTAAAACTGTGATAGCTCCTAGGATATTTATTGACTTTAAATGATATAGAGGGCAATTTTGTTCTAAATGAAATGCTCGTGATGATGAATGTATTTATTTTAATAAGAATAAATACCTGTGTGTGGAATACACCTCTAAAAATAATGCATTATTTTTTACAAATTTATTAACATAAAATAGGTTGTAGTAAGTCAACCATAAAAGATAGACATATGCTGTCGCGGACTTTATTATAGAACTCTTAATGTTGAACAATCCTGTCATACATGATTTTTGTGTAACTTAAGCGGTTTTCGCAGCGTACGCAGCGGAAGCTCTCAAAAGGAATATTTTTCTCCCGTTTTCGCAACATTTTTCATTGCTGCTGTGGTCTTATGAGTCGTATCTTTATGTTATATAGCCTAAAGCCTTCCTCGATAAATGGACTATCCAACGTTAAAAACATTTTTTCAAATCGGGCCAGTAGTTTCTGAGATAATTGCGTTCAAACAAACAAACAAACAAACAAACAAACTCTTCAGCTTTATAATATTAAGTATAGATACTATATCACAACAATTCTTTATTGTTATAAGATGCTCAATTTGATATACCTACTGATTTTTTTACACTAAGTAAATTGCTAACATATTAGCAACTTTAGTTTCATTTGTAAAATTAAAAGTATGGACAACATCACGTCAAGGTAAATACTGCGATATCTTATGCATATGTAATATGGGCTAGTTTGCAACCAAAGTGGGTACCTGATGTGCTGTCGACTGTACATATCTACTGCTGAATAGAAAGGAAATTAAGCTGAGTGGTTAAGAATGAGTAACAGCTAGTGCCAATAGATGACCAAAGATGTAATATTGCACTAAAAAAAAATACTACTTCCTGCCCCAACAGCCATCAGTTCTTCGCGGTATGTGCCCCTGCCCACTGCCACTTAAGCTTACTGATTTTCTAGGCTATGTCCGTTACCTTAGTTCTTCTACGTATCTCCTCGTTTCTGATTCGATCTCGTAAAGAAACACCGAGCATAGCCCGCTCCATCGCTCGTTG
Source organism: Pyrausta purpuralis (assembly GCA_963924145.1). Lineage (NCBI taxonomy): Eukaryota > Metazoa > Arthropoda > Insecta > Lepidoptera > Crambidae > Pyrausta > Pyrausta purpuralis. Next base: position 11,191,133 of record OZ001650.1, read on the forward strand.
TGTAATTTTGAGCTTCTTTATGAGGCCCATAGTTAGAGACCACGTTTCGGATCCGTTTGTCATCACTGGTGATACACACTGGTTGAAGACTTTTTTCTTTAGACACTGAGGTAATTGAGACGATAAGACGCTCTTGCGCAGTTTCCCAAACGCTGCCCAGCCGAGTTGGATTCGTCGATAGACCTCTCTCTCTAAGTTGGACCTACCTTATTGGATCACTTGCCCAACGAACTCGTCGACAACTTCGAGAGTTAAGTTCCCAACAAATACTGGAGTGGGTACAACACGAGAACTTGACATAATTTTCGTCTTTTCGTCGTTGGGATACTCGGTCGAGGTCGAGCATAGTGCCAAGATCATCCAGCGTCTTTGCCACAACGATAAACGATAGTCGTCAGCAGCAAACCGGAGATGTGTTACGTATTTACCATTGACGCTGATGCCGAATCCTTCCCATTTCAGGAGCTAGAAGGCGTCTTCTAATGCTGCTGTAAACATTCGGAGTTTTATTCCCGAGATATGTATAACGTCGCCCTGTCTTAAACCTTTTCGCAATGGAATCGCCCACGTATTCTGTTTCTGTACTCGGACCGACATGGTTGCATTGTTATACAGACACTTTAACACCTCTTTATACCTATAGTCTTTTTGACACCGCTGAAGAGAACGAAGCACCGCCTAAGTTTCGATCGAACCAAAGGCCTTCTCGTAGTCTACAAAAACTAAACTTAGAGGCATATTATTCTCCTCTGACATCTGTTTAATTTGCCTCAGCGTAAAGATGTGGTCTATGGTACTGTAGCTTTTTCGAAATCCGACTTGTTCGGGAGGCTGGAAGTCATCAAACCAACGTGCGAGACGATTTATGATGACCCATGAGTGCAGCTTGTAGACATGGCTCAGGAGTGAGATCAGTCTATAGTTCTTCAGTAAGGTTTTGTCTCCTTTTCTGAAGAACAACACCACCATACTGTTCCATGTCTCAGGCGTGATGCCCTCTAGCAGCATGGAATTAAAGAGTCTCTGAAGGACTTTCAGTACCGGTGTTCCACCCGCTTTCATAATTCCATACTCGTCAGGTGCCTTGTTGTTTTTAAGCTGTTTAGGGCCGTACTAATCTCGTAGATGCTGATGTCCGGGATATCTTCGATGTAGTGTCGGGTCAAGATAGCTCTTGGGTCTCTGGCCAAGTTATCAAGAATACTGTAAATATTTCACGATTATTCATTTCGCGACATTTTTCTTCATTCTTACCCACGTTATGAGGTGTTGCCCTGGGAATTATTTTTTCCCTAAAATCTTTGACGGCTGATCCATCATTTCACTTGCTAACTATAATCTGCTATTTTGGTCGGTAAAAATTCAGAAAAAACAGTTTCACTTGAAACCATTAGAGTTTTTGCGTTACATGACACGTGACATGAGCTATAGTAAGACATCATTACAATATCAGAATCTTCGACTTGATAATACGAGGGTCAAACTGAAAGTTCTTAGAAAATCAAAAACTGATTACATTAGCCAGTTATTAGTTTTATTATATCTTTTCAAAATATTGTCCATTGACGTCAATACACCGCTGCATGCGATGGAACCACTGGGAAAAGCACTTTGCCCACTCGTCCTTAGGGGTCTCTTCAATGGCATCGCGATACGCAGCCACCGCTTCTTCAGCATTCATAAACCGCTTTCCTTTAAGTTTTTCTTTAATTTTTGGAAATAAATAAAAATCACAAGGCGCGAGGTCGGGGCTATACGGCGGGTGACCCAGTAATTCAACGTTTGATGTCGCCAAATAGTCGATCGTTCGCTTGGCGGTGTGCGACGAGGCGTTGTCGTGGTGAAGGAGGATCCTACTGCGAGGTCGTTTGGTAGTGTACCATTCTGCAGAAACTGTTTTTTGATCCTCTAACACAATTGTTGCGAAATGACCTATCCTTCCAAAGAACGAGGCCACCATTTTTTTCCCGCACTTCGATCTCTCTTCACTTTAGTTGGCAACTCCTCGAATGGAAACACCCACTGAGCAGATTGTCTTTTGGTTTCAGGATCATAACAGTAAATCCAGCTTTCGTCACCTGTTAGTATGTCGAACACAGCATTTGAGTCACCTCCGTTAAATCTTCCAATCATTTTACGGCACCAATCCACACAATGGAGTTTTTGAGCCTTAGTCAAATTATGAGGTATCCACCGGGCGCAAAGCTTCCTGACCGCCAAATGTTCGTGGAGGATTTTGTGCACTTGACTCATACCGATGCCTAAGCTTGTCCGAATCTGCTGATAGGTCACTCTTTTGTCAGTCTCTATCATACGCCGCACAACACAGATGTTATTTTCAGTCGTCGCCGTAGAAGGCCGTCCCTCACGTACATCATCAGTGAGATTAGTGCGACCACGTTTAAACTCATTAAACCAGTTGTAAACAGTCGCACGAGATGGGGCTTCATCGTGAAAGGCCAATCGTAGTCTATCATAACTTTCTTGTTGACTTAAATGACATCGAAAGTCATATAAATCATTGCACGAAAATTTTCTCGTGTTAAATTCATGTTGACGTGACACAGACAATTTTCAATTTGCCGCCAAATCGTAAAACAAATGACAAATGAATGAAATATATACTCAGTAATATTGGCAAAGAGTTCTATTTTATCATTATAAAACCAAACAAGCCTTAATTTTAAGGCGTACGAGCCCAGTTTAGGATATATGGAAACGAATGAGACCGCATTTGTCTCTCATTCCAGTAAGGTTTACGATTTGGGAAACGCCCGCAAACATATTTCGACAGCAAATTTTGGCTATTCCGCATATTCTTGTTTATTTTAAACTTCTTACACTAAACATAAAATTATACATACGGTGGACTTCATGCTAGGAGCATTTTTTACCAGTTAACCATTCTTCTTACTCTTTTGCTAGCACACGAACTATTTGCCGCTTCTTAGCTTGTTATAGACCAAGTTAGTAGCAGCCTTGACCTTGCATTCAAATACAATAATAAGTACAAACGCCATCGTTTAATGCTGAATACTGTGCACTTTCTGTCAGACGTAAAGATTGCTTGCTTGAAAAAGCCGACCGTTTCAGGAAAACGAGTTCATTTTATGTGAGTAAAATCATACCTTACATTATTAATACTCTCAGAATTCGACCGAACTTAGTAATCCCATTTAGAGTGTAATTATTTGTTTGGGAAATGTATGTGGATTTCCGCCCAACGTCCATTAATCTTTGTTATAATTAGCATTCAAGTAGCGTTCCTCCCGTTTCTACATGCATTCGGCATTTCCAACAAACAATATCTACCGTGTTTTGCTTTGAACCTAATTTGTTTTATTAAGCTGACTTTCATAATAATTTCTATAAGTTTTTTTTAACTTTATTAGTGACGTATTTATTTTGGTGAAACATACTGATGTTTCTTCATTAGAATTAAGATGTAATGAGAGCGGAATTAATGAAAGTTAACAATACAATGAAAGCAGTTCTTTGATGAAACGGTGTATTGCGAGAACGCTGTGGCCAAATTAAAAGGAAAACTGAACGATCTTGAGCCCGGAAAACCTGCTGGGAATACTGTAAATATTTCACGATTATTCATTTCGCGACATTTTTCTTCATTCTTACCCACGTTATGAGGTGTTGCCCTGGGAATTATTTTTTCCCTAAAATCTTTGACGGCTGATCCATCATTTCACTTGCTAACTATAATCTGCTATTTTGGTCGGTAAAAATTCAGAAAAAACAGTTTCACTTGAAACCATTAGAGTTTTTGCGTTACATGACACGTGACATGAGCTATAGTAAGACATCATTACAATATCAGAATCTTCGACTTGATAATACGAGGGTCAAACTGAAAGTTCTTAGAAAATCAAAAACTGATTACATTAGCCAGTTATTAGTTTTATTATATCTTTTCAAAATATTGTCCATTGACGTCAATACACCGCTGCATGCGATGGAACCACTGGGAAAAGCACTTTGCCCACTCGTCCTTAGGGGTCTCTTCAATGGCATCGCGATACGCAGCCACCGCTTCTTCAGCATTCATAAACCGCTTTCCTTTAAGTTTTTCTTTAATTTTTGGAAATAAATAAAAATCACAAGGCGCGAGGTCGGGGCTATACGGCGGGTGACCCAGTAATTCAACGTTTGATGTCGCCAAATAGTCGATCGTTCGCTTGGCGGTGTGCGACGAGGCGTTGTCGTGGTGAAGGAGGATCCTACTGCGAGGTCGTTTGGTAGTGTACCATTCTGCAGAAACTGTTTTTTGATCCTCTAACACAATTGTTGCGAAATGACCTATCCTTCCAAAGAACGAGGCCACCATTTTTTTCCCGCACTTCGATCTCTCTTCACTTTAGTTGGCAACTCCTCGAATGGAAACACCCACTGAGCAGATTGTCTTTTGGTTTCAGGATCATAACAGTAAATCCAGCTTTCGTCACCTGTTAGTATGTCGAACACAGCATTTGAGTCACCTCCGTTAAATCTTCCAATCATTTTACGGCACCAATCCACACAATGGAGTTTTTGAGCCTTAGTCAAATTATGAGGTATCCACCGGGCGCAAAGCTTCCTGACCGCCAAATGTTCGTGGAGGATTTTGTGCACTTGACTCATACCGATGCCTAAGCTTGTCCGAATCTGCTGATAGGTCACTCTTTTGTTAGTCTCTATCATACGCCGCACAACACAGATGTTATTTTCAGTCGTCGCCGTAGAAGGCCGTCCCTCACGTACATCATCAGTGAGATTAGTGCGACCACGTTTAAACTCATTAAACCAGTTGTAAACAGTCGCACGAGATGGGGCTTCATCGTGAAAGGCCAATCGTAGTCTATCATAACTTTCTTGCTGACTTAAATGACATCGAAAGTCATAAAAAATCATTGCACGAAAATTTTCTCGTGTTAAATTCATGTTGACGTGACACAGACAATTTTCAATTTGCCGCCAAATCGTAAAACAAATGACAAATGAATGAAATATATACTCAGTAATATTGGCAAAGAGTTCTATTTTCAAATTTTAGAATATTTTTTTTATTATATTGTTTATAAGTGGCCAGTTCTAAGAACTTTCAGTTTGACCCTCGTAAGTTCATTTTAACTATGTATTTTATTTTCTTGGACTATAATCAACATAGAATTATAGTTTGAGGCGTATAAGATACGATTAATATACTATTTCAACATACTTGCTCAAAATGACGTTTTTATTCCACCGATTTTTGGCACATAATCATAGATATTAAAAACGCGTGCTCATTCTGTATATTATTGCACTAGTGCCTTTTGTTTATTAACCCGAACAATTTATATATGTACCCTAGTACCAAGTAGTAAGTAAGAAGATGAAGCCATATAATTTAGTTGGGTTATAACTTACACAACAAACAGTATTTATGCGAAAAATAACAGTATGCACATATTTATTTCAATAAATGGTAAATCCAGCTTTATTAGTAAAAATAACACAAATTAATTTAAAATTTTCTGTAATTTGTGTTTTAAATAACGAATTATTACATTTTTAATCTTGGCTGGTGGCCGATCTAGTTCGCGCTTTAACCTTGCGCGCGCTTCAGTTTTGCGGCAAGAAAAATAAACAACGCGCCATTTTCGTAAATAGTTGGCGGCTGTGGTGTGACAAAGTTTGGATTAATGGCAAGTGTGTTGAAAAACGTCGTATGAAACACGTGTGCCTGTGACCATTATATACGGCTTTCTTATGGCGCACTTGCTTACGCTCGTGCGCACACAATATCGCCTTGTGTATATTGCTCAACTTAGCACACTTGTATCATAATGTACTATTAAACAACAGCTCTGTTTACATTGACCTTATCTTTATCATAAAAGCAACGCTTAAGGCTTTAGGTAACCAAATCTTAGAGTTAATAAATACTGTTTAATTGTTATAGTGATATTCCCCTAGTACGGGCGTCACTCAAAATATTATAGTGCCCAAGTATGTGCACTGACACAGGTGCACTCTCTATTCCTTTCACTCTCATATCCCGATGGGACAGCAATCTGCCACTACTGGAGAGAGATCAGGCGCAGGACCAACGGTTTACGTGCTTTCCGAGGCACGGGGGTGATACACCGCCAACTTCCAAACTCCGGGCTACCTTGTGAATTTCTAAATAGAAAAACTCCCAACCAGAGTATTGAACCCAGGACCTCTGGCGCAGCCGTCGCTTTAAAGTGCAACCCTCTAACCGCTGCGCCACCGAGACAGTAAAAGTTAACTACTGTTTATTGCTTATCCAAATAGATAATCCGTAAAAGTTTCCACACCAACAACTTTATTGGGACCATAAAAGAGACATACGCTTCGCGAAATTATCTTTTGTGGCCACAGATTTTGACGACCCGTCTGGTGTAGTGGTCGAGAAATCGCCTACTACGCAGCGGGTTGCGGGTTCGATCCCCGCACAATACAAACATTTGTGTGCATGAACATGTCTGTTTGTATTGGTCTGGGTGTTTTCTATATATATCATGTATGTATTTACAATCAAAAAAATATTTAAGTATTATATCCGTTGTCTGGCACCCATAACACAAGCTTTGAGTAGCTTACTTTGGGACTAGATAGCGATGTGTGGGAATGTCCAAGGATATTTATTTATTCATTATTTATTTACAGATATCTCACATTTTCCAAAGTGATTTTTGCATTCACAGTGCAAGTAATACCGTCGTTCGTAGCAAAGAGGTCATATAGATTTGGTTCGTCTTATGAAAAAAACGATAATGTCCTTTAGAAACAATACAGAAAAATACTCTTGTGTCAGTTATACGTTAGGGTGATAATAAACATGCATATCTTCATTGTATTGGTGTAATGTAATGCCTATGAAGTTGGTTTTAATGGTTAAATTAAAGTATGCATCGCCTTACCCTCCTTATACCTGCAATGAATTATGAAAGTGTAATTAATTATTGCAGACATATTTATTGAACTTCTTTCCATTGCATCTGGCTTCTTTGTTGCTCGTAATTCTATTTATTTTTCACAGAGGAAAACCGGAGGTAGCCGAAGAAATAAAAAGTATACAGTCAAATACGATGCTTTATTAGAGAAAAAAAAAAACTTGTTAACACTTCAAGGAAATAAAGGAAAAACGTTATTCATTAGGTATATTAATATTAGGTCCTTACATAAGAAATTGGCGTTTTGTAAGGGAGGAATATAAAGTTATTTTTTTTGTAAAATATATTCCATACTTATATATACTTTTTGCCATCTCATAGGTAGTACTCTAAGTAACTCTTTGAAGGCGGTTTGGACTGCCGCATCGGAGTTGAATTTTTTTCCTTGTCAGAAGTTGTACAATTCCGGAAAACATGGTAATCTGTTGGAGCAAGGTCCGGGGAGTACGGTGGATGTCGCAGACATTCCAATTGTAGCTCATATAACTTAGTGGTTGTTTTTAGTGCAGTGTGTGGTCTTGGGTTGTCGTGAAGCAGCAGTGGTGGCAGCGTGAAGTTTAGCAGCTAGTTCTTTCTTCATGGTTTGCAGTTGGTGATAACAGATATCTGCCGTAATCGTTTGGCCAGATTTTAGAAAGCTGTAGTAAATGACACCGGCGCTAGTCCACCAAACACTTACAAGCAACTTTTTCTCAGTAAATTTTCGTTTAGGGCAGGGTTTGGCTGGGTCTCAAGGGTTCAGCCATTGCGACGAGCATTTCCGATTATCGTACTTTTCATCACAAGTAATGATCCGATTTCAAATCTCTTCATTATTGTGTCGGTTGAACAAAGTAACACAGCAGTCGACGCGTGTTTGCGTTCGATTCACTCAATTCATAAGGTACCAATCGTTCAAGATTTTTTATTTTCCCGATTTGCTTCAAGTGGATTAAAACAGTTTTATCACTTACTCCAAAGCCTGCACCTATCTCTGAAGTGCTTTGTGACAGATCCGCTTCCACAATAGCCTTTTATTCTTTATTTTCCACTTTAGCCTCCGGCCGTCCACGGGGTTGGTTCTGAAGATCGAAATTTCAAGAACGAAAACGTTGAAACCAAAAATGTACGGTACGTTTTTGGTTTCTTTTGCGATACCAGTGCCGTACACATCATTAATCCTTCGAGCTGTTTCTTCAGCACTGGTGCCACGGTAGAACTCGTACTCGTAAATATACCGATATTTCAGGTTTTCCATTGTGCGGTAATAAGCGACGCAAAAGAAAAAAATATGAGGAAAAAACAAATAAATAACTGTTTTCAAAACTCAAACGTACCAGCTGAATTTATAAATTTGAATTTGGAATTCCTAACCAAAGAGGAGAAATTTCAGATCGAAGTGGTTAGTACGACAAAATGCTGATTTCATATGTAAGAACCTATTATTTATTGATACCTTCTCTCTCGCATCTTGTTTGCGTATAAATGATAATAATTTCATGAAAGTGTCGTTGATATATTCTCGATGATTGAACCTCGTAATTAATATTATTATTTGTAACAAAAATTAATCTATAGTAATTAGTTAAATGCAAGTGGTTGTCACCAAGAGATTTCCCAACTAGCACACAAGCGCTATAAGAAGCTCTACAGTAGCCGTTAAGAGGTTGTCGATTACGGAATTAGCTTTATAGATAAGCCATACAGCAGTCAAATAAACTGCTATAGCGCTACTCTAACCCCAAAATAGGCACTTTTTATAACGGTATCAGCTCTACAATCGCGCTATAGTAGCGAAATAAGAGTTAAAACCGCCGTATAGTGACCCTACAGGAGTGGTAATGTACGTTCATTTTTGTACAATGACGCCATAACAGTGGTTGTGTACGCTAACGGGTATACAATGACGCTTAAAAAGGTGTAGCGAACGCTGGAAGAGTAAAATTATGTTTAGTAGCGCTATTCTGCAGCTCTTGTCGTATTTGATCGCAATTGTGTGACTAAAAACTAAATACTTATGGAAAAATAATAGTTGTGATTTTAAATCAGTGCAAATGAAACAAGGTGCTGTTTGTCAGAAGTTTTCCAAATACATAAACTTAAAAAGGTAAGTTTAAATATATTATAACTGTGCCATATTTATTGCGAGTATCAGTTGACTGTGAATATATACATGTATTTTCGCTTAGATTTTAACGCGCCCACAAGATAATACGTTTTTAGTGTTATAATACTTTTATAATATTGGTGACATAGTTTATTTTATTTTATTGAAACCACTTATTAAGACTTTCTAATAGATGTTAAAGTCATTTATGAATAATAATAAGTTGTAATAACTCGATATCAATGTGGGCGTTGTTATTGTTATTGTTGAAGATTTTAACTCAAAATGGACGACAACGTTAACGTTTTTCAAAGCATTTGAAACCGCTCCTGTCCCACACAAAGCGCTACAGCAACGCTATAAACGTATTACTCATCGTCTTACGTAATTAAAGCCACTACTATAACGCCTTTAGCGTTACGAAAGAGTTCATTTCCTCAAATATAGCGCCTTTAGCGCTACTACAGAGTAACTTTTACTCTACTGTAGGTTTTGACGCTACAATAGTGGTGATAAATTCTATAATAGACCTTAAGAATCCATAGAGACTCTTTTTTCCACTCAAAGTGATAAAGTAGCATCCTATAGCGCCTTTCAAACACTCATACCTTCCAAAAAATCATTTATACCTCTACTAGTGGTAAAGGAGTGTACAACGCTACTATACCTCCATCACCTGTAGAATGACGGAACAAGATACCATTGTAACTGCGTTAGTGTAAATGATTACGATTGTATGTCCACTGTATCGCATACCTGTATAATGACTTTAGAATACGTTGCTATACAGGCTGAGGAGTTGGTTTAAGCTTTTCAACGGCAATTGTATCGCTAAGAAGCTCTATAAAGGCGGTGAAAGCTGCTTGTGTGCTAGTTGGGTTGTACCATACTATTACATTTTGCACTTAGTGTAACTTTTAATTTTGCTAACCTGGTTTAATACGACTAAACTACACGTGTATGGCTAAGCATGCTGGCTTCAAGGCGTAGCCGCTCCGAGGTTTGATTCCCGGTCGAATCAATATAGAAATCGACATTTTCTATATTGTTTCGGATCTGGGTGTTGTGGTACCACCGTTGTTTCTGATTTCAATAACACAAGCGCATTAGCTTCTTACTTTGGGATCAGCGCAATGAATGTGATTGGTGTCCAATGTAAAAATATATATGTTTAGTACATTATGATACAAGTATGCTAAGTTGACCATTATAACAAGCAGCCATAAGAAAGCCGCGTATATTGTGGTCACAGGCATACGTGTTTCATACGATGTTTTTCAACATACTTGCGAGGAAAAAACACAAATTACAGGAAAATATAAATTAAATTGAGTTATTTATTAGTAAAAAAGCTAGATTTCAAATAAATATGTTGATACTGTTACTTTTCGCATGAATACTGTTTGTTTGTAAAATAAAAGTTATAACCCGACTAAATTATATCGCTTCCTCTTCTAACTTACGACTTGGTACTAAGGTACAAATGAAAATTGGTCGAGTTAATAAAATAAAGGCACTCGTTCAATAATATACTGAAAAATCACGCGTGTTTAATATTTAGGATTATGAGCCAAAAATCGGTGGGATAAAAACGTCGTTTTGAGTAAGTGTGTTGAAAAAACAATTTTAATAAAGCCAGGGTACCTATATTATTTTAACGTTTATTTCTTTACGAAACGTTCCTCATACCTACTTCTAAGGAGATTAAAACTGAAAGCCTTTCTTTCAGGCATTGTGTTACAGGCTTTAAAACCATATTTTTTACCACTTTGACCATCAAGCATACTATTACAGCACCGATTTTTGTTTGTGTATTCTTATTTTAGGCAAAAGGTGAGAAAACAAATACATTTTCATAACAGTCACTGAAAAATCGATATTTGCAACAATTTTGACACACACACACTGCGTTTCATTTCATGCTATGCATGAATACTCGTAATGAAATTTTAATAATTGAGCTACCGTTATTATATTTTTTAACAATATGTATATAGGTACTTTTGTGAATATTTACATCAAATTATACAAACGAATAGATTTATTGTTTAATTTCACCACAATTAAATTTTTAGATGGACTTTATTTATTTCAGGGTATTTAAAAACGCGTACGGGCGTCTCTGCAATGGAACGTTGTATTGAAATTCGAACGTGAAATGTACTATCGGTGCACGAGACTAGCAGTTTTATGTATTAATCGAACTTTTATAATAGAACTGTGATATTTTTATACGAATTACCACACGGAAAAAGTACTACTTCACGAGAATTGGCCCCCGGATCTAGCGTAGCCAAATCTTACAAGGGTTTTCCCGATGTTCCCTAATGACTCCTAGTGTGACTTTTGTACATGTTATGTGTACTTTTGTTTATGAAATAAAGTCCCGCACGTGCGCATATTTTTGGTTTCTTATTTCATCTTTATGAATATAAAATATGACACTGTCAGTGTTAAAAACATTCTAAAGCACCTTATAGTTTCGTCAATTCTGTCTGCCTGTCTATCCGTCCGTATGTCACAGGCACTTTATTCTTAAACTATTAGCATCACACAGTTGAAACTTGGTAGGTAGATGTATCCTATTGACCGCTTTACAATTCCAATTGCAAAGAATAAAAAATAATTATATTTAAGGGGGGTCTCCCATACCTGAAACTAAAACTTAAAAAAACTGTTGTACTCAAACCTATGCGTGTGGGGTGTCTATATATAGGTATTTTTTATAATGAAACTGAAGTTTTTTAAAACCATTTTCTCCAAAACTCCAACGTTTGAGAGATAGACGCATCCAAAGTAGTGTTGCTCAAATGCAAGAACAAGACGAGACTTGGCCAGTCTTGGTGTTGGTCTTGCATCAATACACCTGGTATTGGTCTTGGTCTTGGTATTGCAGTCCCAGTCTTGGTCTCTTGGTCTTGGTCTTGCAGTAAGAGTCTCGCAAGTCTTGCAATTACCTATAAGCTTGTCGCTATTTAATAAACGTTACTTAAGATATTAGAACAAAGCAACAGAATAGGTATATTTTGAGCTCGAATTAACATTGCCATGGTAAAGACCAATCATCTATACTAATATTATAAAGCTGAAGAGTTTGTTTGTTTGTTTGTTTGTTTGTTTGAACGCGCTAATCTCAGAAACTACTGGGCCGATTTGAAAAATTCTTTTAATGTTGGATAGTCCATTTATCGAGGAAGGCTTTAAGCTATATAACATAAAGATACGACTCACAAGACCACAGCAGCAGTGAAAAATGTTGCGAAAACGGGAGAAAAATATTCCTTTTGAGAGCTTCCGCTGCGTACGCTGCGGAAACCGCTTAAGTTACACAAAAATCATGTATGACAGGATTGTTCAACATTAAGAGTTCTATAATAAAGTCCGCGACAGCATAAGTCTATCTTTTATGGTTGACTTACTACAACCTTTTTTATGTTAATAAATTTGTAAAAAATAATGCATCATTTTTAGAGGTGTATTATACACACAGGTATTTATTCTTATCAAAATAAATACATTCATCATCACGAGCATTTTATTTAGAAAAAAGTTGCCCTTTTTATCATTTGATTCCAATAAATATCTTAGGAGCTATCACAGTTTTAACATAACTGTGCACCAAAATAATGTTCGCAGTTTAAGTACAACGTGCGCTTGCGCTAATTATATTATAAAGCTGAAGAGTTTGTTGGTTTGAAGTTGAACGCGCTTATCTCAGGAACTTCTGTGTTAGATAGCTTATTTATTGAGAAAGGCTTTAGGATATAAAACATCACGCTGCGACGGGAGGGGAGGGAGCAAACTCAAAACGCGCGGACGAAGTCGCGGGGGACCGCTCGTAAATTAATAAATGTCTAAACATTTCATGAGAAATTAAAAAAAACAAACCAAAAATTGCACCCCGGGAGTGCCGGCAGAAGTGAAAACTTGAATATCAACGTTGTGCATTTTTGATTTTTTGGAATAGTTAGGGAATAATTTTGAATGAATTGCTCTTATTATCAATATAAAAGTACTATCATTTTTGTGATAGAATACAAAAATAATAATAATAATAATAATAATAATAATAATAATAATAATAATAATAATAATAATAATATATTTTTATAGAATACCATATTTATTTATTGCGCTATCGAACACAAACATTAGAATTTATATTACATTAAAAAGTTTATCTCTCAAAAAAACAACTTACATCCATAATTTCGCCAACCGTTGTACCGATGTACATGTATTACGTGTAATAAATTGAGTACCTTAATATATTTAGTATTCATCGGACCCACATTAACATTTTCATCACATTATCTTTGTTTTTCCATGCTTTCATTTCCTTCTTCCATCCAAAGATTGCTGGTTGATTTGCTGTAAACACGAACATAGAGTTAATCATAGATCCTATCTACCATAACGCAGTTCGTATTTTCTCCCTAAAAAGTCGTACTGTAGACATTAAACTATAGGCATAACCTGCCTTTCTACTCTTCTTATACTATTACTCTGTATTTTTGGATTATTGTTGTTTTCTAATCCTTTTTGAACAATATTTATTGTGAATCTAAAAACGTCAAACTTTCAAAGCTCTGTTATTCTACTTTTCTGTACATAATACTGTAAAAATAGCCGTGTTTTACCTTTGTTTGCAATTTTCCTTTAATTTGCATTGGGTGATGATTCGTTTTCCAGATTATTTCTGTAAATTGCTTGATTTTTGACAATTTTTATATCTTTATTGACATGGTTGTTATGACAATATCTTTCAAAGTCTGACAACTTCTATCAAAGTTTATTACTTTTTCGGGTTTAATCCTCTGTAAACCACCAGTATTCATGTTCTATTTTTGAACCTACCTCTATCTAAATTTGAACGGCCCAGGCCCCTATATAAGCCTTTACTTTTTTCATTCAATTCATTCGATTCCGAGTTCTAAGCTCGAACAGTTCTATTATTCATCAAACATACTTCAAGTTTTAACACTCTACATTTTCCCTCAAGAAGTCTTGAAGAACCGCCGGTGACTGCTGAAACACCTCCTTACGCTAGGGGAGGGACCGGACACATTTTCGGAGGAGTATCCGAGTCCATTGACTGCAGTAACACCTCCTCGCTCTAGGGGAGGGACCTGTCTCCTTCTCGGAAGAGGACCCGAGACCAAGTATTTCTAGCACTCCAACTGATCATAACATTTTCTACATAGTTCCCGTTATCCTCATCACTGCTGTGAGTTACTCCTTCACGGCGCCTGTCACCGCTGCACATCGGCGTCGCTGCTACCTCCGCTGTGTCGGCCCTGCACTCCGACGCCGCCCTCTGCTACCTCCGCTGTGTCGGCCCTGCACTCCGACGCCGCCCTTTGCTGCCTCCAGGACAATACTTATAGAAGATCTGAAGACACTAACTCACGCCCACTGCACTTTACTTACATTCATACATACATCAACTCATCTCATTTTTCGGTAATGTATTTTTGTTTTGTTATAATATAAATTCTATTCCCTCTTTTACCTCTTTCTTTTACCTTCTACTTCTTCACATTTGTCGCTTCACGACACCGTCTTACGGTTTTTCGATCAGCCCACGTGTCCTGACGCGAGTTTCACATTTTTCCCCCATCCCAGAAAAGTGCTCAACGCCGCTAAAGAAGTATTCACTTCAAAAACATCTGACACCGGTTGGGGTTTGAACCCACGACCTAAGCGGTCAGTGCCGATGCTCTAACTAACTAACAAACTGAGCTATCAATTGTGTCGCGCGGGAATCAGTTCGTTTCTTAATAAAAGTTAACATTTAATAATCTTCAATGTTCTAATACACGGGTTTAACCATAAAATTATTATCCCTTTGGAATAGAACGACAAAAGTGAGATGTCACTAGCAGCAAACTGTGTGATAAAAAGTGATGGGAGACACGAAGTAGCACAACCATTTTTGGCAGATGTCAAACAGTTGAACGCCCCGCAGAAGCTCGCTGAAAATTACGTGTATTTGATTTTTAATATTTAAAAGTGAAATTGTGTATATTTTGGAGAAATAATGCGTGTGAAACATGGTGACTTGATCGGTGATTGATTGTTATTCATTACAGCGGCATAACCCCAACAAATAATCATTCAACAGGAAAATTAGTCCAAATTGAAGCCTCTTAATATACGACTTATATTTACCAATGCGCTTCAAGTTTAAAGTACGCAGTTTGATTATTCTATTCTACAAACGTTAATTTACGTAAAAAATAAAGACAGAAAAATACAGGGAATGTATATCGACGAATATTTTGTATAATGAAATAATATTTAGTTTTACACTAGAGCTGCATGTTCAATATTTTGTGTCGACTGTTTATCGTGCAGTAAACTTCTATATTTAACTTAGGAACATTGTTATAAATCACCTGATTGAAAGGTTATCTCATTTAAAGCTACAAGTATTACTTACTTATGTTAGTTACTGACATCTTAAATCGGTTTCGTTTGACAGCTTTTACTTGTCCTTCTATTCCGATATGAATATTAATTTTATGGTTTTAACATAGAAAACCAATTAATGACATTAACTTGACTGTATTTTAAACAACATTATCTGTCTAGAAAGAGATTGAACAATCTGAACAATTACAATTTACTGAATAAGGTGGTCTTGGTCTTGCTCTTGGTCTTGCGAAAATGCAAGAACAAGACCAAGACTGCAAGACCAAGACCGATTTTGGGCAACACTAATCCGAAGCGGTTAAATGGGCATGGCCCCCTCCTCTCTAACTTTTACAATCAGCAAGTTTAAAAATTGATAAAATTACATGATGTAGATCTGTACAAATACCTACATCGAAAATTAGTTTGAACGAGATCAAACCAGTAATTTTTGAGATATAGCACATTTGAAACAACCGCAAACATAACTTTGTTATTTATAGAATTACGATGAAAAGCAAAGTTATATTAGCTGTCAACAAACTATTGTATTTTGGCTAAGTGGAAGTAAGCAGATCCCTAATCAGTAAAAGTTGGCATGGAACCTCCAGTGCGTGATTCTGACTCGCCCTTAGCCGGTTTTTTCCTCTAGAACACTTCACCCAAACTGACCGCTTCTCGCCCATGAACTAAGAAAAATAGAGTAAAACGAGTGGCTTCGCTAGTAGCGGTGTTCACAGCACATTGTATTTTCAGTAAGTTGCAATCCCATGATCTATGAACCTTTCCGAAGAGTGTGGGTACAGCGGTCATAACTGTACGGTGTTAACAGCGGGGTAATAACGCAGGACTTTTGTGTTTCTTCAAAAGTTCTTGCACTTCTTGCCCAGTGAACTGCTTTCCGTTATCAGCAATCACTGTGCGAGGTATGCCATGAATCAGAAACATGCGATTTTCCAACTATTGCTTTTACCTTACCACGCCTTAGGGGAAAAAAACCGACTTCAAAACCAAAATGCACTAAAAAGTCTTAAATAAACTCTTCACCATTGAAAGGGAAGGAATCCGTTTTAGGCAAACAATTTCTTTTTGGAGTCGGTGCCATCACTTTGACCATCAAGCATCAACTATCACAGCACCGACTCCAAAAAGAAATTGTTTGCCTAAAACGGATTCCTTTCCTTTCAATGGTGAAGAGTTTATTTAAGACTTTTTAGTGCATTTTGGTTTTGAAGTCGGTTTTTACTTTTTTTTAAAGTTTATTTTATTTCTTCATTTTTAGTGATTACATAAGAGGGGGGGGGGAGTTGCACCTTTTGATTCATTTTTTTAAGAAGCTACAAATTACCTACCATAAGTTTCGTCATTACCATAACTGAACTCCTAAGCGTTAAGGAGTTCCACCATCAGCTCAGCCCCACAAGATGTTGACTATCAGACGTAACAACACGTCAACATTAAGATTCTAGTAAAGAAATACTATACGTGCCTTTAAAATTTGAGGGTTTCCCTCGATTACACCAAGATCCCATCATCAGATCCCAAAATGGAAAAAATGGGACTAACTAGAAAGTGCACCCTCTAAGTACGCGAAAAAATTTTTCGATTCGGTCGACAAACGACTGAGATATGAGGTAACATACATACAAAAAAAAAAATGATAAAAAAAAACATACAGTCGAATTGATAACCTCCTCCTTTTTTGAAGTCGGTTAAAAAACAGTCAATTTTTGATGAAACAACACACCACAACTAACAAAAATGCTTTAAAACGAGGCAAAGGGCCAACCAAATCGATACTGATGCATTCGAAAGGTTTCGAATAAACATTAAGATCACTCAACAAATCTGGGGTTGGTTGTTGAGAGTGTTTGTAAGCGGCGCTGACATCGCAATTCCTGACGTGTTTGACTACGTCTCCATACATCTTTGGCCAAAAATCACGTAATATAACCGGTTATAGGTTCAGAAATATCTCGAGTGAAATGGGTCGCTTCCTCCTCATGTATAACAATCTACTTTTGATATTTCCTATTAATTTAAATTTAAGTACTTTGATACTTTAATATGGATAATTGAATAGGTAAAACTTGTCTAATGCGACTTATATGAACACAAATAAATACAGAACAACTTTGCAAAACGAAGTTAGGTATAGTAAGTACAAACTATTTCCATAGAGCTGCAGTTCAAAAGTTGATTAGTCACTATGAAGCTCATGCCATTTTTTTTATTAAAATAATGTCATTGATTGCCATTTTTTATCGGCAATGGTGTCGCAATCCATTTGGCACGGCCGAATTCGGTACAAGTGAAGACATTCTCTAGCTTGAAGTAAGTAGATGTACTTACTGCACACACATCAGCGAGTTATATTATGTACATTAAAGTCATAAATTACATTATTGCGACTTATTTTGTATGCAACAATGTTGCACACGTGCGTAAAATTACCTACTTGTTTCAACCGTTGTTCAGAGTCGTGACCATTTTCAAAATGTCGTCGAAGGGACTTACAACGAATATTGATACTGATAATACATGATTGTTATCTGAGAGAAGCAATATAAGTAAAGTCAATTTATAGACAGTCACATTTTTTTGCGATTGAAGCGTTTCAAACTTTTGAACCAAATTAATTACATACCATTTTGACGGTGGAAAAAAAACATACTGCACACACTCCGTTTAGCCAGGCAGAGGGTAATTTGAGATTCTTTTCACCAGAAAAGAGAGGCCTACCCACTAGGTAAAATAACCTGGTGGTTATTTTACCAGTGCCACCTCTGTGTAGCGAACCTGGTGTAGAGGCCTTCCCCAATCGTACCTACATTCTCCTGCACCCATAACAATCTCTCTGCGTGACCCGGAGGTAAAACTGGGAGATAATGTTTTAAGCATTAAGCCTACCTTCTGTACAATTTTATTCGTGCAATCAAGTTGTAAATAAATAAATTACTACTTTTACACATAATTGCTTCACTTGTCAGATCACATGATTGGCGGTAAACAATCTGTCGTACCAAAACAGGGTAAAGAAATTTATCCAATACAAGAAAAATGCATATAAAAATTCAATTCATGTCATAATACCATGTGTAATAATTGTAAAATGAATGAACATATTTACAAATTTATGTTGTATTTCACAAATAACAACATTATATTCAAAAGTTATCATGACAATAATTTGAATTTAAAAATAATAATAATAAGACTTCTTCTATTTTTATACATTAGCCTCGGTTCCTGACATGATTGTTCAGCTCATAGGAAGTTCCTTCCATCCAAAACCAGTTTTCTAAACAAAAGAAAAAAATGGCACAACAATGGTGATAAACATAATATAATAAAGGAAATCTGTGCAGTGTTGCCAAATTTTAGGTGGTCAATGAAAGTTATCTTCAACCCAAACTCGCTGAAAATGTCATCCATTTCCTGTACCAAATGCTCCAGCTCTTTGGATGATTCGGCCACCGCTGCGATATCATCTGCGAAAAGAATAAACTGAATTGTTATGTTATGGAAATAAATATTCAAAGTTTCCCTACGAAAGTGTACACGTACACAATTTCTCACGACTTCAAAAGTTGAATCCACATTGCCGGTTAAAATGAGTTTTCATAGATTTTCAAGACCTTGACATACTATATGAACGAAGTACTGTATTAGACGAGTCAACGTGTGTAAAGGCGCTGCTGCTTTATGTTTATTTTGAGTTGGTTCTGTTTATATCGAGACCTTAGTGCGAGGCGCAGTCCATGGGATATGAAACATTCTTCGCAAGCGCTACACTTCGACTGCGTCGACTCGTTTCCTATCTGCCGCTTTTAGTTCCCAGCCGTTAAAGCCGTTTACTTGGAATGACCAATAATGTCCGGTTAAAATTTTGTGTCACTTGTGATGGTGTGGTCTATCCATATCATAAAGGGATTAGTTGTTATCTGTCTTGTTTGCGGATTAAAAGTATCCTTTTTGTGGTCTTGGCCATTCCTATCTCTTGCGGAGTTTTCTGTAGATCTATAAAAGATGAGAGGCGAGAGTTATTATCAACTCGAGGTAAAAATGTTAACATGTATATAACACAATTACAAGATAATAAAGCTCGAACCCAGATTGAGCTCACCAGGCTGCGTGAGTGACCCTTAGCTGCGGATGTCGTAATTTAGTCGCTCTCTGTTTAATTAGCACATCCGCTCCCGGTAAAGCTGTTACTAAGAAGTGAGATATTACGCAAAGCCGACTTTCATAGAAAATAAGACACAAACAACATGTAAAATTGTAGGTATACCTTCTTATGGATCAAACGACACGATGAATGGGTAGCTTCCTTATTTTACTTATTAATGAAAAAAAACCACCTTGTTTTAACACAGATGAATGTCAAACAACGTAATAAAATCCACGAACCTGATTTAGTATCTAATAACATATATATAGCTCGGATCTTTTTGATGAAATGTTCGTTTAATTTTTCTTTTCATGGAAGATCGCGGTCTTGGAAAATATAATAAACGTTATAGCAAGCAGTTTAGTAAGTATTGTTTAACTCTTACGAGTAAAATACACAAGTCAACGACCATCTACGTAACAGGCCACGTAGGCACGTTGCCTGTTACCATCAGGGGATGGGGATCAAAGATCATCTGGTCTTTGATCCCCATGTCTCAAATTCATAACAAAGGTCGTTTTTTTTTATAATATCCTTAGACCTAACGTCACGTAAGCAGGTATCTATTTTACAAACAAACTGAATGGCGCTATTAATGGCGCTGTTTGCAAACCTTCCTATGGTTGAAGATGGAATACTCCAAATGCACTTTTGACATTTATCTGCATGGCATTTAGAATCGTACGTGGCCAAGGGTTTATTAACATATTTATTGGTAAACCTCGTAGGTAACGTAATCAAACAAAGTCACGGAAAAAAAAACAAATCGAATGAATATTAGGACCAAGTGGGTGAAGAGAATCATGAAGCGGTCATAAGCAGATCGACCTAGTTATTTTTAATTTATTGTAACGTACCTATGTACTTCAGTGTACCTATACATTCAGATTTGCAAAGGAGACATTTCCACCGGATTAAAGAAAAACGTGGTAATTAAAGCTTGTTGACTTTATTTACCGATCTCCAAACAATAGCAGTAAACAAACCACCATAGATTATCTACAGATGAAAAAGAGGGCTATTTTGAAAGCTGAAACTTAGTTACTTAGATAAACTGAAACTAGTTGTTTTAACTTGTGTATAACTTTTATTGACTAAAATTAATACATTCACTGAGTTAATTATTTAATGAAGTATAGGTATCACAGATATTGAGCCTTAAGATAGGTAGGTAAAACAGTACATTACAGATTGTTTGCGCAATCTTTCATAACTTAATTATACCATGTCATGATTTTAGCATAGTTTAGTCTGCGACTCAGTGTGTTTGAATAAACATGATTACGCTGTGAAAGCACCAAACATCGACCTTTCAGTGCAAATTACCATTTAAGTCTAGACTTCGATTATCAATGTTTCAATAAGTAGATACAGATAGTTTAAATCAGTTGTGCGCGCGGCCCTATGTGTGCGTGGGCTTGTAAATATACAACTTTCATTCGTGTGGCAGTGACGCGGCAGTCGTCGTCCGAGCAAGACGTGTCCTTATCGCTTTTTCTTACGGGTACAGTCGTTTACGAAAATGTCTAGTTCTTCACGGAGAAAATGTTTAAGGAGTCAGGTAAATATTAAAAGATTTTTATTTTATTTATTTATTTTTTTAATTTAGATGTAATTAATATTTATTATTCAGAGATCGGAATTGGGTGTGTGAAAATACCTAAAGTTTGCAGCGGGACATAATATGGAGCACGTGTTATATTCTCGATATTTTGTATTTTCACACACCTAATTCCGATCTCTGATTATGATTCTATATAAGAAAAAATTTTCCTTGTT
Source organism: Pyrausta purpuralis (assembly GCA_963924145.1). NCBI lineage: Eukaryota > Metazoa > Arthropoda > Insecta > Lepidoptera > Crambidae > Pyrausta > Pyrausta purpuralis. The sequence continues at coordinate 11,212,536 of OZ001650.1, forward strand.
GACGTTTACGTATTATTGTTTTAGACTCGAGAAACCATTGCTAAGGTATACGAATTTCTGAAAATAGATGCGAGAGATATATTGGAACTAGTAAGTGATCCAGTTTGCAGCGCAAGTCCAATTTTAATATCGAAATTAAGTGAACATTTAAATAGCGTACGGAAAAGAACAGCAATGGCAGTGGGGGCAATTACTAATATATTGGCTGAAGGAAAAGAATCTGACTCTAAATTTAAATCTCCGCATAAAGACCGTAAAAAACGTTTAAAGAAGTGAGAATTAGACAACTTTAACGTTGATGTTATACGTTCCACTATTCAAAATTACCATTTAGAACATCGTGAATTACCTACGTTGCTAAAGTTGAAAAGAATATTTCAAGATAAACTTAACTATGATGGAAGTATTTTGACTCTGCGTACAGCTTTGTTAAAGTTGGGATACAAATGGCGAAAAACTGTGGATAACAGACGTGTTATTATAGAGTGGCATGACATCCAAAAACTACGATTTTCCTACCTAAAAAAATTACTCAGATACCGTCAAGAAAATAGGTGTATCGTATATACAGATGAGAGCTACATCTTAACTAGCCATGTGCAAAACAAAGGATGGGGTAATAAAGATGGACCACCTTTAAAGAGAAACCTGTCGAAAGGACAAAGAATTATCATTGTGCATGCTGGTTCAGAACACGGTTTCGTACCTAACGCACTATTGACATACAAAACAAATAGTGTTTCTGGTGATTACCACTCTAACATGAATGCAGAAAACTATGAAAAGTGGCTGAAAGAACGTCTAGTACCGAATCTTCCACCTAACTCTGGTTGTGCTTGATAATGCCTCATACCATAACGTTCAAAATGACAGAGCCCCAAATTCTAATTAAAAAAAAATAGAAATGCAGAGATGGATGACAGAAAAAAATATAGCTTTTAATCAAGAAATGAAAAAAATTGAACTGTATGATTTGATTAAAAAAAATAAAGAAAAATATATTTCTTACAAGATTGACGACATACTTCAGCCATATGGCATAAAAGTTCTTCGATTGCCACCATATCATCCTGAACTAAACCCCATAGAAAATGTGTGGGGAATTTTAAAAAATTATATTGCTTCACATAATGTCGATCAAAATGTGACGGAAATAATGAAACTCATAAATGAACGTTTAAGTCAAATTGATGAAGGGATGTGGGGTAATACTTGTCGACATGTACAAAAGAAAGAAGAAGAATACTATAGACATTTTGACATGGAGTCAGATATCATAATTAACCTTGGTGAGAGCAGCGAATCCGAAAATTCATCATTAGATTTTTCAAGTAGCGATGCAGAATAATGTTCAATAAATAAACATTAAATTACGAAATAACTGTTTTTTTAAACCCGTATATTATAACCCGTAAATAACAGTATTTGTATTTGTACCCGACTGTACCTCTTGTCACGCACACAAAGTCACTGTATATGTACAAGGTTTACCCACACATAAGGCCGCGCGCACAACTGAGTTGAACTATCTGTATTAACTATTAATGGGTACATGAGTTACTTAATAAGAAGTTACAAGTTGTAATAATCCTTATATCAAAGTCATAATGTATGCTGGTTGTACTAAGGATAAGCAATCGCTAAATCTCTAACGACCCGTTTCTTTTTGCACAGACAAGATAAGTCAATGTTACTTGGCTAAGTCTAAGTGTAGAATAGTGATTACAAATTGAGATTCTAGTGCGGGTCCCCGGACGCTTTTCTCTCAAACTACCGTCGCTACTTCGCTGAACTAGCCAGCTTAACAAGAAAAGTAAGCTTAACAAGTTCGTAGTCAATTTATTGATTGTTATCGTAATTTTGCTAAACAGATTCTATTTTCTTTTTACCGTGAAACTTTATTAATTCAATAATTTAACCTTTTTAATGAACCTAACTGTGTAAATCTATACTTCTATACTATACTAATATTATAAAGCTGGAAAGTTTTTGTTTGTTTGTTTGAACGAGCTTATCCTAGGAACTAGTAGATGGATTCAAAGATTTTTTTTGTACTTATTAGATATTTATCGGAGTTGTAAGCAGTTTATATAAGATAGATGTTTAAAGCTTATGTACAATAAGCTGTAAAACATAACGCTACGAGTAGGCACGAGGTGATGGAATGGGAGTAAAATCAAAATTCGCGGACGTAAAGAATAATAAACTAGGTAAATACAGATCACTGTTTTATAACATTCATCATCAATCAATCATGCGTGACTTCAATAATTTTAAAATATTCAATAATAAAACCTAATCTATCTTTTCCGAAATCTCAAGCTGTAAGTGTAACATTTACCATATCTGGCCGATCCCATCCAGAATTAGAAAACTCAATATTTGTAGTGACCCAACACACAAAAGCTTCACCCAACAATGTGCATGGGGAGCACAAACAAACTGTGCACAGCAATTCGCATGAAAAACACGCGCGAATATATTTTTACGGCGTCACCATTTCATTTAGAGCCAGTATGATTTAGTGGGGTGTATAAAGCACAGTGTCAGAAATCTATACTAATATTATAAAGCTGAAGAGTTTGTTTGTTTGAACGCGCTAATCTCAAAAACTACTAGTCCGATTTGAAAAATTATTTTTATGTTAGATAGTCCATTTATTAAGGAAGGCTTTAAGCTATATAACATAAAGATACGACTCACAAGACCACAGCAGCAATAAAAATTGTTGCGAAAACGGGAGAAAGATATTCCTTTTGAAAGCTTCCGCTGCGTTTGCTGCGGAAACCGCTAAAGTTACACAAAAATTATGTATGACAAGATTGTTCAGCATTAAAAGTTCTATAATAAAGTCCGCGACAGCATATGTCTATCTTTTATGGTTGACTTACTACAACCTTTTTATGTTAATAAATTTGTAAAAAAATAATGCATCATTTTTAAAGGTGTATTATACACACAGGTTTTGTATTCTTATCAAAATAAATACATTCGTCATCACGAGCATTTCATTTAGAACAAGGTTGCCCTTTATATCATTTGATTCCAATAAATATCTTCGGAGCTATCACAGTTTTAACATAACTCCGCACCAAAATAATGCTCGCAGCTTAAGTACAAAGTGCGCTTGCGCTAATTATATTATAAAGCTGAAGAGTTTGTTTGTTTGAACGCGCTTATCTCAGGAACTGCTGGACCGATTTGAAAAAATATTTCTGTGTTAGATAGCTTATTTATCGAGAAATGCTTTAGGATATTAAACATGACGCTGTGACGGGAGGGGAGGGAGCAAACTCAAAACGCGCGGACGAAGTCGCGGGGGACCGCTAGTAAAATATAAAAAACATTTCATCTTTTCAAATCTCAAAATCTTAGAAAAGAGCGCATTATATTTTGGACGCAGACGGTATGTCACAGAGATTTGTGTGTGAAAGACAGTTCTACCCTTAAAATTACATGTGGCACATATAATTAGTAGCTGTTGAAAGCCGAAAGGTATGCCTATGTTCAGCCGTGGACTTTCTTTGGCTGAAAATGATGAAGATGACATACTCGTATAAGCCAATCTTTGCAGTTTTTTTATGCAGTATTTACTGATAATAAACATTCGCATGCCGAATTTTCTTCTATATAAGTCCTTTGCCTGTGTCCTTAAGAACCTGTATAGAACTTAAATTAATAAACTTCCATTCATGTACTTGTAGTAAATTGATCGTTAATGTGTCTTAAAATTTGAGGTTGTGCCAAGAAAATACTTACCATCAAACACACATTTTATCGATAACTATTTTTTTATTTACTTAAGTGCTTAGCCAACTTTCCGTTTATCATAAATCCTATTATACTCATTCCTAGCATAGCAGCTATTATGCGCAGTAACGGATCGTAATCTAAATTTATGGAATTTGATTTCACTCTATAGATTTCAACGATCTCATTCGTACCAACAAACATTGTATACGCATTATGCGTAAATAACCATACAAAATGTATCATATTATGTAGGAAAGGTACCAAGAAACAAAGACCAAAGACTCATATTTATTGATAATATAATTCTTAGATATAATCAGTAAAAACAATTGTAGTACTACATTCACAGCATCAACTTTTTTTTTAGTATTTACAAATACTCACAGCCAATAAGGTTAATAAGCCTTAAATTGGCGTTTCTTCTTTAAACCCTTTTCTTTAAATGATGTTATTATCCCGCAAAAATGCAACATTATAGTCAAATTTTTAGCTTCTTCGGCCGAGGTGGAATAACAAGTGTAAGTTATAATAAATCTACTTAATACGAAATCGTATGTAGCCTGAACCTTTGAAATACGGACATTAAATTAATGATGACGGACTGCCAAATAATGTGTAACGTGAACGGACTTATCCTTTGTTATTTGCCAGATATTTCGTTGTATGTACCACGTAGTCCTGGAACGGATTTCCGGCCCGCAACAAACATGCGTTTATTAACAATCTTTATACTGACTTCAAAAGAAGCTATCAACCGGATCTGTCTATTGTGATATTGTTCGAATAGGATAATATTTGAGTGTCATGATCTCATTAAGTTTGCAACACGTATGCCAAGTTTCATAAGTGTATGTTTGTTTGTCCACGGTTTTAAACTTGACTGATGATTTATGAAGATTTGTGTTAAGTCATATAAAATGTTCCAAATTATGGAAAAGAACAAGTTTCATCTTCTAGGTTCAGTAGTTTTCAAGAAATAGGTAACGCTAGAAATCCAAACACAACAAGTAATGCAAAAAGCTTAAGTACCTACAGCATAACAGTCTACGCACATCATGCTCAAACTCCAAATGAATTCGTTTTTCCTAAATGACAAATGAGTTATGTTAAGCTTTTTAGTGTATTTTAAGGGTAGAATCATTATCAAAATAGTATTATTCCAATATTTTCGCTTCCTGATCACGGTTCAGCTCAGAGACCTTTGATTATAGTTAGTTATACTCGTACCTACATCGGCTAGGAATTTGTTTATCCCCTATAAGGCTGCATTTTGAAGCATAATACGGCATGACAGTAAGTAATAAAGAACTATCTTGAAGGTTAAGGTCACAGAGCGGGTATGTCGCGGTCTATTAGGATAATAAATAATATAATGTTAGTACTTATGGTACAATAAAAGTATGCTTCAGATGCTTTAGAATGTTTTTAACACTCACAGTGTCATATTTTATATTCATAAGATGAAATAAGAAACCAAAAATTGCGCACGGGCGGGACTTGAACCAGCAACCTTTTGGCAAACCGGGCCAAACGCTCTTATAAATTGAGTTACCGTGCTGTCAGTCCGACCCGGCGAAATTTGTGGTTTCTTATGAAAACGTCAATTTTTGGTTTCTTATTTCATCTTTATGAATATAAAAATATGACACTTTGAGTGTTAAAAACATTCTAAAGCATTAGATAGCGAAGCGACATCAATTTCCATGTTAAATTTATTCTGTAAAGAATAACTGCTTGGGCCATCTGTTTCTTAAAGAGACGGCTAGATGGCGCTTAGCGTCACGCAATGACGGTTTCATAAGAAACCACAAATTTCGCCGGGTCGGACTGACAGCACGGTAGCTCAATTGGTAAGAGCGTTTGGCCTGGTTTGCCAAAAGGTTGCTGGTTCAAGTCCCGCCCGTGCGCAAATTTTTGGTTTCTTATTTCATCTTTATAAATATAATAAGAATATGTTTAGAACTTTAAATAAAATAGAAAGTCAGCTGTTGAATGAGGAGAAATTTTAGGACACGTGCATAGTAATATATACTTCATTTGTGAATTACAAGATTTGTGAATTTGTATTATTTACTAGTGGTCCCCCGCGACTTCGACCGCGCGTTTTTTGATTTTTTCTCACCTTTTAAACCTTCCTTAAACCTCCATAAACATTTCAAGACCAAATAAGATAAATCCGTTCAGCCGTTCTCGAGTTTAAGTGATTATTTATATAGATAAACGATCGATGAAAGGGAGAAAGCGTTTCCTTGCGGTGAATATTTGTTTGTGTACGACGCCTTTTAATGTTTTCAGTAGGTTGGCAGTGCTTTGCGAGCTTTGACGATAAAAATCTAAAAAAAAACCTGCCGTGAACACTGCAAGTCTGGGTTTTTCGTTCAATCATTAATGCTTAACTCTTTCACGGACAGTGGCCGCCTATAGGCAGGATAACAATAAATTTCTATTGTTTCTGGAGTACTGTCCGTAAAAGTGTTAAGTATAATGTTCTAATGGAATGCCCTACTGACACACAATTTGGCTTGTTCCTCAAAAAGGTCACCCCATTGATAAACAACGCCCGGAAATTACACGTCAATAGACTTCTGATTCTTTAGGGCTGAGGGTCAAGGCATGAGCCAGCATTGTATAGGTTTTTTCTACCTGACGGTATTGAAGGTGGACTCGCTCGGAGGTAGCGTTTTTCGACACGTGCAATTTGAATTTTCCTTGATTTTGTTTCCTAAATTGTGTTACTTTTAAAGGTAAAAGTTTAGAGTGAAATCAGAAATCGTAAGATGTGTGCAAGCACACATGGAATGTTACTTCATAAAGTCATGTTGTCATTTGACGATGTAAAATATTATTTAATAGAACACTCTCACGAGTCATTATTTTTTTATGTTGCAAAGATAGCATTTTGTTTTATGACCGAGGAGAGAGGCCACTTTTAATTTTTGTTATATTCGAATAGCGCAACGCTACTTTCATAAATCATCATCATCATAATCAGCCAAAGGACGTCTACTGCTGAACATAGGCCTCCCCCACGGCTTTCCACGGCGACCGATCACTAGCGGTCTGCATCCAGTTTAATCCTGCGATCTTTTTAAGGTCGTCTGTCTATCTTGTTGGTGGACGTCCTACGCTGCGTCTTTGGTCGAAGGGTCTCCAATCTAGGACTTTCCTGCCCCAACAGCCATCAGTTCTTTGCGCTATGTGCCCTGCCCACTGCCACTTAAGCTTACTGATTCTCCAGGCTATGTCCGTTACCTTGGTTCTTCTACGTATCTCTTCGTTTCTGATTCGATCTCGTAGAGGAAAACCGAGCATAGCCCGCTCCATCGCTCGTTGTGTAATTTTGAGCTTCTTTATGAGGCCCATAGTTAGAGACCACGTTTCGGATCCGTATGTCATCACTGGTAACATCCCAACTAGCACACAAGCAGCTTTCACCGCCTTTATAGAGCTTCTTACCGATACAATAGCCGTTGAAAAGCTTTAACCAACTCCTTAGCCTGTATAACAACGTATTCTAACCGCTCTGCAGTCCAATGGCACTACAGTGCCATTTTCTTTTTTACGGTAAACTGTCCGTGGTACTACAGTGCCCACCACTAGAAAAGTATGTATTAAGTATAGTATATATACGAGTACATATTAAGTGTAGTATATATTATAGTATAGTAAGTTTATTATTTTTTTAACTTTTTATTTATTCATAACTATTACCTATCTACCAGTATTTTTGTTTTCGTAATTACAACTATACTTTTCTTTATATAATCGTTTTTATCGCGCGACATGTCGCGCGATTTTTATCATGCAGCCGTCGCGCGATATCGCCGGACAGTTTTCCCTTATCATAGTTTGACAGCGCGGACAGTCAAGTGGCTAAAGCCATTATACAGGTAGGCGATACAGTGGCCATACAATCGTAATCATTTACACTAACGCAGTTACAATGGTATGTTGTTCCGACATTCTACAGGTGATGGAGGTATAGAAGCGTTGTGAACACTCCTTTACCACAAGTAGAGGTATAAATGATTTTTTGGAAAGTATGAGTGTTTGAAAGGCGCTATAGGATGCTACTTTATCACTTTGAGTGGAAAAAAGAGTCTCTATGGATTCTTAAGGTCTATTATAGAATTTATCACCACTATTGTAGCGTCAAAACCTACAGTAGAGTAAAAGTTACTCTGTAGTAGCGCTAAAAGCGCTATATTTGAGGAAATGGACTCTTTCGTAGCGCTAAGGGCGTTATAGTAGTGGTTTTAATTACTTAAGACGATGAGTAATACGTTTATGGCGTTGCTGTAGCGCTTTAAGTGGGACAGGAGTGGTTTCAAATGCTTTGAAAAACGTAAACGTTGTCTTTCATTTTGAGTAATCCCTAATGTTATGACAACTATTTTCAACAATTACTATAACAACACCCACAGTGATCTCGAGTTATTACAACTATTTAATGTTTAATTTTGATATCGTTTATTCAGAAATGACTTAAACATCTATTAAAAAGTCTTAATAAGTGGTTTTAATAAAATAAAAAAACTGTGGCACCAATATTATAAAAGTATTATAACACTAAAAACGTATTATCTTGTAGGCGCGTTATAATCTTAGCGAAAATGCATGTATATATTCACAGTAAACTGATACTCGCAATAAATATGTCACAGTAATAATATATTCAAACTTACCTTTTGCGTTTATGTATTTGAAAAACTTCTTACAAATAACTCCTTGTTTCATTTGCACTAATTTAAAATCACAACTATTATTTTTTCATAGGTATTTAGTTTTTAGTCACACACGACAAGAGCTGCAGAATAGCGCAACGAAACATTATTTTACTCTTCCAGCGTTCGCTACACCTTTTTAAGTGTCATTGTATATCCGTTAGCGTACACAACCACTCCTATAGCGTCATTGTACAAACATGAACGTACATTACCACTCCTGTAGCATCATTATATGGCGGTTCTAACTCTTATTTCACTACTATAGCGCGATTGTAGAGCTGATACCGTTATAAAAAGTGCCTATTTTGGGGTTAGAGTAGCGCTAGTTTATTTGACTGCTGTATGGCTTATCTATAAAGCTAATGACGTAATCAACAACCTCTTAACGGCCACTGTAGAGCTTCTTATAGCGCTTGTGTGCTAGTTGGGCTTACACTGGTTAAAAACTTTCGTCTTTAGACACTGAGGTAGATGAGATGAGAAAACACTCTTGCGTAATTTCCCGAACGCTGCCCAGCCGAGTTGGATTCGTCGATTAACCTCTTTCTCGAAGTTGGACCTACCCAATTGGATCACTTGTTCCAGGTAGACGTACTCGTCGACTACTTCGAGAGTTGAGCTCCCAATGGATACTGGAGTGGGTACAACAAGAGAACTCGACATAATTTTCGTCTTCTCTATGTTCATTTTAAAACCCACTTGTTGGGAGTCTCGGTCAAGGTCTTCGAGCTTAGTGCCAAGGTCATCCAGCGTCTTTGCCACAACGACTATATCATCGGCAAATTGGAGGTGTGTGATGTATTTGCAATTGACATTGATGCTGATTCCTTCGCATTCCAGAAGTTTGAAGGCGTCTTCCAATGTGAACAGTTTCGGAGATATCACATCTCCCTGTCTCACACCTCTCCGCAGTGGAATCGCCCTCTTGTTCTGCTCCTGTACTCGGACCGCCATGGTGGCGTTATTGTAAAGGCACTTTAACACCTCTATATACCTGTAGTCTATGTTGCACCGCTGCAGAGACTGAAGCACCGCCCAAGTTTCGATAGAATCAAAGGCCTTCTCATAGTCCACAAACGCTAAGCATAGAGGCATATTATACTCCTCGGACTTCTGTATAATTTGCCTAAGCGTATGGATGTGGTCTATGGTACTATAGCCTTTTCGGAAACCGGCTTGTTCGGGAGGCTGGAAGTCATCAAACCTACGTGCGAGACGATTTGTGATAACCCTTGAAAACAGCTTGTAGATATGGCTCAGGAGTGAGATGGGTCTATAGTTCTTCAATAAGGTTTTGTCTCCTATTTTGAAGAACAACACCACCACACTCCTGTTCCACGCCTCAGGCCTTCATGCCCTCCAGCAGCAAGGAATTAAAGAGTTTCTGAAGGACTTTTAGTACCGGTGTTCCACCCGCCATCAGAAACTCTGCTGCTGTGATTCCGTCCTCGCAAGGTGCCTTGTTGTTTTTAAACTGTTTAAGGGCCATCCTAATCTCGTAGAGGATTCCGTCCTCGCAAGGTGCCTTGTTGTTTTTAAACTGTTTAAGGGCAATCCTAATCCGGAATGTCTTCGGTGTAGTGTCGGGTCACGATAGCCCGTGGGTCTCTGACCGAACTATCAACGGGTTTGGCGAATGGGGTGTACAACTGCCCATAGAACCTTTCGATCTCCCTCAAAACCTCTGCTTTCAAAAACGCTACACTGCCGTCCTCCGTCTTAAGCATCGTCAACAGGCTTTGCCCAATAGACATGTCCCTTGCAAACACTATGGAGCTCTGGTTCCGCTCTATCGTTCCTTTAACACTATTAGTGTTAAAACAACGAATGTCGTGTCGCAAGGACTTCCATATTTGTCTATTGAGCTGCCTGTAGTTTTCAGCATTAACGGAGGTCTGCAGTGCCATAGATCGACGTTTTGCTATAAGGTCGAGAGTGTAGACCGACAGTTTTTGAGGTCTATTTTTACGGCCAGGCCTAAAAAACTTAGACCCCACCGTTTGGATAGTTTCCACAAACCCGTTGTTTATTTCGTCCACTGATACTGATGCAATTGTTTGCCTAAACAATTGCGTTCGATAGCCTTATCGAAGCGGTTTGACAACTCGAGTTGAAAGCTCTCGGGATTTTGGATATGGGCACGAGTAGGTCGGAGCGTGGACTTCATCTAGCGGGACCTTTCCAATTTGACATTTATATTCAATGTGCCTCGAACCATACGATGATTACTGTCGGCTGTTACTCTGTTGATCACGGAGACATCACTGAATAACCGTCTCTTGGTGGACATGATGAAGTCTATCTCATTTCTCGCCTTGCCATTCAGACTCAACCAGGTCCATTTCCTTTTAGGCGGCTTCTGGAAGAAAGAGTTTATCGCAAAGAGTCCCTCCTAAGGAAAAAAGCATAAAGATTATTTCACGCGAAATGTAGGAAACATTTTAAATGCATTATGCATATTTAATTCAGGCATTAGTCGCCCGAATGTTTACTCATTTCAGAACGAGAATAACCATGTGACTGTTCGTACTGAACCTTGTACGATATATTATTCTACAATTGTACCTACTCACATATCTGAGTGGGATTGGATTATAAGGAAGCTCTCAGCGTACAATGAAGACAGTTTTCTAGATACTTACAACCGTCATGACAGGTTAGAATGTTCAAAATACCTTGGTGTAATATGTAGATACAATGCATTATCTTCTTAGGTTGAATATTTGCGCTAGTGTGTGTTTTTAAGAAAAAATACTTTAATGTTTCAGGAGACAATAATGATTGTTGCCATCACAAAAGTCAGAATGCATAAAATAAGCAACCAGTAGTGCCCTGAACGTCACGTCCAAGTAGGTTAACAAAATTTTCGTTTAAACTGTTTGTGTATAAGCGGCGCAGGAGGCTTGCTTGAAAAAAATGACACTGCAAATAACATTCACAGATATTGAAAACTTGTAGACTCGGCGAACTTCTTACGTATCCGTCGGCACTGCCCGCCCGGCCGTAGAAGATTTTTTAGATGGGTATAGAGGAAGTATATCGCAATCGGGGCGAAGACAAATTTAACGATGTCAAAAATCATGCTAATAATTGGTCCACGTGTTCTCGAGATATGAGCGGTGTACTCGTAACTAGAGTTAATCTCTCAAGCGTATGTGAACGAGACACAATAGATATTCTGTTGTTATGCGGTCTCAAGCGACCGCTCAGCTGTTGAAGCGAATGACTATTTTATTATGAAAAAGATAGAAGACACCCAAAAAATTAATTAACAAAGAAGAAAATAAAACAGAGGAGAATCGAAATAAAACAACTTTTTTACGGATTAACTTTTCGCGAGTTTATTAATTTTAGTCCGACGTTTCGAACACTTTACAGCGTTCGTGGTCACGGGTAGACTAAAGTGTTATTTGTCATTTACAGAGTTTTGAAAAATATACACTACCGTCACTCAATAATATTAATTAACGTTCCTATCCACGCAGAAAGAGCTAACTGTGTCTTGTGATCTTGCAGTGAGTGGACTGGATTCCATGCAGGTGGAATTTTCCAACCATCTTCTCTGTTAAAATTTGGATGTTTTCTTATTTCTATAGCTTCGCGTAGCATACGAGGAATGAACCGACGTTCTTTTGACAGTACTTTGGGTTGGTCAAAACGTATTAAGTGGTTTGGTTTGTCTAAGACATGTTCACACACTGCAGATTTTAAGTTTCGTCTATGTTTAACGTCAGCTATATGTTCTTTTATCCGCACGCCTATACTTTGTTTGGTTTGCCCGATGTAGGAAAGGCCACAGTCACATTCCAGTCTATACACCCCTGCATCTTGAAGAGGTATAGTGCACTTGACAGGCCTCCCACACCCGATGAGGGCGGGTATACCCATTAAAAATCAATTGGTATCCTTAAGTGACATATAAGGACGGTGTTGCGGGTTATCGTCCTGGGTTCACCTCTGGGCATTCTTCCGCAGCCTCTAGCCTCTAGCTGTGGCTCGTAGGTTTTGCGAGCACCACCCGGTTTTAGGAGGATATGGTATCTCTTTGATCATCTGGAGACGGCATGCGGGACACATGCACCACCGCCATTCAGGCGGGTGGTTGACACCTTCGTACCAGCCGCCCGGGACCCATCGATGAGGGGCAGGTTCAGGGCATGAAATTTTCTTTGGCGCCCAGGACGCCGGTGACGGATTTTCGGGGTGTTGGCTGCAGCCTTCCGCTCCCTTTCGCAAACTCCACCTCTCCTCACTCTCCACGATTTGAGATATGATCGAGAGGTCGCTTCCCACTTCTTTCTTTAGGGCGTCGCGCTCGACTGCCCAAGCCGGGGACATCTGGAGTGTGTGTTGATTAATATCCTCATCGGCTGGGCAGTGATGACACCTTAGACAAGTCTCACGACTGATGCGTTGCAGATTCTTTCCGAAACAACCGTGGCTGGTTAGAATTTTGGTCATCCTAGTTCAACTGTACTGATAGCATTAATACTTTTTATCGCCATAAGTATTCACAGTAATATAACATGTAGAAATAAAATCGATAAAAAAATAAGTATCTATTTACGAGTATTAACTAATAGCACTCTATCCGTATTAAGTGCAAGGTTGTGTAATAATTTTAAATAAAGTATAAGACGGTACTTAAGTCCGTTGCAGTCACGGTCAGTAGCCAAAGAGGCTAGTGCTCTTAAACTTGAGAACAACACTTTTCTTATTTATTTAAAAGCACTCCTTTTTACGTTTCAGATAATAAGATAGGTTTGCCGCAAAACTTGATGCTTCAGAAAATAATTCTAAAACTTTATGTATTTCAAAACTTCAATAAATTTATTTCAGTCTAATTTAAGTTACAATCCTATAAGTAGGTAATCAACAATTTCATTTCATTAAACAACAAAACGGAAGAGGTTAAAATGTATAGTTTTATAACAGTTGATACTTAGGGCCTGTTTCAAAGTGTCTCAATAAGTTTTGTCAAATTAAGTGGTATCTGGTACCGTCAGTCAGGTCATACAGGTCAGATACTTCATACGAGATTATTTCATGTTTGAATTATTCTTTGGTTGTCTTTCAATTTCTCGATGGCGAAACATGCTATTATTTTCTTAAACTAATAAAAGCAATTTATTTTAAACTACTACTAGCTTAGCTTCACCCAAATAAAGAATCATGACACATTAGACTACCCAAGTTGCATAAATGAGGGTAAAAAGAGGTATAAAGTATGCAATTTTGGTGCTGATTTGATGTAAAAGTTTAGGCGCGTAATGTAAAAAAATGCCAAATGACTGATTCGCAAAATGACAGATGCTAATAGATTGTCGCAGATTCGCAGAATGCCAGATTCGCAAAGGATAGATTCGAAACGTTAGCTACGTTTAAAAAAAAATAATACTAACGTCAATTTCATAAAAATATTGGTGTCGCCATATATTGACAAGTGGCCATAATAGCTGATAAAATTACTCAGTGTTTTGCTCAACTCACACAACATCAACACAATTACTTATTTTTTATATATAATAAAACAATTAAATAACAATACTTTTTTCAATCGTAAGCTTTATTTACTTTACTTTCTTGGTATTTTTTTTTCAAGTTCTTTACGTTCTACCAAATGCCGCCGACTTGAACTCCATACGTACGCGTAATTCGTACAACGCGATCAAGATATTTGAATTCGTATTGTTTGTCAGCGTCAGTACAAACATGTGAAGGCAACTTAATGAACTCTTACACCCCACTGGTCGCAATTGTTCATCGTCTTTACAAAAGTCTTCTTTTATTCAAAAAAAAAATGTCAAACTCCCTCGTACCTATTCATATCACATACGGATATAACAATCATTCGCACAGCACTTCATTTCAGTACTTCCATCTATTTCACACACAATAGAAAGCTCGAGTTAAAAAATCGTGTATAACTTGTGACCGCGTGTGGGGTGCTTGAACAATAAACACGTAGTATAATAATAATAATAATAAAATTGTATACATCGTTAGGTTCTTCTTCAATAGATTTATTCCAACAAAATAGCAAAAAGGTAAGGCACAAAGTCAGAGAAAGTACAAAAAAAGAGAGCATATTCTGGCATGAAGCTCGCATTTATACCAATCAAAACCATAAACAACGGTAGAAAACAGTCGGGACGACATCCGTTCCCATATCTGAACATTTACTACAATATTTATTTGAAGAGATAAACAGTCTGCTAATTACGTATGTAAATTTATTAATTATTAAATAATTAATCGTAATGAATTTAGTTAGCCTTTTCGATTATTATTTTAATAGTTACAATATTTAATATAAATCTAACCTCAACCAACCAATCAGAGTCAACTTCCTTTTGGCGTCAAAATGAACATTTGTTAAACGGCAAACATAAAAATCTGATAAGTGTCCCAGCAATCTTAAAATAATCAATTTACAATGAAAAAAATGTAATTATATTAATTAAATAATCTAAAGATTAATCCAAGTTATTCATGTCATAGCCGCATCACATTCGACATGGTGGACTCCTCCGGCATTCCCATCAAACGTTTGTCTAGATAGATATATTAATTATGATGTTTTGAACATATGACAAAGAGTATGTGTAATCTATACTAATATTATAAAGCTGAAGAGTTTGTTTGTTTGTTTGTTTGTTTGAACGCGCTAATCTCAAAAACTACTAGCCCGATTTGAAAAATTTTTTTACGTTGGATAGTCCATTTATTGAGGAAGGCTTAAGGCTATATAACATAAAGGTACAACTCATAAGACCACAGCAGAAATGAAAAATGTTGCGAAAACGGGAGAAAGATATTCCTTTTGAGAGCTTCCGCTGCATACGCTGCGGAAACCGCTTAAGTTACACAAAAATCATGTATGACAGGATTGTTCAGCATTAAGAGTTCTATAATAAAATCCGCGACAGCATATGTCTATCTTTTATGGTTGACTTACTACAACCTTTTTTTTGTTAATAAATTTGTAAAAAAATGATGCATTATTTTTAGAGGTGTATTATACACACAGGTATTTATTCTTATCAAAATAAATACATTCATCATCACGAGCATTTCATTTAGAACCAAGTTGACCTTTATATCATTTGATTTCAATAAATATCTTCGGAGCTATCACAGTTTTAACATAACTCCGCACCAAAACAATGTTCGCAGCTTAAGTACAACGTGCGCTTGCGCTAATATATTATAAAGCTGAAGAGTTTGTTTGTTTGAACGTGCTTATCTCAGGAACTGCTGGACCGATTGGAAAAAATATTTCTTTGTTGGATAGCTTATTTATCGAGAAAGGCTTTAGGATATAAAACATGACGCTGCGACGGGAGGGGAGGGAGCAATCTCAAAACGCGCGCACGAAGTCGCGGGGGACCGCTAGTTTAGTGAATACAATGGGGTAACATAAGTCACACACAGTGAGTATGTGGTTTAGTGCTAAAGTATACTATTACAGAACTAAGTAACTATGTTGGGTTGACTAGGATCGGGAATTGCCTTGTAACAAACTTTAACTTTTATACCACTTTATATATTCGTTTGACTCCGATCTTTGAGTGATTGGTGAAACACTGAACGCATCTCCAATACCCAAAAATTTTGGAGCAGACCAGCGTTTACCCTCGCCTCTACTGTAGCTAACGCCATGAAATCAGATATGACAGACAAGCATCGATTCCGCTTAAGTTCCACGAAGACAACTACTTTCTAACTGCCACGACAAACGAATGCCATACCACATACTGCAAAATCTGTATCGATCATCCTTAGAACATCAAAATCCGTTATTTTTTATCGACCTCCGTCCGCGAAAGAAGACCGCGTCGAGGATCATCACCATCGCAAGAACTATTCTCTGTTGAAGACCTACGGCCCTTCAAGGGGGGCGGCATGTTACGAATTCAAACACAACTTTCATCCACCCAGCGTGCGCATTCTGGCTGGCAAGAAAAATAAAAAGAAGAATTTGCCACGGCGTGTGGCGATTGTCTTCACAATCAATTTACCCAAGATCGCAGGCCGTGCTTAATTAATTAACACAAATTCGTTTATTATTTTGTGAATACCACTATTTATTTTAGATGAACTTGAAACCTATGGATAATTAACAAGTAATACTCAAGAAACGTGTTATAAATACAAACCTGCATAGTTACTTAAAGCAACTAAAAAAATCACATTTCAAGTGGAACCAAAAAGGTAAAGAAACATTCATAAAGATGAAATAAGAAACCAAAAATTTGCGCACGGGCGGGACTTGAACCAGCAACCTTTTGGTAGACCGGGCCAAACGCTCTTACCAATTGAGCTACCGTGCTGTCGGTCCGACCCTGCGAAATTTGTGGTTTCTTATGAAAACGTCAATTGCGTGACGCTTAGCGCCATCTAGCCGTCTGTTTATGAAACAGATGGCCCAAGCAGTTATTCTTTACAGAATAAATTTAACTTTGAAATTGATGCTCTCGTCGCCAACCACCCAGGTGTCCAGACAAGTAAGCAGGAGAAGCCCGCGGCAGGCCTCAGCAAGGAGGCTTCTACATCCAAGCCGCAGCCTATTATCACGAAGTCTTCAGACGTCGCCAAGGTGAAGCGTTCTACCAGAGCCAAATAGTTTCGATTTTTAATATTTAAGTTTGATTGTGCAGGTTTCATTTGAAAACTTCATCTATTTATCTACTGTGTCAGTCTTCAAACATAGGGTATGTTACTACTTATTTGATCGCACAACTGCCCTATAAACCTGCATCTTATTTTATTGTATAAACACAAGGTAGTTAGTTTTCTAGTATATTTTTTTGCGTTTGACCGAAGAGGGATTTTGTTATTGTCACTCTGTCACTTTGACAGATGACAGAATTCAAACTTTAGGATTTGCGTTCCGATACACAAATGTTTGTTCATTGTTATTAAGTAACGATAATGTTATTAGTTACCTGTTATTTTTAGTTTTGTTTTAATAAGTATGCTGTAAACGGTTGGCCGGCTGGCAAATGCAGACATCGTTCGTATTAGTTTAGGCTTTCGCCACATTTTTTAAATTCTACTTTTTATTTATTTTATACATTATATTTATTTAAATGATATTTGATGACGACGATTTATTCTTTTCTACATGTGATTCTGATAATTCCATTGATAATTCTTTTTATTCGGCTGGTGATGCAAGTACTATAACGACGCTTTCTTCTCAACTTGATTCTCTCTTCCTTGCTTATTCCAATGATTTTAATGTATGTCACATAAATGCCCCAAGTGTAACCGCTCATTACCATGAACTGATAGACTCCTTTTCAACCTGCAACGTGCAATTCTTGTTTCGGAAACGGTTTTAAAACCTAACCTCCCTTCAACCAGTTGTAGTCTCCCCGGATTTGTAATGATCAGAAATGATCGAGAGGGCAAGGGTTGGGTGGGGTCGCTTTTTATCTGCGCAGTAAAATCCCATACACGATCATCTCCATGTCTTTACCGGACTCCCATGCCATGGAGTTCATACTATTAGAGGTAATTCTGAAGGGAGTCAAGGCCGTTCTTGGGGTTGTCTACAGCCCGCGGAATACCAAATTTCTTTCGTCATTCGAAGAGCTCTTAGAATCAATTAGCACAGACTACTCGTATCACATAATTATGGGTGATTTTAATGCGAATCTACTCAGCAATACCCGGCAGTCCCATAACCTTCGTTCCATTGTAAAGTCTGCAAACTTTTGTATTCTACCCTTATCTGCTACACACCACAATCTCGATACTCTTGATACGTGGATCGACCTCATTATTACTTCTTCTGCTGACCTCGTACTCTAGCACGGACAATTACCTGCGCCCGGGTTCTCTCGGCACGATCTTATTTTATCACTTATAAATTAAATACGATCAAACCCAAACCCACTGTTTTGACATTGAGAAACTTCGCCAAAATTAATGTCGAAAACCTAAAAGCAGAAGCCGTCACCATTGATTGGACGCCCGTGTATGATGCGTCTACTAAAGACGAAAAGGTTGAAGTTTTTAACACAAGCCTGCTAAAATTATTCGATGCTCATGCTCCCAAGCGGTCTGTAAAGCTTAAGCATCCTCCTGTCTCTTGTCAGAACGGCCATGGCGAAGCGTGACCGTCTTTTTCGGGCCTTTAAGTCAAATAGATGCCCTTGCATGTTGCAATGTGTCCTTACTCGTGGGAGAAGTTTAAAAAAGCTAGAAATCGCTGCAATCAGGTGGTGAGAGCAGCCAAACGCCACCACATTCATTCTAATATTCAAAATTCTTCTCAAGCCAATACGTGGAAATTTCTTAAAATACTTGGCATAGGCAAGCCTATTTCAGTCTCAAACTGTCATCCTTTCTCTCTTACTGAAGTTAATTCTCATTTGTCATCCTCTGTTTCCCTTCATCAAGATATAAAAACTTCTACCTTAAATTATTTGGCTTCTATACCAAATCTCTCTCATGATCCTTTCACCTTCTCTCCTGTGTCTGTCGATTCGCAAGTACATCACATCAATCAAACCCTGTGCGACTGGTTGTGATGATATAGGTAGAATGGTCTCACTAGTGCTAACTCAAATCACCCCAATTCTCACACACTTAATTTTTCTCTCTACGCTGGGGTGGTACCTGCTGTTTGACGTAAAGCCTACCTTCTTCCTCTTCCTAAATTATCCACCCTTTTTTTTTTTTAACGTCAGGAAATGCCAATTACGCACCGTACCTCTCACCGAACGGAGGGGCGTGTGTGGGACTTCCCCGGATACGCCCCCGGGTATACCCACTAAAACCTGACGACGCCCGCCGCGTTTGGTGGCTTTGACAGCAGGGGCCGCGGTGCCTCAACAGTCCCGCGACCCTTGCCAGCGCAACCTCCACCCTCTATCAGGAGGGCGGATCTCCACGGAGTGGGGCGATCCCACTCCCGACGGCACACTGGCGCCTCAGGAGGGTCCCTGTGATTGGACAGAGGTGTCCCCACACCGTCTGTCCGAGACCCTCCCGACGAGGCGAGCCACGCCCGACGGCAAATGCACGCCGAGCTCGCCTAGAGGACCAAAGTCCTCAGGACATCCCCTGCCTCCTCTGATACACCAGAGGAGTGCCGGGAGTCCAACGACTTTTAGTGAGCCGCCGCTCGATGCGAGACAGACGCGACTCACTATGGCCACTACCGCCCGATACGGGAACAGACGCAGCGGCAATCTCCACGGAGCATCTTGGCTTCACATGCCGCTGGATTGCGACAGGCTACTGAGCCCCCTCGCCACGACAAGGCGTGCTCCATTCGAGGGGGAAATTATCCAACCCTAACCAACTCACTCATTTTCGTACAATCTCCATTCTTCCCTTTCTTTCGAAAGTCCTAGAAGCTGTAGTCCATAAGCAACTTTCTACGTTCTTACTCAAAAATAACCTCCTTAATGATTTTCAGTCTTTATTTCGTCCCGGACATAGCACGACCACTGCACTTCTTAAGGTCATTGAGGACATTAGAGAGGGCATGGATAGTAAAAAAGTCACAGTTCTCGTTTTAACTGACTTCTCTAATACATTCAACAATGTCGACCATGATGTGCTCCTTGCGATTATGTCCCACTTGCGGGTCTCATCTGTAGCACTGGATGGTTCTCTTCATATCTTCAGGGACGCCAACAGGCTGTTCGGATTGACCAAAAGTTTTCTGATTGGTCTAATATCACAACTGGCGTTCCTCAAGGTGGTATTCTCTCTCCGCTCCTCTTTTCCGTTTTTATTAATACTATCACTAGCCGTCTTAATTGCTCTTATCATCTGTATGCAGACGATCTTCAACTGTACGCTCAGGCAGAGATTTCCGATATAGACTCGGCCATATCGACCCTGAATCGTGACCTCGCCTGTGTCGCCGATTGGTCCGAAATATTCGGTATATCAGTAAACCCGTCCAAATGTCAGGCTATCATTGTTGGCAGGCAAGATCATCGTAGACTCCACTGCTCCAATCATATTTAATAATGCCGTGATACCATACAGTGAGAGTGTTAAGAACCTGGGGCTGTATATAGACAGCACCCTCAGCTTGTCTAAACACATTTCCGAGGTCAGCAGGAAGGTAACAGCCACTTTACGGTCACTCTATAAATTCAAAAACTTTCTCCCTCTTCACACGAAAACTCTTCTTGTCCAATCTCTCGTCCTGCCTCTTCTCGACTACGCCGACGTGTGTTGTACGAATATCAGTGAAACCTTTCTTAATCAACTTGATCGACTCCTCAACTACGGTATTCGTTTCATCTTCGGTCTCCGTAAATATGACCACATCTCTGTCTACCGTTCCAAGCTTAAATGGCTTCCCATCCGTCATCGCAGAGAAACAAGAATCCTGTGAACACTCTTCAACATACTTCATAACCCTCACTCTCCGACCTATATGATACAGCGGTTCAACTATCTGACTTCTACAACTTCTTGCAACCTGCGCTCTTCCCATTTTCTTACTTTTCACACTCCTCTTTACAAGTCCGGCTTTATGTCGGACTCTTTCACCATCTCTGCGATTCGCCTTTGGAATTCTATTCCCATGGAAATCAGAATGTCCTCAAACACACTTTCTTTTAAGAAGTCTCTTCGCACCCACTATCTTAACCTTGGCTCACTTCAGAATTAACCACAATCTCGTTCACTGCTGTCGGTAATATTTAAATAGATGTCATCAATATCTTCACTTTCCTATCTGTAGTTTTATTTTTTATTTTTATTAAATATATGTATTCTATGTAAGTTTATTAATCCAATGCTTATATATTTACAAACAATTTTGTTTATCTATGTAATTTTGTATGTATGTTTATGTTAATGCATTCTAAATTTTTGTCCCTCTCAGTACTTTCAAATATTTCGCCACTGATTTAACTCTCTGCATTTCCCAAGCGGTTGACTAGTAGAGAATGCCATAAGGCATTAAGTCTGCCAATTGTACCATTAACAGTGCAATAAAGTTTAAATAAAAAAATAAAAAAAATCTTTATGGATATAAAATATGACACTGTGAGTGTTAAAAACATTCTAAAGCATTAGAAAGCAAAGCGACATCAATTTCCAAGTTGAATTTATTCTGTAAAGAATAACTGCTTGGGCCATCTGTTTCATAAACAGACGGCTAGATGGCGCTAAGCGTCACGCAATTGACGTTTTCATAAGAAACCACAAATTTCGCAGGGTCGGACCGACAGCACGGTAGCTCAATTGGTAAGAGCGTTTGGCTCGGTCTGCCAAAAGGTTGCTGGTTCAAGTCCCGCCCGTGCGCAAATTTTTGGTTTCTTATTTCATCTTTATGAATGTTTCTTTACCTTTTTGGTTCCACTTGAAATGCGATTTCTCAGTTTCCATGGTGAATTATTATTAATTATAGTTGCTTTAAGTAACTATGCAGGTTTGTATTTATAACACGTTTCTTGAGTATTACTTGTTAATTATCCATAGGTTTCAAGTTCATATAAAATAAACAGTGGTATTAACAAAATAATAAACGAATTCGTGTTAATTAATTTAACACGGCCTGCGATCTTGGGTAAATTAATTGTGAAGACAATCGCTGCACGCCGTGGCAATTTCTTCTTTTTATTTTTCTTGCCAGCCAGTATGCGCACGCTGGGTGGATGAAAGTTGTGTTTGAATTCGTAACATGCCGCCCCCCTTGAAGGGCCGTAGGTCTTCAACAGAGAATAGTTCTTGCGATGGTGATGATCCTCGACGCGGTCTTCTTTCGCGGACGGAGATCGATAAAAAAATAACGGATTTTGATGTTCTAAGGATGATCGAATGAGGGTAAACGCTGGTCTGCTCCAAAATTTTGAGTATTGGTGATGCGTTCAGTGTTTCACCAATCAGTCGAAGATCGGAGTCAAACGAAAATATAAAGTGGTATAAAAGTTAAAGTTTCTTACAAGGCCATTCCCGATCCTAGTCAACCCCACATAGTCACTTAGTTCTGTAATAGTATACTTTAGCACTATACCACATACTCACTGTGTGTGACTTATGTTACCCCAGTGTATTCACTAAATTACACAAAAAATGAGTTAAAAACATCCTAAAGCATTAGATAATCAAGCGACATCAATTTCCAAGTTGAATTTATTCTCTAAAGAATAACTGCTTGGGCCATCTGTTTCATAAACAGACGGCTAGATGGCGCTAAGCGTCACGCAATTGACGTTTTCATAAGAAACCACAAATTTCGCAGGTTCGGACTGACAGCACGGTAGCTCGATTGGTAAGAGCGTTTGGCCCGGTCTGCCAAAAGGTTGCTGAGTTGAAATGTATAAAATTATTTTGCTTTAAATATCTGCGAAGCGACGCCGGCGCAGGCAACTAACAACACGAACCGTCACCGCGTTTAGTGCTTTAGTAATAATGGATTTCCGCAAAGTAACGCCTGATTCCATTAATTATCTAAAAGGTTGCTGGTTCAAGTCTCGCCCGTGCGCAAATTTTTGGTTTCATATTTCATCTTTATGAATATAAAATATGACACTGTTAGTGTCAAAAACATTCTAAAGCATAAGGTAAAGAAACAGTTCTGTGTGGTGGTCACCGTTACACTTTCAATGTTCGAGATGCGTTAAGCGCAGTAAATTAATTCGTAAAAGTACTCACAAGTGTATAGCCAATTCAATAGCGCTTGAAGTGTTAATTGTTAAGAATAAGTGTAAAAAAGAAGTTTGCGAAGATTTGGCACCTATTCAACCTCATTTCAAATCATTTTTTAGTATGTGATGATGGTACGAGTGAAAAAAATCTAATTTTTTGCACTTAAGTCGCCAGACGGGCACACGATAATCCAGCAGGTATCTATCTCGGTGATGGTACTTTTAAATGTTCACCAAAACCCTTTTATCAGATCTATCTCGATTTAGGGTCAGGTGACAATACAACAAATATTTGTCCTGTTATTTATGGCTTATTGCCGAATAAGACTGAAAAGACATTTATAAGATTTTTTCAATTAATAAAAAATATATTGAACTTGAAGATGGGATATTTTAAGTGTGACTACGAAATTGCAATAATCAATGCAATTAAAACTGTTTTTTCTGATGTATCTTTTTTATGGATGTTATATCCATTTTCGTGAAACCGTAAAACAGAAGGCAAATGACTTAAAATTGTATGACTCACATGGAGGTAGAAAAATTACCAAAATTACAACATATTTACCTCTTATACCAGGAAAATACATACAGCCGTGTTGGGTATCTATATAAGAAGACTCTTCACAAACTAAGGAACTTAAATATTTCAAACAGTACTTTGAAAAACAGTGGTTGTTAAATTTTTCGCCAGAGTTGTTGAGATGCTCAGAAAATACACATAGAACAACAAACGTATTAGAAGGCTGGCCAGAACCATCGATTAAATGTCAAAATTCCCAAGAGGCCTCAAGTCTGTTACTTCGTGCATAAATAATTATAGAAGCTAAACATTACCTATAACTATATTTTAAAGAATATTTTTTTTTGCAAAAAAGAATAGACGCAATTCCGACATTGCCTTTAACAAGAAACTCAGCAAATATTCTGAGTTATTAAAACAAAACAACCTTTCTTCTTAATAATTTGTAAAAAAAATGATTTAATGAAGATTATTACATAATTGGTGTGTACCTCTGGTTAATAATAACTGCTATTTGATTCTATTTTCATATTGCTGATTATATAATTTACACTGAAGTTGATTTTTTTTTCATTTATATAGTAAATAATTATAATATTAATGATACTTTTTTGTTGGTAACATTAAAGGAGTGTTTTTTATTTATTTATTAAGTATCTCTTGCTAGCACCTTAATGTGATACATGTTTTTTTCTTTGTTTTGATTAGACTATTGATTTTCTCTGAGCAAGTTGATTGTTAGATCATTCACAATTTTAAATAATACAATGACTAATTTATGTCTTCTACTTTAATGAGTCTCCCTAAAGACGGGCTGATTTCCTATCAGTTTGTAATTCTGTCATTTTGAGAATCTGTCAATTTGCGAATCTGACATTTTGAGAATCTGTCATTTTGCGAATCTGACATTTTGAGAATCTGTTATTTTACGCCATTTGTCATTTTACGTTTCTGACAAAATGTGAATGATGTGTTTGCGTTTTTGACATTATGCGCCTAAACCGATCTGAAGTTTGATTTTAGCTTATTCATTTATTTATTGCAAATACAAAGTAGAGTATCAATTTACATAATCAAAATCATACATAATTATGCACACCCTGTAGGGTACAGCGGGCTCCCTCTATCTGGCAGAATCTTTTTGCTCCGAAAGTCAAGCAGAATTTCGTTTAGAATAATTTGGATTTGTGAAATTATTCTAAACGAAATTCTGCTTTCTTCATAGTATGCCTAGTCAAATTATGCCAAATAAACATCGTACTTAATAAACATTATGCTTAGCGAAAGTAGGTATGCAAAGTAAAATTTTGCCAAAGGTAATTATGCCTTATAAATTTCTGCTACCTTAAAAGTATGCCATTGTAAATTCGGTCATATAAATATTCAACCAAACAATAATTATGCTAACAGAAAATTCTGCGTGAATAATATTCGACTAAAGAAAATTATGCTAACTGTGTTATGCCAAGTGACTTTCGGAGCAAAAAGATTCTGACAGATAGAGGGAGCCCGCTGTACCCTACAGGGTGTGCATAATTATGTATGATTTTGATTATGTAAATTGATACTCTACTTTGTATTTGCAATAAATAAATGAATAAGCTAAAATCAAACTTCAGATCGGTTTAGGCGCATAATGTCAAAAACGCAAACACATCATTCACATTTTGTCAGAAACGTAAAATGACAAATGGCGTAAAATAACAGATTCTCAAAATGTCAGATTCGCAAAATGACAGATTCTCAAAATATCAGATTCGCAAAATGACAGATTCTCAAAATGACAGAATTACAAACTGATAGGAAATCAGCCCGTCTTTAGGGAGACTCATTAAAGTAGAAGACATAAATTAGTCATTGTATTATTTAAAATTGTGAATGATCTAACAATCAACTTGCTCAGAGAAAATCAATAGTCTAATCAAAACAAAGAAAAAAACATGTATCACATTAAGGTGCTAGCAAGATACTTAATAAATAAATAAAAAACACCCCCACATACTTATGCCGTAGCGTAGTGTTTTAAAACTTTTTATATACTTTTGCTTCTCTCACTCAATTGTAAAATTGAAAGGCACAAAACGTCAAGGCGGTTTGTCATGTTTTCAATCGTCTCAATTTGTGTTTGTGTGTGACGTGTGTTTGTTTTTTTTTCTCTTCCCAAGCCCATTGTAAGGGGTATTGTTAAATAGGTCTTTAAAAAGGTAATGAGTTTGCTAACATCGTTTTTCATCAAGTAGCCCGTTTCCGTATATTCAGTTTTAAAATCCTGATTTTTGTTAGAGTCCAATATTCCAATAGTCCAATATTCTCTCAGCTAAATGGTAGTAGCTGGATACGCGAAAAATTCAAAGTTATAGCATATACGACGTAATTGGAAGGAAAACTATTACGGTTATGCTAAATAAACAAATAATAGAGATGTAGTTTATAATCTTAAAGCAAATTATTTCTTATGAAAATTTTCGCTTATGAAAAGTTTACACAAAATATAAAATGAAACAGTAGCTAAATACTGATTTTGACTGTCTTTTTTAGCTGTAAAAAATCTAAATTGTGAGTCAGCGTGATGAGATGATTTACCTAATTTATTTTTACCGTTTTTGTCTAATAATTTCGCATTTTTTATATTTTAAGGGAAATGATTCCCTTTTAAATGTTAATCAGGGTATAGCTTGCACTTGGCATCTTTTTTTTTATATTTCTTGATATCTATCTTGATATATTGTGACTGGGTCATCTTTGGCGTAACAGATTACTTACTCAATGTTCCAAATAAAGAGTTTAGACTTCCATTTAAGTTTACCTTGCAACGATAAAGCTCAAGGGTGAACTCTTAAGATAGGTACAGCGGGAGAAGACTTGACGAATGAATTAATAAATTCTTATCTCTCTGGTAGAATGCAAAAAGTATATATAAACGGAACTGAGTCTTCTGGAGCACCTCTAACAATGGGTGGAGCCTGGTAAACCATCAGGTTCATTAGAATTAATCAGAATCCTAGCATTTACACGAAAAATATTAACGATAGGTGCACTATTATATTTCGTTGTTAAAAATATACCCCTTGTTTAAAACCGAGCAACGTGTTTATAAAACATAGCATAACTTTATCAATATTTTTATACATATATACCATTATTAGAAAGTAGAAGAATTTTTTTGTTTGTTTACATGCACTTATCTTAGAATCTACTGGTTCGATTACTTAGAATAATCATGTAAGATAGTTATAACCTATTAATCAAGGAAGGATATAGGAATAATTCGATGGCTCCAGGCTATAAAACATTACGTTACAGCCTATGCAATCAGAGTAAAACCAAAACGCGTAGACGAAGAGTTTAAATAAAATAACAAAATTCAAACTATTTTCTCATTGATGCACACTAGACATCACAAAGAAACAATGTTAGTTGGTACATACGATACTGCCATCTACGGCACCGGATATCAACTATTTATTATTATCTTGCTATTTTAAGTCTTTCGACTTATTAGTTCCACTTATCTTAACATTCATTATATTTATCAGTTCAACGTGCGTCGTCAAGGAAAATAATAGTCCCAAGTTGCTTCCTATTTCTTTTTCAATTTTTTTATCTTTTTTCTACCAATTTTAAATAATTTGATTATATAAATAAACATGTTCTTATAGATTTAGATAGCAATAAACGAAATTGTCTCCGAAGACGGAACGAATACGGAGAGAAAAAAAACCTGGACTGAAATTTTCGTTTTCTGAACAGGCGTATCAAACTTAAAAGGGATTGGGGAATAAACGGCCTTTTTTAATTTATTTCAATAACAATGGTTTCGGCTTACAGGGGCTGCGAGTAATTGATTGCTCAGACAGACTTGCAAAAGGCAGGTCTATTCAGGTTGTAAAAAAAACTTTTGTGTACTTTTTAATCTTTAACATTCCTCGTGCTTTTCGTGCCTAAAATGTTAATTAAAATCAAAAAAAGTAAACACCAAGTAGTAGGTATTATTGTTTCGTAAATCAATAAAAATGTAAGGTAGTAATTTCGTTTTCATCACGAGGGAACTCATCCTGTAAAAAGCGTATCGCTCTCCACCTCGTTAAATCAGCAAAAATAAATGTTCGTGCAAAAAAGCGAGTCGTTATTATGTGAAATGCGCATACATCTACTACGGGATCGATATTATTATCTTTTGTTCAAAAAGAGGATCATTTGTTGCCCGTTGAAGAAAGTTATAACGACGCTGTCGAGTTTAATGTAAACTTGTTAGGGTTTCTAATGTTCTACGTTGCACAAAGATGTAAGGACTCTACCCTGTCAAACAGAAAACAAAATTCGACAGCCCAAATGGCGATGTAGATATAGACATGTTTCGTAAAGGGCTACTGAAGATTGACTAAGAATATTAAGTAACTACAAGAAAAATAGATTGGTATTTAATGTCCGTTAATAAATGGTTTATTTCGGGAATAACGAAAACTTTTCCTCGAGCCTGTGAATTCCTCGTGAGTCTTATATAATGCTTGTTATCAGCCGACATAATCAGAGGACAGCAGTAAATACTGTTGGATCCCTTGTTTCAATTATGTAGCCAAAGGTCTACGATTAGTCCCTGCATATCCATTTACCTTGTTAAGATTTTTTAAGTACTAAGAAGGTAATTACTGACGAGTATTATTTATTAAAATTTAATGAACCATTAATTAATTATTTAAAATGGTCTGACTCTACCATTTCGTTTTTTTTTCATTTCATAAAAGAAAATAGACTTAAGGCTGATTTTTCAATAGTTTTAACAAAAAAAAAAACATTTGTAGAAAAAAAGGAATATAACTGATATGAAGATATCACAATAATCTATTTGTGTTTTAAAATATTTTAGCACAAAAGACCTATTCTTATAGAAATCAAATGCGTTTTTGTAATAACGACTGCCACCAACAGCGAGCCGAACGAAGCTGTAGCATCGAACTGCTTTAAGCAAAAAAGGCGTCGTAACTGAATTCACATTAATGGATCTGCGGGTTGCTGTAAATTAAAAGCTTCCATAAAATCACTATATTTTACAATACTTATCCCTCATGGTTGGTAACCAACGACTGTTTACTAATTATAATTTGTGTTCCCACCCGGATTCGGATGACAAACTACTTAGCTGAAGTATTAATTTTAATTCATTTGTCTCAAAATCTTTTGTGATCATTACTTGGTGCTGAGATTTCGTTTGATAAAATAAAAATATATTAGCAAACAGAAAGCAGTGTTGCAAATTGTCTATCAATATAAAAAAAAGTTTTCCTATATTATTCCTTTTAAAAAAAACAATTAAAACAAATTATTATTGAGAGACTCGGTACACTTGTTCCAGTCATAATACCTAATTAATTAGACTACTGCTCAGATAATAGTGTTAAAACTTGCAGTAACAAGTACAGCTGCTAACATGTTTACGGAAATGCTAATAATTATCATTAACCGGGAATTCGGGAAATTTGTATAATGAAATGAAATGAAATGAAAATGAAATGAAATGAAAATGTTTATTTGCCCAAAACATGGTCATATGCAGATGGTATAAATAACATTAAAAGAATATAACACTCATGTTTTACCTTTATATATGGCATGCAAATATAATTTATTTGTACCCTATAGATTTTATTCATATTAATTTAATTTAGTTATTATAATTATTGTTTAAAAATATTACTAATCTTATAAAAGTTCTTGTCCCTAAGCCATTTTACCAAATTTCTTTTAAAGCAAACAGTGGGAAGGTCTTTAATGTCATTCGGAATAGCATTGTAAATCTTGACGCACATGGCGTCACATTGATTGTGATAATGCTGAAGCTTTGGCAAACAATTGTAAACTAGTTTATTCGTGTTTCTGAGTTTCCTGTTATGAATATCACTTCTCTTTATAAATAAATTCATACTCTTTTTGACGAACATAGCGATTTCATAAATGTACAAACACGGTAAAGGCAATATATGTAAGTCCTTAAATACAGATTTACAAGACTGACGAGGGGACATACCACAGATCGCCCTTATGCACTTTTTTGTGATTTAAATAGTAAATCAAAGTCCGTAGAGTTTCCCCAAACCAAAAGTCCATACTTCAGAATTGAGCCTATATAACCGTGATAGGCAGAAAGGGAAGTCTGCAAGGTAGACGTCTGCCGCAGTCTTCTTAAAACGTAAACGTATCGGTTTATTTTTTCTCTTAATGCTTCAATTTGTAGCCTCCAATCACAATTATCATCTACTTCAATACCCAAAAATTTAGTGTCATTGGTTTCTTGAATATTCATTTTATTATAATTAATGTCAAGTTTCAGTTTAGTGTGTCGATTTGTACCAAATTGTATATAGTTAGTTTTCGTAAGATTAACTGTCAAATTATTGTCATTAAGCCATTTAATTATTTTGTCAATGGTTTTATTAATTTCAGATTCATAAGCTTCTAAATCTTTCGTAAACGGAATCACTACTGAAATATTATCCGCGAACAATATACATTTGTGGTCAGTTATTTCAGGGAGGTCATTTATGTATAGCAAAAATAGAAGTGGACCAAGAACACTTCCCTGAGGGACGCCACATGTATTTAACAGAAATAGTGATTTGTTTTGATGCACATTAAGTTTTTGGTCTATGCTTGCTATTTCCACGGCCTGTTTTCTGTTCGTCAAGTAAGACTCTAACCAATTATGTGCCAATCCCCTTACTCCCATATTTTCTAATTTGCGAAGTAGTATGTCATGAGAAACAAAATCAAAAGCACGAGTCATATCGAAGAAAACAGTTGTGGTCGGGATTCCTGCATTAATATTATTATTTAGTTCACGCATCAAATGAAACATGGCAAGAGTTGTGGACTTATTTGCTTGAAATCCAAATTGCTCCGCCTTGAGGATGTTAAATTTCCGGATGTAACTAAGCAGTCTCCCCTTCATAGCTTTCTCAAAAACTTTTGCTAACACCGGAATCAAATTTATGGGACGGTAGTTTTCAAGCATCGATTTATCTCCCATTTTATGAAGAGGCTTTACAATAGAGATTTTTAACAAATCAGGAAAGGACCCTGTTTCAAAAGACAAATTAATCAAATATGTAAGTGGTTTTACTAGCTCTTCCGCACAGTCCCTAATAACTTTCGTGCATATTCTATCAAAACCAGTAGCATTGGTATTGTTAAGTGATTTCAGCAATGATTTAACCTCACTTTCGATGTAAGGCTCTAAAAAAAACTATTTACTATGCAAAGTCTACAAGTATTTTTAAAATTAGTTGCTTTATTTGTTATTTTTATTAAGTAATTGTTAAATTCATTTGCTATAGCAAGCGGATCCTTAATTACATTATCATTAATTACTATTTTGTCAATTATTCTATCGTCGTCTAGATTTTTCGTCTCATTTTTTATAATCTTTCACGTAGTCTTGCATTTGTTTTTAGCATTAGTTATTAGCTTCTGGTTTTTTTTTTCTGAGAAAGACTGAAGCATTTACGAAGTAATTTTGAGTAGACCTTATACTGTTTCTTTTTAGCTAAAGATTTTGCTTTGTAGTACTCATACCTTAATTTCCTTTTTGTTTGACTGCTTTTTGATAAGCCTTTAGTTATCCAATGGGTTTTTTATTATTACAAGATATTTTAATTTTTTTCATGGGAAAACATAAATTATATAAAGTGGTCAAAATATTATAAAATGATGTCATTACCTTGTTAACATCAGTTTCGTCAAAAACTTGGGAGAAAGACAAACATTGCAAGTGGCCTCTAAATTTATAAATATTGTCAAAGCTATAGTCCCTTTTATTAATGAAATAATGAAGCGGTTTTTCATTTAAGCTCTGGATCGGTATGTGAAGCATTTGAGACGTATTGTGGTCAGATAGATGAAAATGATGTAGTTCAGAAATTGCATTGTCAAAATTACTTATTATGTGATCAACACAATTATTTTGCCTGGTTGGCTCAGTTATATGTAATGTTAAATTATAATTACTAACTATGGTCAAAAGATATTTAGTTGTTTTATTTGTAGAGTCAAGGGTATTAATATTTATGTCTCCAACTAAAATTATTCGTGTATTTGAATTCTTTAGATATGTATGTAACATGTCATCTAAATACGACAGAAAGGTATCAGGTCAGGGGTTCTGTAAAGACTGATTACTATAATATTGCATCCATGAAGCTTAATACCGCAACATTCAAATGTCCTATCCTGTCCATGGTTTCTTATTTCACTTTATTCATTGAATTTTAGTCCTTTTCTAATTAAAATGCACACTCCTCCCCTGTTTTTACCATTTTTCCTACAATACGTCGATGCAGTTTGATATCCACCTACAACTTTACATGATTCACTGCCAGATCTAATAAACGTTTCGGATAAGCAGATGATATCTGGTTTCTTAAACATTTCATTGAGTTCAGTTAAAGCGATTTCTACAGCATCTCTCTTTGAGAGAAAACCGGCGATATTCTGGTGGAACAATATCAGGGTTTGCTGATTAGCGACAAAAAAACTCATCTGTTTTTCCTTTCTGTTCTGTGGATGGACTCTTGTTTTGGTTATCAAACTGTACATAATAGTTATTATTACATTTATTTATTTTCGCAATTAATTTGTTAAGATCTGAAATAATTATCTTAAAGCCAGAGTTTTTCAATTTGCCTTGAATAGCAGTAAACATTACAGGTGAATACTTAATATTTCTGTTAGAGTCTAAGATATAGGCGTACTCATATTTAGTTACATCATAAAATAACAAGCTATTAAACGATTCAATTCTCTTATTAAACAAGGTCATATATTTTGAAAATCTAAAAGTAGGTAGTCAGATTATTATGTTAGTATGCATCAATTTCAGTAATGTCATTCTTATAAAATGAATTGTATCATTATAATTTTCAGTTTCATAAAAATCGTTATCACCTATAAAAATGACACAATAATCATGAAGGGTAAAATTTGTCAACTTATTCTCTATTCCATATAATAGTTATTTTATGCCAGCACCGGGAGTTTTGTAGTGACAGACTTGCATATCATTCATCGTGTTTATAGCGGATTGCGTGATTTTACCGCGTGGATTACTACTTAGTAAGCATAGTTTTTTCTTTTCGGACGGAATATCTTCTATGCTGTTTTCACTGTTTCTATCTTGGCGTTTTTTTGAGGACGCTGGTAATGTAGTCGATGTTTTATTTAGGTCATTTGTTTGCGGAGTCAACGTTGGAATCGTTTTTTGTATTCTCCTTGGGACAGTTTAAGGATCTCCGTTTCTTCTTCGCTGAATTAGTGACACTCGATTCTGAATGGTAGAAAATTTGCCGTATTTAGTTTTGAAATCCAACTAAAATTTATTCAATTTCTCAGTAAATAAATCGGTAAAGCTTAGATTTTATTTAACGACGCAATAACAACTAGCTGGAAAGCGTGATTGTTTTGAAATGTATCTTATCAAATTCCGTAATTAATGTAGTACTACCGTCATATTAGATTTATTAAGGTGGGCCATATCCCATTGTTTTAGAGTTTATTACATTTTTCTAAGAATATGCTGTGACAGTGATACGCTTTTTTATAAATGCATTCATATAACCGTCGTCGCAAAGTTCGGTACTTAATCTCGAGTCGAGAAAACTGTGTCCTTTATCTTTGAAAAGTCAGCCACCACCCAGTAAAAATTATGACAACCTTTGGTCACCGTTAATTGACTTTTGTTTCTATGAGCTTGTTTTTTAATATATACTACCACAAGCACCACCGAAGAATAATTCAAATAAAACGTCATATTGTATGAAGTAGGTATCCGGCAGGTAGCACTAACCAGAATTAATCAACACATTTTTAAATATACCGTAAGGATAAAAAAAAGCTACAAAATTTAAACAAGCCCATTTTACGAAAATTTTTGTTTTTTATGGATATGCATAAACAAAGCATATGGTAGAAATTCATTTTCTCAAGTATAATATTATTATATTCCATATTCTTCGGTTATTTTTATTTGCCATTTGCCACATAACATGTTAAACGGAGGGACGTTTAAGGTGAGATAAATACAAGACATGTTCATTATTACACAAATACCACTATCGATATTTTTAGACACAAAGTAATTATTATATATTAAAAAAAAAACTGGCGTTTCCTAAATGCAATGCAGCATTAGACCCAAACTGCACTACAATTATCTAATTCGAGTTATTGGAAATATGAACCATGTTTACTTTCCTACTAATTATTCTGTGATTTAAGAATAAACTAAATCAAGTAAATGTTTTCTTTAAACAACAATATTCCCCAGAAAGCCACTAAGGTACTAAGGAACAATTCATTGGAAACGTTGCTCCTATTAGTAATAAAATAGATTCTTATTATATGAATTTTATCGTTTGATGTTTATAGTATCCGATAAACTGCGTTTAATAAATTTTCAAAGGACATTTTATCTTAATATTCACCAGTTACTAAGGTATGGTGGAACAATTGTAGAATTCAAATTTATAACAAAACAGGTCTAGGGACATGATAGTCCGGCCTGCCTCCTAGTAAAAAAAAATCTATTAATTTTACAAAATACTTTTTTAAAGGACTTTCCCTTCACTCTTACGCCAGAAGACGTCATGTGATTGGACCGGGACCATTTATTAAAATTTGAATCAATTAATTAATGTAAACCAAATCATTCTCGTTTTTTTTATGGACCATATAAAAGAATGTTTTTAAATATGTATGAAACCAGTCCCCTTGGTTACTCGATATGACAAAGGTACTTGTAGACGATATCCTTTCATTTTTAGATTTCTTGTCCAAATAGGTACCCTAATTCTGAATCATAATCAGATGTTTTTGACACTACTCATAATATTGAACAAGTCAATATTTGTCAAACTTAAATATATATGTTATATAAAGTTAAACAAAAAGAAAACTCATAGTAACTAAATTAAAAGATAGAATTGATATTTATTGTAATCCTTAAAGGTAATCCAGGCATTTGTCCGGGCAATAAAATTGTAAGTAAATTTACAACGAGAAATCTGACCATGTACCGACTATCGAATATTCGGCGAACATTCCTGGTTGATTAGTCGAATATTAGATAAACGTATTTGGCTGGGGCCGGGAAGTACCAAAACTTCTGCCGGAGAAATCGTTTGCGGTCGTTTGCCCTTATAAAGTCACAAAGCTCTCACAAGCCGATTTTTAATCTTCTTCAGAAACATTAAATACTTTTAAAATTTTTAATTATATATAAATAAAGTAAAAAAAAAACATTACCTACTTACTTGCGTAAAATTTCTGATAACGATAATATTTCAAAGCCATTGCATTATCGTATGCTTTTTGTAACTCAGCATTTAATCATATAGCATTGATAGACACCTATGAATATTTTTACGATCTTATGAGAATTACATTCTTAGAATGAATTTATTAATCAATTGCTTTTTACCAATTATTAATAAATTCATTTTAAGAATGTAATTCCATTATCTAATACTTTTTACAACCAAATGTTTTCTCAGGTATTCGAAATTTAAATGTATAAAATATTATTTATATATTTGGTATTCGGACGAATATATTTTAAACAGTCGCATTATAATACCTAAATAGCGCATACTGAAAAGCAATAGAACATCATGTCCCTATGTATTTCAAATCTATAATTATAAAATATGCTAAAAACTGCAAGACATAGATAACGATTTGTCAGACTTACCTTCACGCCCTTTACCTTACTAAAGATAAGGCGCTAACTAAGAAGTGTTTTCTGTATGTGGCTTTCCTCGTAATAAAATTATCATTTGTTTTACGTGCCAAATGCAGTGTGAAACTATATTATTCTCAAACCGTCTCAGCCCAACAACACGTATTCCGTATTGTTTGCAATTTTTATAACATGCCACAATTAAACAAAAATGCCCTATTTCAGTTTGAGATTACTACAATAAACAAATAATCAATTTTTAGTTAATCATTAGTAAAAAATACTAACAAATATCTTCTTTCTTCCTTATAAAGATATTTTTATTAGAAAAATATAACTTATCATAGTTATCATACACCTAATGTTTTTAGTAATAGTGATACATGTAAATGACAAAGATAGTGACATGAACAAAGAATTGTTATTTAATATGATCGTTTTAATGATCAAACACTACTAACATCAGAGATGTCAACTTATCCTATTGTAACAACATTGATTTTACTCCAAACATCTACATGGTCAATTAAATCTCAGAGTCGAAGGCAGGACAATTGGATGATCAAACGAAATTACCTTAAGTGAAGTTCGATCCAAATTGACGTCGACGAAGCGATTTAAGGTCCCACCCTTCCCAATTCCCGTGCACTTTTTTTATGCAAAAATAATCGTCACCCTTACAATAAGTATAATCAATGTTGTACATCTCATACATCGGTCTCCTTGCTCTGAAATGAATGAGCGACTGGCAGCTGGCGGTGCTGTGAGGCGTGGGAGGGAGTGAGGTTATTTACCTTCTCTTTCTTGCGCTAAACCTGTGTGCGAGTGAATAGACACGTAGTAGGGCATGCTACATGGTCAATTAAATCTCTTCGTCGAAGTCAGGACAATTTGGATCGTACTTCACTTAAGGTAAGTTCGTTTGATCATCCAATTAGTGCTGCCAGTAATAAAAATTAAATCACCATACCGAATGGTTTAGAAAAAAGGAATCAAATGATCAAAATGCGTTGTATGTAATAACGAACCTAACACTTTGTTCATAAACCCTTCTTTATTCCTCTTCTAGCTAATATTTGTTACCAATTAAATATTGGACACCAATCACATACATCAATCTGATCCTAAAGTAAATAGCTAATGTACTTTTGTTATGGAAATCGACACAACGGCGGTACTGTGATAAAGCGTAGCGTCGCTGTGATCTCGAAGATATGAATGTGTATTTGTGTCACGTTCTGTGATAATTTCCTATGTAAATAAATGAACAATAAAACCACTTAACTTTGTTCAAGTCAATCTTCTTCGAATGTAGATAAACTTTCTTTACAAGTTATTTTTGATAGACGTTTGTCATTTCGATTGTTAGTCAAACCTTCGCGTGTGCTATAATATTTTTTATACATTCAAGAATCTTGTGAAGTATAAATAAGTATTAATGAATAACATAACAGAATAGAAGATTGACTTGAACAAAGTAAAGTGGTTTTATAGCTCATATATTTACATACGAAATTGTCACAGATCGTGACACAAATACACATTAATATCTCCGAGATCACAGCGACGCTACACTTTCTCACAATCAGATAACTTTCTTGAAGCAAATGCTACCGGTAATAAATAAATAATAATGTAATAAATAAATAATAATAATAAAGAATTCCAAACGAATTTAGTTCCTTTTTTCAATAAACTTGTCAATGGCATTGATATGTTAGCATAATTATCAATGAACTTACGATAGTATGAAAATAAACCTAGAACTGACTCAAGTTCTTTGATATTAAAAGGTATTTTAATAGATTTAATTTCATCCATTTTAATTTTTTTGGGACGAATTCCTTCTGCTGAAATCTCATATCCTAACACTGTTACTTGTTCAAACCCAAACTTACACTTCGTTGGTTTCAAAGTTAAATTCGCCTGTTTAATTCTTTCTAGAACCTGTTGTAATGCATTATAAAACTCGTTAAATGTAGAACTATAAACTAAAATATTATCAATTTAAGCAATTGCATTCTTATATTTGAGGCCTGTTAAAATTTTATCCATTGTTCTTTAAAAAATTGCACCACTAGTCTTCAAACCAAAAGGTAAAACGTTAAATTCGTATAAACCTGACGGTGTTACAAAAGCTGTGTTGTGTTTATCAGTTTCATTTAAAGCGAGTTGCCAGTATCCTGAATTTAAATCTAAATCTGCAAAAATATTTAGCATTAGATAAATAAAGAATTATGTAATCAATAATTGGTAATGGATAACTATCACAAATAACCTTTTTATTAAGAACTCTATAATCAACACAAAATCTCCAAGAATCATCAGGTTTCTTTACTAAAACAACTGGTGATGCATAAGCACTATTGGATTCTCGAATAATATTCTGCTTAAGCATTTGTTCGACTTGTTCGATTTATTGACTTAATAATCCTATGTTGTTCATGTGACACCCTGTATGGTGGTCTGTGAACTGGGTTCTCGTCAACAGTTTTAATCTCAACCTCCATTAAATTACAACAACCTAATTGTTCAGATGAAAAAGCAAAGTTTTGTTTATATTCATATAAATGAAATGAAGTGAATATTTATTTGCTCAAAACATGGTTTCAATAGATGGTAGGTAAATTACAAAAGTCCTCACATTTTACCAAAATTATGGCATGCAAATTTATAATAATTATAGAAAATTTAAAAATAGTATAATTAAAGTTACATTTAAAGTCACACTAATATAATAATCAATCCTGAATTCAAATAAAATGTCAAAGATCGGTTAAAAACATTCAATAAATTAAATTACCAATTATATACAAGACAACATCCAATTAATTACTATCCATAAAAATGTCATTGCTTTTACAGAATTTTTTTTCTCGAAGCCATTTTATGAGTTCGCGCTTAAATAAATTCTTTTGAAGTAATTTGATTTGATCCGGAATTGCATTAAAAATCTTTACACACATTACATTACACTGTTTCTTGTAAAAAACCAATCGTGGTGTATTTTTATAAATAAGTTTGTTTGCATGCCTTAGGTACCGATGCTGTATTTGGTGACGTTTCTTAAAAACTTCGGTATTATTCTTGACAAAACAGGCAATTTCTAATACGTACATGCAAGGAAGTGGCAATATTCTTAGCTTTTTGAACAGTGGCTTGCAAGAGTGACGTGGTGTTTTGCCACATATGGCTCTCACACATTTTTTTTTGTGTTCTAAACAAAAGAGGAGAGTCGGTTGAATTTCCCCAAATTAGAAGTCCATACCTAAGGAGCGACGCTACGTAACCATAATATGCTGCTAGGGATGTTTCACTTGTAGATATGTGACTCAGTCTATTTAATCCAAATACATAACGATTTAGTTTGTCGCGAATATATTCTACATGTTTTTTTCCAATTACAATTTTCGTCTAATACTACACATACATTAACATAAAGAACTTTTAAATGATAATAAATCATTTAAAAATTCTTTATGTTGCTTTGAAAGATTTACATTAATGTCAAATTTTATTTCATTAAGCTCATAGCAGTGAAATAATTTTTCATTATTAGCAAATTCACAAAAATAAATATAGTCTTGTTTTGTCAAAGGGACATACCCTACCTGTTGAATCTCATTAATCGATTCTAAAGAACATGATTCAGCTTGAGAATCTTTTCGACAAAATGGCGCTTTGCATTTACCTAAATCTACAAACTTATCTCTAAAATTAATAATGGCCGAGTTATCATTTAAAAAGGCCTGCTCTAAAATTATATCAGTGGTTAGTTTATGTATGTACAACTAAAAAAAAGTAAAAACCGACTTCAAAACCAAAATGCACTAAAAAGTCTTAAATAAACTCTTCACCATTGAAAGAAAAGGAATCCGTTTTAGGCAAACAATTTCTTTTTGTAGTCGGTGCTGTGATAGTTGATGCTTGATGGTCAAAGTGATGGCACCGACTCCAAAAAGAAATTGTTTGCCTAAAACGGATTCCTTTCCTTTCAATGGTGAAGAGTTTATTTAAGACTTTTTAGTGCATTTTGGTTTCGAAGTCGGTTTTTACTTTTTTTTAAAGTTTATTTTATTTCTTCATTTTTAGTGATGACATAAGAGGGGGGGGGGGAGTTGCACCTTATGATTCAAGTTTTTTAAGAAGCTACAAATTACCTATCATAAGTTTCGTCATTACAATAACTGAACTCCTAAGCGTTAAGGAGTTCCACCATCAGCTCAGCCCCACAAGATGTTGACTATCAGACGTAACAACACGTCAACATTAAGATTCTAGTAAAGAAATACTATACGTGCCTTTAAAATTCGAGGGTTTCCCTCGATTACACCAGGATCCCATCATCAGATCCCAAAATGGAAAAAATTGGACCAACTAGAAAGTACACCCTCTAAGTAGGCGAAATAATTTTTCGATTCGGTCGACAAACGACTGAGATGTGAGGTAACATACAAACAAAAAAAAATAATGATAAAAAAAACATACAGTTTAATTGATAACCTCCTCCTTTTTTGAAGTCGGTTAAAAATTATAACAAATAAATTAGACTGTATTTTACAAGTTATGCTTGCTTTCCCAGAAATGTTTTACAAGTTTCCATCTACACTTCGGAGTAACAAGTTATCTTTATTTGGTAAAGGGTTAATATTTTATAACAAATTATTAGTTTTCTTCAAAAATCGAATGAAATTGCAGACACAGAAGCACCGGTATCTATAAGTCCTGACATTTCGATGTCATTCACGACCGTCTTCAAACTTGGGAAAGAATCTTTCGTCTTCTCTGGACCTTGAGAACTTTCCATTGGTAATAAATCTTCATGTTGCTTCGGGCATTGAAAACTTTCTATCGCCAATGCAGCCCGGCTCATTGACGGCGATTGTAGTTTGGGTAGTCATCCATACGATTCGGGTTACTTCTTAAATTATATCTCATTTGGTTTGAGTTCCGATTGAATTGTTCTCTCTGAGGTTGTCCTCTTATAACCGGAGGGTCAGAGTGCTGTTGTCCTCTTGTAATGGGAGACTCAGAGTTCGTTTGACCTCTTGTATTGGGAGGGTTTGAGGGTGATCTCCACTCTTGTTGAGTCGCTCTGAACGTAGAATCACCAAATGGTGGTCTTGTAGGTTGATAAGATGGCGATGTACGAGGCTTTTTTAATAATTCGCGAGAGATAGGGAATCTCCAGCCGATTGAGTATTATTTAAGTCAACTTAATAGGCAGATTGACTGTCAAGTCATGATTTTTGGTAAATAACCCTCTGACTGCATAAGAGCTATTTTCAAATCTTTTATGGACGTGAAAATGTGGAAGCTGAGTTTATTTTTGTAGGCCTGACAGCCACAAGGAGAGGGACGCGAGCGGTTGGTGTGATTGTTGTACCTGTTTAGTACTAATTATGGAATGTTGAAGCAAAAAATGGTGCAGGTAGAGACTTATTTTGTCTGATCCTGATTTTTCTGAGGTAGTCGATCGGGAAAAGTAAAACAATAAAAATACACAAAATTACAAAGGGTACCGAACAGAAAGAGGCCTGTATTTTTAATATTTATATTTCTAACCTTCTTATATGAATTACCTACTATCATAGTGGAGCTGTGTATACCGAGTTTTGCTTGTACCTATTTTATGAGGTCGAAATGACCTCATCCACATTAGTTAAAATTCCACCAACAATGGGGTCGCATCCAAGGTGTTAAGTCACTGTTACAGCTAATCCCGTCTAAATACGATTTCACATGATTGTTTCTTAATCCCTCAGGCGGAATTTAACGAGACACAATAGAAATTCTATTGTTATGCGATCTCACGCGACCGCTCGGATGTTAAAGCGAGGATGAGTTAAATCATCTACTATTTTACATATAAAAGGCTTTTCTGTGAGAACTTTTAAAAAGAAGTTACAAGTTTTTCACCACGTTCTATGTTAACTGTCCAATAGTTTTATGAAGTCACACAAGCACCTTAAGCTGTAAATAGCAGTTGGTATTTTGGCAAATTTGTCAATTTCCCTTTAAGTTACCAAAGAGACTAGTGGGTTATTTGCGATAATCTAATGTCTATTGTAAGGGGCAAGTATAAAGGGCTCAATCAAATGAAAGACACTTCATAGAGGTCGTATTAATTGGGACGGCGACAACTTGAGACGGCGGAGATAGGTCTATTGTTAGTAATTTTCAGACCGTGAGTGTCAAGTAGATGCCCTGTTCGATTAAATGGATACAATATACTAAGCAAAACCCGCACATTTAATGATCTGTTTACATAAGTCTGAAACTGGGTACAGAATGAAAGAAAGTTCGGTTCGAAAAGAAATCATTCTCACAGTTAAACCTACCTCAACACCCGAGCGGTCGCATGCGACCGCATAACAATAGAATACCTATTGTGTCTCGTTCACATACGCTTGAGGGATTAAAGCGATTTGGCGAAAAATTATTTCTTCTGTTGAAGATTCTGAAATGAGAGATATATAATTATTTTTATTGAAACTTCCAAGAAGATCTCCTTTATCGTGTTTCGTTTCACTAATTATATAAATCAAGGACGAATAAAAATTTAAAAATAAACAATATTATATCTATTAAAATTGTTTTTAAATAAGCTTTTAGTGTGATCTAAAAATATGAAAATAAATTATTCATGAATATTGCACAACTCAATTTTTTAAAAGCTTGTCGCGAGATGTGCTTGTATATAACTGGTTAAGACGACACACATAATAATCACCATCATTTTCAAAGAATGCACCACTGCTGAACGTGGGCCTCCCCCACGTTTTTCACAGCGATAGATCACAAGCGGTATGCATCCAGTTTTTTTCCTGCGATCTTTACAAGGTCGTCTGTCAATCTACGCTGCATCTTTACCGATTAATAGTCATACATCTTATGACTTAAAAGCTGCACTTTGTGATTAAAGCAAGCCACTTGGCACAGTGATAGTTAGGACCAAAATAAGCGATTTCACCCGCAGCAGCTACAGTTTCACCCCTTAGGAACAGAGATGGCGCCACTTTTCTAAAATAACAATTAGAAATTCCTACAAATCAAATTATTGCACCGATTTCGATGAAAAACGTGTCAAATTAAATATTATATATATATTATAAATTATATATTATTATAACATCTATGATAAGAGAAATCATGGTGAAGATATTACTTACTGAACATGCACAAATATATATTTTTAATTTAGAAAAAAAGATTTCGTCGCTTTTTACTTCATTTTAGCAAAAATATATATGGCTGGGTATGTTTTTGGTTAGTTCGTGTAATTGTTTAGTAAATACGGTATTTAGTAAAGAAAACCGCACTTCAATATATATTTTTTTGTTTTAGTTTCATGTATGGGAGCCCAAGATTAAATGACATTATTTTTTATTTTTTATTTCAGAATCGGTAAGCGGGTAACAGGATACAT
Organism: Pyrausta purpuralis; assembly: GCA_963924145.1. Classification (NCBI taxonomy): domain Eukaryota; kingdom Metazoa; phylum Arthropoda; class Insecta; order Lepidoptera; family Crambidae; genus Pyrausta; species Pyrausta purpuralis. The sequence goes on from OZ001650.1 coordinate 11,255,326, forward strand.
ACTCCTACCAAATTTCAACAGTGTGATGCTTAAAGTAACAGAACAAAATGACTGTGACATACGGACGGACAGACAGACAGACAGACTGACAGACTTGACGAAACTATAAGGGTTCAGTTTTTTGCCATTCGGCTACGGAACCCTAAAAAAGAGACCATAACTCCATAAAAGAGCATTTTCTTCGAAATGTGTATTCAAACAATTGTTAACATTAAAATTATTACTTAGCTTTAAAAAATCTCGTCCAGCTTAGCAACCGATGGTCATCCGGAAATTATTGTGGCTTCGTTTATTAATTTGAAAATGTCTCGGGATGAAATCCATTTTCCCTATTTATACTACTTCGAAGTCGAATGGGGGAAAACCTTATAGGAATAAACTTTTATTTTTTCGCAGAATTGTAATATGCCATCGTAACGTTCAATTTTCACCGCTTCCTAGGGACTTCAAATGTGTTGTGCAAAAATAGTTTAAACCTAGAAACACTAGAACACTGCATTTTGGAGCTAGCGCAAAATCCAAATAGAAGATCACAGAAACTTTGAAAGCCGTAGCTTTGACCTGCTTTTTATCTTTTGCACTTCTTCTTCTACTGTGCACATTAACAGCCCCATTTACCCAGCTTAGTGTTAAGAAGGTGTTTTTCAATCGTCATTCCGTCGTTCATAGCCGGCGCGGCGTCCTAACGATCCGTGAGCGTCTGAATATATCATTTGCGGGAGTCAGATGTTTAAGTGCCAAGGTGTTATCGTAGTACCTATGAATTCTTTCAGGGCTACTTGCCCTCTAGTATAAATATTCGCGAAGGTACTACATGCGGATAAAAGTTACACTAAAATTAAATGTGAATCAATACCAACGCCCCGCACTGAATTAAATGCGCTTCACAACGGCATTCGCTTCGATTTAAGCAATTTTGATTTTACACTGACACCTTTTTTTGTTTTGAATTTTTGATATATGATATTAATTAATTGTATTCTGTCGTTACGATTGGAATTTCTTTTTAGATTTTTACAGGATTTTATGTTCAGCAGAATCACATCAATCTGCCCGATGATTTAAAGTGTTTGGTACTTACAAACTGTTGCGATATTTCGCGCCTAACCACATTTCAACGAAAATAACTTGCTCATACGACACAAAACCGGGCGACGATTCAATTAAATTTCACGCGAGGTATGACGAGATATGGCTTTCCTTGATTGACTTATTTATTGGTTAATTTTGCTTTTTGTTGATGGTGAAACAGGCCCTGATAGAATAATTAAGATCGACGATCGACCTTATTAAGTAATTTAAAAATATTTTACAAATATATTGACGGCTACGCATCTAAATTAGATGTTCAAATTACGAAGGAGATATATTATAGTGCACATAATCTTCCTAATACACAAGCACTGTTTCTCCATTCTCATAACTAGTTCAAAGGAATTTGATGTACGGTAAGCGCTGAACCGTTTCTGTATTGGGTTTTTGAGGCGTCGTATCCGTACCGGTGGAGTTCACTTTTGCTGTAGTACCTACTGATGTGACGGGACTGAGATTGGCACCCGAAACGAGGGAGTGTGACACACACCAATTAATATTCTACCACGTGATGAATTTTATTTACCCACTAATGAAATATTTTCAACTTGTAAATTAGCCAAATACACCTTGTAAAGTCATTACAAGGTGTTGCCCATTTTTTGAAGTGAATACACTATATATACAATTTATACTATGGGAAAATGAGGGTTGAAAGCATTACCTAATAAAATTTCAGACGATTCATACAAATCAGTCCGCAACATTGATTTTTATACTAAAAATAGTTTCAAATGATGGCCTCATAGTAGAGCCTCATATTAAACCTTTACTGTAAAGGTTGTAGTTGTTGATAATCTCATTCACATCTTAAAATTTGTAAACACCTTGCATAGTTACCATGTATTTTAAAAATGTATCTAACACTACCTACTATAAGAAAACCCCTGATCATCATTTAAATGGAACAAAATAGTATATCTATCACGTTTAAGGGCTTAACCTTCCTGCAAGTTTCAACCCAAACCCACTTACAGACACTTAGCAAATCCCTTTTATTGCTATGAATGTACGACAGGTACATGATACCAACATCGGGGCGATTACGTACGAATATTAATAGGCTAGTTGACACCAGTTAGTTTTAGTACTTTTTATTCTACAACATAGATAGATTAACAACACAGTAACTCAATAACTGGCGCTCAGAAACTTTGAGGTGATAGATGTTTGTGTTAAACTGACGCAATTTTTACTGTTTAGAGAGAATGTAATGGGGATTAACTCATCTCAACATAGTAACTCAATAACTGGCGCTCAAAAACTATGAGGTGATAGATGTTTGTGTTCAACTGACGCAATTTTTACTGTTTAGAGAAAACGTAATGGGGAGATACGTAGGAAAACTAAGATAACGGACATAGCCATGAGAATCAGTAAGCTCAAGCAATGGGCAGGGCAATGACATAGCGCGAAGAAATGATGGCCGTTAGGGCAGAAAAGTACTAGATTGGAGACCCGTAGACAAAAAACGTAGGGTCCCTACGCTGCGTCCACTGACAAGATGGATAGACGACCTTGTTAAAGATCGCAGGAACAAACTGGATGCAGACCGCTTGTGATCGGTCGCTGTGAAAAACCGTGGGGGGCCTTTATTCAGCAGTGGACGGCCTTCATTTGACATCTAAACACTCGAAACACTTTTAGGTAATATTATCGCCTCATCTCGGATTCGCTTTTACCCATAGCGAAGCGATTGCAAGTTATAGAATAGCTCTGTGGTAATTATAGGAAGCCCTTTTCGGAAGACCTGTGTAAGCAAAGGACCTGTAGAGTTGCATCTGGGGGCACGGCAGTCCCCTCACCAAGTCGAGCAAAAAAGCGTCACGGCCGTACTATCCTATTTTCGACCCCCTGTAACTTCGTTGTGGATACAATTAGAAGTCTGAAATTTTCAGTAACCATGCAGTATTGTAAACATACGGTATATTTTAAGTTTCATTTAATTTGAACAAGTATTTTAAGAATTATAACGGGTCAAATTTCTTAATTTTGTCACTAACTGACTCACCGATTATCAAAATTCTAAAGCACTTCTAGCAGACCTAGAAGCTTCAAATTTGGAATATAAGTAGTGTTTAGTGTATGAATTAAGGAAAAACTAAAAAATCTAGAAAATACCGCAAAGAAAATTAAGCCCATACAGCCAAGTTTTCAGTAAAATTTTTCAATATTGGCTTTATTCGTAACGATGTTTTACGGCAGTTATTATTATTGCGTGCGAAGCCGCGGGTTCAAGCAATAGCCCCATATAAATGTAGGCGCATGGTAGTGCCCCTGCCAAATCGAGCAAAAAATTGGTATTCCCGTAATGAAAACACGTGTAAATTAAATTATTTAATGCAAAAAACGTAACTACGTGCGTATTCGTACTTATTACGAGTGCGTAAGGTTGTAAATTAATTATTATACCACGCGCTGCGATGCAAGCGAGTGAGCGCGGGTCGTTACTTCGCGCTGCGCGGTGCTAGCGCGAGGGCGCGGGGCGGGGGCAGTGGCGGGGCGGGCGGAAAGGTGAATGTTACCGAGCGAGCTGTGCGGTGCTAGCGCGAGGCGAAAAGTTCATAAGTCAGAGAGAGGGCTTTAAGAAAATTCGTTGCTGGTAGATATACATACATATATAAAAGTAGAAGGTACCGAAAAGGAAAAAAGTTGAACTGTCTACAAAATACAAAAAGAAATGAGATCCCATCAAAAACAATACTTGTCAAAAAAACCAAGTCTCGCAACTCAGTTGTTCTGCGGTAAAAAGTTGTGAGATCCATGTAGGTAATACCAAGTTGGTTATTAATTTGTTCAGTCTCAACTTAAGCGACTTTCTGTCTTAATACGTCCAGTCTCTAAGACCACGATCGTGGTCCATAACAATTGAAAATCAATTGTCTCTGGAATCTCCGTACTCGAAGCATTAAGTAGTTACGTAATAATTAACAGCATCTTATAGTGACGCATATCAATATTTTTTTTTATGTTTTATATAAATATATTGAGACTTGGCCATCGCACTAAATAATTGAATTGAAACTGAGTTGCGAGACTTGGTTTTTTTGACAAGTATTGTTTTTGATGATATCGAACGGGACCGGAGGGCGCTGTCGGTGAGGGCGAACATGATTGCCCGCAGGTTTGCACGCTGCTCTCACCAAGTTAAGCTTACACTCTTCAGAGCATATTGCACCTCTTTCTACACTTGTAGCCTGTGGAATACCTATACCCAACGAGCCTACAGCGCCCTACGAGTGCAATACAACAACGCCCTCAGGGTGCTGTTGGGGCTGCCCCGCTTTTGTAGCGCGTCAGGGATGTTTGCAAAAGCACGCATAGACTGCTTCTATGCGACAATGCGTAAAAGATGCGCATCCCTGGTGCGCAGGGTGCGGGCCAGCACCAACAGTATCCTGAGTATGATTGCGGCCAGGATGGATTGTGCGTACATGAATCACTGCAGCGCAATTTCTCATGGACTTGCGCTGAAGTGAGTCATGTGGTTTAATTAATTTTACTCTTCTTTTTTTTTATTACCTACTTGTAACCCTTACTAACATTAGCATAAGAATATTGTTACTAACACTATGGACGTTGTCTGAAATAAATATATATTGAATTGAATTGAATTGAATTATCTTGTTTTGTTGGAGTTTAGAAAATTTTGGTGTAAATTGAGAGGGATTTCAGAGATTTCAGCCGATAGGCCAGTAGTATACTTGTCGATAGGACTTTAATGACGTGGGGATGAAAGAGAAAAAGTGCCAATCACTCATCTGTTCAGCCAATGTAAACGGTGGAACCCTTGTTCGGTTACGTTGAGATTTCATTCGGTGACCCTTTTTGAGCGCCAAGTTAGCGCCAAAATATTATTGGATGCTCAAATACTTGTAGTTGTTTGCCTCAAATGAAATATCGCTACAAAAAATGCCACGTCGACTTTGTTTGACAATGTTAGCATTCGATATCGATGCAGTGATACATATCGAATAGAAATCGAAACCTGGAAGCGATGTTAGCACATAGCTTATCAAACTAAAGAAAGAAATGACTATTGCTGAAATAAAAAAGAAACTTATTACTACGAGTAAATCGTATTGACTGTGATTTGATATACTGCTTGCCATCTTTTTGTTGTGCATTTAAAAGCTTTTACGGAATGTTATGTAACGTGTAGTTAGGTAAAATTTACAAATTTCTATCAACTGCATTAATAATTTATTTTTCCTCGAAATATACCTCCAAAATCAGTCAGAAAAAAATCTTGAAAACAGAGAAAGCTGGTAACACTCCAATGCAAAGGGTATTGTTTTTGTTTCCAACATTGTAACAACGCAGGTAACTTATGTCTTTGTTATGACGAATTAATTGTTGTTACATTGCTTTTCTTAAAAAGAAATAGCAGTTTCATTTATACCTCTTTTTGATTATTTCTCTAGTCTTAAATTTTCAACAGCGTTGTAAAGGCAAAACTTAAAGGCCAATCACTTAACTTAAATTCACTTGCCAGTATCGCAATTTGTAAAAACAACATAACACTTTTGTGGCCATTAAATGCAAAGCGGTGAGGATTTGGTACCTCATTGTGTTTCTTTACTAATATATTATGGCAATTTTAAGTTAAAACATTGTCGTGTGTCACTTGTGTAGAGCCGCTCTGCTTAGTTGATATTATAAAGAGCTAAACGATTAAATAGTAGAGCATTAAAAAAGCAAGCGTAACCAGATATTAAGTAAGTAAGCAGGTATTTGGAACAAAAAAACATGAATTCATTTCGAAATCATGTCCATTGACGTTAGACGAAAAATCATATTTGAAAATGTTTTTAACTTACTACAATTAACTGAAATTATAACTGCGCAGTAATAAGGATTTTATTTCTGCCAGTGTCTCTTTTGTACAGTGGCTTGTTGACTGTGTTGCCGTTTTTACTACAGCCGCGAAGTCCTGAAACATCAAAATGAGTTACTTGAATGTTGCGAGAAACCATTCGTTATAAATAATTCCGCGGTATCTCACCACAAACTTATTTAATAAATAGTCATACAACTTAACCGTTTTACCTGCCTTACACAAAAAAGTTGCCTATTACAAACTTTAAGAGGCCTGCTTCTTATAGGTACGTAATAACTTGACTACGACAGTAGTAGAAGGTCATTGAAATTGGCATGATTTGTGCTGTATTAGAGTAGCATCAACAATATTTGTGGATAATTTCGTGTTTGTTACTTATTATTTTATTCATGACACTATGAAGAAAGTTCCAAGAAGAAGTAAAAAGAAACTAGTTTAGTGTAACGGCAATTTGATTGCTCCTTCATTGAAAAATTTAGAATAAATGTGAAGTTGATATTCAAAGGCATTTCTAATAATGTAAAATGATTTTAATGAGTAAATTCATTTACTCTTATTTCCGTCCCTACGTAGTCTATAGAAGGCCCTGAAAGTCAATTTGCCTGCTAAATTTTTATTAATTTATTATGAATTCTATAAAGACGTGGCTAACGAATAAAGCACGACCCTCATCACCATATTACAACACATTTGCACTTGGTTTACTTTTTATTGGGTTTTCGATCTATTCGAAATTATATTAACAGCATGTGGTATGGCACTGATTCACCTGAAGATCATTAGCTCTATAATAAATAAATGCGGGGTCTGACTAAATTCCATATGTCGATCGATCCAAAATTTTCAACCGTTCTACTTCAATGATATTGAAATAACATGATAAGGTTACCATGACTTTAAATGTGATGGTCAGGAAGTTATTATTTTTTTGAAATATTTGCTTTGATTTTTTAAAATCGATTCAGTATCTGATTCTGAACAGTGCGTTTAATGTGTAAAATGTTACACGTTTTATAGTTGATTCCGTTAATAATCTTATGGTTTTCAGGTCTTCATTTTCAAAATTAAAACAACCTTAATAAGTCAGGCTTCAATAGAAAATGATTGAATTGAGATAGAATATATACCTTTATATTCCATCATTATTTCACTTTTTTCGATTAATAAGCTATCTTAAACAATAAATATAAAAAAAAATTCGAACCTGTAATTCATGAAAACTCTTTAACTTTGTAATATTTTATATTACAGGCATTATGTCAAATATGGCCTGCAAAGTGGAAAAGCCAAAATGACACAATTCACACTTAAATTTGTTACTCGATGCTTTTTAAAATCGATGTTTGACCTTTGCTACCAATTTAATTAATTTCTGAGACGAGCCCTTCTAATCAAAGCCTTATCTTCATTTTTAATTCCAAATAACAATTCGACATAATGCCACCTAATACGCAGATTTGATTTCATCTCAATTCAATCATTTTATTTTTTAGCCTGACTTATTAAGAGTGTTTCCATTTTGAAAATGAATACTTGAAAACCTTAAGATTATCAACGGAATTTACTGCCCAAAAATTTAATCACCATGGCAATATTCAAACTTGTAGTTATGTACAAAGTGATTTTCTTTTTACATTTTTATTAATGCTTAAACTTAAATCTTCATCATCATTGTAAACAAACCGGTGCTATTACGAAGTGCTTGTTGTACTGTAGTTAGTATACTAATTTTCAACTAGTAGGTATCACTGTAATATGAAATGATAAATGAAGCCTTTATAATTATTAGTTATAATAGATCATAGAGATCTCATAACCACAATATAGACATAAGACACTTTTACCTAGGAATAAAATGTACACTAGGTCTTAAGTTTTGTATTATATGTATTAAATAAAGAACTTTTCAAAATCAAAAAATCAATTGGGAAAGTGTCTGTCTGAAACCTTCTTACAAAATAAAATGTTTGGATCAATACGTACAGTATCCGTTAAAAAATTTTTACGCGCGCAGTTTAGGGTGCGTTTAGTACGAGTAAAAATAAGTTGGTAAAAAAAACAAGTATCGAAACTTTGGAGTTACCAAAAGTAAATCTGGCCTGTATTTGTTAGTAAGATCCAATATTAAGGCAGTTTTATTTGTTCAGGTGGCGGTGGGGCGCAACTCGGAGAGACGGACAACTGTGACTCGGGAGAGCTAAAAACATGCGTGGACCTCATTCCATGAACCCCTGTTGGCCTGCCGAAAAATAAAAAAGAACTTGATCTGCATTGCTCGTATGTACTATGGTCGCTGCTTTTTTTATGATGTTTTTTCTCATTATTTTAGAGTGTGTGAAATTTCTTACTATAGGGGGTGAAAAGGGTTCAAAGTTTTTATGAAGACCCATCATTTTAATATATTGGGTACATATTTAACCTCTTTCTTTTATGTTACAGACACAGCTAGTGCAAACATAAATAGCAATACACATTTCATTCAATAATTGAATGTATCGGCTAATCGTTTCTCCTTTGAATCTCAGCATACATGCGTCTTGACTAGTATTAAGTACGATAGAATTTCATCCTTTAAACTCAAGCACCGGTGTTTTGAAGTGCCCGGTTGCTTCTTTTTCATTAAACTGCGAAAATAATTTAGACTTAGCAGAGGACCATAATGGGTTATCAACCCAGTTCAGAAGAAGAAACATGGCTGGCAGTATACCAACTTTTAGATTATTACTACATAGCATGAAACAAAGTTACTTCCCGCTGTCTGTATGAACGTATGCTGAAATCTTTAAAACTAGGCAACGAATTTTGATGTGTTTTGTTAATAGAGTGATTCAAGATGAGGGTTTATTGGTCAAAACATTGCACCCGTGCGAACCCGAGACGGGGTAGGTAGTGTCACATAAACGATTGTGCAGCAAACGTGCAGACGCAAAGAGGAAATGGCATATCGGGTAAATTTGCAGGCCTCGGTTAAGGACAGTTGGCTCAACAATATTTCTTGAATCAAGCAAAATCTTTTGTGTCCAGTTTTTACCGTGCGGTGCGAAATTGCATCAAAATAAGAACATAATATAAGAATACTATTTACTATCGAAATCGATTCGAACTTTTAATAAACGAATTTTTAATTTTTTCTTAATAAACATAATACCCATCGCAAAACACCAAAGACGTCAAATTTCTATAGTAACTCATTTCACACACAAAAAGGGGAATGGTAAGGCGAAAATTCTGTTTCACGAAATTTTCCAACAACAACAAAGACGCTTTCCATTTTCATAACTTTCGGATTGAGTGAACCCAAAACGTACTGATATTACTTGCCGCCAAATTGAACTTCTACCGCAAAGTTTTATGTTATCTATATTGCTTTCTCATGGTAAGTAAGTAAGAAAGGTAAAAGAAGATGGCGAATGAAAGCTATGCCGAAGTTTTCAGCCAGCAAGCTTCAGATTTATATAGTAAGCGCATCACTTCTTCGCAATGATGCTTTTCATTTGAACAGAAACGAATTGGATACATTTACGGGAAAGAACAGAAATGAAATTGAACTTATTTCTTGAAGAATAAAAAATACTAGCATTTACCCGCGACTGCGTCCGCATTATGTAGTTTTTAGGGTTCCGTAGCCGAATGGCAAAAACGGAACGGAACGGTCTGTCTGTCCATCCATTGGTCACAGCCAATTTATTCTAAGCATCAAGCATTTATAAGCATCACACTGTTGAAATTTGGTAGGAAGATGTATCTTGTTAACCGCTTTACGATTCTTATACAAAAAATAAAAAATAAATAATTATTTAAGGAGAGGCTTCCATACATTAAACCAAAACCAAAAATTTTTTTTTAGTCACACCTATGCGGAAGTGTCATCTTCAGACAGATAGGTTTTTTAGAATAATATGAATGTTCCTAAAACCATTTTCTTTTAAATTGTAACGTTTAATAGCTAGACGCTTCCAAATTGGTAAAATGGGCGTCCAACCCCATCTAACTTCTAAACTAAGCGAGTGTTAATTTTGAAAAAAATATTTAATGTTGATCTTAACAAATACTTTCAACGAAAATTGGTTCAGATGGGATCGAATCAATAGTTTTTGAGATAGAGCACATTTTCAACAACCGCAAATATAACTTTGTTCTTCATACAAACACTATGAAAAACAAAGTTATATTTGCTGTCAACAAAATATTCTGGTGTTTTACTAAGTGGATTCCCTAATAGGCGTAAAAGCGATCGGCCCACCTAAATTTTTCCATGGGAACGCGTCATTTTCCCGCAGTAAAAAGTAGCTTATGTCCTTTCTCGGAAATCAAAATATCTCCATACCAAATTTCATGCAAATTGGTTCAGTAGTTTAGGCGTGATTGAGTAACAGACAGACAGACAGAGTTACTTTCGCATTTATAATATTATAAGTATAATAAGGTCATAATTTTACTAAATTGTCATTAGTTATGTTTCCAGTTGTTTGATTTTAAGGAAAACAGTGACCTGTGTCGGAAGTCTCGACATAGTTCCGTGTAAAACCACCAGGTGGCGCTCGAAAAATGCTGAGACAAAATTGGTGTATTCGTGTATTTATTAATTGAGAAGAATTTTTGAATGATGCTTAAAAAACTACAAATATTTTTTAAGATTTATTAAAGATATGGCTACGTAAGTTAAAATGATATTTGATGAATTAGAAAATCATAAAATTGAAATTGTCGACGCGAAATGTCAAAAATGATGCATCAGACTTCGCCCGCTGGTCAAATAATCATCATTTGTTCTTTTTTATTGTTAATTAAAATAAAAAAAAAATATTTACAACTTTACAAGGTATATAAAACATTTTTTTTAACTAAACTAAACTATTTTTTTAACATCTTTTTGTAATATATTGTGCAGGTTATGTTTACCTATAATTTGTAATAGTTGGTAGGGTGGTTGGTCTAGCCTATGTAACAGTTATTGTTAATCTTAATAAATAAATAAATAATATGTATAAGTGTAATAAGTATAATTATAAGTATAGAAGTATGGATTTTACTATGAGTGTTAAAAATATTCTAAACCATTGAACATAATTGTTGGTAATTTCCTGCAAAACTCATAGTTAACGTCGTACCATCGAGGAAATACTAAAGTGGATTGGCAATAAGTATTATGTATTACTTAAATAGCTACTTACATATCTATACTAATATTATAAAGCTGAAGAATTTGTTTGTTTGTTTTTACGCGCAAATCTAGATTTACTGGACCGATTTGAAAAAAAAAATGGTTGTATAGCTTATTTATCGAGGTAGGTTTTAGGCTATAAAACATCACGCTGCGACGGGAGAGGAGGGAGCACACTCAAAACGCGCGGACGAAGTCACCAATAACCGCTAGTAATCAATAGTACGGGTTTAAGATGCCTAAATAAAGACTTCTATCATTATAATTATCCAAATGAGACTTCAACAATTAACACAACAAACGTCCAATCTGTTACTTTATTGCCTACTCGTATGAATCACATTATTTGTCTATCGACATTTATCATTATGTTATCAAAGCAGGAATTTCAATTTTACCTTTGATATCAATTTCACTGACTAGTTATACAAAATGAAAATGTCGACTGACATCAAATAGCTAGTGAAACATGCGAGAGTTATCCACTGAATAGTGGATTCGATAGCGTTTACCTACTTAGAAAAAACCGGCCAAGTGTTTGTGTCGGACTCGCGCACTGAGGGTTTCGTGCCAACTTTAACTAAATTAGGGAATCCACTTACTTCCACTTAGTAAAATACTACAATATTTTGTTTACAGCAAATATAACTTTGTTTTTCATTGTGTTTGTATGAAGAAAAAAGTAATGTTTGTGGTTGCTGAAAATGTGCTATATCTCAAAAACTTCTCGTTCAACCCCGTCCAAACCAACTTTCCTTGAAAGTATTCATTACGGTCTAAAATATTTTGATTTTTTCCAAAATTTACACTCGCTTAGTTTAAAAGTTAGCACATGCATAGGTTTGATAAAAAGTAAACGGTTATAGTTTCATGTATGGAAATATCTCGAATATCATTATTTTTTATTTTGTGTATAAGAATTTACAGCAGTTAACAGGATACATCTTATTACCAAATTGCAACAGTGTGATGCTTATAGTAACAGAATAAAGTGGCTGTGACATACAGACGGACAGACAGACAGACTTGACGAAACGGACGGACGGAAAACGGACCCAAAAGTGGCTACAATGTAATGATGTGCTTTATTTTCGGAAGCGCCTCAAAAATCCTTTCATATAATACTACACACAATATGTTCCTAAAGTTTTTTTTAAACTATCCATACAAAGTATTAGGTAAGCCAGAGCCTCCTACCGAATTTTTATTTGGTTCTTCAGGTCAAAAAAAATCTTTTGACATGTGTTTGCCAAACGGCAATCCTGTTAATCGATTTGCTATATTTCCTACAAATTTAAATCGCATGAAATCCAATAAAGCCTACGTTGGAAATTTCTACCTGTGTTTGATTGAATTCTTTCACGAGCAACACAGGTAATCATAACATTTTCTTTACCTTTGTGCAAGGGGAGACTTCAAAACATCAAGGAGAATAAACATTATCGACTGTATATTTATTTATTTTTATTTTTATTGCAAAATAATATGAATTGGTTTCAGTTTTATTTCACCGAGAATAGCTAACTCAAACTTGAACTTTCTGAGGCTTCTGGTGAGGGCTTCTTTTGATCCATAAATGGAAATGTATTTGTTATTTAAATGCGGGTACCGTCATCGTTAGTACCGTTAGATCATCGAAACTTTGACAGTGCTTAAATATCACGTTCCGCGGCCGGCCACTGTTCCAAGGACTAAGTTTAAAGGGATCTAAAAGCCATTATGCTGACGGCATTCTATCGACGACATAAATTACCTCAACGGTAACTAACTCAAGTAAGTTGACGCAAAAAAGAAAGAAAAATAATTTATCACGCCAGGCGCACCTAATAGTTGATTACCACTCTGGAAAAACTGGCAAGTAAGCGTCTTAACGCCTATGTACGCTTGACATGCTATCGACATACCATCGACACGCCGACAACGTGCCTTCATCACTTGCAGCTAGTGTGCCAGAACTAAAAAGTTCAAATTCCGATAGGAATATTACGTTTATGGTCAATACTCAAAGCCGCATCTTAACACCCAGACTGTATACCCACAGTGAACGTATATAGCCACTGCATGGCTAACAATTATTTGCATGATGCACTGAAGTTAAGAATTCGTATTGTTAGCGTTAATGAATACCCCTGAGCCTCTAATTTACCTACCTATATTATGTGCAGCTGTTTCTAGAATATAAAATTGTGTACCTGTTGTTAATTACAAGGTAACTACGAAAGGGGCAGCCACGTTGGATTTTGTCGCTAGAAGTCTCCGAAATGTCTATTGTTACTGATTTTGGGTAGGCTGCTTTATTTATAACTGCAAGATATTTAAAAGTTCTACAAACAAGTGGATGTTTTGAAATTAAATTGTCACTGCTGTGCTTGTGCATAAGTACTAACCAATACTCTGAGACAATTTTATATTTGGGAAAACTATTGTCTTGTTGTAATACTTCTCTTTTGAAAACTACTTCTTAATTGAAAAACTTTGTGTTGACGCTTGCCGAAAGTAAAAAAACAAAACTATCATAGCTCTCTTAAGAAGTTCCCTAGTTCCTTTCATATCACATAAATCCGTGCTGTTGACGCAACGTATAAGGTCAATAACTCTATAGTTATTCATTATCATCAGTGAAGACTTTACACAAAATTTGCTCACTATCCTGCCAGTATTGAATGAAATTAAGAAAAATTTCAAAAACTATTACAATGTTTTTTTTTTAATTTGCTTGCTCATGCACGTCATCAGACTTGATCAGACGTGGCATAGACAGAGGCTACGATGGAGCGAGTCACCCAGAAGTAGCCTATTCAATCTGGCTTTAAAAGTCTTCGTGGTTTACATGTCAATTTGGCCATTTAGGAAAGGTCTTACACGCAGCCTGCAAAGGTGTCGGCGAGTCGTGTTCTGAAAATTCATAATGTATTGTCATTCAATAGTTATCGTGTATTAGCGGAAAGCCAAAGCGGGTTCCCTCTTTTTTGGAAGAGATAATAAATTAACATTTTATTACTAGGTAGGTATACTTTTATGTATTTGTAGTTTATATTCAAGAATTGTACATGGTACTCATTTATTTAAACTTTATTATACTGTTACTTGTGCAATTGGCGGACTTAAAGCCTTGAGGCATTATCTACCAGTCAACCACTTGGAAATGTAGAGAGTATAATCAGTGGCGGAACATTATTAATAATTGAGAGTGGTACAAAATAATAACAATCATAACGCGATAAATAAAATAAATATGACACAAATAAATAATAATAAAAAAAAAACATATAAATGTCGTAAATTTTAAATAAATAGCTGCTATCATTTATTCGAACTGGTACTTATAACTGTTAAACTTAAATTTATTTACTGGCAACACCGATATATTCTTGGAGGGGAGTTTTGTATTCGGGGAGAGCGCGGGGTTCGGCATTTCAGTTGGTTTGTGGCATCAAGTTGAAGAGATTTTACCTGAAGTTGTACCCTGTTCGAAGAATAAAAGTCTTGAAGAAGTCTCAGTGTTATAATTTCACTACAAGTCCGAAGTGCGCAAGGATCTTCAGCCCACAAAGAACAAGGTACGTGAAATAGTGTATGCTTGAATTATGACCAAGTTAGTGAGAATATGAAGTGATACAGTTAACTGAATGATACAGTTAAGTAAAATTTATTTTTAAATAATACGATTTTTGTAGCACGTGGTCGGGGCTACCCTCCGGTCGTGCTACTTAAATTCAAAGCTTTTGAATCCACGTGTGCCGTAGTGTGCTCTGTTTGAGGTTGGGGCTACTCTCCGATGAAACTGGCACAATATGAGGACACGTGTAGTTGAAAGCAATGTTTAAAAATTGGTAAAATTATTTCTTAAACCTAAGAAATACGGTCGTATATTTTAAAACAAATAGTTAAATGAGGTTTTAACCTGGTCATAAGAAAGCGTGGCTAAGATTAGGAGGTGTAAGCTTAATTTAAGTGTGGAATTCGAATGCTTATACGTGAAGTTATGTTTTGTGCATGGTCGGGGCAACTCTCCGACTGCGTTAAGCATACTGCGAAGCGCATTTGCATACGAATTATTCGAATCCTTGTGTAAGACGTTGTATTTTACTCATGGCTGGAGTGAGCTACTTTCTGACAGCACAAACATGATACAGGGCGTGCTTGAATTTGAATAAGTTGAATCTATTGGTATTAAAGTGTTGGTTGGTGATTAAGTAAAGCGTGACTAAGGCAAGGCAGCTCAACTTAATTCAAGTGTGACCTTCAAATGCTTATGCGTGTCGTTGTGTTCTGTGCATAGCCACATAGGCATGATACGAAACGCATTTGTATTCGAATAATTTGAATCCTTGTGTGCACCGTTGTGTTTTGTGCATGGCCGGAGCTACTTTCCGACAGCACATGCATGATATGGAGTGCACATGTATTTAAATAAGCGTAGGACGTATAAATTTATTTAAAGTGTGAATTTTCGATGCTTGTGCGTAACGTTGTTCTGTGCATAGTCTGGAAAATTCTCAGTCTGCATTGGCGTGATACGAAGCGCTTTGCATTCGAATTATTTTAATCCTCATGTGCGACGTTGTGTTTTGTGCATCGCCGGGGCTATTCTCCGACGGCACAGGCACGATACGGAGTGCATTTGTATTTTAATAATGTATTATGTCTGGGAATATTTAAGTGTGCTATGATCCTGCTGAGAATAACTTGCCTTAGACTTATTGAGTG
Source organism: Pyrausta purpuralis (assembly GCA_963924145.1). NCBI lineage: Eukaryota > Metazoa > Arthropoda > Insecta > Lepidoptera > Crambidae > Pyrausta > Pyrausta purpuralis. The sequence continues at coordinate 11,271,132 of OZ001650.1, forward strand.
TCAGTTTGTACTTTAAGATATATTGATTTCGTAGCTTAGTGTTCTACCTGGTTGTTTTCTTTGTTGGTAAATGGTTAATTGTGCTATGACCGTCAGAATAATAATTAAGACTAGGGTGATTAAGTATCAGTTTGTACTTTAATATTAGTTGATTGTGTAGCTAAGTATGCTACCTGACAAGAATAATTTGCCTTAGACTGATTAAGTGTGTCAGTTTGTACTTTAATATGAACTAATTTCGAAGCTAAGTGTGATACCTGGTTGTTTTTTTTTGTCGGGAAATAGTTAAGTGTACTATGACCCTGACGATAATCATTTGCCTTAGACTGATTAAGTAGGTCAGTTTATACTTTAATGTAAATTGATTTCGTAGCCAAGTATACTATCTGGTTGTTTTCTTTGTCGGAGAATAGTTAAATGTGCAATAACCCTGGCAAGAATAATTTACCATAAACTGATAAATTCTGTCAGTTTCTACTTCCATATGTATTGATTTCGTAGCTAAGTATGTTACCTATTGGTTTTCTATGTCGGGGAATAGTTAAGTGTGCTATGGACATGACTACAATAATTTGGTTATTACTGATAAGTGTGTAAAGTCAGACCGATTAAGATGTACTTTAAAATGAATTAATTTCGTGGCTAAGTATGCCACTTGGTTATTTTCATCCTCATTAAATACTTTAATGTGCTTTAACTCTAACGAGAATAATTAGCCTTTATACTGATAAGTGTGTCGGTGTCGGACTGATTGAGACACATCTTTAATATGAATTTATTTTGTTGCTAAGTATGCTACTTCCTTTTCTTCTTTCCTTTCTTCCATGCCGGGAAATAGTTGAGTGGGCTATGACCCTAATAAGAATAATTTGCTTTAGTTAGAGTGATTAAGTGTCACTGTTAGACTGATAAAGCCACTGACAACTTTGACATGGAGTGTCAAAAGCCAGTCGTAAAAAAAAAGCCAACTGGTTATTTTATTTGTCGGGGAATTTTTAAGTCTTATTTTAATATGGACTGATTTTGTAGCTAAGTGTGCAAATTGACAGGGTCCTTGTTAGAGGAAAGTTAAGTGTGCTATAACTCTAACAGGGGAAATGCTATTTAGACTGAGTTTGCCACATGGTTGGTTAATGATATAGCTTTTTGATACAGTTACGTAACGGTAAAGTAAAAAGTGATGTTAACCAGGAAACAATCCTGATGCTAGGCAAAGTTATGATGGTGATGAAGTTTTAAGTGCTACTTAAATACTATGAATGAAAGATATTATTTTTTATGAACAATTTTAATAAAATATGCTAAATTTTATATAAGTGTACCTTATGCCCCAGTGCTGTATTATTATTGCTTTTACTTCTTAAAGGCCCTTTAGAAAAAATATTTACCCATAGCTTCGAATTTTTCTAGTTTGAGTTTGTTTTCTGGTTTAAAATTAATTTTCTATTAAAGAATAAATATTTTGTCCCTACTTGACTAAATCCAAATTAATTACTAGCAAAATTATGGTAAAATAAGATGCTAGTTAACAGCACAGGTGTACATGTTTTACAAAAAACAATGAAAGGCGTAAAAACTTTATTAAAGGTCAAACAATGTTTCGTATCCCATTACGGAATCTAATTTAGTAACATATGACAAAGTTATTCATATGTTATTATTATTAATTCTACTAAAACATGAAAACGATTCTCGGCCAATGATATTTTAGTCAATCTATATTAATAATTTCGTCAAGAGGTACGGTAGACTCGATCGAAACCTTATATGAATAACAGAACATAAAATTATATTGATTTTGAGTCGACAACATATATCCGCAAAATTCGGATTATGGAGAATTTCGTTAAATTCTAATGGCACTGACAAACAAACCGCTGTCGCCATTGACAAGGCGTATAGTGCATAGATATGACAGATAGATTGGAAAGCTCTTGGAGCGTTTAGGACCCTTTAGGTGAACGCACATTTATCCAAACCGAACGCGCCGAACGAATCGAAGTCAAGCAGGCCTCGCACACTTAGCCGATTCGGTCGAATCGAACGAATCAACCGCGTCGAAGAAAGAATGAGGTAGCGCTATGAGTGACATCTAAAGGTGGGAGTGAGTATGAAGATTTTATCTGGCGGTCCGACCGATTCGGCCGAATCGTCCGAATTGCCCGCGTCGAAGAAGTCATGAGATAGCGCTATGAGCGACATCTAAGGTGGGAGTGAGTAAGAATTGAATACCCGGCGAGTCGTCCGAGTCGCGCCGAATCTGATGACGTCATCCGAATTCGTCTAGAATTTCTGGGGTTCTTCCAGATTCGGACGATTCGACGTGGATTAGTGAGCGAGGTTTCATTAGATTTTATATAAAGAATTCTAAAATTCGTTTCGTTAGATGCGTTCGGCTCCGGTAAATGTGCGTTCACCTTTATAAAGTTTGGGGAAGCAACCTATGGTGTCGCTAGCGTCGTTTAATTTTTATTTTATGCGAATGATATACAGGCAAAGGTATAAAACCATCGCACATTAATCCCTCAAGCGTATGTGAACGAGACACAATGCAAATTCTATTGTTATGCGGTTGCCTGCAATCGCTCGGGTGTTGAAGCATTAATTACCAATTTAAATAAATAATAAAAATTTCATTTTCTATTTTTAAAATAAGTAAGTACTCATCTACCCGCCAAAGTAGAGAAAGAGACTGAGTGCTTAAAACAAACCAGTTTACAGAGAATAAACTTTAAAAGTAATATGTTTTGTTAATTTAGTTAGAATGTTGATTTAAAATAAAAATACAATTATATTTATTAAACACAATGAACGAAGCTACACGAATCTATGGCTAGCCTTTAATATTCCTTGAGACCCTTATAAAGTTTGGGGAAGCAACCTGTGGTATGGTTAGCGTCGTTTTATTTTTCTTTAATGCGGATGATATACAGGCAAAGGTATAAAACCATCAATTACCGATTTGAATAAAGAACAACAATTTAATTTTTTATTTTTCAAATTAGTAAGTACTCATCTACCCGCCAAAATAGAGAAAGAGACTGAGTGCTTAAAAGAAAGCGGTTAACAGAGAATAAATTTTAAAAGTTACATAAATATTTTGTTAATTTAGTTAGAATGTTGATTAAAAATAAAAAAAATGTGTAAAAACTATTGCATTTTTTATTTAATAAATTTATTAAACACAATGAACGAAGATACACGAATCTATGGTTTGCCTTTAATATTCCTTGAGAACCGATGACTACAGAAATATTTACCTATATTGTGTACCTAGATGTGTATAATGAGTCACATTTCACCCGAGCGGAGCCGGGTTTTCGTCTAGTCTTATAATAAATATACAATAAAGGCATCTGATGAATCCTAATGATTTTGTTTCATGCGATCTGATGAGTCTGCATCACACGCAATGTCGCGCATGAGCTTGAAGAAGGAAGGGACCCCACGGTGAACGATGGAGGATGTCACTGAGAGGCAGAGCCCAGGAGGAAGACGTGAGGCTGGCTGGACCCACTCAAAACTCCAAATTATACCCTAATACAGCTTTGGGGCAATTTTGGGGGGTACCCAATGCCGAGCAGCCCAAGAAACTGTCACAATTGTCAATGCCTCTTTTCCAAAAGTTTACTATGTTGTATTATTCAATTTAAGTCTGTACATTGTATTAACTTTAAAATAATTTTCTGGGTTATAATACACGTTTGTAATGACCTACCCTAATAAGGGTTTCCTATTTGTAATAATTGTTTTAAATGTAGTATTGGTAAGTCTATAAAACAATCTAGTGACTTTAAAAAAAACATTGCCCCAAAAGACATTCTAGTGAATAGTCAAACAGCCTAAGCTTTTAAAATTTTGGACCAAATATTATTTAAAACCTTCAGAACAACAAAAATTAAACATAAACGCAAGCTTTCATTTTCAATTCGTATACCTTATATTATTGTATATTTTTCTATCAATATGTTCTATTAGCATATCATAGTGTTTCTGTTACTAAACTTTCTTTGTTTTCATACTTTGAAAACAAGTACCGTATCTCACTTAGGTCTCAGTGGACCATTTAATATAATTTCCCCATCATACTAAAAAAAACTATTACTTTATTAAGAATAAGAGAGATATTTTGAGAAAAGAATAATTATTTTGTGTGTATTCATCTTAATTAGCATTTGGTTGTTTTCGCTGGATTTTTGTTACAAAATAGGCTTTTTGCTTGATAAAACTTAATCATTTATTGCTCCCTAAGAATACAATTCACTTAACCAGAGATGTACAAAACACAAAAGGTGTCAGGAATTGCAAACAGGTGCATTCACATGTACACAAATTATTTTTATTTTTATCATCTAACGATGACAATATTACTTTTGGCTTAACTTTAACAAGATACGAGTCATTCGTTAAGTATCAATAATGTTGCGGGTGGGTTTGATAAAAGTTCCGTACTAGCCGGCTCTCCGGTCGCATTTGCGAAACGTATTACGTAACTGAGTAAGTGCAAATGCTATTTATTATTTATAATTTTATAAATAATCAGTGTTATAAACTTTATCTTTATCAGTGTTCTAATTTGATGATTTATTGGATTTGAAATAATTTAAACACTATTAAATATCAGGATCTTTTAGGAAATGTTGTATGACGTATTTTAATTATTTTAAACAGATAAAGCGAATGTGTTTTTTCAAGCAGTTTGGCAAATGATTGGTATATTACACCATGATGATATAAATGCAATACACTGCACTTTGTATATGAATTATTTAGGTTAAATAAATAAAAAACACCTTTGTTTGAAGTATAGTAAATGTGAGATCACTATTTACAGATAACTACTTAAACTCTCAAATCATTCTAAAGGGTACTTTATTTAATTTTTATACTTTACCTATATCAAATCAAATCAAATCAAATCAAAAAATATTTATTCAATTTAGGACACAATATGCCACTTATGAACGTCAAATGTACAGTGAAAAATAAAATAAAAATAATTGTGCCCTGAAGGGGCCGAATCATGTCTCCTTATCTTTTGGGCCCTACCAGCGCTTCGAGACAGAACACAGACAATTAGGCAAGTGCTGAGAAGAAACGCCGGAACAAACTCAGTCACCACTAGCTGCCGTAAAATCAAAATCATCAAAGGTAAGTACATCAGTCGGTGCAGGCTGGACAGACCACACATTCGTGTCGTTCAGATAGTCTTGAACCTTATAATAGCCTTTAGACATAAGCGTGTTTTTAACGTGTTTCTTAAATTTATCAACCGGCAATTCGACAAGATTGTGTGGTATATTATTAAAGAATTTTATACAATTTCCCATGAACGAATTACTAGTTTTAACTAATCTGAAGTTAGGAACGACAAGCTTGTGTTTATTTCTTGTGTTATATGAGTGAATGTCGCTCTTCTTCATGAAATAATCTAAATTTTTACGGACGTACATTATATTGTCAAAAATGTATTAAGAAGCCACAGTTAATATGTTGATTTTCTTAAAGACCTCTCTCAGGGAGTCGCGAGGACTAAGTTTATAAATAGCACGAATGGCTCTTTTCTGCAAAATAAATATAGTATCAATGTCTGCAGCAGAACCCCACAAGAGAAGACCGTAAGACATAATACTGTGGAAGTAACTAAAATACACAAGCCTCGCCGTTTCAACATCAGTCAGATACCTTATTTTTCTAACTGCAAAGGCAGCCGAGCTTAGCCTCCTAGCTAGGGCTTCAATATGAGGTCCCCACTGTAATTTTGAGTCAAGTGTAATGCCCAGAAATACAGTGGAGTCTATTAAAACTAGATTATTACCATTTAGTACAATATTTGGTGTAAGTTGTTTTACATTAGGCAAAGTGAATTTTACACATTTAGTTTTACTAGCATTCACGCGTGAAATATTGAATACACGGGGTTATAATGCTAGATCGGATGAAATAAAAGCGATGACAACGATTAACAATTTGAATTTTTGCTAAGTCATTGACCGGTTATCACTAGCGTAGCACTTAGCACTAAATACGTATTTAAAACACTGATTATCACAAACTCACAAACGCACACAGAATACGATTATCAAACGTTTTTCTTACGTTTTTGACCTATTAAACACTTAGAAACTAATTATATTAAAATTATTTTATGGGACAAAAGCCGATCAGGTGTTAGCGGTAATGTTGCCAGACGAAAAAAAAAAAATATATATATATAATGTCCGCTTAGCGTTATATACATAACTTAATTAACAAATTTCACTTTAAACTTAGTAACCGCTAGTTAATGAGTAAAAATAAACAATATTATGAAGTGTATCTACAAGTTTGGTATAAGTAGCCGCTTATAAAGTTAAGGTACGTTTGTTTTTGGAACGTCTTAAGGGATTATGAAGGTAATTTAATTTAAATTTTGTTTAGTTATAAATATTGAGGGGATATTATTAAATATTTTAACCGTCATGTAGAAATTACTGGTATTTAGCGTTTTAATCCTGTACTGTAGAAGGTCGTCTGTTTTTGTCTATTGTGTTGTGTAATATTTTTTTTTTTGTAACTTGAAAGAAATGTCTCGTACTTCTTAAAGTGAAAATGCGGATATCATAACAAAGATGGGACCGTCAGTAGGATTTCTTTTAAAGTAAGGTTCACAAGTAGGGTTATGTATTGTTCAGAGTAATTATTATTACAAGGTTTTTTTTTGCATTAGAAACGGGTCTGGCATGTCAGTGCTCTTACCCTTATAACATAATACCGTATTGGAGTTGAGAGTATGCAAAAGCAAACTTATTGTAGTTGAAATCGCTGCTTTTGATGAATGATTAGATAAATTGACAGCCTTTAATAAAAACACAATTGGTTCTAAAATATACGTAAAATGCATAGTACTTAGTAGGTTATAAGCTTAAGGCAAAGTAGTATACAAAATCTGTACGATTCCATGATATATTTTTTAAATAGTAGTTCTACGGCTTATAATAACTCTTTGTCGACATTGTTGCTGTGTAATCAAATGTATGAACATTTTTATTTCTTTATAATTTTAGATATTTATAGCATTTTACCTCTATGTCGTATCTTTTATAAATTATCACCATCTAGTGATGGCGTTGGCGATGCTATAGGAACAATAGTTAGCAATGCCCTGCTGGCACATACATTTTCTCTGCCATGTTTAATGTTGTGTTATACAATAATGTTTCAATCATTTGTTTTTTGTTTTATGACAAGACCCAAATAAGACTAAATTTATATTGAATTACAGTTTAAATTATTACTTAATCGATGGTAAATCTTATCCAATTGTCATATTGAAATTAATTGTATGCTGTTATGTATGGCTAAGTAGGTCATTGTACTTTTTATTTATTTAAGACCACATCTTTCATTGACTAAGGTTTAGTCACCAAGCAGATATATTTGTATTTAGATTTAACTATAGTACTAGACGACCTGGTATATACAAAATGTTGTAATATAATGTGGAATTTTTGCTATTACTGCGCGAATGTCGTAATGACCCAAGGAACTCATGTTATATTATTATATTTAAGGAAATAATTAATTGTCTAAAACAAGTTTTATATATACTTTCTAAGCACATTGCAACTAAATTTTCATTATTATAAGTGTAAAATGAAAACGAAAATTTCATGTCTTATTTGTTTAATTATTATTTTCTTGGCATTAACAATTATTTATGCACATGTATTAATTAATTGAGTTCAGTTTGAAAACTTTAAATTACACGTGGTTGCTATTTTTAATATTCAAAATCATAAGGTAATGTTTAGTTATTTATGTACTTGTTTCAACCTAACTGAACTGCCTAGCTATTCGAGCGCCAGGAGGCTGCTCGATGTAGGACGGCCGAATGTCGTAAATTTTAAATAAATAGCTGCTCTCATTTATTCGAACTGGTACTTATAACTGTTAAACTTAAATTTATTTACTGGCAACACCGATATATTCTTGGAGGGGTTGGGGGTTGGGGGAGGGGGGTCCGAATACAATACACATAATTTTGGCGCCCCCGGGTGGGCGCGCAACTCCATTTTGTCTCGGAAAGTAGGTCAAATCGTACGCACGCCACGCGGTCAATCTCGCGATCGTCAAGGAAAAAGATCGAGTTGGGACCGAAACAGCTGCGCCGTGCCTGCTTCATCATCATACATGGAGAGTGCCGTGAGCTACCTATCATTTCCTTCATTACGAGGGTCAAACTGAAAGTTCTTAGAACTGGCCACTTATAAACAATATAATAAAAAAAAAATTCTAAAATTTGAAAATAGAACTCTTTGCCAATATTACTGAGTATATATTTCATTCATTTGTCATTTCTTTTACGATTTGGCGGCAAATTGAAAATTGTCTGTGTCACGTCAACATGAATTTAACACGAGAAAATTTTCGTGCAATGATTTTTTATGACTTTCGATGTCATTTAAGTCAACAAGAAAGCTATGATAGACTACCATTGGCCTTTCACGATGAAGCCCCATCTCGTGCGACTGTTTACAACTGGTTTAATGAGTTTAAACGTGGTCGCACTAATCTCACTGATGATGTACGTGAGGGACGGCCTTCTACGGCGACGACTGAAAATAACATCTGTGTTGTGCGGCGTATGATAGAGACTGACAAAAGAGTGACCTATCAGCAGATTCGGACAAGCTTAGGCATCGGTATGAGTCAAGTGCACGAAATCCTCCACGAACATTTAGCGGTCAGGAAGCTTTGCACCCGGTGGATACCTCATAATTTGACTAAGGCTCAAAAACTCCATCGTGTGGATTGGTGCCGTAAAATGATTGAAAGATTTAACGGAGGTGACTCAAATGCTGTGTTCGATATACTAACAGGTGACGAAAGCTGGATTTACTGTTATGATCCTGAAACCAAAAGACAATCTGCTCAGTGGGTGTTTCCTTTCGAGGAGTTGCCAACTAAAGTGAAGAGAGATCGAAGTGCGGGAATAAAAAATGGTGGCCTCGTTCTTTGGAAGGATAGGTCATTTCGCAACAATTGTGTTAGAGGATCAAAAAACAGTTTCTGCAGAATGGTACACTACCAATTGTTTGCCACTTGTCTTGGAAAAAGTTCGAGAGAAACGACCTCGCAGTAGGATCCTCCTTCACCACGAAAACGCCTCGTCGCACACCGCCAAGCGAACGATCGACTATTTGGCGACATCAAACGTTGAATTACTGGGTCACCCGCCGTATAGCCCCGACCTCGCGCCTTTTGATTTTTATTTATTTCCAAAAATTAAAGAAAAACTTAAAGGAAAGCGGTTTATGAATGCTGAAGAAGCGGTGGCTGCGTATCGCGATGCCATTGAAGAGACCTCTAAGGACGAGTGGGCAAAGTGCTTTTCCCAGTGGTTCCATCGCATGCAGCGGTGTATTGACGTCAATGGACAATATTTTGAAAAGATATAATAAAACTAATAACTGGCTAATGTAATCAGTTTTTGATTTTCTAAGAACTTTCAGTTTGACCCTCGTATCCTCCTAGATTTGATATTTTAGAGTCGAATAGCACTTCATTTTTTGTGTGTTTAAAATATTTCTTCTTTTACAAGCATCTTTTTACTTCTTGCATCGTATATGGTATTACCGATTTTGAGCATTTCGTCATATATCTTACATCATCATTACCGCTATTGCCTTCTTTCGCTGGTTAACACTACCACGTGTTCTCAATGCAGCGCCTTCCTACGATAGCTACATCATTGTTTATCTCATGCATCCTCTTCTTTACAGCTTTGTGTTATATATTGCGACATACATCTTGCCCAAATTAAAACATTTATGCGCTTATTTTACGTCCTATAAGATTTTGTACCTCAGTTTTAGATCATCTTGCCTTTATGCCTTTATTTTCTGCCAGCCAAACTACGCCATTTCCTAGCACGGCATTATGCACAGAATAATTTATTCATAAATAATTTGGATTCACCGTAAATTCATCTTTCATACCCATCTATTGCACCACTTGCTTATCGCACTGCAATCATTTTTCTTCGTACCAATTTCAGAGAAAGTGGCCCTAAACGGGACTGAATTTCGGAAGCCGTGAACAGCGTGCACTTGGTCACCGCGTGTTATTGCACCTGCCGGGACGTCAAGGTCAACCGATGCCTGCCGGCCGTTCATCGATAGGATAAAAAAAGAGCGTAAGCCGTTCGCAATTTAGTATTTTAGCTTTCTTTTCCGTAACTTATTTGTCAGTCTCATTGATTATTTACTTTGAATTTTCACATTTGATTAAAATACTTACATAACAATGACGAATACAGATAATCAATCGTCAGCTTCTTCCGATCCCGTCAAGTTTTTAGATGAATTATCTGAGCTCAAGATCAAACGTAGCTCAATTAAGGGACAGATAACAAAGTTTTACAATCTTTTAAAGACACTAGAAAGGGAAAAAATAACCTCAATTCAAATTAACGAGCTGACACTTAAGTTAGATAAATTCATGTTAACGGTCGATAAATTTGAGACCATGCAATCTCGCATAGAGGTTCTGAATGGTGCTGATTTAGTAAATGAACTTTCCGAAAGGGACAGTATAGAAGAAAACCTTCATCGTGTAATTGCTATAGCTCAGAACATTATTGAAGCGTCAAAGCCTAAAGAGGACTTCCATGACGCAGCTCAAAGCGCTCCTTCTTGCAGCCATAGTCATCATTGTCGAGGGTCAATGGGCTTCAAATTACCTATGATTCAGATTCACAAATTTGATGGAGCTTATTACAAGTGGTTCGAATTCCGCGACACCTATGAATCTCTCATTCATAAAAATGAGAGTATTCAACCCATACAAAAGTTTCACTATCTTTGTTCATATCTTGAGGGTGAAGCTGTACACGTTATTTCTAACCTAGAAGTATCAGATCAAAACTACACTCAAGCTTGGGAACTTCTATGCGAAAGATACAATAATGATCGTCAACTAATTACTAATCATCTTAATAGTTTATTTAATATTGAACCTTTACAGCGTGAATCCGATAAATCCCTAAGATACCTTAGTGATCATGTCACCAAAAACTTACGTACATTACGCTTGGTCAACCCACTGACAAATGGGATACGATCATCATTTATATGGTTACAACTAAATTAGATCAAGCTACCAGTACCAAATGGGAGGAATATCGTAATGGTCTTAAAGAGCTTCAAAGTTTAAATGATTTTAAAGCCTTCTTAAAAGCACGTGCAGACGTTTTAGAAACATTATTTAGAGCTAAAAGGGATAAAATTTCGAAACCTCAGCCTAAGTTAGAAAATAATCATACCAAATCATTTGTCATTTCAGCTAACGAGGACGATCAGCGACCGTGCGTCGTGTGCCAGGGCAAACATTGCATCTTTGACTGCAAGGTTTTCAACAGTCTATCAACCGATGAAAAATGGGCCCAAACTACAAATCTCAAGCTCTGCTTTAACTGCTTGCGTCAGGATCACGACGCAAGCCGCTGCCGCCTGGGAGGTTGTCGCGTATGTAAGAGGCGTCATAACACAATCTTACACAAACACACCACAGCCCCCACGACTTCTTTAGGTACACACCAAACGCACACACCTCTCGTAAACGCATCTGCACTTTCATATTCCAATGATTTGCCTCCTGTCGAAAAGGGTAGTGTGGTTTTAGCTCCCAATTCCCCTAACGTCATGTCAGCACTATCTTCATCTGAAGTATTGCTATCCACTGCTTTGATTGAAATATTTAATCCTCAAAATAATAAGGTGGAAACCGTCCGCGCCCTCTTAGATAGTGCAAGTCAAGCTTCTTTTATAACGAATAGCTTAAAATTACGTCTTCAGCTGACTTCCAAGCCCTCCAATACATCTAACGTCATAGGCATAGGGGACAAATCAGTGAACATCGTTCCAGAGCGCTGCTCTGCAGTCATAAGATCAAGGCAGAGTACATTCGTTCGCGACCATGATTTTCTAGTACTTCCTCATATTACAGAAAAACTTCCTAAGACAAGCATCATGATAGATCATCTTAAAGTACCATCCTTTATAAAATTAGCTGATCCTTCCTTTAATCAGCCTTCCCAGATAGACATCTTATTAGGAGCCGACATATTCTGGCAACTCATAGGCTCAGAACAACATCATTTAGGTCATAGATTACCTGTTTTACATAGTTCACAATTAGGTTGGTTAATATCAGGACCCATAGGTGGTCATACCTTTAAAACGAATTCAAGTCAAACATTTTGTAATTTTGCAACTAGTGATGACAACCTAGATATGCAACTTTCTAAATTCTGGGAGTACGAAGACTTCCATCTTCATAACCAACCTAAACCCTTCATAACAAACATAATTTTAATATCTATTTACAATATTCTCCTGCACCCATAACAATCTCTCTGCATGATCTGAAGGTATGACTGGGAGAGAATGCTATTAGCATTAAGTCCACCTTTTGTACACTTTTATTTGTGCAATAAAGTTTTTAAATAAAAATAAATAACAGGAAGTGAAAAACACTTTACTGAAAATACTATACGTTTAGATAATGGTAGATTTTGCGTCAGGTTACCGCTTATTACCGCCCCAGATTGTCTTGGGGACTCCTACTTCTCAGCAAAGAAACGATTTCTCAGTTTAAAAAAACGTCTTTCCCAGAATCATGAATTGAAACGAATGTACTCTGATTTCATTAAGGAATATCGTGATTTAGGACATCTTTCTGAAGCCGTATTAATGCCACCCAATGTATCCTATTTTCTTCCGCATCATGCTGTGTTTAAAGAAAATAGTGAGTCGACAAGGTTGCGTGTTGTATTTGACGCATCGGCTCGCACTTCCTCTGGTTTTTCTATTAATGACCTACAAATGGTAGGCCCTAACATACAAGACTCTTTATTTAACACATTGTTACGGTTTCGTCATTATAAATATGTCTTATCCGGCGACATAGAGAAACAGTACAGACAAATAGTTATGAGCGAATTAGATCGTGACTTGCAATTGATACTCTGGCGCGAAGACGAGTCTCTTCCTATAAAAACACTTAGACTAAACACCGTTACAAATGGTTTCTCTAGTGCTAGTTTTCTTGCGGCCAGATGTTTGTGGCAACTTGGGGAAGAATCATCTGATAACAATATAAAAAAAATAATTCAGAATGATTTTTACTGTGATGACCTTCTGACCGGGGCTGACACTGAATCTGAGCTACTACACATAAAGGAGAAAGTGTCACAGTCGCTTATATCTAGCGGCTTTAGGCTTCGAAAGTATAGATCTAATTCCCTTGCGATAATTGAAACAGTAGCTGAAAATAACGATATCAGCAACTTGACTTTAAGTCAGTCCCTGAATACATTAGGTTTAGTTTGAAATCCTAGCGAAGACACACTTCATTTTGATATCGATAATAATTGCCCTTCCGATAGTAATACAAAACGCTCGATATTATCTGCCACATTTAAAATTTTTGACCCTTTAGGATTATTAACTTTGTGCACCGTTAAGCCTAAAATCCTCTTGCAAAGGTTATGGGCACTAAAGGTGAACTAGGACGAACCAGTTCCCAATGAGATTGAGCATACTTGGAGAAGGTTCATTGAGAACCTCATATACTTAAAGCTTCTTAATGTACCTAGGAATATTTTTGATGACGTAGCTTCATACATAGAACTTCACAGCTTCTGTGACGCTTCACAAGCCGCCTATGGCGCCTGCATCTATATCAAGTCCATTTCATTATTTGGTAAGCCAACTGTTAATCTTCTTTGTGCAAAGTCACGTGTTGCCCCCACCAAGTCCACCACTATACCGCGCCTAGAGTTATTAGCGGCACTTTTAGCAAGCCGCCTTGCATCCACCGTGAACTCAGCCATTCGAAAACCTATAGCTCGTTGTATTTACTGGACTGATTCAAGTGTGGCCTTAGCGTGGATAAACACTTGCCCATCCAAGCTTAAAACTTTTGTAGCAAATAGAGTCGCAGGAATACGAGAGCTTACGGACAGTGCCTCATGGCGTCACGTACCCACAGCTCTCAACCCAGCTGACCTCGCTTCACGAGGCATAGACCCGCAGTACGTTCAGACAGCAAGTTTATGGTGGCATGGGCCCACATTCCTACTACAGCCTGAAGATAAATGGCCCACTCTTAATATTGATACTAAAATACAAGACCTTCCTGAACTTAAACCGACCACATTGCTTCTTACTAATATATCACCAACTGATTCATCTGAAAACATCATAGACTTTGAACGATACTCTAGTTTCAAAAAACTTCAACGCATTGTTGCTTATGTGCATCGTTTCATTGATATCAAATGTAAAAAAAAAAAAACAGGTCCATTAAATGTAATCGAACTCGAATCCTCATTGAGAACTTTAGTCAAGATTTCACAAAGACAATCATTCACGAAGGAATTAATTATAATAACTCAGAACAAACAATTAAATCCCAAGTCCCATATAGCAGCACTTGCACCATTTATCGACTCTCAGGGAGTCCTGAGAGTGGGGGGCAGGCTAGATAGATCTACATGCGATTGTTCTAAGCGGCATCCGATACTTCTTTGTGCAAAGCACTCTCTTACAAAGCTCATATTCACACATGAACACTTACGCCTCTTACATGCGGGACCACAGCTCATGTTGGCATCCATACGCGAGCAGTTTTGGCCCATTGGAGGCGACGCACGGCTCGCCGATGTGTCACGTGCACTCGTCATTATGGTAAAACAATGACTAACATTATGGGTAACTTACCTTCTCATAGAGTCACTCCTGACTTTCCATTTTTATCTGTCTCCGTTGACTTTGCTGGGCCTTTCCTCATAACGGATCGGCGGGGACGAGGATGTAAAATCACTAAATGTTATCTTTGTCTTTTTAAATGCCTTAGATATAAATGTGTCCATTTAGAAGCTGTAAGCGAACTCTCTAAGGAATCTTTTATACTGTCTCTCCGCCGCTTCATTTCGCGCCGGGGTAAGCCTAGAGAAGTATACTGCGACAATGGTAGAAACTTTGTTGCAGCTGCGAAGGAAGTTAATGATTTTTTTATGCATCATTCAGTCTCTATAAAAGAATTTGCATCTGATCATGACATTCAATTTATTTTCTCGCCGGCTTACGCTCCTAACTTCAATGGCTATGTAGAGGCAGGCATTAAGTCCGCCAAATTTCATATAAAGCGCATATTAGGGAACACGCATCTAACATTTGAGGAGCTACCGACTCTATTTTCTCAAATCGAGGCTATCCTCAACAGTCGTCCTATTTCCCCTCTCTCTTCCTCTCCTAACGACTACGTAGCGCTCACACCAGGGCATTTTCTCCTTGGCAGGCCACTGATGTCGCTTCCGGCCCCAGATCTCCGAGAAATCAACGCTTCAAGATTGTACCGCTTCCGACTACTAGAGCAAATGAGACAGCACTTCTGGCAGCGATGGCAGGCTGAATACATTACTGAGCTGCAGCATCGCTCAAAATGGAGAGCACGCAGCAGAGACCTACAGCAAGGAGACCTTGTTATATTGAAGGAAGAAAACCTTCCCCCACTTCTTTGGCGATTGGGGCGAGTCAAGGTTTTGCATCCTGGCACGGACGGAGTACCCCGTGTCGCAGACATAGAGACCTCAAGAGGAACCATCAGGCGCGCACTCAACCGAATCTGTCTACTTCAAGAAACCTCTCTTGAAACCTGAGCTTTCAAGGGGGCCCAATATGTACGCGCCTGGACCAGTTTCTGCGGGGCGAGACGCGCGGGGAGGGACCTACCGCGAGCGCCGGCTCCAACACAGCGGTCGGCCTATTCGGCTCTGGCAGCCACGCACGACACACGCGCGCCCACTAATATTTATTGATCCATTCTGTAACTAGTAACTGCATAAAATCTATTACTCGTTACTTTCATCGTATCATTTCACATCTCCCGTGCCCTCGTGCACATAATTTTGGCGCCCCCGGGTGGACCAAGGGGTTCGGACCTTGTATTCGGGGAGAGTGCGGGGTTCGGCAGTTCAGTTGGTTTGTGGCATCAAGTTGAAGAGGTTGTACCTGAAGTTGTACCCTGTTCGAAGAATAAAAGTCTTGAAGAAGTCTCAGTATTATAATTTCACTACATAAAGGACTAATGAACATATATAGAAAACATATATTTATATATAGGATCAAAGGATGTACCACAACATTCAGTTTCGAGACGTGAGAGAAACTAACGTGTGAGCTACTTTACTTCGAATGTCGTCATCGATTATATAAGAGGGATGACATATTCGTAGAGGTGCTTTCAATATATACGTAAGATTATTGCTTCTTATAAAATTAATCGCCTTTTTTGTCTTGAAAACTGCTATTAAAATTCTTACACTCTTATCTCATTTTTTGTTTCACTCGTCTTTGACGGCGATACCAATCGCTCCATACGAGATAGCCTTGCACAGGCCTTGCAGCCTTGCTGCAGGCGCATGCACTACTCCATTCAATAGTGTGTACAATTGAACAGTACACTACTATTGAATGGAGTAGTGCATGCGCCTAAATGCCCGGTCTGAATACACATTGCTTGTATTAGTATCGCCGAATATTAAACACGGTTAGTTGTATTTAAAATTGCAATATACCTATAAATAAATGAATACAAATATTGGACACCAATCACATACATTGCTCTGATCCCAAAGTAAGTAGCTAGTTGCACTTGTGCCCGAGACCCGAGACAATATAGAAAATTTTGATTTCTATATTTACCCGAACGGGAATCGAACCCGGAACCTCAGAGCGGCAACACCTTGAAACCAGCGTGCTTAGCCACTACACTAATCTGCTTAGACAACGTGAAATGTAAACCTTCACTGAATTGAGGAAAAGGTTAAAAAGGCCATCTTTATCCGTGGATTACTATAACTAAAACTTTACTTTAATGGACCAATTTGAACTCACGATACTCCACAAAAACTTGGTCTTAGCTCGCATATGGTACCTTTTAAATTTATTTTTACACATCATGACTAATAACTCTTGCATCCTTCTGCATAATACGTGGGCGCAGTTGATTTAAAATGAGTCGGCCGGGCAGATCTTGGAGTGCTTTCCTACAATATTTGCAAATGACGTTCGATTGCAATCCGTGTGTGACTACACTCACATTGAAATGCGTCAATTTTGATTTGAATAAACAAATGTGAAGGAATGCCTAATGCTTTTGTAAAATGTAGCTATAGCAAGATTTTAAAATAAGTTTCATTTCTCATTCTGATTATATACTAATGAACAGCATGATGACTAACCTCGATGACCTTTGCGAAGTAGAGTTCAGAAAAGTAATTTATTTATTGCCATTGAGTACACTTTTACACGTCCCAATATATACCTGTATGTTTGTAATATGTCTGTTTGTATTGGTCTGGGTGTTTTCTATGTATATCATGTATGTATTTACAAAAAAAAAATATTTAAGTATTATATCCGTTGTCTGGCACCCATAACACAAGCTTTGAGTAGCTTACTTTGGGGTTAGATAGCGATGTGTGGGAATGTCCAAAGGATATTTATTTATTATTTATTATACCGCACCACAGCTTCGGGACAATTGTGGGCTAGTGCTGAGAAAAAGCTGCACAACAAACTCATTCACTATTGTCAATTCCTTTTTTTAAAAGGTTTACAAAGTTTTCTGTGATCATGCAAGTCCATACATTACTAACTTTTAAATAATCATGTACTTTATAATACCTTTTCGTCTCTAGGGTTTATTTAAGGACAGTTTTGAATTTGTTAACCGGTAATTTTATAATGTGTTAATTTTCTGGTAGTTTATTGAAAAATTATTAAAGAATTAAAGATGAAATTATTAAAGAATTACTAACTATTCAAAACCTGTATTGAGAAATAGAAAGCTTATCCTTATATCTTATATTATATTTGTCTTTATCACTTTTTTCGTGAATAAATGTATTTTTTTGCGTAACTACATAAAATTTTCATGAAGATACTGAAAAGCTACAGTTAATAATCTCATTTCTTTCAACACGTCTCGTAAGGAATTTTGAGGATTTAGTTTATAAATAGCTCTCTCTGACTTTCAAGATTGTTTTCTGCTTATACCTATTAGCAACTTTACGTTGCCATTACAGTATAAAATGAAAGTTATACGAATATGTTCATTATAATAAATGAAATTAAGCTTTTTTTTACTTTTTTATAACCAAGCAGAAATAATTACTAAATGTATATATTTATATGTAGTTACGTAAAGAAAAGTAGGTAAAGATGAAAAAAATGTTATTATAACCAAGTTTAATCGTGGAAAGTAGTTTCTAACTCATCTGACAAACTATAAGTATGTTAACAGCATGTGTAAACGGAACAGGGAAGAACTGATAATCTTTCAGATGCATAGTGTGGACTAATTAGTGCATTATCATCACAATTGTTGCAAGCAAATAAGAAAATTCTCTAAGGGCCTTGAATGGCTTGAATTAGCTAACAGAACTACTACTTTACTTACTACTCACTAGCTACACTTAACTTAGTGTAAGATAGATCATCATTATGATGCTGTTTCTTTGATATTGACGGAGGCAGAAAGTCATGTTGAAATTATTATAGGCCTCCCCTACGGATTTCATCCAACCACGATCACAATCCACGATCTGCATCCAATGTGATCCTCCGATCATTAAAATGTCGTCGGTACATTTTGTCGGTGGACGTCCTAAGTTGTGCCTTTGGCCGAAGGCGCTCCAATCTAGAACTTTTCTGCTTCCAGCAGCCAGAATATTTCGCGCTATGTGCCCTGCCCGCTGCCACTTGAGCTTACTGATTCTGATTCGATCTCGTACCTATTATATTCGTCGTAATGTGTGCTCGCTCACAAAATAAAAGAACATAACTAATGGATACATATGTACTAACCCACGTATCATTAAAAGTTATTGCTAACTAACTGACTTCTTCGTTCGCGTGCAAATGATATCGTCTCTACCTGCAATTACGAAGTTGTTCGAGTATAAGCTTTCTCCGTCATTATCAAACTATCATTCTCTTGACCTAAGTAAATTATTGTAGAGACAAGACAAAGGGCTTAACCTATAAAATGAAAAAGAAACACAAGGAATACCTATTTAGTTACTTTGAGTGTTCATTTTTCGTACAGGCTCCCAAGCTGTGAAAAAGTATGATTTAGTTATTATTTTAAACCGAATATCGCTGCAATATAACGTTTCTACCACCTTATAAGACCTATTGGATTCATTAAATATGTATGTTCTCGTAATGTCAACAATTATATTACATAATTAGATAAGCCGTGCTAGTTAGTCTGTGTTTCCACCAAGTGAGCAGCTCTAGATTCAATTAAATATATAT
Organism: Pyrausta purpuralis; assembly: GCA_963924145.1. Classification (NCBI taxonomy): domain Eukaryota; kingdom Metazoa; phylum Arthropoda; class Insecta; order Lepidoptera; family Crambidae; genus Pyrausta; species Pyrausta purpuralis. The sequence continues at coordinate 11,290,502 of OZ001650.1, forward strand.
TTATCATTTACTTACAGGTTTAAAACAATTGTAGAAACACGGTTTTCTTTTTGTAATGCAATTGAATAAAACATATTCAGTTAAATGTGTGCTCACTCAGTCCTCACAAGCAGTCAACCATATCTTCATACTGAAATGTGTTGGTCGATTCATTCAGTGTACTTTTTTTTGTGACACCTCTCTTTAACTTGAGCCTGTAATTTCAGATCGTCAAGTTTCGTATTAAAACATTTACTATAAATTTATTGTGCTCACTCCATCCACACTCTATTGCATCTCTATGAACCAAGTATAGATTCGCATTCCATCGTTTACATTATACGAATTGGCTAGAAAAAGGACTATTCAGCATAAAAACTAACCAATTTTACTGCGCGTTCATGAGTAAAACGGATGTCTGGTGCTCACTCCGTCCGCCATCGCTAAATACTTAAATCTTTTTTGCTAAGTTAACGTAAAAGAAAGAGTGAACTTATGATTTTTTTGTACAAATATACTATAAAATATTCAGCGGTACACAGTTTAATATTTCTTTTTTCTTTTAGAGTTAATCAAAGTTTCATATTTTGTATGAAATACATAGAATAAGGTGTCTACATGTGTTAACATAGCAGGACTATGCTGACTTAACTATACGTGTTCAACGGTTTCAAAGGTTTTGTTCCTAATAGGTACTTTGTTTGGGCTTAGGTTTGGGTTTAGTTTACATTTTGAGGTTTTGTGTACAAAATGTAAAATGAATATATCAAGCCGGTCACATTTGTCATAAACCAGACATGACCGATCAAATACGATCAATTTCAATCAATTTGACCGTATGTGATGAACCGTAAATAAAATTTCCTGATTTAGTTTTCGCAACAAAAAAAAACACTTTTTGTGTTGTTGTGTGAATGAGTTTTGATTATTTATTATGACTTTTTATTGTTTTTTGTAAATATAGTTAAATTGAGATGTTTACATCTCAATTTAACTAACCGAAAAAGTAATATAATATTACTGAATCAATATGAATAAATATTACCATTTATGACAGTTGATGACCGTTTTTGACTTTTTAATAGTCATTTTTAGGGTTCCGTAGCCGAATGGCAAAAAAAGAGAGCCCTTATAGTTTCGTCAAGTCTGTCTGTCTGTCTGTCTGTCCGTCCGTATGTCACAGCCATTTTATTCTGTAACTATAAGCATTTCACTGTTGAAATTTGGTAGGAAGATGTATCCTGTTAACCGCTTTCCGATTCTCATAAAAAATTAAAAAATAATGACATTCAAGGGGGGGCTCCCATACATGAAACTAATACCAAAAAAAAATTTTTTTGTCAAACCTATGCGTGTGGGGTGTCTATGGATAGGTGTTTTCAAATGACATTGAGGTTCTTAACACCATTTTCTTTTAAAGTCTAACGTTTCAAAGCTAGAAGCTTTCAAAGTGGTAAAATGACCCCCCCCCCCATCTAACTTCTAATCCAAGCAAGTGTAAATTTTGAAAAAAAAAATGTTATGTAGATCTTAACAAATACTTTCAACGAAAATTGGTTTGGACGGGATCGAACGAGTAGTTTAAGAGATATAGAACATTTTCTAAAACCGCAGACATAACTTTGTACTTCATACAAACACCATGAAAAACAAAGTTATATTTGCAGTCGACAAAATATTGTGCTATTTTACTTAGTAGAAGTAAGTGGATTCCCTAATTCAGTTAAAGTTGGCACGGAACCCTCAGTGCACGAGTCCGACTTGCATTTGGCCGGTTTTTAACACTAGCTCTGTAGCCAAATGGTAAAATACGGACATTTAGGTGTCCGAGCTACGCTTGACCCACTATAAAGAGTGTGTGAGATAACCCCCTGGATTTTAGAGTGAGACAGCACGATATCCCTACCTAACACCCCACTCCGCGCGCCCCGCCTCCCCACCACGCGGCGCGCGCGCTGCCCCGATGCGCCGGGCGACTACGGTCGCTCCTCAGTACGTCTTGGATTTTCAAAGTGAACGCACGTAGTCAAAGTGTAGTGTATAACAGAAAATATTCATCGGTAAGTACTTTAGAAAATTATATGCAGATATACTGAAATACAAGAAAGCCTTGTATCTTTTCTTCGTAATTTAGTGATTGCCCGCTCCTAGGACGGCAAACTCACAACAACAGATCGGAATGCAAGTTGCTAGGAAAGCCTTAGCAAAAAACTTGCAGCCGACTGTCGGCTGTGCCAACAGACGACACGTAGCCTGCACTAATTCGCAGCCGCCGGTCGGCTGCAGGGCAGACGACATGTCGGCTGCACTGTCTTACCCGCCAATAATATTTTCAGATGGCGTTATCTACTATGGGACAGCTGTCCAAGTGGGACCCCCCCGCTGAGGAGAAAGACTTCTTTAATAACTTATTACGCATTCTGGATGAAGTATACCCAGAAAACTGGAAGGATTGGGTCGTCAATACACCCTCCTACACTGACCTTTTCGGGGAAGCAATATCTTCAGATTTAGAATGCAGGCTACGTTTTGCAGTACCCACGGTTAGATTAGCCAAAGCTTATGGTCAAGAGACAACACTAAGTAAACGCCGCTACAAAAAGATTAAGAGAATCTTATTAAGTTGGCCGATAGGTCGAGCGCTAATCTACACTCCACTGACAGTTATGGCTAAAGTACACCCAATCCATCCTGGAAACAAGTTTCCTGAAGCCGTCAGCGCAATAAAAAGTGAACTCATACCACGGCACGAAGCGTCCAAGGTTTTAAGAGGAGACAGTGTTCATGGCTCTGAATCTACATCCACTACAAGCACAAGAGCCTCCAAGAGAAAGCTTAGCCCGGAACCGCTGCCTCCCCCTAAAGAACCGAGGATGAGTGAATTCATGACGCAACAAAATTCCCTCCTTGAGAAACTTTGCCAATTAGTACAAACTACCAATGAAAATGTTAATATGATATTAAATCAAGGTGGCTCAATTAGTACACCAGCGCATTCTCAATGCTCGACACCTTCAGCTCCATCTTATAGTAAGAATGATGAACCTCAAACGCTATTCGAAAACGAATGCGATGATAATAGCTGGCAACCACCGTCCTTAATCGATAATCATGTAGACGATGCCAGTGACGAGGATACCACAGTAGAACCACTTGAAGACTTCGCACCGGGAACCAAAGAAACAGAAGGTAAAATGACCAAGGCTGACGAAACCTTAGTGAAACAAGGCTGTGACTGCCAAAGGTTTAATTCAGAAAGCTGGCAAAACATCCGTTACGCGGACGTACAAAAAATGTTTCAAGCGACGCCAGCCTTTACCTCGCTAAAAGTCAATGGCAACTTGGCTACAGTGACCCCAACCTGGCAACTCGTCTCTGTACTAGAAAAAATGGACTTGTGTCTTGCTGCCATTACCCATGGGCTACTACAACAACGTCACACATTTCAGGAAATTTACAAAAGTGCCCCTTCTTCAGTGAAATCACACATCAGCAAGAACTTTTTAGCCCCAGAATCGACTTTTCGTAAAACCTCAGATGCGCTCTTACAATATGCTTGTGGCAGACGTGCTGAAGTGATTCAGCAACGAAGGGGAATATACAAACCACAAAATAAAACTATTAATGAGTTGCTCCATGCGATTCCGCCTTCAGAGACCCATTTATTTGCGGAACCCCAACTTTCGGAACTGGTAAAAGAGCAAGGAGGTGTTTCCAAACTTTTTCCTGCTAAACGAAGGGCATTACCCAATGCAAATTTTGCAAACCGCCCAGCACCGCGAGAAAGGAGAATACCCCCTGCCTCAACATCCGACAGTCGGGCCCGGCACCAACCTACGTATAACCAGAGAAATGTTGTCAGCCGCAGGACGGACAGACCTAGATTTCAAACAAACCGTGCTTCCACCAAACAAAATAAAAATAAAAAATGGTGAATTTCGTGCAGGGCAGGTTAGTAAGGCTTTACATGCGTGGAAAAAATTAGGAGCTCCAAATAACATTCTAAAAATCTTATCCGGATATCGTATACCTTTCACTAGTGCTCCACCCTTATACAGGTTTACCGGAACGTCTCTCCAACGCTATCAAACTTCTCCTTCCTTAGGAATGTCACATGAAATCAATAAAATGCTTAGCTCGGGAGCGGCCCGCATATGCAAAAGCAAATCTGGTTTGCTACCTCCCTTATTTTTACGTCGAAAATCTGATGGATCCAATCGACCAATATTTGATTTGCGATACTTAAATTATTACCTGAGTCAACCGAAATTTCGCCTACTCAATCATTACAGAGTGCCTCTGTGTTTGAATACATCAGACTTTATGACTAAAATAGACCTTTCTCAAGCCTATTTTCATATTCCTATTACTGCCGCTCATCGAAGATTTTTAGCTTTTGCCTATGAAAACAAAGTTTATGAAATGACATGCCTTCCCTTTGGACTTGCTACTGCACCATGCACTTTTGCAAATATATCTAACTGGCTTGCAAATCATTTCAGGAAGGAGGGGATTCGCATAATAGTTTACTTGGACGACTTTTTAATAATGCATCCAAACCCGGAAATTCTACGGCATCAAACACATCACGCATTAAATTGCCTTTTAGAGCTTGGATGGATTGTCAACAGCGAAAAGTCAGTCTTGATCCCCACACAGACAATAGAATATCTCGGCATAAAATGGAATACGGCTCAGAACATCAAGGCCCTCCCAATGCTAAAAGTAGAAAAAATCACCACCCTTCTGCACAAAACACTCAGAAAAAATTATTGGTCATGGCAAACCGCCAAAGTTATTCTCGGAAACATCAATTTTGCGTCTTTCGTGGTGCCATTGGGCAAACTACATTGCAGACCAATTCAAATAGAAGCCAATCGGTTACCAGCGAACGAAAGAAACAAGAAATTTCAACTACCACAACGGGTAATACAAGAGCTTCAATGGTGGTTAAAAAATGTCAACACAAAGACACCCATTCACTACAAAGATCCCACGGTATTCGTAACCACAGATGCATCCGACTTAGGGTGGGGAGCCACAGTGAACGACTTAAATATAAACGGCACCTGGACCAAGGAACAACAATCATGGCACATCAATCTAAGGGAGTTATGGACGCTGAAGAAAGCTCTCGAATGTTTGATTCCAGAATTCCGCGGTCGAACAGTTTTGGCACAGACCGACAACAAAACTGTCGCCGCTTACATCAACAGAGAAGGGGGAACCAAATCTTCAACTCTTTTACAGTTGACCACCACCATACTTCAGGAGTGTCATCTCAATCAGATACATCTTATTGTGCGTTACCTGCCAGGGAGATACAACCAACTAGCCGACAATCTATCCAGATTTTGCAAGATACCAGAATGGACTCTGTCAAATCAAATACTGAAAATAATATTCAACAAGTTCGGCACTCCAACAATAGATCTGTTTGCAAGTTCGCAGTCGGCGGTCGTGAATCAGTATGTGACCGAGGATACACGGGATCCAAATTGTGCGTATGTGAACGCCTTCAGCAAACCATGGCATTACCAGCTCGGTTGGCTTTTTCCTCCCCCACCCCTCATGCCTCGAGTTATGCGACACCTGAAAAAGAGCTCAGGACAATATCTATTAGTAGCTCCGAAATGGGAAAAGACCTTTTGGAAAGGAGAACTAAATCAAAGAGCCTTATGTCCACCGCTGACAATTTACAACCTGCACAAACACCTGGTAGATCTACGAACAGGGAAACCACCACCGGCTGTAGAAAAACTAAATTTGCAGGTATGGAAGGTTCAGGCTGGTCCCATCTAATAAACACTTGGCATGAAAGTGACAAAAATCTGTTGGAATCTTCATGGTGCAAATCGACTTTGAGGACATATGGAACGGCTTGGGAGAAATGGCGTGAATGGTCTAAAGGGAAATGTGCAACTGATGACCCTGAACCCGGTGATCTGGCTAAGTTTATGTCCCACTTACACAATGAAATTAAATTGGCCCCAAGTACTATTGCCGTCCATAAATCAGTCGTTTCCACCTTTGCCAACCCAACAAAATCAGAAATTTTATCTGGACACCCATTGGTAAAGCAAATGATGAAAGCCATATCTATTACGAAGCCACCACCTAGAAAACCAACGACATGGGATGTTGGCAGGTTAATTGAATATCTACAACATTATAATATCGATATTGATAGTATATTTCAAGTATCACGTCATGTTGCTGCATTATTGCTACTGTGCTCTGGAAGAAGAATACATGATCTCACATTACTAGACACAAGCCCAGAATTCTTTGAAGACGCGGACGATTACGTAGAATTATGGCCTAAATTCGGCTCCAAAACAGACTCGTCAACATACCGACAAGCTGGCTGGCGGTTATCAAACGATGGACCAAACAAACTGAATCCTGTGGTGTGGATTAAAAAACTAATTGATTTGTCACAATAACGAAGATGTGCCAGGCAGAATCTAAACAGTTTGTTTATTACTACGAGAGGAAAAGTAAATGCGGCCTCACGAACTGTAATAGCTGGTTGGCTAAGGACTTTGTTTCGAGAAGCTAACATACAGGATTCTCTAGGCAGCTTTCGAGCTGCAGTTAATTCCGATATGTGGTCAAACCACCAGATTAATATCGATGAAATATTAGCAAGAGGAAATTGGAGAAGCAAAGATACATTCCTTAAGCACTATTGTAAAGAGCTACAGCGATCTCGACCTGGTGATTGTAGAACTCACAGTAATAACTTGTTTCAATTATTTACACCATTGTGATTACTCATTTAACTACTATTTTTGTTTATAATCATTATATAATTATTTTTTGTTACTTTCTACAGAATTTTGATCTATTATCTACTTTAAACTAATTATAAGTACTTACCTTCCAACAATAACTGTAATCTCATAAATTTACAGAAATAAATATGATATAGAAAGTTTGAATATCATTTTGATTCATCATCTTATATCTTCTAACACCTACAAGTATAAAGTCAACAGTATAACTATGTGCTTAAATACTGTTAACAGCGCCGGCAGAAAATAAACACTTCTCACACACTCTTTATAGTGGGTCAAGCGTAGCTCGGACACCTAAATAGCACCGTTTTCCCCCCGAAGGGTAGAAAACGTATATTTAGGTTCCAGCGTAGCTTGACCCACTATATTTTAAGGCCTTGCCGGCTGTGAGATAGTACTGAGGAGCGACCGTAGTCGCCCGGCGCATCGGGGCAGCGCGCGCGCCGCGTGGTGGGGAGGCGGGGCGCGCGGAGTGGGGTGTTAGGTAGGGATATCGTGCTGTCTCACTCTAAAATCCAAGGGGTTATCTCACACACTCTTTATAGTGGGTCAAGCTACGCTGGAACCTAAATATACGTTTTCTACCCTTCGGGGGGAAAACGGTGCTATTAGGAAAGAACTAGAACCGAAAAGAAGTTCAGAATTAGAACGTGTGTAATACTGACTGCCATTTGAGTTTTAACTGACGAGTGATTATTGGTCAATATGCGTGATTTTTATCGGTTATGGCTAAACGAAGAAAGATACACCTTTTGATTTTTAGGTATGTTGGAGATTCTGTTTTTTTAATAAGAATTACAAAATAATTTTTAATTTCTAGCGGGACTTTGTAAAATAAGGAAAATAAACATGTAGGGACAATATGACCTTAGCCCGTTGGAACTAAGCGTTTTGTGGGAACTATACGTCTTTTGCCTGTTTATGTCAACATTAAATAACTTTCTTTTGATTCTTAGGTATTTTTCCTGACATTTTTATGTATTGCATACTTATAACACTTTACCAAAATATTATCCTTATTACACTTTAATTTAACAAAAAACAGGAAATCCTTACCCAGGCACAGGGATTATTTCCCACATTTATTTTTTAGATTTATGAGTATTTTTTCTGGACTTTGTTGATTAGAAATGAAACAAGGCATTATCCAAAACCTAAATCTATGTACAACTCTTCATTTCTTCCAGCAGTTTTCCGCGGCCTGGAGGCCGAGTCGAACTTTTTTCGTGTGGTACTTCGATTGCGAGTTTAACTATTTTACCTTAAAATCAAGAAAAATGAAAGAATATAGATACATTAAAAAAAGTCTCGCACGACCAAAAACTAAATATATAGAAATCGTAACTCTGAGAAATTTAAAATTATTTTTTCTTTGATAAAAAAGAACAATGGCAAGGCCCCATACAATTTTTTACCTGAAAAATATTTTAAGCGTCTACGAATGAAAAAAATATTAAATGATAGCAGTTGCACTTAATTATCATAATCAATAAGAATTTCGTTTTGTCGTGGCCACAACAAAAAAGTTATCTGTATTTTTGTATTTTTAGGTTATATCAAAATGAACGCCTCTAATATCCTAACACTCTGAAAAAGCTACTAAAAAACACTCCTAAGAAGCAATTCGGCAGTCAAAATATAACAATAATGCCCAAAAACAGCCAAGCGAGGTTCAGTAATAAAGATAATCCAATCGAGAAAATAAACAACGGAAACAACGAAGCCACAGATTAGTAAGAACGTAGCGAAGTAGTCAAGTCAAGATATTGTCAAAGTGACGTTTGACTTTTGTTTTTTTGCACGGATGTCAGTGTTGCCATTGTATTTTATAATTTGTGATAATAATCTATTGCCTTTTTCAATAAATCATTTAGCAACCTTATGTCCTGGCGCAAGTAAGTTATATTATATTGTTTTAAAATACATTTACATCTTTCTGTGTTGAAAACATTAGTTTTTTTTTTCTTAAGAGTTGGACAGAATCTGTCCAGTGATAATTTTTGCGGTGAAATTAAAACTTCTTGAATTTGCGAATTGATCCTATACTTGCGAAATTTCATAATGATTAAACGTTAACAACATGGCTAACGCGGATTGGTTTAATTCGAATCCATCGCGTGACGCAGCTCCTCGCTGATTGGTGGTGGTCGCGGCAGGCTTCACCGGAGCCTCATAGATGGCGCTAGGAGTTTGAACATGCGCCCGGCCTTGGAAGCGTCAGCTTACGAAACTGTAGTCGGGTCTTCCTCTGGCTGGTCAAGAAGCCCCTGCTTCTTGACCAGCCAGAGGAAGCACTTGCTGAATGCACACCTTGACGACGGCACGCCTGATGACAACAGAGGCTGTGCGAATGTCTGCTACTCTCACGATACCATCTTTACAGGGTATAGTCTTCTCAACACGTCCCATTTGCCATTTGAGTGGGGGGAAATTATCGTCAGCTGTCAAAAATCAGCTAAATGCTGCTTCTATTTGCTTCTTGTTTGCATCTCCGATATGTACTCCTTGGTCCAGCGCGCCCAGAAGTGCTGCCGAAGTTTCTCCAACAGTTGGTACCGGGTCAGACGATGAGCTACCGCGTCTTGGTAGTCAGTGCTCGCAGGTGATCTAAGTGGACGGCCAACCAGGAAGTGAGCAGGCGTGAGAGGATGAAGGTCGTGCGGATCAGTGGATAACGGACTCAATGGGCGAGAATTAAGGACTGCTTTCACTTGTGTTAATAGTGTGGTAAGCTCTTCAAAAGTCAAATGCGATTTGCATAGCACACGAAGCAAGTGATATTTGCAAGAATTAATTCCTGATTCCCACAACCCTCCAAAATGCGGACTATAGGGAGGTATAAGTTTGAATTTAATTTGTTGATTGCTGGCATATTCAACAATATCGGACGAGCATTCCGATAAAAACTTTTTAAATTCATTCATCAAACCAAAAAAATTCTTGCCGTTTTCTGAAAAGATTACCTCTGGGTTGCCACGCCGGGAAATAAAGCGTTTGAGAGCAAGGTGATATGCGTCTGTGGTCAGAGCGCCAACAAGTTCCAAGTGTATGGCCCGCGTAACAAAACATACAAATAAGCAAATATATGCTTTAAAAGTTTTAGCGCCTCTACCTCTACGGTTTAATACGAACACCGGTCCCGCGTAATCCACCCCGCATCGCATAAACGGATAAGTAGGAGTGATTCGCTCCATAGGTAAGTTTCCCATTAAAGGACTTACAGTTTTACCTCTTAAGCGAGTACAAATAATACATTGATGCATTACCTTTTTTGCGAGATCACGCCCCCTTACCGGCCACCAACGCTCGCGCAGCGTCGTCAGCAGCGCCTGCAAAGCCGCGTTCAGCAGTCGCGTGTGTTCGAAGCGGAAGAGCAACACTGAAAAGCAATGTTTACTACATATGAGTATGGGATGTTTTTTGTTGTAATTGAATGATGACGAGTATTCCATGCGACTGCCTACTCTTATTAATTTGTCATAATCCATAAATAAATTTAATTTAGAAAACTTATGATTCGGTTTTAAGCTGCCTTTTTCTTGATTGTTGATGATTGTACTCTGGAAACGATTCAAACTGTGAAAGACGCGCTAGCATTTTCACAGATTCTTCCAACTCATCAACGCTGAGTGGGCCACTTTTTCGTTCACTTTTATTGCACAAGTTGTATATGAATCGAAGTGTATATGCGGCTGCACGATTCATGCGATTGAATTGGGAAAACCTGTGAAATGAAAACAGTGACATACCGGTGTGTTGCTCTGATACAAGTGCATGCACAGTACTAGGTTTGACCTCTGGGAGCTATGCGTATTGATTTCACTGTTTGTGGCCCTCGAAGTCAACTCAGGATTAAACTCAGGTTGGCGTAAGAACAATGGACCATTCCACCATAAAGACGATGTCGAAAGGTCACCCAAACTCATACCACGTGATACTAGGTCAGCGGGGTTGTCTTTACCACTTACATGGCGCCATGGGAGATCCTTTGTAAGTTTGTGAATTTCTGTGGTTCTATTTTGAACGAAAGTTTTCAATAGGCTAGGGGCCATACGTAACCATCCTAACACTATCGTTGAATTCGTCCTAAACATAACCCGATCAAATTGACGATGGAGTGATTCGCGGACTCTGTCATACAGTCGAGCACCCAATAGCGCCCCACATAATTCTAGCCTCGGTATACTGACCGGCTTAGTGGTGCGACCTTGCCTTTTAATCACAATAATCGAATCGTCACATGATTGCCACTTAGTGAGCGAATATATAAGCATGTGCCGTATGCTGTTTGTGACGCATCTGTAAAAATATGCAACTCAATCCTATCAGGCGCTAGCCCTATAACGTGCCGTGGTACTAATATGGTTTTGAGCAAAGATAAATCATTAACTAACCGGTTCCACTCGCGCGTGACTTCACTAGGAACGTCATCGTCCCAACCCAATTTGAGCAACCATCATTTTTGCAATAAAACTTTCCCAAGCATGACAGTTGGACTTAGGATACCTAACGGGTCAAAGATTTGTGACACAGTCGATAAAATTACTCGTTTTGTGATGGGAGTGAGATTATTTTCGAACTGCGTAGTAAAATGAATATATGATAGTTCCTTAGAACACTGGATCATGGGTGCTGACGACCGGTTATCAGTTGCATTAAAATTAAAAGTCCACTTGCGCAACTTAAAACAGCCTTTTTCGAGTACGTTTGCAGTACGTTTTACATTTTTACATAATTCGATTAATCTATTTTTATCGTCATAAGATGTGATCATGTCGTCGACATAAAAATCCTCATTTATGATCCTTTTGACGTCACAGTCTGAACAGTCTTGTGCTAATTGTTTTAAACATCGACAACTTAGAAATGGTGCGGAGGCTTTCCCGTATGTGACTGTGTTCAAGCGGTATACGTCAATAGGCTGTGATGAGTCGTCATGCCAGAGAATCAGCTGTAGGTCTCGCTGATCTTGCGTAACAAGTACCTGTCTGTACATTTTTTCTACGTCGGCGCAAGCTATGTACCTATGCTGCCGAAACCGTAACAAAATTGCAAACAAATCACCCTGTATCGGAGGTCCTACTAACTGGATGTCGTTAAATGACTTTCCACTAGAGGAAAGTGCACTGGCGTTAAATACCACTGTTAATTTGGTGGTAGTATTGTGAGCTCGAAATACGCCGTGATGCGGCATGATAAAATGAGGTTCACCATATAATTTAGCTTTAGACATATGACCTAAATCAATATACTCATGGATGAACTCAGAGTACATTTTTGTATAGCTCGGTACGCGGTCTAATCTTTTTTCTAACGCTAGAAACTGCCGTTCTGCTTGATACTCTCAAGCAGAACGGCAGTTTACGTTTTACCTAAGGAATCAGCTGATTCTTTGAGCGGGATGCGAACGCAAAACCTTCCGTCAATATCGCGTGTAGTATTATTTACGAAAGATTTATCACACTCCAGCTCACTATCGCTGAGCGCGTTTTTGGCCTTGGGTAGTTCTTCAAGCTCCCAGAACTTACGCAGTTGCGTATCAATGGATTGTGAAGTACTATTGTTAATTTGTGAAACGTTACAATGAACTTGACTGTTGCTTTGAGTTTTGTTATTGAATGAACCCGAAATAACCCAACCTAACTGAGTATTTTGCAAAAACGAGCCATTCGGTAATCGCATCTTTCCTTCGATAAGCAAGTCCCAAAAATGATTTGCGCCGATTAAAATATCAAAGCAAGTTGAACATTGTCTGGTACTCGTATTTGCGCGCTTTGTATGATAACGTCAGGCAATGTTGAAGTTATTTGCGGCAATACGAAACATTTAATGCGCATGGAATACGTTTTAACGCGCGATCTAATATCTACGTCACAAATCTGAGTTGATTGAGACACAGAATTACCTACTCCACGTATTTCGTGCGTGGACTGCATGACTGGTATATTTAAAGTATCGCATAGTGATTGTTTTATGAAACATCGTTGACTTCCGTTGTCGAGAAGTGCGCGCGCTAAATGATAATTATTGTATTTATCAGCTATCTCGACTAACGCAGTCGATAACAATACGGGATGCACACATAGATCGAGCGTATCAGTGTGCACCTTGTTTACGTGAAAAGGTAAGTTACTGTTATGCGTAGGTACGGAATCAGCTGTAGCGGGCGGCCAGAGGAATGATGCGCCGGGGCCGCTCGTATCAGCTGCTTCAGTCGTAATTACACTGGTTAAGAGTAAGGTCACGCTAGGGTTCGCGTCTACGTTGTCATTTTGTAGGATCGAGTTGTGCTTTTGGTTGCATTTTCGGCACGGACCGAATCGGTAAAAAGGGGTAAAAACGGCAATAAATGTTTGTTAATCCCTCAAGCGTATGTGAACGAGACACAATGCAAATTCTATTGTTATGCGGTTGCCTGCAACCGCTCGGGTGTTGAAGCATTAAGTCAGGGAATCGGATATGCGCCCGAGCGGAGCCGCGGAGCGTTGCATTAAGAAGAGAAATCATACAAAATTCAGTATTTTATTTACACTAATGAAGTTTACACAGTTTAATAAGAAAATTTTACTACATATTTAATCTCTTGCTCCGACTTAACGATTTGATTGCAGATATTTTAATAGCATTCAGGTGCAGTCGAGGTCTCTGCTACGTAACTACATTCAAACGAAAATCTTGCATGATGCTTGTCGCGATTTTGTAATGATTTTAGCTCTTAATGTGATTATTTAGGTTGTGCAACGGATGTGAGTGATAAGGATCGACACACCACGCAACGGACTGCCATTGTAGCTTCGGTCAAAATAAGTCGAAGTATCGGAGAAACACATTTTATGATGTTTCTCACACATTTAGGCAGATCTTAGGATACATACATCATATGGCAGTGCAAGTATCAAAGATGAAGCAGTCTTTATCTGTTTGGTGCTCTGAGTTTACAAATAAAACGAATTACCACATGACAATCTGGACGGGCAGGGCCGATTATGTAATTAATCTTAAATCTAAATTATATGATTAAAGTCGCATTGAAATTCTTTGTATCATCTTAATAATAGCATTTTGAACCAATCCATCAAACTTTATCATATGGAGTAAGTAAAAGTAAAGTAAGCCTGTAACGTCCCACTGCTAGGCAAAGGCCTTACCTCAACTGTGAGGTAGTTTGAGCCATACTCCACCACGCCACACGGGCTTAGTGCGGGTTGGTGGAGGGGTGTTCGCAAGGCAAGCGACTAACCCTGCTGTCAGATGTTATCAAGCCGCCCATAAGGCCTCTGACTAGGCCTTACGACTAATATCAACCGATATTAGCCGGGACCTACGGCTTAACGTGCCTTCCGAAGCACGGAGATGCTCGTGATAAACGTCACATATGGTCGGAATGGTCACCCATCCAAACACGACCGCGCCGTAGGTTGTTTCACTTTGATGTCACTACCAAAGCGCTGCTACCGCTGCAGTACGAGCACCTCACGCTATAATATGGAGACGAGCAGCTATTTAAAGTTGCTTATATTTACTTAAAGATTGTGCAAATGACTTAAAGAGCTCCCATGTCAATAATTAGTACCATTTTAGAGTACTTACTCAGGCTATACGGCACTGGCACTGATAGCAATCGCAATGCGACTTTTCACAAGTACTAACGTAATGAGTCCCTCCGACGTTTGGTATATGCATTGTTACGTAGAGCTTTTCAAATGCAATATATCAACATAACGTATCACAGTTTTTGGACATAAATTAAGGATTTACTGAATAATATTGACCCACCACAGAGAAAATGGTTTGCGAAATTTGTACCATCCATCACCATTTATTTTCATTCTCGGGAGAAAACATTGTAAAGAAATCTGCTGCTTACAATGCCGTTAGTGGTATGAGCATTGTGCTGTTATAATCAAAGGTATCGAAATTCAATCTAGGTATCAGCGAATCAGATTTTTTTTCCTTCAAAATAATATAGTAGTATGTCTGTACCATGAAACCACGCTCTGCCATAACTGTAAATAACTCTGCCATAACTGTAATACTTGTTAATCCAAATTACAAAGACATCAAACTAGGCCACTGTTTTCAATATCACGAGTTATATAATGCTACTTTTGTTCCAGCGCAAGAGACGCGTTCGTTATGTGCGTGGGTGACGCCGGCCGGTCGTGTTCGGCGTCCGCCGGCGCGCTCCTCAGGCGCATGGCGTGGGTGCTGGCGCAGGACGTGGCGGCGTGTTCGCAACCGCGCGCGACTTGTGCTGCTTCAACGCCACCCTTAGCTGCGCCCTTACTGACGGCAATCTACGGGGTTGTGATGTACCCTCCAAGACTTTAAATATTGTTTACTAAGAAGATTAATAAATGTTAAATACAATACAATCGACAAGCACATTTTAAATTTCATAATTATCATTTTTCGGTTTCATAAACTTATGAATGCTCTGCTCAATATTTTCTTAGTCTGTCTGTCTGTACTGTCGATAAGCGAACTACTGTAATATGTTAATGATATAACGTTTTATGAGTCAGCCCCGAAAAATTAGTTATAGTGTTCAACTAACCATTCTTAGTGTTAAAGTAATATCAAAACCTGTCACAAGCACTTTGTCGGGTTCGGCCTCAACCGGCATGCTGCTCAGGCTTTTAAGATACGTTTGTTAAGAGGACCAATTATTTTTGTAGGCAAAATAAAGTCCAAGTCGCACTCAATTGCTAGTGGATAATGATCCGACCACACAATGTCATACATAACATACACATTTTGAATCGAATTGACTGCTGCTTTACTAGATAAAATGTGATCCAACCACCTCCTAGACCCATTTATCTCACTAATATAAGTATGCGTGCTACTGGCTAAACCTAGCATATCTAAATCGATATAAGACCACTTCTGGTCTGAGCAAAAATTTAACAGTTCATAATAAAACTGTTCTTGGGGATGAGCATTAAAATCTCCCATTATGTATACACAGTCTACACTACAGTTGTCTATTATAGCGCTTACCGCACTGAGAACATCTGTGAACTCGGCCAGGTTCGCTTTCTCGTCCGTAGGCATATACACGCACATCACCAAAAATGACTTTTGATTTGATCTTACCTTGATCGCACAAATACGCGGGTTATCGCACTCGATCACAACCACATTCACAAACACGCTGCACCGCCACAGCAAAGCTACTCCTCCGTAGGGCCGCCCTCTCAGCAGGCCAGCCGACGAGTCCATCGCTGATACGCCAGTGCTGCTGAAGTCACTACTTATAGTGTTTAAAAACGGAATCTCTTCGTTAGTCAACCATGTTTCTTGTAGTGCTATTATATCGCATTCCTTACATAGATCTCTAATGTTGTCTACTGAGCGTTTTACATTTTTACAGTTAAACGTGACAAATTTGTGTGTCATTATTTATTTATTTCCTTGAGACGGGCCGACTCCTTCGTTTGAAGGTTTCATTTTACGACTTAATTTGTAGTTAACAAATCGACGGAAGATTATTCCCTTTGGCCATATCTTCTCATCCAAGAACTGAGATAGTTTATTCTGAGGCACATAGAATTTATAGGCGTAATAGTCACACTGTCGTTGAATAGCTATTTTTTCTAGTTCAACGGTCTCCTGCGTCATCTTGTAGATATATCGGATTATGTCGGCGTCACTAGTACTTTGGTGAATATTAGTTATAAATACAGGTATTTTTCGTTCAGCAGCTCTAAATGTTTCACCTTCTCCATTTACTGCTATCCCTGATTTTCCTTCAATACGGTTCTTCGACTTTTTAATCTTCTTTTGAACAACTGTCCATTCTTTACTTCCTTGTTCAGCCGCTTGTGCATTCGACATCTCTTTTGCACACGCCTTCACCTTTTCTTTATCTTTAAATTTCACTGCTTATTGCCAGATTCTTTGGAGCGTGATATATGCTATCTCATCCGGGTGCATGATGTGCCGCCCGAGATGAATACTTCTTTTGCTCATAAGCGATCCGCATGAGCAGAGGATAAGTATCTACCTAGTCCTAAGTCCAGTACCTAAGTAATCTAAGTCTCAATTTAAAAATAAACTTTCCATGCTGAGATGGTAAAAAGAAAGCATTTTGAATTTAGTTAAATTTTAAAGTGATATTAAACTCATACTCTAGCGTTTATTTGCCAAGGATACAGTTAGCAAACCCAAGAATTCAGTTATACTTTACCACTTTATTAAAATGTATTGCGGACCTGAAGCACCACACGAAAATATTTTTTTTAGACGAAGGTGGTTAAGTTAATTTATTTCACCCAACAATGTACATTGTGACCCGAAAATAAATTCATTCACTACAGGTGGGCAATTTTAGGGTGATATAAATAGGTCGCGTAAAGTGAAGTAGACATAGAATTATTAGAAAGAAAAAGGCAGACTGGAAGGGCTACCATTATGTATTCTTACTCTTACTAATACTGTCACTATTCTGTTTTTATTGTTTTGAGCCTGAATATAAGTAAACCCAAAGGTAGCCAGACTTGTTGGCTAGATCAAAAAATGCAACAACGATTAACTAGAGCCCTATGTTTGAATCACTCGCGTATTGAAAATTGAATCTTATACTGAATTGCGACTTATATTATATTTAGCATAATTTTCGTATAATTTTATCAGTTTTTTGAAAAAAAAACACTCGGCATATTGACGTGAATTCTTGTAAAACAGAGCAACTGATCCATATATATATACATATAAATCCAGCGGCGTGTCTACGCAACTTTCAAGTGCGGTTCGTCACTGCACTGTCACGAGTGCCTAAGCAAATTATTTGCCAGCGCCAAATCCTCGAAGTTTTTGGAGAATTCAAAATATTTCCATGAAAACACTCATTTATTAAAGTGAAACGTTGATCGAGATATGGTAAAAAATAGGTTTATAATATCATAATTTTCTATCTATATATCTATGAATTATATATATAATATATGAATAATACTGATAGTTTTAGAATAAAATGGCTGTGACATACGAACGGACAAACAGACAGGCCATTCTTCGCCTACGGAACCTTCAAAACTATAGTGACTGAGTAACAAATGCTGTTCACAAAAAAGCTAAGTAAGTAAGTAGTAAATGAACAATAAACACGTCAGCACACTAGAGGCTTGTTTCATTATCTACAAGTTAGAACCGATGAATATATACATATTTTGGATGAAGTATCTGACAGATAGCACTAAACAGACCTTTTAAAGTTACGGTCAAACAGGTCGAAAAACTACTGAACTTACTTGTTTTGTCAATCTAAAAACCGTTTCATTCACATTATACAATATAACATGTTACGTTGCTAGGGAGTTCCCTAGCAACGTTAATTTAAGTTATTATATAGCAAAAATTATGTTATTAAACGTTAAGTTTATTGGATTCACGAGCAGCCGTCCAGCAATAAAAAACCTTACTTACGAATATTATTACAATGTTTATTGATATCCTTCCCCGAACAAGATAAAATTGCCACCGGCTACGCATACATCTTACTAAGTATAGCAATGCTATCAGTACCTTTCAAACTTCAAATCATGTTTTTAAAGTTATGAATAGACAGTACTCTGACCGGTAAGTGGGCCTCAAGTGGTATAAATTCAAAATCAATAAATGGACACCCACTTACTACATTAAGCTTATTTTCAGTTGGATAATTAGATTTTTGGGTTAGATTATTGTTACACTTTTAACGTTCACTTTCAACCTTTACATAGTATTATTCACAATTTTCTTATCCATAATTTGCATTCAACCATATGAAATGCATACTAAAGAAATAAAATATGTCGACATTTTAAACAAAGCTATTTAATTCGTATCAAGTTTGGATGAACAAAAAGTACCAAAATTCCCCGTAAATCTAGGTGCAGATATTTGGTAAGACTAGTTAAATTTTAAGCATAATTTTAAAAGCATGTTGAGAAACGCCGATCTGTCCCAACCGGGCCAAGGGCTTCGTAGATTTTATTGGCACTAAATATTGATAGATAAGTATAGTATTGATAGTAAGATAATATACTTGGCTGAAATAAACCGCTATTGCGAGATTTGTGAAGAACAGATTTAGGGCAATAGCAGAAGTAATATTTTTCAAGAATGTTACGCACGGTAACACGTATTTTGCTCATGTGTATTTGCTGTGGGCTGGAACAAGAGATTTATTTGTAAACCACTGCAAAAAAAAATCTGGGCATCAAAAAGGCCGCAGATTTCTTTCACAAGCGAATTTTGATACTTATTAGCATTCCCGAACAGATTTTAGAAATAGCCAACACATTTCGGCTCAATATTACAGCGTACCAAAGTGTTCAACCAACTGAATGTGGTAAACAATATATTTATTTATTAAACGAATATTTTCTGTGACTGAGAGATACCTACTAGGAATTGCATTGCATTGAATCAACCCTACCATTCAAACAACAAATGAATAAAGTAAAATATTAATAACTGTGTCAATAAAAACGCATTTACATCAAATTTTTCACGTTCAAAACAACTACTTCACTTCATTCACTTCGTTCACTAAAATATTATGATTCTCAATCAATCCATAATTAGGTCGATACACTGAAGTGGGTACTCAAACGGAAGGAAACAGAAGACTTTTTTACTACTGGAAACGCATCTTTCATTTCATACAGCTTCTGTATTTTGCCTTTTGACGGAAGAAATGTGATATTAATATTATTTGACACCAAATGGAATAGTGTGAAATACGTAGTAGTCAACTATAACGTTGACGGAAATGACTGCAAACGTAGGTCGTTAAACGTAATATAAGTACTTGCAGTACTGAAACAAATTTCAACATTGCCAATGGTTTTATTTTATGATCATTATGTACAAAAATATTGTGACCTGACACAATTATTAATGGCAAATCTGTTACTTGAAGCAAAACCGCATTAGCATAAAAATATACGAGTATCCATCACGTCGTACGAACGACAAATATAACTTCTAATTTTAGTCGTCCTACTAGTGCTCCATAGAGACAGTTACAATATTTCAGCCACCGATGATCTGTAAAATAGAAGAATTAAGCCATTAAAAAGCGCATGCAAACTTCTCGATATAAGTAGGACCGAACTCTCTTTACGTTCACATTTGATGTGAACTCGATATAATAAAAGATAATTATTTTATTTTCGTAAATCTTCTTCAGCGATCAGGCAATTCTCATGAAATTCGTATACCAAAAAGTTCACCAATATAATTATCAGTGCAAAAGAAAGTTTTTGATGTTTCAGGTTCACGCTTTCTGTACATTTACATGTACATGTAC
Organism: Pyrausta purpuralis; assembly: GCA_963924145.1. NCBI lineage: Eukaryota > Metazoa > Arthropoda > Insecta > Lepidoptera > Crambidae > Pyrausta > Pyrausta purpuralis. Next base: position 11,310,581 of record OZ001650.1, read on the forward strand.
ATGTACATTTCGTTTTCTTCCATGCGCTTGTTTATACTTTTCTTTTAGGGAAAAAACAGCTATATAATTATTCTTAAAAGGTAAATATTAAAATAACACACCAGCTTTATGCGTTTCCAATGCTGAATTTTACAAGCTAAGTCAAAGTTTTACGTCATGATATTACTTGATTTTTTAGATAAAACAATAAAATTCGCAATCGAATTACAAAGCAATTAAAATACACTTTCATAGTTTCAGTAGGTTTCATTACAAGCAAGTTGACTTATTGCCAAAACAATCTGAATCGCTTTTTTGACATTTTTTATACATATAACGTCGTTCATTTTATTTTACCCACGCGATGAAAACTCCAGAAAAAATAAATACCGTTTTGATTTTTCTGGCTTCGCCATGTCGAAAATATATTACAGCTCAAATCCGATCGTCTGCCCTGAAATGACACCTAAAACTTGAAACACGCTATGCAAAAAGCACGATCTAAATCTTCGGTTAGTAAGTTCAGACTGTTCTATTTGCTTTAAAACCCGGAACGTATCGGAATATTAACTAACGTTTCAATTGCGAGCTGCATGCAAATTGTGTTGCTGATAGCAGTTATTCATGTTATATAGGCATTTAAATGGGACTGAAGAATATTGAATGGAAGCGTGACGTGCATGTTAAATAGGTAGATGATGAGATACAGTGCGTCATATTTGAACCATAATAAGGGTCTTTTAATGTTTCCGTGTTAGTATACGAAAAAAGTTCAACGCATTTTTTTTATCGAAGAAAATAGAAGAAAATAGTTTTTGATTCCTCATTTTCCCTCTGCGGTAGATTTTTAGGGGCGACATATTGCTTGGGGCTTGTTGTTTTTTTGTAAAACGGTCTCAAACTGTTAAGCGAATTACCACACGAAAAAAAATGATTGACGTGAGACTTGCAGCCTAAATTAATGCTTGTTAGAAGAATTTTTAGAACAAAAGTTTTCTTTTTTAGGTACGGCGTCACCCCCACGAATTAAAATAAACTAGTTTGTGACTATCAAATTTATGTGCAGTAAAAACTGCGAACAAGTTTCATATGCGACTGTTGATTTTAATTTAAGATAAAAGCTCCAACGTTTTGGAATTGTGGTGATGAAGATTTACAAGAAACCCTGCAGATAAATTAATTGGAAAATAAGTAATAACACGGCTTTTCGTAAATAAGATAGGAATTTTATTTTAAAGTATATTTTTTTTTGATTAGTGTAATATTAATCTGTCCATATAATTTATTTTAGAATCCACTTGCTAGTTGGTTATTAAATAATTCGAGTATCCTCATTTAATATTATTAACAAAGAAACCAACAAAATATTTAGTAGGTAGGTTGTTTGTCTTAAGTTAACAGGTGTTACTTAATGCCTCTCACTTAAGGGGCTACCCGGATTTTTAACGCGCACACTAGCGCCACTTTAGTAGAAAAATCATAATTCGTTAAATAAAAGATCAATAAAAAATCTGGTAGATACGTTTGTAGTACAGTTTCATAGTTTATTTAGTACGTTTAAATTGTTTCTTAAGTAGTTTACTGTAGTTAGAGTTAGAAAAACTGCTAAATGTAGCCACTTTTGGCATTTTTTATTAACTGTAACTCCAAATTTTTTGTTAACTGTAACTCCAGATAACTCTGTTTTATTGAACTTAAACATTGTGTCTAAACCACATAACCAGAGCTACAATTGCATAATATGGCAATTTTGGGATTTTATCCCTTACTTGACTTTGCTGTTCGATAGCAGCTCCACAGAGCCAATTTGGCTTTTTGAATGATATTATCTAAGTGCGAGTTCCGAGTAAGCTTCTGATCAAATGTTATCCCTATACTTGATTTCGCTAGAGAAAGGAAGAGTTTTTCCGTATAACTTCCACTTCCTTTCCAGTTTTCTCTTCCTTGTGAATGGGATTATCACTGTTTCATATGCATTAATAGATAATTGGACCACTTTTTTAAAGTGGTCCAATACACCACTTACTTAAAGTGTTGAGAGCGCCTTGCATTAAACTAGAAATTGTGCTGAAGCAGGGACCTTTGATGATCACTACTAAATCATCAGCATAGCCTTGTAAATCATAGCCTTTTTTGTCATCTCAACCTGTAGTTGGTCTACCGCTTCATAAAAGTGGAGACAAGACATCTCCTTGTGGACATCCTCTCGTGAAGGATGCACCTCAAGGAATTCAAGCTTTGAAGCATTGATAGTAATGTTTGCTATTCGGTTCCTTAGCATGTTTTTTACCCATGTGATGGTAATTTTATCTATATCTTTTGCCTTCATTCCGTTTAGAATGGTTTCTATAGGGGTATAATCAAATGCAGCTTCACAAATTGTATTATTTTGACTTCAACTGTTATATTTCTACTACCTATGGAGATAAAGATCATTGGGCAGAATTATGTCCAATTAAGTTGTCTCTTTTGGTTGAAAAAATGATAACAATAACCACATTTTTGTAACTTAATGAAATTTTCTAGTGACATAAAATATGATTTATTGGTGATCTTTCCAAATTACTTTGGTTAAATACTTATTAAGAAAACCTATTATAATACATACAAAAATACACATTTGGTATTAGTCTATATTATCTCCATAAATTTTGGTGATTTATTAAATAGTTTATTTGATATTGTTTGGTGACTACATTTTGAGTGAACTCTATGTTCATAGTATTATATATAAAATTCTCGTGTCACAATGTTCATTCCCCTACTCGTCCGAAACGGCTGACCGATTCTCATGAAATTTTGTGAGGATATTGAGTAGGTCTGAGAATCGGCCAAGATCTATTTTTCATACCCCTTAGTGATAAGGGTTGTCCACCCTTAACATTTTTCTTTAATTACGTGGCTGGGCAGGACGAGGCCGGCCAAGACGAGGATGGAGGCGGTTTCGCTGAGTCCGCTAGTAAGTTATAAAGGGTGTTGTCTTGATCAGCGACGAGTGATCTAGGGATGATTATAAAACAACGATGCTCCTGCCAAAACAAAATTAAAAAAAAAAAAGATTTTAATTGAAAACACAGACGAATTCAATTTATTATTGCGATACTAGCAAGTGAGTCAAAACTACCTACGCTAGGTCGCCCCTTCGTAGCTTAGTAACTACGCGTGAGCTACGAGCAATTTTCCCCATTCTCTTTTTCTTTAAGTTGCAAAGAGGTTTTTTTGATAAAGCTGGCATTTAATTTAAATAAAATATTGTTTTATAATAAGCATAACTCATAATTATTACCCCTAAGTTACTTTGTCGGATGTTACTGACCAAAACAACAGCCTGTAAATGGTCTCTCCCGCTCAAAGACAAAAACCACTTGACACGATACATAAATGTCACCGTCCAAAACAACACACAACGCGAGTTGTAAGACTTTGTTCTTAAGTTGATTGAAAGAACGTTGGTTTAAAATCATCTCAATTATTGGTTAGGTAGGTAAAGTAAAATTTGACAAACCCAAAACTTCTTCGAAACATTTTCCCAATTTGCAACACAAAATCTTCAGTTGTATTCGTTACTGAAAATAAAGCCAAATTAGATTTAAATTAACCATTTGAGGCGTGTAGCCGGTCCTATAATCCTGGATTTCATTTACTTCACAGCCTTAATATCCCCTTTAAGAGTGAACACTCTTGGAAACACTGAATATTCGTTATAGTGAAAATGGGTTTGATTACTTAGTCTACATTTAGGCTTTCAGTTTCGTTCATTTCTATTTAATTGTTTTTTACGCAGGTACCTATGTAGTTTGGTACTATCGAGGTCAACACCAACTAACCACCTTTATAGAACCGCTTAACCCTCGCGTTGTCTTTTCTATGAAGTGACTCTCGTGTTTGTGCCGTGTGTGTAAGTGATTTTCGTTTGGAAGTGGTTGGGCGGCAGGGATATAAATATGTTTAACGTAATAATATTACATCGGTCTTTCAATATCAATGTGAGACGCGAAGAACTCCAATTTAAATCTAAGCATTTATTCTCCTTGATCCATAAGTAATCAGAACAAGCCCATTAGGATTAATCTCAAATTCCCGATGCTTATATAATAGCACATGGCTGCCGAAGTCGTTACGTTACGGAATACGAATCTTTGGCTGTTATTTGCTGTGTTACATACTGAAAAGGATTTGGGATTGTTAGTCCTTAGTACAAAACAATGTAGATAACATAATTTTACTTATTCATTGATTTCGTTTTTCAAAACAGATTATCTTTACAACAAACTTTATTTAACCGTACGTGAAAAACGTAAATACTGATGACGAGTTAGTTACATCAAAAAGATATACCAATCTGCTTGGCAAGTGACAATAATCGTGTTTTATTACAAAAGCACTTACTACTCTATTTGGGAGAAATATATCTAACTAACCTCAAGTAATTACTCAGAATTTCAAAATTATACTACACACAAATAAAATAAAATTAAAAAATAATTCATTCTGAAACAATTGATTAAAACCTTGGTATAACATAAATCTACAACATTATTTTAATCAACGAAACATCTAACAAAAAGTACCTACGGATAAATGTATGAAAAGAGAATTAAATTCAGCCTCTGTTCTTGATGCTGTGGTACACTTCGTGGGCAGTACCTGCGGCGCCGTTAGCTCCCAGGCCAGTTTTCTGAAATAAACGCAAAAGTCATTAAGCCGACTGCAATTGACCACTAATTAAAAAAGTTATACCGCCTCCTGACTACAAGAAATTAAATAATTAAGGTCCCAGCGATTGAATTAAATCGCAAACCATTCTTCATTAACACCTTAATACAGCTCAGTGAAAGTAAATAGAGTAAATAGACGAATTAGATATCAAAAAGTCAATGTTAACGAAATCATAGGCAATGGAAATACCTATACGATAGTTCCCTGTACATTTATTAGGGAGATATTGTGTTAAGAAATACCACTCAAGACACGGGGAGTGGCAGAGAATTTAATTCAAAAGGTCACATAAAATATAAAATTCCAAGATTCATTTGTCCAAAATGTGATGTAAGCACTTAAAATTCACGTTTGAAACTATACACAGTCTGGCCATAAATACTGTTACAATTAACAATAAGAAAAATATTACATTTGAATTTGGAATCTGTCATTTTTATACGATTGCTCATTGTGTTTTTTAATTTTGGCGCCAATACATTTTATAATATTTTGCGATATTGAAATAAAGAGAACCGAATCGTTGTGATTGCATTACACCAAGTTGGCATAGAGCCAAATGCAATTTTTAAAACTCTCCATATGCTTGGTATTAGTCAAATGTTTGTGTACCGGGCTATCAATAGGTACAATGAAACCTCCTGTGTTTGTGAAAGAAAAAGATCTGGCCGTCCACGTAGTTTTTGTACGATAAAGGTGGTCAAAGCAGTAAGGGAAAGAATTCGCAGAAACCCTGTCCGAAAACAAAAGAAATTTAAAAAGAATAGGGTGGTAAAATCGAAAAAACTACTGAAGCGGTACGCAAGGGGAGGTCACAGAAAACATTGTTTACAGATGAGAAAATCCTTACAATATAAAAAATGACCGTATTTATGCTCAAACCTCTAAGAAAGCTTCCTAATTAGTCGGCAGAGTGCAACGTGGGCATTAGCCGACTTCAGTGAGATGGTTTGGTGGGGTGTTAGCTATGAAGGAGTGACTGAGCCATATTTTTGTGAAAAAGGTATCAAAACATCGGCACAAATGTATCAAGATACCATTTTTAAAAGGAAGTTAAGCCCCTTAACAACACCATATTCAATAACCAAGCATGGTCTTTCCAAAAAGACTCGGCGTCATAAAGATCGGACCACGCATTCTTGGTTAGAAGCGAACGTTTCGGACTTCATCAGAGCTAAAGACTAGTCATCGTCTAGTCCCGATCTTATTCCGCTGGATTATGCTTTATGGTCAGTTTTAGAGAGTACGGCTTGCTCTAAACGCCATGATAATTTGGAGTCCCTAAAACAATCCATACGATTGGCAGTGAATGATTTTCCCATGGAAAGATTGCGTGCTTGTTTTGATAACTGGCCTCAAAGTTAAAAGGACTGTATTGCAGCCAATGGAGACCACTTCGAATAAGCTTTTTATATTTAATAACACATTGTTAAAGTAATAAATATTATTTGCATTTTTTTTTATTTGGGACAATATTTATACTAGGTATTGCGTCTAATTTTTAATGTTTTCGTTAGAAAAAAAAATATCAGTAGAAAGCTATGCTTGACTGATTAGAAATAGAGCCTACGAGTAGCCGTAGCAGGTATAATTTACAAGATTTGTAAGCGCTACAAACTACTATTAGGCAACAAAGGAGCATATACTTTAAAATGAACTAACCACAGCTTTGCCAATTTGCTTGATTGGTACTTTTGGAGCAGGGTTACCATGAGCCCCCCATGAAGAGCGCAAATACAGCCATTACTGCCATGATAAGAGCCGACAACTGCATGATTGATAAAGTACGGTTTTATTTTAAACTAGCGGTCCCCCGCGACTTCGTCCGCGCGTTTTGAGTTTGCTCCCTCCCCTCCCGTCGCAGCGTCATGTTTTATATCCTAAAGCCTTTCTCGATAAATAAGCTTTCCAACACAGAAATATTTTTTCAAATCGGTCCAGCAGTTCCTGAGATAATCGCGTTCAAACAAACAAACTCTTCAGATTTATAATATATTAGCGCAAGCGCACGTTGTACTTAAGCTGCGAACATTATTTTGGTGCGGAGTTATGTTAAAACTGTGATAGCTCCTAAGATATTCATTGAAATCAAATGATATAAAGGGCAACTTGGTTCTAAATGAAATGCTCGTGATGATGAATGTATTTATTTTGTTAAGAATAAATACCTGTGTGTATAATACACCTCTAAAAATAATGCATTATTTTTTTACAAATTTATGAACATAAAAAGGGTTGTAGTAAGTCAACCATTAAAGATAGACATATGCTGTCGCGGACTTTATTATAGAACTTTTAATGTTGAACAATCCTGTCATACATGATTTTTGTGTAACTTAAGCGGTTTCCGCAGCGTATGCAGCGGAAGCTCTCAAAAGGAATATCTTTCTCCCGTTTTCGCAACATTTTTCATTGCTGCTGTGGTTTTATGAGTCGTATCTTTATGTTATATAGCCTAAAGCCTTCCTCGATAAATGGACTATCCAACGTAAAAAAAATTTTTCAAATCGGGCCAGTAGTTTTTGAGATTAGCGCGTTCAAACAAACAAACAAACAAACAAACAAACAAACAAACAAACAAACTCTTCAGCTTTATAATATTAAGTATAGATAGAGTATCGAAGAAAGATGTTCACTAAACCGTGTCTTTGTTGTGAATGCAAACAATAACACGAGGAGACATATTTAAAGCTTTAGTTCGCTCATTTTTCCTTTTCCTTGCCAGCTAACTTTGACTGGGGTATTCCGGCCATTTGTCTACGAATGTGACAGTCGTATAAAGGCTTGGCGTGCGGTTTCAGGCGCGATTTACCCTATTTTCTGGCAAAACCCGCAACGTATTCGTAATCTCGTAGCTCCTTTGTAGCCTTTGAATCTGATTTGATCACATTAATTTTATTCGATACGTGTTGATTCTTAGTATTGATTATTAGTTCTATAGATCAACTGATCAGATATGGGCAGGAAAACATACTACATATTCGTAGCTTATTATGAGACATCTTATTTCATACAGAAACACTTGACAAAACTATAAGGGTTCCATTTTTTGCCATTCGGCTACGGAACGCTAAAAGCTCTACTGATTGTGAAAAGTGGAACTTCCAAATCCAAATTGAGTCCCGCCCCCGCGTATTTTGCAATGTGCGGAATGTTGGCAGTCGAACATAAACGAATGCAAACAATTCTCAATAATTACTGACAATTAATGAACAAGATGTTTTCCAATTAATCAAACCTTTAGCTGAGCTATCTAGCCTTAGTTTTTAAGTCTTCGTAGTCTAACAAGGAACCCTTAGTAGGTTCGCCATGTCCGTCTGTCCGCGGTCAACTCGTAGTGTCATTGATAATAGTGTTTGAGTTTTTGCGCAGCTTCGTCTTAGCACTAGCCCAAAATTGTCCTAAAGTGTGTAAAAGTGCACTTAGTGGGCCTATTTGTATAGATAAATGACTTTTATGACTTTTAGTACTAGAACTGTAATTTGGCATGGGTATGTATATACTTCTCATACAGGTAATTTGAAGAGGTATTTTTTCTCTTCCCTAACCCGTATTAAGACAGAAATACGTATTAAGACAGAAAGTCGCTTAATTGGAGACTGAATAAATTAATAACCGAGTTGGTAATTACATTGATCTCACAACTTTTTACCGCAGAACAACTGAGTTGCGAGACTTGGTTATTTTTGACAAGTATTGTTTTTGATGGGATCTAATTTCTTTTTGTATTTTGTAGACAGTTCTACTTTTTTCCTTTTCGGTACCTTCTACTTATTGTATATATGTATATCTACCAGCAACGAATTTTCTTAAAGCCCTCTCTCTGGCTTATGAACTTCTCGCCTTGCGCTAGCACCGCGACAGCTCGCTCGGCGACATTCACCTTTCCGCGCGACCCGCCACTGTCCCCGCCCCGCGCCCTCGCGCTAGCACCGCGCAGCGCGTAGTAACGGCCCGCGCTCATTCGCTAGCATCACAGCGCGTGGTATAATAATTAATTTACAACCTTACGCACTCGTAATAAGTACGAATACGCACGTAGGTACGTATTTTGTATTAAATAATTTAATTTACACGTGTTTTCATGACGGGAATACCCATTTTTTGCTCGATTTGGCAGGGGCACTACCATGCACCTACATTTATATGGGACTAGCTTAAACCCGCGGCTTCGCACGCAATAATAATAACTGCCATAAAACATCGTTACGAATAAAGTCAATATTGCAAAATTTAACTGAAGAATTGGCTGTATGGGCTTAATTTTTTTTGCGGTCTTTTCTACATTTTTTAGTTTTTCCTTGATTCATACACCAAAAACTACTTATATTCTTAATTTGAAGCTTCTAGGTCTGCTAGAAGTGCCTTAGAATTTTGATGATCGGTGACTCAGTGAATGACAAAATTAAGAAATTTGACCCGTTATAATTCTTAAAATACTGGTTCAAATTGAATGAAATTTAAAATATACCGTGTCTTCACAATGCCTGCATGGTAATTGAATTTCAGTCTTCTAGTTTTATCCACAACGAAGTTACAGGGGGTCGAAAATGGTCTGAATTGCTTCGAGAAAAGGATGGTACGGCAGTGACGCTTTTTTGCTCGACTTGGTGGGGGCACTGCCGTGCCCCCAGAACCTCGTCAAGTAATCTTATAGATATATGGATCTATCTATACATATATCGAATCTGACTCGCACATGGCCGGTTTTTAGGGTTCCGTAGCCGAATGGCAAAAACGGAACCCGCTTATACCTAGTTTCGTCAAGTCTGTCTGTCTGTTCGTCCGTCCGTATGTCACAGTCATTTTATTCTGTGACTATAAGCATTACACTGTTAAAATTTGGTAGGAAAATGAATCCTGTTAACCGCATTACGATTCTTATACAAAAAACCGGCCAAGTGCGAGTCGGACTCGCACACTGAGGGTTCCGTGCCAACTTTAACTGAATTGGGAGTCCACTAAGTAAAATACAACAATATTTCACAGAAAAAACAAAGTAATTTTGTTATTAGTTTGTTAAAAAACAAAGTGATGTTTGCGGTTATTGAAAATGTGCTATATCTCAAAAACTTCTCAATCAATTTTCGTTTAAAGTATTTTTTTGATCTACATTACATTTTTTTTTTAAATTTACACTCGCTTAGTTTAGAAGTTAGATAGGGGGGGGGAGGGCATTTTGCCCCTTTGGAAGCGTCTAGCTATGAAACATTAGACTTTAAAAGAAAATGGTTTTAGAAACCTCGATGTAATTTTAAAAGATCTATCCATAGACACGCGCATAGGTTTGACTAAATATATTTTTTTTTTGGTTTTTAATGTCATTATTTCCAATGTTTTATTTAAGAAACGTAAAGCGTTGAACAGGATACATCTTTCTACCAAATTTCAACGGTGAGATGCTTATAGTTAGAGAATAAAATGGCTGTGGCATACGGACGGACAGACAGACTTGACGACACTATAAGGGTTCCGTTTCTTGCCATTCGGCTACGGAATCCTAAAAATTTAAAATAATAATATTTAAGGGGGCGCTGCCATACATAAAATTAAAACAAAAAAAAATAGTCAAACCCTTTGCGTGTTGGGTATTTGTAGATAGGTCATTTAAAATGAAATAGAGGTTCCTCAAACCCTTTTCTCTAAAAGTCTAACGTTTGCTAGATATACGCTTCCATAGTGGGAAAATGGGCGTCCCCTCCTCCCCCCCTTTAACTTCTAAATTTTGAAAAAAATATGGAAAGAAGATATTAACAAATACCTACCACGAAAATTTGTTTGGACGGGATTGAACTAGTAGTTTTTGAGATATAGCACATTTTCAATAACCGCAAATGTTACTTTGTTTTTCATTTTGTATGAAAAACAAAGTTATGTTTACTGTCAATAAAATTTTGCGGTATTTTAGCTTAGTGAAAGTATGGATCCCTAATTCAGTTAAAGTTGGCACGAAACCCTCAGTCGGCCAGTCCGACCCGCACTTGAGCTGGTTTTTCAGTATTGGACTGTATTGTCAACTAATTGGACGATTTCAAATATATTTCAATCGGTACCTATACTTCTTTATATTATTATTAGTGAAGTTCTCGGACCAAATGCCTAAGAAGGTAACTTAAATACGGATAACAGCAAGAACGCCCTTTATTTGGAATACCGACCCAATATAGTTTATTCCGAGCCTCATAAGTTACCATAACATTAAAATAGGTTCGCAGAGGCTTCATGTGACCTCTTCAAATATAATTAGGTACCTATGTAAAAGTCGCAATGTGTAAGGATCTCACATTTATAACATTAGTAGTATGTGTATTTTTTTCAGGGTGACGCCCCAGTCACGTCTACTTCACTTGTCTCGCAACTCACGAGACACCTACTCGTAACTATGACGCATTAAGTTAACGACAATCCTGGGACAGCCCAAACAAACTGTTATGGGAATCAAGCAAGGAAAATATTATACCTATTACCTTTACATTACGGTGAGTGGCCAAGCAGAAATTATTCGCAACGACAACTCGGTAGATTGTGCTTGTTTACCTGAAGATCAGAGTCTCAATCGATCATGAAATTCTCAGCTCTATTCATGGTAGTGATGGCGGTCCTGGCCATTTTCTTCGGTTCTGGTCACAGTAACCCTGCACCTAAGATTCCTATTAAGCGGATTGGGAAAGCTGTGGTAAGTTTCATTTACCATTACTGTTCCATATTTATTTCTGACTGCAAGTTCTTCATATTTTGTTGTATTACTTACTTTACTTTTATTTTAATTGAGTACAGTTTTGATCGACACATTTTTCAGAGCGTTATTCATTTTGCTTATCATTGGTCTCATGCTTGTTGATTCAGTTCGGTTTCTGTTAGACGGCTTATTTATAATGATTATTTTATTAACTGATTCTTGTCTGATTTCAGAAAACCGGTCTCGGCTTTATCGGCGCCGCCGGCACAGCCCACGAGGTGTACTCAAACATCAAGAATCCTGGATAATATAAATAATGCACTTCTTCTTTAGTTACAAGTGTAGTCAGTAGCAGTAAATTATAATTAAATAAATTCATAAGTTATTCGTAAAACAATGTGTTCATTAATGATAAAGTAACGTTAGTGATACCTATCATATATCAAACATTATATAATGTTATTGTACCAAATTGCAGTAAGTTGTGCCTACAGAGAAGCTATGAGAAGCAAAAAATGTGTCGCAAATACGATGACAAGATTGTGACGTTTTCCTAAAAATTTGAATTTCAAATTATGAATCTGTACTATGAGTTGATCTCTCTATCGTCAATTCATAGAGCACAAAATTAGTTCTTGCTGACAATTCTATACGCTTGTAATAGTAGTTTTAATGCCAAATTGTAACCTTACTATTTTTACAATATAATGTTAAAGTGCCTAAATAATGCATTATTCATTTGATTAGCTAGTGTCAATTTCTCAGAACGATAAAAATCATGCGTTATATCATATAGTCACTGATTCCCTGTACTTGCGTTGCCGTTGCCTGTAAGCTGTTTTCATTTTTTTTAACAAAGCTCTGATTTTTTACGTCTTAAAAAAATTAGGTATTTAATTCAATGTGTGCTTAAGGGTTAAAAAGCTCCCACAAAAATAATTAGTGTGTTTTTGTATGTGTGTGTGTGTGTGTGTGTGTGTGTGTGTGTGTGTGTGCGTGTGTGTGTGTGTGTGTGTGTGTGTGTGTGTGTGTGTGTGTGTATGTGTGTGTGTGTGTGTGTGTGTGTGTGTGTGTGTGTGCGTGTGTGTGTGTGTAAATAAATGTAAATATAAGTGAGAAAATTCATATGACTTTTTGTTATGAAAGAAACATTAACGTAAGTTTAATTTAATTTAATTATAATAAATGTTCTGATGAAAATTAACATTTAATAGTAGGTACATGTACCTAATTCTTTATTTTTTTTACAGTCCTATTTTTGCCCACTAGTTCCCAATTCATTATTATTTATGAACATATTCGGTATGCGGAAAAATGCCCAAACTCTAAATTTCAGTTAAGTACGTTTCTGAAAGTTTATAGGTATTGAAACACCGATTAAACAGTTAAGTGAGTCCTACAGTTATTAAAATTTTAGATAAAATTTCACTTCAATAGCTGGGCCGATGCCAAACATGCTAATATTTTTACATCCAAAATCTTACATCTCCAAATGATTTTAGAACAAACTATGGCTGACTACGCTCAGATTGAACAAAAATAAGCACAAAGGATTCTCCATTTGCCAAAGTAAAAGCCGTGAAATAGCTTTTTAATAAAACAAGCGGCATAATAAAGGAAGTACCTACGTACTCGTACCTAAAGCTACAATTATGATGACGCAAGTGTGACTATTACCATCAATGTTAAATACCAACTTTATCATTTTACGATGTGCTAATATTGCGTACATAAATAGAAAACCTATCATTTATCTATCTAGGAGCTTTCGTTACATATGCATTTTTAGTCTTTGATACACATGTATTGAAGCAAGTGCTTTAAGAAGTTTATTGAAATAAATTGCTGTGTATCTCAATCTGAAAGGATCAAATTCTTAGTTTTATGTAAGTACGTAATACTATTTTATTTTCTGTGGTTCTATGTCTTACATTGCCACTTAAATGAACGGTGTACCAGTCAATGTTTTAAGAAAAATTGCAAGAAACTGGATCTCATCAATTTCACATACCTAGGGATGCTACAAAACAAACCTTATAGAATAATGATTCTTTCGTTATCAAAGAAAAAAACTGCAATAACAACTGTGTGCATTTTTATTTTCTAACTAGCATATCAGAACATTTCATTTGAGTTGTGTTAAGATTTTTCGCGAGTAAAATAATTTTGCACTAGTTTTTGCACATTTAACATTTTAATATGATCGTTTATTTAGGTTAGGTTTGGTTCTCGAAAAAAAACCCTTGAATAGAGCTCGCCTTGCCGTGGCGAGGGGGTTCAGTAGCCTGTCGCAACCCAGCGGCAGGTGAAGCCAAGATGATCTGTGGAGAGTGCCGCTGCGTCTGTTCCCGTATTGACCGGCAGGGGCACAAGTGCATCGCGTCTTTCTCGTATCGAGAGGTGGCTGACTAAAAGTTGTTGTAACTCCCGGCAGTTTATCAGAGGAGTCATGTCATGTAAGAACTTTGGTCGCCTCGTCGGGAGGGTCTTGGACAGATGGTGTGGGGTCATCTCTGCCCAATCACTAGGGATCTTTCTGAGATGCCAATGTGCCGTCTGGAGTGGGAACTGTTCTCCTTCTAAAGGGTGAACGTTGCTGCTGGCGAGGCTTTTTAGACACCGCGATTACATTTGTTTCGCCCGAGCTTAACCAGACTAATTATTTAGGTACAGAAAAAAAAGAAAAAAAAACTTAAAAATACTTTTCGACAACATATTCGGCCAGTTTTGATTAAAAATTCAATTTCAATATGAGACTAGCTGATTATAAAGTTTTGCCTCTTTTTAGATGGTATTTTTTCTACCAAATTTGTTCTTATCTTTGAGGTAATCAAAAAACTATCGCGTTTAGTTAATTAAATCATTTCAGTGTAACTAGCATGGTAGTTATAAAATACTTTTCAATCACATGTAATATACTAATTTAAGATATGTAGGTTCGTTTATGGTCTAACAGATGTCGTAGGCAATTAATTTATAATAATTTTTTTATTGTTACATTAACAGACAGCTCAAAAGTATTTAGGTTATGCCGGTGCACATACCTGAAACCTGCTTTTTACCTATTATGTAAGCTTATTATTGAATACATTCCACAGGCTGCACTCTTTGAATGGGTACACGTAAAATGCCTTTGTTCAAATAATTATATATTAATTTGTTAATTGCTGGCAATATTAAAGGCAAATGTTTTATTCAATTTGAAATTCTATGGTTTTGTCGGATTATGTCGTAAATTTTGTAGATAAATTAATAGTCGACTAAAACTTGGGAATGGGTCATCAGGAAATCTGGCAGGAGTTTGGAAGCGATTTAAAACAATTAACGGTGCCAATAGAAACTTTTACAATCTGCGTTTGAGTCTTCGTAATTTTAATACTTTGTAACATTTACCTATAAATAGGTACGTCATTTATAAAAATAGCATGGACCTATTATATTTGTACTTTTAGATTAAGTACCTACCTAATCTAAATCTTATCTCAAACATCTGGGGGCACGGCAGTGCCCCCACCAAGTCGAGCAAAAAAGCGTCACGGCCGTACCATTCTTTTCTCGAAGCAATTCAGACCATTTTCGACCCCCTCTAACTTCGTTGTGGATAAAACTAGAAGACTGATATTTTCAGTAACCATGCAGCATTGTAAAGAAACGGTATATTTCAAATTTCATTCAATTTGAACCAGTATTTTAAGAATTATGACAGGTCAAATTTCTTAATTTTGTCACTCACTGACTCACCGATCATCAAAATGCTAAGGCACTTCTAGCAGACCTAGAAGCTTTAAATTTGGAATATAAGTAGTGATTGGTGTATGAATCAAGGAAAAACTAAAAAGTCTAGAAAAGACCGCAAAGAAAATTAAGCCCATACAGCCAAGTCTTCAGTTAAATTTTTCAATATTGGCTTTATTCGTAACGATGTTTTACGGCAGTTATTATTATTTCGTACGAAGCCGCGGGTTTAAGCTAGTCCCATATAAATGTAGGTGCATGGTAGTGCCCCTGCCAAATCGAGCAAAAAATGGGTATTCCCGTCATGAAAACACGTGTAAATTATTTTTTTTATGCAAAAAACGTACCTACGTGCGTATTCGTACTTATTACGAGTGCGTAAGGTTGTAAATTAATTATAATACCACGCGCTGCGATGCTAGCGAGTGAGCGCGGGCCGTTACTTACTACGCGCTGCCCGGTGCTAGTGCGAGGGCGCGGGCCGGGCGGGGACAGTGGCGGGGCGCGCGGAAAGGTGAATGTCGCCGAGCGAGCTGTCGCGGTGCTAGCGCGAGGCGAAAAGTTCATAAGTCAGAGAGAGGGCTTTAATAAAATTCGTTGCTGGTAGATATACATATATACAATAAGTAGAAGGTACCGAAAAGGAAAAAAGTAGAACTGTCTACAAAATACAAAAAGAAATGAGATCCCGTCAAAAACAATACTTGTTAAAAAAACCAAGTCTCGCAACTCAGTTGTTCTATGGTAAAAAGTTGGGAGATCCATGTAATACCAAGTCGGTTATTAATTTATTCAGTCTCTACTTAAGCGACTTTCTGTTTTAATACGTCCAGTCTCTAAGACCACGATCGTGGTCCATAACAATTGAAAATCAATTGTGTCTGGAATCTCCGTACTCGAAGCATTAAGTTGTTACGTAATAATTAACAGCATCTTATAGTGACGCATATCAATATTAAAATTCTTTAATGTTTTATGTAAATATATTGAGACTTGGCCATAAAGAATAAAGAATTTTAATATTGATATGCGTCACTATAAGATGCTGTTAATTATTACGTAACAACTTAATGCTTCGAGTACGGAGATTCCAGACACAATTGATTTTCAATTGTTATGGACCACGATCGTGGTCTTAGAGACTGGACGTATTAAAACAGAAAGTCGCTTAAGTAGAGACTGAATAAATTAATAACCGACTTGGTATTACATGGATCTCCCAACTTTTTACCGTAGAACAACTGAGTTGCGAGACTTGGTTTTTTTGACAAGTATTGTTTTTGATGGGATAAACTTTAAAATACACAAGAATTCAATTGTACGTGTACGTATAATTAACCACATCATTAAAATAATTCACCGACGGCGTTAAAACACTGCTCAACACAAAAACAAATTGTCTACGACGAAGTCGGTTACAATTTATTTATTTTACTCAACAAAATAAATTGTGACCCGAAAATAAATTCATTATTTAGAGGTGGGAAATTTAAGGGCGATATACAAAGGTCGCATAAAGGTCTCACACATAGAATTACAAGAAAGAAAGGAAGTAAGGGCCGACCGTTAGAGCGACCATTAAGTATTGTTTCTGTTTTCATACAGATGAAATAAGAAACCAAAACTTTGGCTGACCGGGCCAAAAGGTTGCTGGGTCAAGTCCCGCCCGTGCGCAAAGTTTTGGTTTCTTATTTCATCTTTAGGAATATAAAATATGACACTGTGAGTGTTAAAAACATTCTAAACCATTGTTTCTGTTTTCATTGTTTCATTTCAAATTTATCTTAACACAAAGGTAGCCAGACTTGTTGGCTATATATTTTTAAAACACACGCGTCAATATGGCGTGTGATTTTCTTGATGTAATGTTAAATTTTCGAATCAAAACTTTCAAGTGCAGTATGTCACTGCCAACAGTGCCTTATGGTATATTCACACCGCCCGGTGACTTAGCTGGCGGCACACGTCGTTTACAGTCAAATAAAAGCCGCTACTGCATCAGCGGCAGCCGCTGCGGCATGAGCGACATGGATACCGCCGGGCGGTTTGGATACCCAATAAACCAATTATTTGTTACAGCTGTCAAATGCTCGTAAGGTTTTGGAGGTTTAACATTAATTATAGACATAAAAATACGAGTACTCATGTAAAAATAAGTGAGCTATAGAGTTATTTAAAAAAAATACTAGCCCTTAAAACACATAAACAAAAGGAATTTTTACCTTTTAAAAATTTTTATTTTTATTAATTAAGGAAATCAAGAGAACTGAATATAGTGACTGAGTGACAAATGCTGTTCAAAGAAAAACTAAGTAATCTCTGAGCCGTCGCTACTCACATAAGCAATGATTTTAGGCGAACCATTTCCATTTGGAGTCGGTGCCATCAATCAGCACCGAGTCCAAAAAGAAATGGTTTGCCTAAAATGGATTCCTGTCCTTTAAAGGGTCAATAGTTTATTTAACAATTAAAAGTTAATTTTGGTTTTGAAATCGGTTTTTACTTTTTAGGGTTGCGTAGCGGAATGGCAAAAAACGGAACCCTTATAGTTTCGTCAAGTCTGTCTGTCTGTCTGTCCGTCCGTTTATCACAGTTATTTTATTCGGTGACTGTAAGCATTACCCAATTGATATTTAGTAAGAAGATGTATCTTGTTAACCGCTTACCGATTCTCATGCAAAAAATAAAAAATAATGACAGTAAAGGGGGGGCTCCCATACATACAATTTTTTTTGTCAAACCTATGCGTATGGGGTGTTTATGGTAGGACTTCTAAAATGGCGTAGAGGTTCCTAAAACCATTTTCTTTTAAAGTCTAACGTTTCATAGCTAGACGCTTCCAAAGTGGTTAAATGGGCGTCCCCCCCCCATCTAAATTCTAAACCAAGCAAGTGTAAATTTTGAAAAAAAAAAATTATATAGATCTTAACAAATACTTTCAACGAAAATTGGTTCAGACGGGATCGAACGAGTAGTTTATGAGATATAACATATTTTCTACAACCGCAAACATTGTATTTTGTACTACGAAAACCATTTCAAGATTTTGCATTTCTAAACACGTTGAACATATTTTCAGATTTTTTTCCGCTTTATTTTTAAACTTAAATGAAAAAGAACAAACACAACATGGCATTTCACAAGTTACGTCTTTGCAATGACATTTCATGCAGAAAAAAAATGCTTTTGAATTTTGAGCTTGCTGTCAGTTGTCACTTTGACGTTTACTGTTGTCGTTGTTTCCGGTATTGTATTGGACACTTGGATGAATTAACCACTGGATATGAAACGCAAGAGCGAATGTATGAAAACATCATTAGCCAATTTTTGCGGGGCGGGGGAGCTTGTCGTGTCAATTTTTGACATTTAGTGCATGGAAGTGTCGATATTTTTTTTATCGATATGTGTGGAACGAATGAATGAACGAATCTTTTGTAAAATTATATTTAATTTTTTCACCAAAACAATAAATTACATTATGGGCATGGAATGCACAAACCATCAAATGAACAATTGTAACATAGAAAGTCGTTTTATATGAACGATCTGGCAAGTATCACTTAGTTAGTGTGAACTTCCTAAGACATTTTGAAACAGCCCGTTAGTACACAATATAACCTTGCACCATTAAAATCCTCCTATGGGATAATTAAGCAGTAGATTTTTAGCGTTGGCATTCAATCACGCTTGGCGTAAATTGAATGCCACATATTCGGTGATGTTTTGTGGGGATCCATTTTGCCTCTCTTTGGACTGCTTCTAACCACTTTATTTTTCTAAATGGATCTACAGAAAATATTAAATAATATTATAAAGATGTATTGTCAAATATGAAGTTTAAAATTTTAAACCTAACTGTTGTATTTTTAAGATTACCTTAATCTACTTCCGAGTGCAACATTTGACAGATTTATCATTTTATTTTACAATAACTTATATTAAAAATTTAATAAATGATTATCGATATGATTTATCGACAATTGTCAAGCACAATTAAAATTAAACTGACAAGAGAACGAATGATAAACATATGATAATCCTACCGTATAAAGTATTCGTTATCTTGTTGATTTTGTAGTAATTGACCAGCACTTTTTTAAATGGCAATGTTACTTTTCTCTTGGAAAACACATTTTACTATTTTCATGAAAAATAACAGCTTTTTTGGGATAAAACGTTACTTACGGATTAAATTAAATATTTTTTGTCGTGCCGCTATAATTTTTACACCAAAATAAGCCACATTTACCCATTTTTTCCGTCAATGTTTCTCACTGAGCGCTATCACCGTACTGACAAGACGTCACCTGTAAGTGAGGCCAAAAAGCCCGCTTCGTGGCTAAGGGGGCACAAGCGAAATTGCCCGTCATTGCGCGTCCAGTGGTTTATTCGTCCAAGATTGGACATTATCGATAAATTACGATGTGGTAAATTGAAGATTATTAAATAAAATACATTTATTTATTTATTATTAGGTACACCAACATATTACAATCAAAACATGCACTTAATATAATATAATATTAACTCATTGGTTTTCATTCAAACTATTTTTTAGTTCAGGTACAAAATAAGAATTATGATTCCTCATTCGATTTATGATTGATATTTGTAGTTATGAGAAAATACCAATATTTTCTAATAATTACCTAATTAATTTTATACCAATACCAATATTTTCTAATAATTAGGTAATTTTCAGACATAATAATAATATTAAATGAGGAAGGTTGCTGTTTTGTTTTATTTGGTTACTTTTAACGTAACTTAAATTAGGTAATGTTTAATAATAAATTAAAATCCATTGGACTCAATGGATATACCATTGATTTGATTGATTGAAGCAGAAAAAGGTTTTGAATGTTTTAAACACTCACAGTGTCATATTTTATTTACATAAAGATGCAATATGGCTTGTATGCTATAGCCGATAAGGAAATTAGCGCTTGCACCAAACTTCAAGTTATAAAACCATATATATTTATATTGATTTGATTGATTGAATACCATTGATATCAATATCTTAATTCTACAATTGATACAGACCACAACACTATAACCGTAAGATATTTTTTTTATCGAATATAGCAAAGACGTGACCTCGTAACATCCAACTTCCTGTACTTACGCTCTTTTTGAATGGAGAGTTTTTTTACAATTATTATAAGAGAAAATACTGAAAAGAAATGTAAATGAAAAAATATGGGTGCCCTCATTTTTGAAGTTCTCTCAGAAAAAAATGTGCAGATGAAAATTTTGAAATGTTATCAATTCTGGCTAACTATCGGATCGGCGTCAATGTTATCGAATTTGCATGCAATTTATTTTTAGTTATTTAGTATAAAATATATATTAAAAATACAAGTATGATCACGACTCAACAAGCGCAGTGTTCGGTAAAACCACAGATGGTTATATAACGCTGTGAAAAGCATATTTCCATAATTAAGTTCTTATTGTATATAAAAAAAACAACATCATTTTGGATGTAGTTTTTGGCAGATAGCATTAGCCAGAACTTATAAAAATATTATCGAACAGGCCGTTAAACTTCTGAACCTACTTGTTTTTTTATCTGACTGTTACATTCACTTTGTAATATAAAATGTAACGTTGCTACGGAAAACGTATACGTTAAGTTTATTGGATTCGCGAGCAGTCCTCCAGCAATAAAAAACCTTACCAACGAATACTGTAACATGTCTATCGAGATCCTTTCCCTAACTAGATAAGCCCCGGCTACGCAAACTCGTACATACATACTAAGTAGAGCAAAGTTTTCAGAACTTAACAAACTAAGACTATATAGGTACTCTGAGATTAATCATCATTATGTTACTGCCTGATTTCAAACCTCAAGCTAGTTTAAACTCTAACCGGCGCAAGTTGGCATTAAGTGGTAACAATTCACATTCAGGAAATGTACAGTTACTCACTACTGCAAGCTCATATGTTAGGCAATTTGTTTTTGTTTTTTAATTACTTACTGTTACATTTTTAACGTTCACTTTCAACCTTTTAAGCAATACTAAAATTCATATTTAAAAAATAACGTTCAACATTTAAAAAAAGGCACCTAATCAATTCTAATGAAGTTCATTTCCCGTAAACCTAGGTAGTATTATATTATCTGGGACCTAGGTGTTTATACCCGCTAAGATTATTTACATTCTCAAGCACAATTTCAAAAGACATGAAGAGTAAATAACACCAATCATCTTAACGGGCTAAGGGTTAGAAGATTTTAGTGTCACTCAATATTGTTTTATCATTATACTAGGCTGCAATAAACCATTATTGCGAGATTTGTGAGGAACGTTTTCAGGCCAATAACATAGGTAATATTGTTCAAGAATGTTACGTACGGCAACACGTATTTTGCTTATGTGTACTCGCTGTAGGGTGGAACAAGGGATTTATTTTATGCCAGTGTAAAAACAAATCTGGGGTAACAAAAATGCTGCGGATTTCTTCCGCAATTGAATTTCGTTACTTATTAGCATTCCCGAACAGATTTGAGTGATAACTCCGGTTAGCCAGAAAGGAAATAGTTAAAATATAATAGATTTTGATTTCTCATGGTTACGATTTTATGCGTTTTGACTTCTTCTCTCCGCGGTTGTTTCTTATTGTGTGTGTATGTATACCTACTTGTTTTTCGTTTTTTTTTGTAAAACGTTCTCAAACTGTTAATCGAAATACCACATGAAAAAAGTTCAAGTGACGCACAGTGGTTCCAAATTAAAAAAAAATGGACATGCTTCCTAGCTGGACCATTTTTTTTTATCGGTGGTACTATCATTATTACGGCAAAAAAATATCATTGTCCTAGCTTAATTAATTCTGGGTGAAAAAAATAAACAAGTTATTTTTTGGAAGAAATGCTTATTTTGTCGATTGATAGGAAACCATGATAAGATCAGCTTTGAAAGTCATACTCGTATTATGTTAGAAAGAAAGTCATTGTAAGCATTTTACTCGTACTTTTGAAACATTATACTTATCTCTGCCGCTTTCGGAGATATTGAAGTTTGAAATTCGAAATTTTCAGATTTAAAGTGACTATTTTAAAAACGAAAATTTATAATTTACTCTAGGAGAACTGAGTATGTATTTATCACACACATCGCACACACACCACACCTGACGATTGTTGGTATACACAGTCTGGCCATAAATACTGTTACAATTAACAATAAGAAAGATATTATATTTGAATTTGGAATCTGTCATTTTTATACGATTGCTCATTGTGTTTTCTAATTTTGGCGCCAATACATTTTATAATCATAAAGATGAAATAAGAAACCAAAAATTTGCGCACGGGCGGGACTTGAACCAGCAACCTTTTGGCAAACCGGGCCAAAAGGTTGCTGGTTCAAGTCCCGCTCGTGCGCAAATTTTTGGTTTCTTATTTCATCTTTATGAATATAAAATACTAGCGGTCCCCCGCGACTTCGTACGCGCGTTTTGAGTTTGCCCCCTCCCCTCCCGTCGCAGCGTGATGTTTTATACCCTAAAGCCTTTTTCGATAAATAAGCTATCCAAAACAGAAATATTTTTTCAAATCGGTCCAGCAGTTCCTGAGAGAAGCGCGTTCAAACAAACAAACTCTTCAGCTTTATAATAATTACTAGCGGTCCCCCGCGACTTCGTCCGCGCGTTTTGAGTTTGCTCCCTCCCCTCCCGTCGCAGCGTCATGTTTAATATCCTAAAGCCTTTGTCAATAAATTAGCTATCCAACACAGAAATATAGAAATACAGAAGTCAGAAATATATAATGTTTTGGTAAGAGCGTTTGGCCCGGTCTGCCAAAAGGTTGCTGGTTGAAGTCCCGCCCGTGCGCAAATTTTTGGTTTCTTATTTCATCTTTATGAACAGAAATATTTATTAAAATCGGTTTAGCAGTTCCTGAGATAAGCGCGTTCAAACAAACAAACTCTTCAGCTTTATAATATATTAGCGCAAGCGCACGTTGTACTTAAGCTGCGAACATTATTTTGGTGCGGAGTTATGTTAAAACTGTGATAGCTCCTAAGATATTTATTGAAATCAAATGATATAAAGGGCAACTTGGTTCTTAAGGAAATGCTCGTGATGATGAATGTATTTATTTTGATAAGAATAAATACCTGTGTGTATAATACACCTCTAAAAATAATGCATTAGTTTTTTCAAATTTATTAACATAAAACAGGTTGTAGTAAGTCAACCATAAAAGATAGACATATGCTGTCGCGGACTTTATTATAGAACTTTTAATGCTGAACAATCCTGTCATACATTATTTTTGTGTAACTTAAGCGGTTTCCGCAGCGTACGCAGCGGAAGCTCTGAAAAGAAATATCTTTCTCCCGTTTTCGCAACATTTTTCATTGCTGCTGTGGTCTTGTGAGTCGTATCTTTATGTTATATAGCCTTAAGCCTTCCTCGATAAATGGACTATCCAACGTAAAAAAAAAATTTCAAATCGGGCCAGTAGTTTTTGAGATTAGCGCGTTCAAACAAACAAACAAACAAACAAACAAACAAACAAACTCTTCAGCTTTATAATATTAGTATAGATTATTAGCGCAAGCGCACGTCGTACTTTAGCTGCGAACATTATTTTGGTGCGGAGTTATGTTAAAACTGTGATAGCTCCTAAGATATTTATTGGATTTAAATGATATAAAGGGCAATTTTGTTCTAAATGAAATGCTCGTGATGATGAATGTATTTATTTTGATAAGAATACATACCTGTGTGTATAATACACCTCTAAAAATAATGCATTATTTTTTTACAAATTTATTAACATAAAATAGGTTGTAGTAAGTCAACCATAAAAGATAGATATATGCTGTCGCGGATTTTATTATAGAACTCCTAATGCTGAACAATCCTGTCATACATGATTTTTGTGTAACTTAAGCGGTTTTCGCAGCGTACGCAGCGGAAGCTCTCAAAAGGAATATCTTTCTCCCGTTTTCGCAACATTTTTCATTGCTGCTGTGGTCTTATGAGTCGTATCTTTATGTTATATAGCCTAAAGCCTTCCTCGATAAATGGACTATTCAACGTAAAAAAAATTTTTCAAATCGGGCTAGTAGTTTTTGAGATTAGCGCGTTCAAACAAACAAACAAACAAACAAACAAACTCTTCAGCTTTATAATATTAGTATAGATGACACTGTGAGTGTTAAAAAAACATTCTAAAACATTTTATAATATTTTGCGATATTAAAATGGAGTGGGGTGATAGTTTGTGGCTATCAAAATCATGTGCAGTAAAAACTGTGAATAAGTTTCATGTGCGACTGCTAATTTTAATTTAAGATAAAAGCTCCAGCGTTTCGAAATTGAAGTGATGACGATTTACGACAGTTTGTCAACCCTACAGATAAATAAATTGGAAAGAAAGTAATAACACCTATTCGTTTACAAGATCCTATTCGTTTTTTTTAATATCCTTCATTTGGTGTGATATTAATTACACAATTTAATAAAAAAATCCACTAGCTAGTTGGTAATCAAGTCATTCTGGTCTGATTAAGTAACAAATAATTCTTATCCAATTAAATAACATGTACCCACGTCAAAAGTGTCTAGGCATTGTTATGCGGATTTCTTGAGATTGAGATGTGGCTTTGTAATAAATTTATGATTTTATAAATTTATAAGGATCCTTTTTGGTGCATTTCATAATTTGAAACAGGAACTGTCAATCAAATTTGAGTAAAAGATGAAAATCAGCTGTCAATATTTTCCCTATAAAAACATACAACGCATTGAAGACATTATTAGTGCTTCTGTTTCCCTACTACTGATTAAAACCAACGTTATTATGGAGCGGCGACGTCATGCAGGGAAGAAATGCTCAGAGCCGTGGGAATGATAGAAGCTGGTTCCCGGCAACGTACTGTGGCTTTAGCTCTGAATACAAGTCAGAGTGTTATCAGTCGACTTTGGACACGTTACCGAAGCACTGGTACCGTGGCTGAGCGCCATGGAGGACGGTATCGCTGCACCACACGGAGACAAGACCGATACATTCAAATCACAGCTCGAAGAACTCCAACAATAACCGCCATGATGTTAGCCGTAAGGCTTCATCACTCTTCAGGGAACTTAATTAGCGACCAAACAGTCAGAAACCGCTTGCATGAAGTGAACCTTCATTCCCGAAGACCGCTACGGTTACCACCTATAGCAATGCACAATCGTAGGATTCGATATCAATGGGCTCTTGAACACAGACATTGGGCAGAAGAACAATGGCGTTTCGTGTGCTTTTCTGATGAGTCTCGTTTTGGTATGAGACCGGATACAAGACGTATACGACACTGGAGAACCCCTGGACGCCAACAGCGATTAAAATCCTGCCAGGAAGTCCATCCTTATAGTGGTGGAACCATCATGGTATGGGTGGGTATTTGGATTGGCGGAAGAACTGATTTGATCCGGATCAGAAGCAACCTCAACGCTCAAATTTATGCTGAGACGATTGTATCAGACGTCATCGTTCCTTTACAAGTGCAAATCGGTCCATTATTTCAGTTAATGCATAATAATGCACGACCGCACACTGCAAGAGTTGTAAGACAGACTCTCGCCGCAGCTAACATCAATGTCCTGCCCTGGCCTGCTCAGTCGCCAGACTTGAACCCGATTGAGCATGCATGGGATATGCTACAGAGAAGAGCTCTGCCGAATATGGAGGGTATCCAGTCGTAAGAAGACCTTTTTTTGTTGTTGCAACGAACATGGGCGGCCATTCCACAGCGTGATTTGGATGAACTCATTTTGAGTATGCCAAACACTTTATTTGATGAATCTTTAAAGAAAATTTTAATTAATATCAATCATGAGAAAAGTTATTGCAAAAATATATGTTGATCCCTAGACACTTTTGATGTGTGTATTTTTAAAGACTGACATTTGCAATAACACAACCTGCTTAATCCTCCCCCGTTCTTAAAACCTTTTTATAAGAGAAGTAAGTTGGTCGAATCACATAAATTTTGAACCCTGTTATAGAGATTCTGTTACAGTCAGTGGAGTTAGTTGCACTTACGAGATATCCGATAAGCTATCGTACGATGGATATTTACGACGTGCACCAAATCTACACGACAATTCATAGAAACTACCTTTAGGCGGTGAAATTGAGGAGTAAACGAGGATAACCCAGAAAAATCTAAATGAAGCGAATAAGGAAACAAGCTTATAAGTCGTCACGTATATCAAAAAGTGAAGAGCAGGGTGGAATACAAGCAAAATTAAATAAGTTACACTAACAAAAACTTAGCTCTTATATTTAATTTAATTTACATTGAAGACGCGTTTGGTGTAGTAGCTCCTGAGTATTACGCCGCCCGTCGAGGTTTCGTATCCCGCAAGGGGCAAATGTTTGTGTGATGAGCACGAAAATTTGTTCCTAAGTTTAATAACTTATTTTTAAATACTGAAACATATGTAATTATCTGTTCCAATATTTATGAAAGACTCCCCCGATATAATCGTGATCTGGTATTCATTACACAAGGGAGAAAATTCCTTACTTTGAAACCATGACAATATTGCTGTGTTGTGTGTTGTTGTATATTTATTTATCAATTTACCTACCTACTTAATGAAATTAATACGCCAATTTGACTTTCAAAGACCGCAGTTTCTTCCACAACTTTTCAGTTTCACCAGCCGCAGATTCACTTCATATCAGTTAACTCGGCAGTTTGTCTAAAGTTTTATCGCGTCGACTTCATAACAAGCCATTTAGCTTCTACTCATATCTCTCAGGGAAGTTAATTTCGCCTTGCTGCATGTTCTTAGGTTTTATTAATCCTGCTTAAATATCAAAGAGCCTAAGTATAAAAAGCTGTTTGCTTGCTTTTAAGTGGATATACGAAAAACAGTAGTGAGTTGTATTAAAAAGACATTTACTAAACATATATTTGTTCAGTTTAAACCTTTTGTATGACTCCAAGTAAAGATGATATGGAAAAAATATTCTTACAACTTCACAGTTTTGGTGTTTTTTTTTTATTTAAAAATATTTTTTTAACAAAATTATTCATGCCTCTGATATGGAATTTATCAATATTGTTTTCCTTAGGCTATATTTCCTTTGATACTTGTTTCATGTTGCGTTGTAACAAAAAAATGACGTCAAAGGGCTTGAAAGATAATGTTTGCATGACTTTGATACTTTCAGTGCTTCTGATAGGTTAAGGGGACGATGATCGTCCTTCGCAGTTTTTTAAATCCGTTTAAAAAGTAGAAACAATTACATTTTTGGCTGAAAAGCAGTTTTATGATAGTCATGAAAGTCTGATACTCAGGTATGAAATAATTATTGAGTTAAAAATTTATTTCTTGTCTATGGCAGTTTCCACTATGTATATACATACATTTTTTCCTTCCTTCTTCTTTATGGAATGGCGGACTATGTTATGTTTGGTGGAGTTTGATTTTCAATAAATAGTGTTCAAAACGTGTAGAATTCTTGTTTATTCGTGTAACCTGAAAAGGTTATGGGCCAAAATAAACAAAGAGCAGCGAAAATAGTAAGAAGAAACAGTACCGGCGCAACCAACCGCGTGCTTAACCTCAAAATGGATTTTGGAAAAACTATGAATCTCAATAAATTCGATGGATTGAACTTTAAGCAATGGAAATTCCAGATAAAATGTGCCCTACGTGCAAAAGGATTGGATATAAATGAGGTGAAAACGATGCGTCCCAGTGGAACAAAAATGATGGCCTCGCAATGTTCATCATGACGTCGGCTATGGATCTGAAACAAGTACCACTCATTGAAAATTGCGAAACAGCGCGAGAAGTCATGACTAAACTTGAATCCATAAACGAGCAAAAGTCAGAGCTTACAATAATGATGATACATGAACGTTTTTACCAGTACAAAATATCGCCAGGAGATAGCATTGCACAGCATATAGCAAAGATAGAATGTCTGGCAAAGCATCTGAAGGAAACTGGAGAAGAGAAAATCAAACTATAGTGAATCTCACAGCACGCTTGTTAGATGAAGAGGCCAGTTTAGATGCAGAAAATGAAAGTGAAACAGCACTTTTAGTAGCAAAACAAAGCTCAAATAAGAAACCATTTGTAAAGACAAACAGAGAACTAAATAAACAAATAAGTGACAAGCAACAAAATCACAGATTTGTATGCTATAATTGTGGCAAGAGAGGCCATTTTGCCAGAGACTGTCGTGCACCTAAACAACAAAAACAAACAAAGGTAGATAAAGATTTGCTAGCATTTCATGCAGCAACAAGTGATTTGAACAACAACACTAGTGGATGGATAATGGACAGCGGTGCATCTGCTCATATATCATATGAAAAAGAAAACTTTGTGAAACTACACCTATATGACGGATTCTTTTGAAACTGGGAAATCAGGACACCCTAGAAGTGGCCGG
Organism: Pyrausta purpuralis; assembly: GCA_963924145.1. NCBI lineage: Eukaryota > Metazoa > Arthropoda > Insecta > Lepidoptera > Crambidae > Pyrausta > Pyrausta purpuralis. The sequence goes on from OZ001650.1 coordinate 11,339,122, forward strand.
TCAAGGAAATATATTGATCAAAAGATATATGGATGGAGAGTGGGAAACAAGTATTCTGAAAGATGTATTGTATGTACCAAAACTAAGAAGAAATCTATTCTCTGAAGGTGTAGCTACGAGACAAGGATACAAAATTGTGAAAATGAATAAAGAAGCTTTCATATACAAAGACAATATAAAGGTGATGTGTGCGTCTCTGAAAAGTAACAATTTATATGAATTAAAAGTAAAAACAATTCAAAACCCAGTGTGTAACATTGTGCAAAAATTGGACCTTAAAACGTGGCATGAAAGGTTAGGACATTTAAACATTAAAGAAATATAGAAAATATGCAAAAACAATGTCATTATTGGTGTGGACTTATCAGATATTGACAAGTTTGTGTGTGAAGGATGTGCATACGGGAAGCATGCACGTCAGTCGTTGCAGAAGTCCAGCAGGGGTCCACAGCAAGCAGGTGATGTCATATACAGCAATGTATGTGGACCTTTCAGTGAGCCATCTCTTCAAGGTATGAGATATTTTGTCCTTTTTAAAGATGCTGCAACAAGCTACCGATATGTGTACTTTATAAAGCACAAAAGCGACGTGTTAGCCTGTTTTAAGAAGTATAATGCACGAATTAAAAAAAAGTTTTCACATGGTGTACGTACATTACATACTGATACACCTCCGTTATACCAGTAAACATACCAGTAAAGACTTTAAAGAATACCTAGATAGTGAAGAAATTTCTCATAAACTCACTGCTCCATATACACCAGAACAAAATGGTCGGGCAGAACGTGAAATCAGAACCATAGTAGAAAGTGCACGTTCCATGCTGTATGCTCGTAATGTTTCTCTTAATCTCTGGGCTGAAGCAGTTAATTGTGCTGTCTATTTATTGAACCGCACCTCTTCTACTCAATCGCCAAATGTCACCCCATTAGAACTATGGGCAGGGACAAAACCTTGTCTAGATCACATTAGACTATTTGGATGTGAGGGATATGTGCATGTGCCTGATCAGTTGAGAAAGAAGTTAGAGAGCAAGAGTAGTAAAATGATCTTAATTGGATATGAAAACACTAATTACAAAATGTATGATCCGGTATCTAAACGAGTTACAGTGTTACGTAATGTTATATTTAATAAACAAAAAAGTCCTGAATTTAAAAAGAATCAATCTCAAATATTCATAAATGAAGAAGCAGAAAATATTGATGATTGCACTACGGCTTTGCAAGAAGTTTCAGATGAGATAAATAGTTCAGGTATTAATATCAATGAGGAAAGCAGTCAGACTGATGAAAGTATGCATAGTTTGATGGATGAAAATGATGTTACTTATGAACCTTCACAGGAACTGAATTTAGATGACATAGAAAGGTCAAACATTAAACTACGACCACGAAGAAATCAAATCTTTGAAGCAAACATCATGGAATTAGACATTCCTGTGAGTTATGATGATGCCATAAATAGTAAAGAGTCTAAATTATGGTTGGAAGCTATAAATGAAAAATTGGAATCTCACCGGAATAACAACACCTGGACATTTGTTGATAGGAAGGACCAGAGAACTATCACATCAAAGTGGGTTTTTAATATAAAAACAAACCAAGATGGTGAACCAGAAAGGTACAAAGCTAAACTCTGTGCCCGTGGCTTCACACAGATCCAAGGCATAGACTACAGTGAAATATTCGCACCCACTACAAGATATGAGTCACTGAGAATATTGCTCTATATTGCTGCTGAATATAATTGTAATATAAGACAATTTGATGTAGAAACAGCCTTCTTATATGGAGAGCTTGAAGAACATTTTGTTCATGGAAATACCGGATGGTGTAAAAGCACCTTATAATAAGATATGCAAGTTGAACAAGTCACTTTATGGCTTGAAACAAGCATCTCGCTGTTGGAATAGCAAACTTACAGATTTTATGGTAAAATTTGGTTTTGTGCAGTCACAAGCTGATAATTGTGTATTTGTTTGTAATTTTAATGATATCAAGGCCTGGCTTATTCTATATGTTGACAATGCATTGGTTATGTTCAAGTCCAATGTCATTTTAGATCATATAATAAATTATTTAAAACAGAGTTTTCATATAAAAGAAATTAATCTTAATAAATTTGTTGTTCTGGAAATTTCTAAAAATGACAATTGTATCTGTATTAGTCAAAAACAATATATAGAACAAAATTAAATAATCAATAAATTCAATATGAATTCAGCACACACATGTTACACACCTGTTGATGTTAATGTTCAAATATGCAAGGATTCAGATGATAATCAAATTAATTATCCCTACAGGGAAGCTATAGGGTCCTTATTGTTTTTTGTACTGCATCCAGGTATCCAGATATTTCGTATGGTGTTAATTTCTTAAGTAGATATGTAAACAACCCTAGTTCTATTCACATTGCACAACTTAAGTGAATAATTAGATACCTTATAAAAACTAAAGAAATATGTATAAGGTACCAAGGTCATGAAAACCTAATAGGATATTCAGACTCAGATTGGGGATATTGACACAAGAAAGTCAACTACTGGTTATATTTTTATGTTAAATGGAGGGCCAATATCATGGCCTAGTCAAAATCAGTCTTGTGTCGCCTTATCAACAACTGAGGCTGAATTCATGGCTGCTTGTGAAGCTGCCAAGAATATTTTGTGGTTAAAAAACTTTTTTGACGAGATCAATATCAGTCAAGATTGTACAACTTTGTGTATAGATAATCAAAGTGCAATCAAATTAATTAATAATGCAGTGCACTATAAATAGACAAAGCACATTGATGTTAAGTATAATTTTATTAGAGAAAAAGTCAAACAGAAATTTATTAAAATACATTATGTACTAAGTTCTGATCAGCTGGCTGATATTTTTACGAAAGCTCTCCCTACTCTCAAATTTGAACATATTAGAGATGCGATAATGTCTAATATGTATTTTTTTTGTATTTCAAATTAGGTACTTGTTTGTTTCTTTGAAATATAGCTATGTAATTATATATAGTAATTATATATTATATATTAAATATAGCTATGTTATTATATAATAAATTTTAGTGGGAGTATTGGGTTACAAGATTATTTCTTGTCTATGGCAGTTTCCACTCTGTATGTATTTTTTCCTTCCTTCTTCTTTATGGAATGGCGGACTATGTAATGTTTGGTGGAGTTTCATTTTGAATAAATAGTGTTCAAATGTAGAATTGTTGTTTATTCGTGTAACCTGAATAGTAATTTTATTGAAAACAGGAATGAAGCTTTTTTCAGTATAAAATTAGGATTTTATTAATTAGGATATCATCATTCATCATCTCAGCCAAAGGACGTCCACTGCTGAACATAAGCCTCCCCAACGGCTTTTTATAGCGACCGATCACTAGCGGTCTGCATCCAGTTTGACCCTGCGATCTTTTTAATCGTCTGCCTATCGTGTTGGTGGAAGTCCTACGCTGCGTCTTTGGTCGAAGGGTCTCCAATCTAGAACTTCCTTAATTACTAATCAGGATAAGATCCACCTAATAATACAATATCGATCGACCACGGATCAGTACCGCTACCATGAGTTTACGGCGGTTTTACTCGCTATCGACGACGTAACATTTAATATGGAAAATTTTAATAATATAAATTGCACTTGTAAAAAGCAACTTTGGCTTTGACAGACGAAAAATTGAACCCCGTGTCTTACGATATCCGGGCGTATAGGCATAAATTGCACTTGTGAGAGCAATCTTGCAATATTGATGATGTCACGCAGCCTGCGCGTTAAGTAAGCGCTTGCAAAATTTAACAGGTTTGCTAAAGTGACAGTGGCCAAGTGGTATGGGCATACGCCCGGATAGCGTAAGACACGACATTCAATTCCTCGTATGCAAAATTCTTGAATGCTATATGCCACTCTAATATAGCTAGATATGACAGTTGCATTCGTGTCAGTATCGTTCAGCTGCTTCGCTGCCGCATGCGAATGCGTTTGTAGATTTTAATACTGAACATTGCGCAATGGGATAGTTAATATAACCTCTACCCGCCTACAAAAAAAATACGCTTCCACAATCTGCTTGTTTTACGCAAGTTACCTCCCATTGGCAAAAAGCACATAAGTAATTATATCTACAATTTCATGCTGTGTTTACCTTACGGTTGTGAACGTAAGATAGTCAACAGTTTGCCAAGTCAACATTGCGGAAAGGTTTACCCAGGGTGACATAGAACAATGTAAAAGAAGATTGTAAAGACTTAAGTAAATCCCCATCCTTTCTTGTTATTTTTGTATCGTAGTTTTTACTTAAAGGGTATTTAGGGTTGTAAAATATTAACAAAGATTATCAATACAGGCCAAAATGAAGTTAATAACATGTTAACAAAGAGCGAAATGGGTGTTGACGTGACAACGTCTTAAATTAGGTTGCGGCTGGGAGTCACTTATGAAAAAGTGTAACGCTCGGTAACGTTACGATGAGTCACCGAACGAGAGAGAGGCCCGCGCGCGCAGCACTGAGAGCGAGTGAGAGGCACGCGTAAGAACGAGAGAGACAGACATAAAAAGTCGTTGTCACGTAAAACTTTCGCCCGTATACCGACTTTACAGGCAACCAATTTTTTTTTTTAAACATATTATTTTTAGGATTAGTTTGTTTACTTCGGTTTGCTTGATGCGGAACCCGAGTGAAATATAAATGCATGATGAACTTTTTTTTTCTCATATTGCAAATGTTGAATAACGTTATCGAATCCTATAATCGCCTTTAGGTCATGTTTTATTTAGCCTTTAAGAGTGTCCTTACATGGAAGACCCTCATCCGGGTCAGACTACGAGCCAGTCAGTTCCCAAAAAAAACCTATGCAAAACAATACGACCGGCTGCCAGGCAGCGAGCTCGTAAAAACGTTAATTTTCTGACGGAACAAGACCCTTAAATCCACGGAATCGAATAGAATCACCCACCTCCTTTTCCACTCTCGACACTTTCAAATTAAAACCAACCAACCCTTTTCTTGTCGCTTATTTTAAATGGGTATCTCGATTTAGGTGGATAATTTGCTAAAAAATAAATAAACTTCCAATTTATCGCCTCAGTTCATTATGAAAATTCAGTAACATACTCGCTGCCCGCGTTGGTGTGTCCTTATGATTACGAGTACAATTCGAATCCTTTAAAATTAGACTGAACAGGCTTCTTAAAAACCCAGCTAAGAGCGAATCGGAGTCACCCACTGAGGGTTCCGTGCCAACTTTAACTGAATCAGGGATCCACTTACTTCCACTAAGCTAAAATTACACAATATTTTGTTGACAGCAAATATAACTTTGTTTTCCATACCTAGTGTTTGTATGAAAAATAAAGTTATGTTTGCGGTTGTTGAAAATGTGCTATATCTCAAAAACTACTTGGTGTAAATACTCAAATATTACTTAAATTTTCGATCCCGTCCAAACTAATTTTCATTGAAAGTATTTGTTAAGATCTACATCATACTTTTTTTTTTCAAAATTTATACTAGCTTAGTTTAGAAGTTAACGGGGAGGGGGGGGGGGCATTTGGGAGGGGCATTTTACCACTTTAGCAGCGTATAACGTTAGACTTAAAGAAAAAATGGTTTTATAAACCTCTATTTCATTTTAAAAGACCTATCTATAGATACCCAATCAATACCCATAGGTTTGACCAATAAAAATATTTATTTATTAAGGGAAATCATCAAGATTGATAATAATATGACCCCCTGATTAATAATTCAAAGTCTTTTATTTTGCTCACCTACTCTTTTATCTGTATTTTCAGCTGTAGCCATCGCGTTCACTCGCGCAGTCATGTTCCCATGAGTGACAAAGACGGTAGATGGAAGATCTGATGTCGTCTAACCAAGTAGGAGTTGTGATTAATAAGGACACCTCGCTTCGCTAATTTGTCGAAGAGATCTCCAAACAGTAATTCCATGAACACTGACAAAATATGGGTATCGCTCGCTCCCAAATAATCTTTGATGTTCAACTTTGGATGGGCCAAATCAAGCCTAATTAATACTCATCACGGCTTATTGCTTTCTACGTTTAAAAAAGAAGAAGTCTTCTTTTAATTTATATCACGTTGGGAAAAAAAAATTATCAATCTTTTGTTCAAATCGATTGCGTCGCTGCTTATACCTACCAATAACATACTATCAATCTTTAACTAAATATGATTATTACTCGTATGATTATTAACGTGAAAAGTCGTCGTAAAAAAAATTCTATTGTGTCTGGGATACCGCCCCGGAAATAGTTAAGCAGTATAGGAAACGTTCTCTTTTCTCGTAACTTATTCGCGCTTTAATCCAATAAATGAGTAAATAAGTAAGTATCTTACTTTGCTAGCAAAAAGTAAGTTGAGAAAAAAAAAACAATGACAAACTTCAAAGTGTTTAGAAAGTTTGGAAACCTTATTAAGTTAAAGTAATTTTATCAGATTACATGAGTTAGCCATCACTTAATATACTATTATATTATTTCTAATTCTATTGGCCGTTGGGGCAGGAAAATTCTAGATTGGAGACCCTTCGACCAGAGACGGGTCCAGCGTGGGACGTCCACCAACAAGATGGACAGACGACCTTATAAAGATCGCAGGATCAAACTGGATGCAGACCGCTAGTGATCGGTCGCTGTGGAAATCCGTGGGGGAGGCTTATGTTCAGCAGTGGACGTCCTTTGGCTGATAATGATGATGATGATGATTATTATTTCTAAATTAATATCTTTAATTAAGGCCTGATTTTTCCAATCTCAGATGAGGAATATTCATCGAATAAAATACAATCAGAAAATTAAATATAGAAAGAAAATCAGATTTAAACAAAGGCAGGTTTGCAAATAAAATGCACTGTATTCGGAAAAATGTAATAGTATGTATTGTACTTACAATATTTCTATTTAATCAAGCTTTTCGAGCAGTGTGACACTATACCCCTTACAACAGAACATGCCACTCCAAAAGTCAAAATGAAAAATATCGGGCAGTACGATAACTCAGTTTACTAAATTAACTACAGCTGCAGTTTCAACAAAGCGAATATGAAGTTACATGAACCGTAATTTTTTTTTGGTAGTTGGGTTTTAGATTTTTTATTAATGAATTTCGCAAAATAAAGTCGAAATAAATACCTAAAACAACATTGTTACACGACCGGAATAAAGAGGAAATAGGTTGTTATTTCGATCTGTGATTCGCTTTTATTCGTCGCTAGCTCAGTATAAGCTCATGAAAACAAATGGCTTTACTATTCAGATCATTGCTGGGTGTTCTAGCAAATCGTTCTCCATCACGACTATGAATCACAAGATGTACAAACGGTTACATACGGGTGCAAACGACATTATAAGCTGAACACTGCGTGATATGACGCACTAGTAATAGAGACTATTTTGCAACAAATATCTATAGAATGCCCGACATGACTGGCGACTGTATTTTTAGTGCTATGCAAATGTAGACTCGAATTTCGGTTTCAATAAAACAATGATAAATAATTTTCTTTAACCAACACGCCTACCGCCGACTAAATTCAAAATTTTGTAGTTATAAAGAGGTTTCATTTTAATTTTTACATTAACCTTAATATCTCTCAAACACACAACTTAACTCTAAAGTACATGAATCGGGTTTTGTGACAATCAGAAATATTACGTCCTACTATTTTACTTAGACAATACCGTTAAAACCATTAGCAAAGTTAAAGACATAAGCAAAGCGTTTTTTTCATTAAAACACAATTTCTCAAAAACATTTGAAGGTTCTTACGTAATATAATACCGCTAGGTACGTAATTGAATCAGAACATCCCGAAAAATTGAAGTGTATTATTACCCTTCGAAATTCTGTCTTTTATACCCCAAGTAATTATAGACTCTGTATAAAGTAAGTCTTTCGCATCACTATATATGAATAATATCGAGGTCACCACCGCCTCACCACCTTCAGATCCTAAAATGCTTGCATCACGTGGTGTATTTTGTTGGTGGCGATGTGCAAGCGATTTACGATGAAAAGTGTACGAGTACTTATGCACCAGCGACCTCTAACTTACCGTCTATATATTTTTACCGTTTCCATAATATAAAGTAAACTCAGCGCAATACAATATGAGGATATACATTACCGGCGACTCTTTGATTAGTCGTACGTTTTACTCAAGATTACTTTATTCGCTAAGGAAACATGACGAGGCTATTTCATTGAAAAAAGTGTAATGCATAATCCGTTGCATCACATTGAAGGGTTCTACTCGAATGTCAGATTAAATTCTTTCTAAATGTTTCTAACACACATTTCCAATTCAAATCACATTTGACTAAGCTTCGCCGTAAAATAGTCATAAAAGGAAAAATTTCTCTCATAAAATGTGAGAATGGAGTGAAAAATGCAATCCGCTCCACTTGGATACTTCCTACTCGAGTTAACTACCTAGATCTGCAATAAAAACATAACACTGATTACTACACCAACACTCCCAGAATACCTAATAAAGAAGGAGGTAAATATGTATTAATTCTGTTGTTTGATATAATAAAATATGAGAATGATCATCACCATAATTAGCCAAAGGACGTCTACTGCTGAATATAGGTTTTTCACAGCAACCTGTCTGCACTCAATCTGATCCTGCGATCTTTGCAACGTCGTCTGTCCTAATAACTCAATATTAGGTTATATGTAATTTTAACTTTTTAAACTTTCGCGTTGCATTATAACTTAAAACTTATAACTGCGGGTCTATACGCGACGCATATTATGTAGTAGTATTGTAACTACTTACACCTTCAATCGGTTATAACGTCATTAACGAATAGAGCTCACAACCTATGTGACCCTGAGCATTTACATAAGGAGCTTGCACATGTTCAGGAGGTACTACGACGAAATGGATACAAGATGCCGAAGGAAAGAAGAGGGCGCAGGGAAAGGGTGAAGGCTTCTGAGGCTAGTCGTCAAGCAGCATTTTTACCATATGTAAAAGGCGTAACGGACAAAATTGGATCAGTACTCAGTAAATACTCCATTAAGACTGTATATACTCCGTTACGTAAAATAGCAAAAATACTACGATCGCCTAAGGACGTATTGCCTTTTCAAACTCCGGGGGTTTACAAAATAGACTGCAGCTGTGGTAGTTCGTACATTGGCCAGACAAAACGGACTATAGCCGAAAGAGTCAAGGAACACATCGCTGCAGTGAAAAATCGGCAGACCAATAAATCCGCGGTGGCAGAACATCTGCTTAATATGGGGACTAATCACTGGATGGAGTTACATGACCCGAAAATCCTTTCCACGGATCGCCATTACCATACTAGGGTAATACGTGAAGCGATTGAAATCAAGAAGTATAATAATTTCAATCGGGAAGACGGGTTTAAGTTGTCATCGGCCTGGAATCCAGTGATTAATAAGTGCAAACCGTGTGTGTCGCCTTTATCAATAAACATTAACCCGGATACTGTGAGTGTTGTGTGTCGCACTGAACCTACTGACTCTAGTTCCCGTGCACAACAAATATCGGATAGTTGGAGGGTAGCAGAAGAACCGGCCGCCCGATGCAGACGAAGACGCCGAGCGCCAGTCTCCTCGTGACCACGACGGTTGCAACACCGTCGAAACGTCGAGGGTGTAAGTAGTTACAATACTACTACATAATATGCGTCGCGTATAGACCCGCAGTTATAAGTTTTAAGTTATATGTAATTTTATAAAACAGTGAATTCTGGGGTTCAATGTGAACAGTATAATTGAATTTGCTTTAAACATGTCTCCAAACTTTTGCGAGTCTGCTACTTCAGTCAAGATTTTAAACCAGTATTTTTTGCGTAATACGTAATTGTATCAGTTATTCATTTTGTGTTCTAATTACTTTTGTTTCTAATTGTAATATGGATTATATATAATGGGTGGAAATATTAAATACTTACAATAAGCATAATCATCAAATCATATAATAAAATTGTAGAGGTTAATTTCTGTACAATTAAAGATAATGCTCAAAACGGAGTCAGGGGGATATAAGAAGTGAAATAGAACTAAATTTTTTCTGTTTGTCCGTCAGTTTGTTAGTGCTAAACTCTAAAACGGACCAATTTAAATCACAATATCTATAGTCGTAGCTAATTCCAGCGGGAAATATTTAGGACACTTAAAATAGCGGTACGTAAAAGAGTTTCCGAGAGATAGTAAACAATATTTAACATAGATGAAATAAAACTGCCTTAACAAACTTCAGTAGAGCAAAACGCAACACATGTTACTTCACTTACAACTGACAAAACAACAATTGTTTGTCAGTCAATATTAATAAAATAAAAAAAATAGTCATAAAGAAAATAATAAATATTGTGTCAAAAATATTAATTTCGGACATGTCATAGAAGAAATATTATAGCGTTGAAGATGATTGCCTGGTTTTCCATCTTACGCGCGTGCGCACGAAGGCAACGGCTACGGTATCTATGGGACTGTGGGCCCTGAGTATATCATCTGTAACAAGGTTTTATAAACTAACGTACAAGAGACTTTTTTAATTACACCCACGAATTTTTTTGTTTATTTTTAAAAGTTGTTAAATAATAAAAAAATAAAATCTTTGAATATCTGATTTATTAAATAGTTGATTTAAATTACAAACTTTGTTAAACAATTAATTAAATAGCTAAACTAAACAATATTAAAAAAAGAGCCGGTCTAGCCTATGGCAGAACACAAAGGGAGTTGTGGGTAGACTTTGGGGTGAGACCGGAGCCGATACGTATAAAATGATTTAGGGAGCAATCACAATGTTAACTTGGAGTAATGTAAAAATTAAATAAAAAAATGAAGGTGTGGGCGCAAGGCACTGCTGGGTGCAGCACCGTATTATAAGGCAGAGTAAAGATCCCTATACGGGTTACCGGGGTAGATGCCTCGGGCCGGGGAGAAATCGGAGACCCTGGAGCGGATTTGGCAGGCCGGGGTTCTCTGCAAACGTAGATCCCGAAGGCACCCGAAGAGGAGGTAACGGGATAAAATCAAAGCAAAACCAAAAAAAAACCCTGGAAAGTGACAAAAGACCTATTTTATGGTTTGTCACAACCAGTACTAAAAATATTCAAAAAGAGGGGAAATTATCTTAAATAAATGCTTTTCAAATCTGAATTTACTTCGATAATGCTATGGGAAATCTTAAATAAAGTGAATTTGGAATGGAAAACCTAAATTTGTAACAATAGGGCGCGACCTTTTCATCTACCCTCCAGCAAGAATAAAAATGAAAAATTTACCTCAAAAGGGGTTGGAATGACGGATTTCAGCGCCGAGTCGACTGCTGTATCACGCCTGCCACGCCGTCTCCTGTGACCTCCAAGAATTCTGCGAGGACGAGGGAAATACCACAAAAGTTAGTTTTCGAAACAACACAACCTCAAAGAACTCAAAGTAAATTGGAAAATCGCACAAAATGCGAGAATACTTACAATTAAAAGATTTGAAATTGAGTAACGGTCACGGGGACTGATCTATGAAGCTGGTGGCACTGTTGGGCGGTGGAAAGGTTGATCTGAACTTCACGACGCAAAATCCAAGAAAAAAAGACCGGGAATCTGCTGACCAGTACTTTTATATCAACAACTGTCACTGTCACTGCATTTGACCAAACGACCATAGACACGTAGAATAAAAACTATTACAATCTAATTGAATTTTAGATAAATATTTAAAAGGGATAATATTTGTACTCTGAATTAATTGGAAGCAAATTAAACAAATTAAGAATCAAAACAAAAATAATTGGAAACATGAAATTGCTGAGCTAACGAGCTCAACAAACCGAATCGCTACATAATCTGTGGCAACGGGAAAATAATACTTCTAAGCTGTCAACGCCAGTGTCAACCTCGATGAAATATTTGTTTTGGTAGCTACAATTCAATCTCAAGATTCATGAAATAATCCAATTAATGTAGTAAATAAATTAATCTAGTTAATGATAAAACGAATGGCAGTGCAGGAATGAGACGAAAGAATGCAATAAAAACCTTAAACTATCGCAGGAGGTAAGTTAAAAGAAAGGTTCCATTTTTACTATGTAACAGTATTCCCCCAATTAGAAGAATTTTACGTAAGTAAAATTCGAGCTGGCCCCCAGCTCATCACTAAGAGAAAGCACAGCCGAAGCTTGACTAAAAGATACCCTCCACAAAGAGGACGAACAGAAATGAAGAGGTGTTGTCGGCGGCGGTGTGGCGAGCAAGGGATGACCTGCAGGTGTCGTGAAGCGACAAATGTGGAGAGGTAGAAGAAGGTTAAAGAAAGAGGTAGAAGAGGGAATAGAATTTATATTACAACAAAAAGAATACAGTACCGAAAAATGAGATGAGGTGATGTCTGTATGAATGTAAGTAAAGTGCAGTGGGCGTGAGTAAGTATCTTCAAATCTTCAATAAGTATTGTCCTGGGGCAGCAAAGGGCGGCGTCGGAGTGCAGGGCCGACACAGCGGAGGTAGCAGCGACGCCGATGTGCAGCGGTGACAGGCGCTGTGAAGAGCAGTGACGCCGATGTGCAGCGGTGACAGGCGCCGTGAAGAGCAGAGACGCCGATGTGCAGTAATGAGGGTAACGGGCACTATATAGAAAATGTTGTGATCAGTTGGAGTGCCAGAAGTACTTGGTCTCGGATCCTCTTCCGAGAAGGAGACAGGTCCCTCCCCTAGAGCGAGGAGGTGTTACTGCAGTCAATGTGCTTGGATACTCCTCCGGTGTCCGGTCCCTCCCCTAGCGTGAGGAGGTGTTTCAGTAGTCACCGGCGGTTCTTCAAGACTTCTTGAGGGAAGATGTAGAGTATTTATTTATTGGAGTGTAATAGAACTGTTCGAGCTTAGAACTCGGAATCGAATGAAATGAATGAAAAAAATTAATGCTTATATAGGGGGCCGGGGCCGTTCAAATTTAGATCGAGGTAGGTTCAAAAATAGAACATGAATACTGGTGGTTTACAGAGGATTAAACCCGAAAAAGTAATAAACTTTGATAGAAGTTGTCAGACTTTGAAAGATATTGTCATAACAACGATGTCAATAAAGATAAAAATACTGTCAAAAAGTAAGCAAATTACGAAAATACAGGAAAACGAATCATCACCCAATGCAAATTAAAGGAAAATTGCAAACAAAGGTAAAACACAACTATTTTTACAGTATTATGTAAAGAAAAGTAGAATAACAGAGCTTTGAAAGTTTGACATTTTTAGATTCACAATAAATATTGTTCAAAAAGGATTAGAAAACATCAATAATCCAAAAATACAGAGTAATAGTAATAAGAAGAGTAGAAAGGCAGGTAATGCCTATAGTTTAATGTCTACAGTACGACTTTTTAGGGAGAAAATACGAACTGCGTTATGGTAGATAGAATCTATGATTAACTCTTATGTTCGTGTTTACAGCAAACGAACCAGCAAAAAGGAAATGAAAGCATGAAAAAACAAAGATAATGTGATGAAAATGTTAATGTGGATCCTATGAATACTAAAAATATTAAGGTACTCAATTTATTACACGTTATAGATGTACAACGGTACATTTCCCCCACAACCCCAGAAAAATTTTCGACTTAGAGAAAATTTTTGAAAGAAGACCTAAAGAAAACCTAGGAATCTATTTCGCCTAATATACAACCTTACATAAAAATATTTATTCTTCTTCTAGCATTCTATCATCTTCATACCGTAAGGGTGGAGTTCACATTCAATGACTGCCACTCTAGAAAAGAATTCCTCAATAACGACAGGCTTATTTAAGAAGTTGTCAACCGCTCCATAGATGGGAAAAAAAAAGTTTGATTCTAGGCCTACGTAAGGAGTAATCAACCGCTCCAATCTAAGGCTTATTTAACGAGTAATCAACCGCTCGGACCTAAGGCTTATTTAACGAGTAATCAACCGCTCAAAAGAACGTACTAGTTAGTACTAAGGGGTTTAGAGTCCCTTAAGTAAAGAGAAGAGGTTTAGAGCCTCCCGAGTTAACGTAAGGGATTTAGAGTCCCTTAAGTAAAGAGAAGAGGTTTAGAGCCTCCTTAAGGAAAGAAAAGAAGAAAAGAGATTTAAAGATACAATTAATAAGAGCTATTAAATGCTCCTAAAAGAAAAGAAAACTAGAGGATAAGGATAACGTATTTAAAGTACGTCGTATAAGCTTAAAAGCCAGAATACAACTAAATACGAAATAAATATAATCACGAAAGATGATTGATGAATGAATTATGAATGATGAGTAAATGAAGTTACGAAATGAAAGTTAGAGAAAAAAATAGAAGTTATGAAAATTAGATTTTAATGTCCTTGATATGCCATTTGGTTTTAGAACCATTAGCATCTTCCAATATATAAACTAAAGGTGAAATTTTTTCAAAAACTTTACATTTTACAAATTTAGGGGCAAGTTTTGCGCTAAAGTAAGAACCTGCATTGCTTTGCACATAATTCTTACGCCAAACTATATCACCGACATTAAATTCTTTAAAAGCTCGACGCAAATCATAACGCGCGCTGTTTTTAGCATGAGCTAAATATAATGCAGTTTGAACTTTATCGAAATAAGACGCGAGAAAACCAACATTTTCAGCGTAAATATCGCGAGGTAGAAAGGTAATTTCTTCGATACTTCGAGATGAAGTGTAAAAAGAACCGCAGGGAATGGTTTCTCGACCAAACACTAAGAAATTAGGCGTAAAGCCAGTTATAGAGCTAACGCAACTGTTTAAGGCTTGTTGAATTTTAGAGAGGTAATTATCCCACTTTCTATGATCGTCTCCTACTAAGGTGGCTAACGCAGTAATTATAGTTCTATTATATCTTTCTGTAGGATTGACTTGAGGACAGTAAAAAGGAGAGTGAGAAATAAAAGGAACCTTGTATTTCTTTAAAAATGAATTAAAGTCGTGAGATTGAAATTGAGGTCCGTTATCCATGATAACCGTTTGAGGTACACCATGTGTCAGAAAAACGGAATTCTCGAGAAAATAAATTATATTAGAAGCGGTAGCACGTTTAAGAGGAAAAATTAGAGTATATTTGGAAAAGCAACAATTAATCACTAGAATATATTGATTTCGATTTCTTGTCATGGGTAATGGGCCCATAAGGTCAAGCGAAATAGTTTGAAAGGGTCTAGAACAGATCTTGGGTTTTCCCATAGGTCCGTATGGAGAATGGTTAGGATGTTTATAAGCTAGGCATTTATCACATTTAGAAATAAAGTTGGCTATGTCTTTAAACATTCCAGACCAGTAATAACGGAAAGAGAGTTTTTTATAAGTTTTAAAGATCCCTAGATGAGGTTCAGTATCGGAGCCGTGATTAGTTGAGATGAGCATTTGTCTGTCTTGAGGTAGTGGAACTTCTTTCCAAGTGAAGTCTTCACTAAGATTATGTGGAGAATAGATATGTCGGTATAGCTTGTCATCTTTCTCCATATAATTAGGAAAAGAATCAGGATTATTTCTGCAGCCAAGTAAAATGTTGTTGTACTGTTCCAAATCACGGTTAGGAGATGATTCTTCAGTAGAGATAGGAAGAACACCATGATGAAAAGAGTCCACACTGTCCAAAGGTTTAGATCTTGAAAGCAAATCCGGAACAACATTATCTTTACCTTTTTTATGTTTAAGGATAAAGTTGAAAGCAGATAGACGTAGAGTCCAGCGAGCAAGTCTTCCAGAAGGATTAGATAAATTCAGGAACCACTTTAGTGCTGCGTGGTCAGTGTAAATGGTAAATTGCATACCATTATCGAGATAACAGCGCCAATGTTCCAGAGCAGTAATAACAGCCAAGGTTTCTCTCTCCGTGGTCGAGTAATTTTGCTGGTTTTTATTAAGAGATTTACTCATGTAAGCAATGACCACTTCCCTGTCATTCTGGACTTGAGTAAGCATTGCTCCCACACCATAATTTGACGCATCACAATGTACCGAGAAAGGGAGGCTAAAATCTGGACAAGCGAGCACCGGAGTAGTAACCAGAGCTTCCTTCAGCTTTAGAAAAGCAGATTCAGCTTCAGGGTTCCAAGCGAACTTCGGAGCATTTTTCCCTGTACATGTAAGCTTGTTAAGTGGAGCAGCAATTGTGCTGAAGTTTGGGATGAATCTTCGAAACCAGCTGCAAGTGCCAATGAATCTTCGTACTTCTTTTCTGGAAGATGGGGTAGGATATTCCAAAATCGGCCTGATTTTGTCAGGATCAGCACGGAGACCATACTCGTCTACGACGTAACCGAGGTATTTGAGCTCTTTTTTAAAAAACTGTGATTTTTCAAAATTTATAGTCAAGTTTGCAAAAGAAAGTTTTTCGTGGATTTTTAATAGAAGAGCAATGTGTTGTTCAAAGGTTTCACTTATGACAACGATGTCATCAAGATAGCAGAAGACCTTGCTGTCAAACTCAGGGGTAAACAACATATCCATAAGTCTTTGTTGAGTAGCTGGAGAATTAGTTAGTCCAAAGGGCATGACTTTAAATCTGTACATGCCTCTTCCAGGAACGTAAAATGCAGTCTTGTCTTTGTCTTCAGTATTCAGTGGCGTTTCCCAAAACGCTTTGGCGATGTCAATACTAGATAAGTATTTGGCATTCTTGAGGTTGTCCAAAATCTCACTCATAAGAGGGAGGTTATAAGCATCCCGACGAGTGACGGAGTTGAGTTTCCTGCTATCAATGCAGAAGCGCCATTCTCCATTCTTCTTGGGAGTGATAATCACTGGAGATAGCCAGGGACTTTCACCAGGTTCGATGACGTCCCTTTTCAGCATTTTATCCACTTCTTCAACTAATGCCTTTTGTTTTACAGGAGATAACCGATAACATCTTTGTTTGATCGGAAGAGAATCGCCAGTATCAATCTTATGCGTGATGAGATGAGTTCGTCCCAATACTCCTTTTTCTTCAAAAGAAATTTCTCTAAAGCGACCTATAATGGTATCCGCGATATTCTTCTGATCTTCAGAAAGATGATCATAAGGAAGTACTTTTCTATTAGCTTCTTGAATAGATGAGCAATTGAGATCGGAAAGTCCAGACGAAGACAGTATAGAAGGAAGTAAATTAAATTTCTTCCAAAAATCAATACCAAGAATAAGAGAAGGAAATAATTCAGGAAAAGCATAAGCTTTAATTAAATGTGTTTGTTTATTAAAAATCATTGGTAATTCAAAATAACCTAGTGATTTTATTTTTTGATTACTCGCAGTTGAAATAGTAATGTAGTCTGACTTGAAAAGCTTAAAACCCAGTTCGAGAATTTTAAAGTGAGAATTGTTGCCAAAAATAGTAATTGAACTACCAGAATCAAGTAAACCAGAAATATTTAAGTTATAAATTCGCACATTAATGAAAGGACGTTTGGAATCTATTTCACTAGAATATAATGTAGAAGAGATTTTATAAGAAGAAAAAAAAATTTTTAGAGTTAAGATCCAATTATTCCATTCAGTAATGTCAAATTTAGAAGTGCTATTCAAGTCAGTTATTAGTTTTTTGAGCTAGTGTTAGGTTTAGAATTACATTTAGGGCAATCTGGGGTTTTAAAATCTTTCAAACCGCATTTAAAACAAATTATAAAGTGAAGTTGAGCACACGATCTAAGATTATGTCCATGTTTGCGACAACGAACACAGAAGATGTCCTTAGTAAGAGTATTAATATCTTCCTGAACGGTGTTAACATGATAAGGTTTTTTAAAGAATTGTGGTTTTGTGGAGGATAGTGTTTGAGGTTTAAAATTAAATTCAGGTGTTAAAAAGTTTTCCAAAGGTTCTTTAAAGTTTTGGTCTCTATCAAGGAATTTTTCATAACTCTGACAAGTAGTTAATAAAGAATCAATAGTGTTACAATCTTTAAGAGCCACAAAAACTGAGTAACAAGGTCTAATGTTTCTAAGTAGGATGTCAACAATTTTACATTCAGGTAATTTTTCAGAAAGACGCTCAAACATCCCAGACATAATAGAAATATAAATAGCTATAGGTTCATTTAAACCTTGAGTCCGATCTTTAATAGCCTCAAGAAGTTTATTATCAAAATCAAATTGACCAAAGTCCTTAATTAAAAGTTGGGAAGCTTCAGACCAGGATAAATTAGGATTCCTTTTAATTTGGAATCTGAACCAATGGAGAGCATTATCAGTAAAGATTTCATATGCCTGAGTAATAAGAAGATTTTTATCTATGTTTCTTGAAATACAATATTCGTCTAACTTTTGAAGAAAAGGCCTGGGGCAAGATTTACCGTTATAAGAGTAACGATTTATATCTTTGAAAATCTTAAGATTTATAGTAGGTTGGGTAAGGGAGGAAGTTAGAGGTTGAAAAGAGGTTTGAGGGATTACAAAGTTATGAGAGGGTTGAGGATCTATAGGATTATAAGTAATTGGAGCTGAGGTATCAATAGTTCTGACTATATCTTCAGCTGGATGAAAGGTAAAAGACTCAAATTTATTAGTTAAGCCATCAAATTTATTTTTAAGATCATTAAAAGTAGTTAAGAATTCAGGACTTAAGTCAATATCAATGCGTTCAAATCTATAGTAAACATGATTTAGATAAGATTCAATTAAGCGAGTAAATTTAGAATCACCCTGTATTAATCTAGAGATTTTTCCTTCAATGTAGTTAAGAGTAGATTCAATTTCAGGAAGTTCCTCATCAATAGGAAGAGGAGAAATTAATATTTCCTCTGATGAAGTTATCGAAGAAAGTTGTTGTATTTGTTTTCTTAAGTCTATAACCGTGTTTGTTGGTTCCTCAAGTCTAATCTTTATTTCATAAATAAGTTCAGCTTTGTTAAGATAATCAAATTTAATTAAACGAGACATAGTAAAGTTAAAAAGTTATGAATAATTCGATAAAGTTCAAAATAAAATTGGGTACCTTAATTCCTCTTCAAATAGTGATTAAAGTGAATTAGTGAAGATATAGGTTGAGAAAGAAAATCGGAGAGTAAAAATAAATAGGTAGAGAGTTTAAGAAAAATAAGAGTTCTCGGTTAATTAAGTTAATTAGAGAACAGTTATTTAAATCAAAGTTAAGATAAAAGAACAAAGTTAACTTAAGATCAATTAAGGTAGATTTAGTCAAGTTAATAATTCTCAAGTTAAGTTAACTAAAACAAAATTTTACTATCTCCGAGTGTCAAGGGGTTAAGTTCTGAGATGATAGTTAAGGTGTTAAGATTTAAGATGATATGAGATGATAGTGAAGGGGTTAAGATATGAAGATAGTGAAGGAGTTAATAATATGTTATCCAAAAAAGATAGCCAAAGAGGGTGATAAGGTAAAGAGGGTGAAAAGGTAAAGAGGGTGAAAAGGTAAAGAACACTAGATAAAGTGTTATTTTTGAATTTAGAAAAAGATAGAAGATGAAAAGAATAAGATGTAAGAAAAGAAAGAAAGAGGGAAGACTGAAGACTAAAAGTTGGGCGCCAATTTGTCGTGAAGCGACAAATGTGGAGAGGTAGAAGAAGGTTAAAGAAAGAGGTAGAAGAGGGAATAGAATTTATATTACAACAAAAAGAATACAGTACCGAAAAATGAGATGAGGTGATGTCTGTATGAATGTAAGTAAAGTGCAGTGGGCGTGAGTAAGTATCTTCAAATCTTCAATAAGTATTGTCCTGGGGCAGCAAAGGGCGGCGTCGGAGTGCAGGGCCGACACAGCGGAGGTAGCAGCGACGCCGATGTGCAGCGGTGACAGGCGCTGTGAAGAGCAGTGACGCCGATGTGCAGCGGTGACAGGCGCCGTGAAGAGCAGAGACGCCGATGTGCAGTAATGAGGGTAACGGGCACTATATAGAAAATGTTGTGATCAGTTGGAGTGCCAGAAGTACTTGGTCTCGGATCCTCTTCCGAGAAGGAGACAGGTCCCTCCCCTAGAGCGAGGAGGTGTTACTGCAGTCAATGTGCTTGGATACTCCTCCGGTGTCCGGTCCCTCCCCTAGCGTGAGGAGGTGTTTCAGTAGTCACCGGCGGTTCTTCAAGACTTCTTGAGGGAAGATGTAGAGTATTTATTTATTGGAGTGTAATAGAACTGTTCGAGCTTAGAACTCGGAATCGAATGAAATGAATGAAAAAAATTAATGCTTATATAGGGGGCCGGGGCCGTTCAAATTTAGATCGAGGTAGGTTCAAAAATAGAACATGAATACTGGTGGTTTACAGAGGATTAAACCCGAAAAAGTAATAAACTTTGATAGAAGTTGTCAGACTTTGAAAGATATTGTCATAACAACGATGTCAATAAAGATAAAAATACTGTCAAAAAGTAAGCAAATTACGAAAATACAGGAAAACGAATCATCACCCAATGCAAATTAAAGGAAAATTGCAAACAAAGGTAAAACACAACTATTTTTACAGTATTATGTAAAGAAAAGTAGAATAACAGAGCTTTGAAAGTTTGACATTTTTAGATTCACAATAAATATTGTTCAAAAAGGATTAGAAAACATCAATAATCCAAAAATACAGAGAAATAGTAATAAGAAGAGTAGAAAGGCAGGTAATGCCTATAGTTTAATGTCTACAGTACGACTTTTTAGGGAGAAAATACGAACTGCGTTATGGTAGATAGAATCTATGATTAACTCTTATGTTCGTGTTTACAGCAAACGAACCAGCAAAAAGGAAATGAAAGCATGAAAAAACAAAGATAATGTGATGAAAATGTTAATGTGGATCCTATGAATACTAAAAATATTAAGGTACTCAATTTATTACACGTTATAGATGTACAACGGTACATTTCCCCCACAACCCCAGAAAAATTTTCGACTTAGAGAAAATTTTTGAAAGAAGACCTAAAGAAAACCTAGGAATCTATTTCGCCTAATATACAACCTTACATAAAAATATTTATTATTCTTCTAGCATTCTATCATCTTCATACCGTAAGGGTGGAGTTCACATTCAATGACTGCCACTCTAGAAAAGAATTCCTCAATAACGACAGGCTTATTTAAGAAGTTGTCAACCGCTCCATAGATGGGAAAAAAAAAGTTTGATTCTAGGCCTACGTAAGGAGTAATCAACCGCTCCAATCTAAGGCTTATTTAACGAGTAATCAACCGCTCGGACCTAAGGCTTATTTAACGAGTAATCAACCGCTCAAAAGAACGTACTAGTTAGTACTAAGGGGTTTAGAGTCCCTTAAGTAAAGAGAAGAGGTTTAGAGCCTCCCGAGTTAACGTAAGGGATTTAGAGTCCCTTAAGTAAAGAGAAGAGGTTTAGAGCCTCCTTAAGGAAAGAAAAGAAGAAAAGAGATTTAAAGATACAATTAATAAGAGCTATTAAATGCTCCTAAAAGAAAAGAAAACTAGAGGATAAGGATAACGTATTTAAAGTACGTCGTATAAGCTTAAAAGCCAGAATACAACTAAATACGAAATAAATATAATCACGAAAGATGATTGATGAATGAATTATGAATGATGAGTAAATGAAGTTACGAAATGAAAGTTAGAGAAAAAAATAGAAGTTATGAAAATTAGATTTTAATGTCCTTGATATGCCATTTGGTTTTAGAACCATTAGCATCTTCCAATATATAAACTAAAGGTGAAATTTTTTCAAAAACTTTACATTTTACAAATTTAGGGGCAAGTTTTGCGCTAAAGTAAGAACCTGCATTGCTTTGCACATAATTCTTACGCCAAACTATATCACCGACATTAAATTCTTTAAAAGCTCGACGCAAATCATAACGCGCGCTGTTTTTAGCATGAGCTAAATATAATGCAGTTTGAACTTTATCGAAATAAGACGCGAGAAAACCAACATTTTCAGCGTAAATATCGCGAGGTAGAAAGGTAATTTCTTCGATACTTCGAGATGAAGTGTAAAAAGAACCGCAGGGAATGGTTTCTCGACCAAACACTAAGAAATTAGGCGTAAAGCCAGTTATAGAGCTAACGCAACTGTTTAAGGCTTGTTGAATTTTAGAGAGGTAATTATCCCACTTTCTATGATCGTCTCCTACTAAGGTGGCTAACGCAGTAATTATAGTTCTATTATATCTTTCTGTAGGATTGACTTGAGGACAGTAAAAAGGAGAGTGAGAAATAAAAGGAACCTTGTATTTCTTTAAAAATGAATTAAAGTCGTGAGATTGAAATTGAGGTCCGTTATCCATGATAACCGTTTGAGGTACACCATGTGTCAGAAAAACGGAATTCTCGAGAAAATAAATTATATTAGAAGCGGTAGCACGTTTAAGAGGAAAAATTAGAGTATATTTGGAAAAGCAACAATTAATCACTAGAATATATTGATTTCGATTTCTTGTCATGGGTAATGGGCCCATAAGGTCAAGCGAAATAGTTTGAAAGGGTCTAGAACAGATCTTGGGTTTTCCCATAGGTCCGTATGGAGAATGGTTAGGATGTTTATAAGCTAGGCATTTATCACATTTAGAAATAAAGTTGGCTATGTCTTTAAACATTCCAGACCAGTAATAACGGAAAGAGAGTTTTTTATAAGTTTTAAAGATCCCTAGATGAGGTTCAGTATCGGAGCCGTGATTAGTTGAGATGAGCATTTGTCTGTCTTGAGGTAGTGGAACTTCTTTCCAAGTGAAGTCTTCACTAAGATTATGTGGAGAATAGATATGTCGGTATAGCTTGTCATCTTTCTCCATATAATTAGGAAAAGAATCAGGATTATTTCTGCAGCCAAGTAAAATGTTGTTGTACTGTTCCAAATCACGGTTAGGAGATGATTCTTCAGTAGAGATAGGAAGAACACCATGATGAAAAGAGTCCACACTGTCCAAAGGTTTAGATCTTGAAAGCAAATCCGGAACAACATTATCTTTACCTTTTTTATGTTTAAGGATAAAGTTGAAAGCAGATAGACGTAGAGTCCAGCGAGCAAGTCTTCCAGAAGGATTAGATAAATTCAGGAACCACTTTAGTGCTGCGTGGTCAGTGTAAATGGTAAATTGCATACCATTATCGAGATAACAGCGCCAATGTTCCAGAGCAGTAATAACAGCCAAGGTTTCTCTCTCCGTGGTCGAGTAATTTTGCTGGTTTTTATTAAGAGATTTACTCATGTAAGCAATGACCACTTCCCTGTCATTCTGGACTTGAGTAAGCATTGCTCCCACACCATAATTTGACGCATCACAATGTACCGAGAAAGGGAGGCTAAAATCTGGACAAGCGAGCACCGGAGTAGTAACCAGAGCTTCCTTCAGCTTTAGAAAAGCAGATTCAGCTTCAGGGTTCCAAGCGAACTTCGGAGCATTTTTCCCTGTACATGTAAGCTTGTTAAGTGGAGCAGCAATTGTGCTGAAGTTTGGGATGAATCTTCGAAACCAGCTGCAAGTGCCAATGAATCTTCGTACTTCTTTTCTGGAAGATGGGGTAGGATATTCCAAAATCGGCCTGATTTTGTCAGGATCAGCACGGAGACCATACTCGTCTACGACGTAACCGAGGTATTTGAGCTCTTTTTTAAAAAACTGTGATTTTTCAAAATTTATAGTCAAGTTTGCAAAAGAAAGTTTTTCGTGGATTTTTAATAGAAGAGCAATGTGTTGTTCAAAGGTTTCACTTATGACAACGATGTCATCAAGATAGCAGAAGACCTTGCTGTCAAACTCAGGGGTAAACAACATATCCATAAGTCTTTGTTGAGTAGCTGGAGAATTAGTTAGTCCAAAGGGCATGACTTTAAATCTGTACATGCCTCTTCCAGGAACGTAAAATGCAGTCTTGTCTTTGTCTTCAGTATTCAGTGGCGTTTCCCAAAACGCTTTGGCGATGTCAATACTAGATAAGTATTTGGCATTCTTGAGGTTGTCCAAAATCTCACTCATAAGAGGGAGGTTATAAGCATCCCGACGAGTGACGGAGTTGAGTTTCCTGCTATCAATGCAGAAGCGCCATTCTCCATTCTTCTTGGGAGTGATAATCACTGGAGATAGCCAGGGACTTTCACCAGGTTCGATGACGTCCCATTTCAGCATTTTATCCACTTCTTCAACTAATGCCTTTTGTTTTACAGGAGATAACCGATAACATCTTTGTTTGATCGGAAGAGAATCGCCAGTATCAATCTTATGCGTGATGAGATGAGTTCGTCCCAATACTCCTTTTTCTTCAAAAGAAATTTCTCTAAAGCGACCTATAATGGTATCCGCGATATTCTTCTGATCTTCAGAAAGATGATCATAAGGAAGTACTTTTCTATTAGCTTCTTGAATAGATGAGCAATTGAGATCGGAAAGTCCAGACGAAGACAGTATAGAAGGAAGTAAATTAAATTTCTTCCAAAAATCAATACCAAGAATAAGAGAAGGAAATAATTCAGGAAAAGCATAAGCTTTAATTAAATGTGTTTGTTTATTAAAAATCATTGGTAATTCAAAATAACCTAGTGATTTTATTTTTTGATTACTCGCAGTTGAAATAGTAATGTAGTCTGACTTGAAAAGCTTAAAACCCAGTTCGAGAATTTTAAAGTGAGAATTGTTGCCAAAAATAGTAATTGAACTACCAGAATCAAGTAAACCAGAAATATTTAAGTTATAAATTCGCACATTAATGAAAGGACGTTTGGAATCTATTTCACTAGAATATAATGTAGAAGAGATTTTATAAGAAGAAAAAAAAATTTTTAGAGTTAAGATCCAATTATTCCATTCAGTAATGTCAAATTTAGAAGTGCTATTCAAGTCAGTTATTAGTTTTTTGAGCTAGTGTTAGGTTTAGAATTACATTTAGGGCAATCTGGGGTTTTAAAATCTTTCAAACCGCATTTAAAACAAATTATAAAGTGAAGTTGAGCACACGATCTAAGATTATGTCCATGTTTGCGACAACGAACACAGAAGATGTCCTTAGTAAGAGTATTAATATCTTCCTGAACGGTGTTAACATGATAAGGTTTTTTAAAGAATTGTGGTTTTGTGGAGGATAGTGTTTGAGGTTTAAAATTAAATTCAGGTGTTAAAAAGTTTTCCAAAGGTTCTTTAAAGTTTTGGTCTCTATCAAGGAATTTTTCATAACTCTGACAAGTAGTTAATAAAGAATCAATAGTGTTACAATCTTTAAGAGCCACAAAAACTGAGTAACAAGGTCTAATGTTTCTAAGTAGGATGTCAACAATTTTACATTCAGGTAATTTTTCAGAAAGACGCTCAAACATCCCAGACATAATAGAAATATAAATAGCTATAGGTTCATTTAAACCTTGAGTCCGATCTTTAATAGCCTCAAGAAGTTTATTATCAAAATCAAATTGACCAAAGTCCTTAATTAAAAGTTGGGAAGCTTCAGACCAGGATAAATTAGGATTCCTTTTAATTTGGAATCTGAACCAATGGAGAGCATTATCAGTAAAGATTTCATATGCCTGAGTAATAAGAAGATTTTTATCTATGTTTCTTGAAATACAATATTCGTCTAACTTTTGAAGAAAAGGCCTGGGGCAAGATTTACCGTTATAAGAGTAACGATTTATATCTTTGAAAATCTTAAGATTTATAGTAGGTTGGGTAAGGGAGGAAGTTAGAGGTTGAAAAGAGGTTTGAGGGATTACAAAGTTATGAGAGGGTTGAGGATCTATAGGATTATAAGTAATTGGAGCTGAGGTATCAATAGTTCTGACTATATCTTCAGCTGGATGAAAGGTAAAAGACTCAAATTTATTAGTTAAGCCATCAAATTTATTTTTAAGATCATTAAAAGTAGTTAAGAATTCAGGACTTAAGTCAATATCAATGCGTTCAAATCTATAGTAAACATGATTTAGATAAGATTCAATTAAGCGAGTAAATTTAGAATCACCCTGTATTAATCTAGAGATTTTTCCTTCAATGTAGTTAAGAGTAGATTCAATTTCAGGAAGTTCCTCATCAATAGGAAGAGGAGAAATTAATATTTCCTCTGATGAAGTTATCGAAGAAAGTTGTTGTATTTGTTTTCTTAAGTCTATAACCGTGTTTGTTGGTTCCTCAAGTCTAATCTTTATTTCATAAATAAGTTCAGCTTTGTTAAGATAATCAAATTTAATTAAACGAGACATAGTAAAGTTAAAAAGTTATGAATAATTCGATAAAGTTCAAAATAAAATTGGGTACCTTAATTCCTCTTCAAATAGTGATTAAAGTGAATTAGTGAAGATATAGGTTGAGAAAGAAAATCGGAGAGTAAAAATAAATAGGTAGAGAGTTTAAGAAAAATAAGAGTTCTCGGTTAATTAAGTTAATTAGAGAACAGTTATTTAAATCAAAGTTAAGATAAAAGAACAAAGTTAACTTAAGATCAATTAAGGTAGATTTAGTCAAGTTAATAATTCTCAAGTTAAGTTAACTAAAACAAAATTTTACTATCTCCGAGTGTCAAGGGGTTAAGTTCTGAGATGATAGTTAAGGTGTTAAGATTTAAGATGATATGAGATGATAGTGAAGGGGTTAAGATATGAAGATAGTGAAGGAGTTAATAATATGTTATCCAAAAAAGATAGCCAAAGAGGGTGATAAGGTAAAGAGGGTGAAAAGGTAAAGAGGGTGAAAAGGTAAAGAACACTAGATAAAGTGTTATTTTTGAATTTAGAAAAAGATAGAAGATGAAAAGAATAAGATGTAAGAAAAGAAAGAAAGAGGGAAGACTGAAGACTAAAAGTTGGGCGCCAATTTGTCGTGAAGCGACAAATGTGGAGAGGTAGAAGAAGGTTAAAGAAAGAGGTAGAAGAGGGAATAGAATTTATATTACAACAAAAAGAATACAGTACCGAAAAATGAGATGAGGTGATGTCTGTATGAATGTAAGTAAAGTGCAGTGGGCGTGAGTAAGTATCTTCAAATCTTCAATAAGTATTGTCCTGGGGCAGCAAAGGGCGGCGTCGGAGTGCAGGGCCGACACAGCGGAGGTAGCAGCGACGCCGATGTGCAGCGGTGACAGGCGCTGTGAAGAGCAGTGACGCCGATGTGCAGCGGTGACAGGCGCCGTGAAGAGCAGAGACGCCGATGTGCAGTAATGAGGGTAACGGGCACTATATAGAAAATGTTGTGATCAGTTGGAGTGCCAGAAGTACTTGGTCTCGGATCCTCTTCCGAGAAGGAGACAGGTCCCTCCCCTAGAGCGAGGAGGTGTTACTGCAGTCAATGTGCTTGGATACTCCTCCGGTGTCCGGTCCCTCCCCTAGCGTGAGGAGGTGTTTCAGTAGTCACCGGCGGTTCTTCAAGACTTCTTGAGGGAAGATGTAGAGTATTTATTTATTGGAGTGTAATAGAACTGTTCGAGCTTAGAACTCGGAATCGAATGAAATGAATGAAAAAAATTAATGCTTATATAGGGGGCCGGGGCCGTTCAAATTTAGATCGAGGTAGGTTCAAAAATAGAACATGAATACTGGTGGTTTACAGAGGATTAAACCCGAAAAAGTAATAAACTTTGATAGAAGTTGTCAGACTTTGAAAGATATTGTCATAACAACGATGTCAATAAAGATAAAAATACTGTCAAAAAGTAAGCAAATTACGAAAATACAGGAAAACGAATCATCACCCAATGCAAATTAAAGGAAAATTGCAAACAAAGGTAAAACACAACTATTTTTACAGTATTATGTAAAGAAAAGTAGAATAACAGAGCTTTGAAAGTTTGACATTTTTAGATTCACAATAAATATTGTTCAAAAAGGATTAGAAAACATCAATAATCCAAAAATACAGAGAAATAGTAATAAGAAGAGTAGAAAGGCAGGTAATGCCTATAGTTTAATGTCTACAGTACGACTTTTTAGGGAGAAAATACGAACTGCGTTATGGTAGATAGAATCTATGATTAACTCTTATGTTCGTGTTTACAGCAAACGAACCAGCAAAAAGGAAATGAAAGCATGAAAAAACAAAGATAATGTGATGAAAATGTTAATGTGGATCCTATGAATACTAAAAATATTAAGGTACTCAATTTATTACACGTTATAGATGTACAACGGTACATTTCCCCCACAACCCCAGAAAAATTTTCGACTTAGAGAAAATTTTTGAAAGAAGACCTAAAGAAAACCTAGGAATCTATTTCGCCTAATATACAACCTTACATAAAAATATTTATTATTCTTCTAGCATTCTATCATCTTCATACCGTAAGGGTGGAGTTCACATTCAATGACTGCCACTCTAGAAAAGAATTCCTCAATAACGACAGGCTTATTTAAGAAGTTGTCAACCGCTCCATAGATGGGAAAAAAAAAGTTTGATTCTAGGCCTACGTAAGGAGTAATCAACCGCTCCAATCTAAGGCTTATTTAACGAGTAATCAACCGCTCGGACCTAAGGCTTATTTAACGAGTAATCAACCGCTCAAAAGAACGTACTAGTTAGTACTAAGGGGTTTAGAGTCCCTTAAGTAAAGAGAAGAGGTTTAGAGCCTCCCGAGTTAACGTAAGGGATTTAGAGTCCCTTAAGTAAAGAGAAGAGGTTTAGAGCCTCCTTAAGGAAAGAAAAGAAGAAAAGAGATTTAAAGATACAATTAATAAGAGCTATTAAATGCTCCTAAAAGAAAAGAAAACTAGAGGATAAGGATAACGTATTTAAAGTACGTCGTATAAGCTTAAAAGCCAGAATACAACTAAATACGAAATAAATATAATCACGAAAGATGATTGATGAATGAATTATGAATGATGAGTAAATGAAGTTACGAAATGAAAGTTAGAGAAAAAAATAGAAGTTATGAAAATTAGATTTTAATGTCCTTGATATGCCATTTGGTTTTAGAACCATTAGCATCTTCCAATATATAAACTAAAGGTGAAATTTTTTCAAAAACTTTACATTTTACAAATTTAGGGGCAAGTTTTGCGCTAAAGTAAGAACCTGCATTGCTTTGCACATAATTCTTACGCCAAACTATATCACCGACATTAAATTCTTTAAAAGCTCGACGCAAATCATAACGCGCGCTGTTTTTAGCATGAGCTAAATATAATGCAGTTTGAACTTTATCGAAATAAGACGCGAGAAAACCAACATTTTCAGCGTAAATATCGCGAGGTAGAAAGGTAATTTCTTCGATACTTCGAGATGAAGTGTAAAAAGAACCGCAGGGAATGGTTTCTCGACCAAACACTAAGAAATTAGGCGTAAAGCCAGTTATAGAGCTAACGCAACTGTTTAAGGCTTGTTGAATTTTAGAGAGGTAATTATCCCACTTTCTATGATCGTCTCCTACTAAGGTGGCTAACGCAGTAATTATAGTTCTATTATATCTTTCTGTAGGATTGACTTGAGGACAGTAAAAAGGAGAGTGAGAAATAAAAGGAACCTTGTATTTCTTTAAAAATGAATTAAAGTCGTGAGATTGAAATTGAGGTCCGTTATCCATGATAACCGTTTGAGGTACACCATGTGTCAGAAAAACGGAATTCTCGAGAAAATAAATTATATTAGAAGCGGTAGCACGTTTAAGAGGAAAAATTAGAGTATATTTGGAAAAGCAACAATTAATCACTAGAATATATTGATTTCGATTTCTTGTCATGGGTAATGGGCCCATAAGGTCAAGCGAAATAGTTTGAAAGGGTCTAGAACAGATCTTGGGTTTTCCCATAGGTCCGTATGGAGAATGGTTAGGATGTTTATAAGCTAGGCATTTATCACATTTAGAAATAAAGTTGGCTATGTCTTTAAACATTCCAGACCAGTAATAACGGAAAGAGAGTTTTTTATAAGTTTTAAAGATCCCTAGATGAGGTTCAGTATCGGAGCCGTGATTAGTTGAGATGAGCATTTGTCTGTCTTGAGGTAGTGGAACTTCTTTCCAAGTGAAGTCTTCACTAAGATTATGTGGAGAATAGATATGTCGGTATAGCTTGTCATCTTTCTCCATATAATTAGGAAAAGAATCAGGATTATTTCTGCAGCCAAGTAAAATGTTGTTGTACTGTTCCAAATCACGGTTAGGAGATGATTCTTCAGTAGAGATAGGAAGAACACCATGATGAAAAGAGTCCACACTGTCCAAAGGTTTAGATCTTGAAAGCAAATCCGGAACAACATTATCTTTACCTTTTTTATGTTTAAGGATAAAGTTGAAAGCAGATAGACGTAGAGTCCAGCGAGCAAGTCTTCCAGAAGGATTAGATAAATTCAGGAACCACTTTAGTGCTGCGTGGTCAGTGTAAATGGTAAATTGCATACCATTATCGAGATAACAGCGCCAATGTTCCAGAGCAGTAATAACAGCCAAGGTTTCTCTCTCCGTGGTCGAGTAATTTTGCTGGTTTTTATTAAGAGATTTACTCATGTAAGCAATGACCACTTCCCTGTCATTCTGGACTTGAGTAAGCATTGCTCCCACACCATAATTTGACGCATCACAATGTACCGAGAAAGGGAGGCTAAAATCTGGACAAGCGAGCACCGGAGTAGTAACCAGAGCTTCCTTCAGCTTTAGAAAAGCAGATTCAGCTTCAGGGTTCCAAGCGAACTTCGGAGCATTTTTCCCTGTACATGTAAGCTTGTTAAGTGGAGCAGCAATTGTGCTGAAGTTTGGGATGAATCTTCGAAACCAGCTGCAAGTGCCAATGAATCTTCGTACTTCTTTTCTGGAAGATGGGGTAGGATATTCCAAAATCGGCCTGATTTTGTCAGGATCAGCACGGAGACCATACTCGTCTACGACGTAACCGAGGTATTTGAGCTCTTTTTTAAAAAACTGTGATTTTTCAAAATTTATAGTCAAGTTTGCAAAAGAAAGTTTTTCGTGGATTTTTAATAGAAGAGCAATGTGTTGTTCAAAGGTTTCACTTATGACAACGATGTCATCAAGATAGCAGAAGACCTTGCTGTCAAACTCAGGGGTAAACAACATATCCATAAGTCTTTGTTGAGTAGCTGGAGAATTAGTTAGTCCAAAGGGCATGACTTTAAATCTGTACATGCCTCTTCCAGGAACGTAAAATGCAGTCTTGTCTTTGTCTTCAGTATTCAGTGGCGTTTCCCAAAACGCTTTGGCGATGTCAATACTAGATAAGTATTTGGCATTCTTGAGGTTGTCCAAAATCTCACTCATAAGAGGGAGGTTATAAGCATCCCGACGAGTGACGGAGTTGAGTTTCCTGCTATCAATGCAGAAGCGCCATTCTCCATTCTTCTTGGGAGTGATAATCACTGGAGATAGCCAGGGACTTTCACCAGGTTCGATGACGTCCCATTTCAGCATTTTATCCACTTCTTCAACTAATGCCTTTTGTTTTACAGGAGATAACCGATAACATCTTTGTTTGATCGGAAGAGAATCGCCAGTATCAATCTTATGCGTGATGAGATGAGTTCGTCCCAATACTCCTTTTTCTTCAAAAGAAATTTCTCTAAAGCGACCTATAATGGTATCCGCGATATTCTTCTGATCTTCAGAAAGATGATCATAAGGAAGTACTTTTCTATTAGCTTCTTGAATAGATGAGCAATTGAGATCGGAAAGTCCAGACGAAGACAGTATAGAAGGAAGTAAATTAAATTTCTTCCAAAAATCAATACCAAGAATAAGAGAAGGAAATAATTCAGGAAAAGCATAAGCTTTAATTAAATGTGTTTGTTTATTAAAAATCATTGGTAATTCAAAATAACCTAGTGATTTTATTTTTTGATTACTCGCAGTTGAAATAGTAATGTAGTCTGACTTGAAAAGCTTAAAACCCAGTTCGAGAATTTTAAAGTGAGAATTGTTGCCAAAAATAGTAATTGAACTACCAGAATCAAGTAAACCAGAAATATTTAAGTTATAAATTCGCACATTAATGAAAGGACGTTTGGAATCTATTTCACTAGAATATAATGTAGAAGAGATTTTATAAGAAGAAAAAAAAATTTTTAGAGTTAAGATCCAATTATTCCATTCAGTAATGTCAAATTTAGAAGTGCTATTCAAGTCAGTTATTAGTTTTTTGAGCTAGTGTTAGGTTTAGAATTACATTTAGGGCAATCTGGGGTTTTAAAATCTTTCAAACCGCATTTAAAACAAATTATAAAGTGAAGTTGAGCACACGATCTAAGATTATGTCCATGTTTGCGACAACGAACACAGAAGATGTCCTTAGTAAGAGTATTAATATCTTCCTGAACGGTGTTAACATGATAAGGTTTTTTAAAGAATTGTGGTTTTGTGGAGGATAGTGTTTGAGGTTTAAAATTAAATTCAGGTGTTAAAAAGTTTTCCAAAGGTTCTTTAAAGTTTTGGTCTCTATCAAGGAATTTTTCATAACTCTGACAAGTAGTTAATAAAGAATCAATAGTGTTACAATCTTTAAGAGCCACAAAAACTGAGTAACAAGGTCTAATGTTTCTAAGTAGGATGTCAACAATTTTACATTCAGGTAATTTTTCAGAAAGACGCTCAAACATCCCAGACATAATAGAAATATAAATAGCTATAGGTTCATTTAAACCTTGAGTCCGATCTTTAATAGCCTCAAGAAGTTTATTATCAAAATCAAATTGACCAAAGTCCTTAATTAAAAGTTGGGAAGCTTCAGACCAGGATAAATTAGGATTCCTTTTAATTTGGAATCTGAACCAATGGAGAGCATTATCAGTAAAGATTTCATATGCCTGAGTAATAAGAAGATTTTTATCTATGTTTCTTGAAATACAATATTCGTCTAACTTTTGAAGAAAAGGCCTGGGGCAAGATTTACCGTTATAAGAGTAACGATTTATATCTTTGAAAATCTTAAGATTTATAGTAGGTTGGGTAAGGGAGGAAGTTAGAGGTTGAAAAGAGGTTTGAGGGATTACAAAGTTATGAGAGGGTTGAGGATCTATAGGATTATAAGTAATTGGAGCTGAGGTATCAATAGTTCTGACTATATCTTCAGCTGGATGAAAGGTAAAAGACTCAAATTTATTAGTTAAGCCATCAAATTTATTTTTAAGATCATTAAAAGTAGTTAAGAATTCAGGACTTAAGTCAATATCAATGCGTTCAAATCTATAGTAAACATGATTTAGATAAGATTCAATTAAGCGAGTAAATTTAGAATCACCCTGTATTAATCTAGAGATTTTTCCTTCAATGTAGTTAAGAGTAGATTCAATTTCAGGAAGTTCCTCATCAATAGGAAGAGGAGAAATTAATATTTCCTCTGATGAAGTTATCGAAGAAAGTTGTTGTATTTGTTTTCTTAAGTCTATAACCGTGTTTGTTGGTTCCTCAAGTCTAATCTTTATTTCATAAATAAGTTCAGCTTTGTTAAGATAATCAAATTTAATTAAACGAGACATAGTAAAGTTAAAAAGTTATGAATAATTCGATAAAGTTCAAAATAAAATTGGGTACCTTAATTCCTCTTCAAATAGTGATTAAAGTGAATTAGTGAAGATATAGGTTGAGAAAGAAAATCGGAGAGTAAAAATAAATAGGTAGAGAGTTTAAGAAAAATAAGAGTTCTCGGTTAATTAAGTTAATTAGAGAACAGTTATTTAAATCAAAGTTAAGATAAAAGAACAAAGTTAACTTAAGATCAATTAAGGTAGATTTAGTCAAGTTAATAATTCTCAAGTTAAGTTAACTAAAACAAAATTTTACTATCTCCGAGTGTCAAGGGGTTAAGTTCTGAGATGATAGTTAAGGTGTTAAGATTTAAGATGATATGAGATGATAGTGAAGGGGTTAAGATATGAAGATAGTGAAGGAGTTAATAATATGTTATCCAAAAAAGATAGCCAAAGAGGGTGATAAGGTAAAGAGGGTGAAAAGGTAAAGAGGGTGAAAAGGTAAAGAACACTAGATAAAGTGTTATTTTTGAATTTAGAAAAAGATAGAAGATGAAAAGAATAAGATGTAAGAAAAGAAAGAAAGAGGGAAGACTGAAGACTAAAAGTTGGGCGCCAATTTGTCGTGAAGCGACAAATGTGGAGAGGTAGAAGAAGGTTAAAGAAAGAGGTAGAAGAGGGAATAGAATTTATATTACAACAAAAAGAATACAGTACCGAAAAATGAGATGAGGTGATGTCTGTATGAATGTAAGTAAAGTGCAGTGGGCGTGAGTAAGTATCTTCAAATCTTCAATAAGTATTGTCCTGGGGCAGCAAAGGGCGGCGTCGGAGTGCAGGGCCGACACAGCGGAGGTAGCAGCGACGCCGATGTGCAGCGGTGACAGGCGCTGTGAAGAGCAGTGACGCCGATGTGCAGCGGTGACAGGCGCCGTGAAGAGCAGAGACGCCGATGTGCAGTAATGAGGGTAACGGGCACTATATAGAAAATGTTGTGATCAGTTGGAGTGCCAGAAGTACTTGGTCTCGGATCCTCTTCCGAGAAGGAGACAGGTCCCTCCCCTAGAGCGAGGAGGTGTTACTGCAGTCAATGTGCTTGGATACTCCTCCGGTGTCCGGTCCCTCCCCTAGCGTGAGGAGGTGTTTCAGTAGTCACCGGCGGTTCTTCAAGACTTCTTGAGGGAAGATGTAGAGTATTTATTTATTGGAGTGTAATAGAACTGTTCGAGCTTAGAACTCGGAATCGAATGAAATGAATGAAAAAAATTAATGCTTATATAGGGGGCCGGGGCCGTTCAAATTTAGATCGAGGTAGGTTCAAAAATAGAACATGAATACTGGTGGTTTACAGAGGATTAAACCCGAAAAAGTAATAAACTTTGATAGAAGTTGTCAGACTTTGAAAGATATTGTCATAACAACGATGTCAATAAAGATAAAAATACTGTCAAAAAGTAAGCAAATTACGAAAATACAGGAAAACGAATCATCACCCAATGCAAATTAAAGGAAAATTGCAAACAAAGGTAAAACACAACTATTTTTACAGTATTATGTAAAGAAAAGTAGAATAACAGAGCTTTGAAAGTTTGACATTTTTAGATTCACAATAAATATTGTTCAAAAAGGATTAGAAAACATCAATAATCCAAAAATACAGAGAAATAGTAATAAGAAGAGTAGAAAGGCAGGTAATGCCTATAGTTTAATGTCTACAGTACGACTTTTTAGGGAGAAAATACGAACTGCGTTATGGTAGATAGAATCTATGATTAACTCTTATGTTCGTGTTTACAGCAAACGAACCAGCAAAAAGGAAATGAAAGCATGAAAAAACAAAGATAATGTGATGAAAATGTTAATGTGGATCCTATGAATACTAAAAATATTAAGGTACTCAATTTATTACACGTTATAGATGTACAACGGTACATTTCCCCCACAACCCCAGAAAAATTTTCGACTTAGAGAAAATTTTTGAAAGAAGACCTAAAGAAAACCTAGGAATCTATTTCGCCTAATATACAACCTTACATAAAAATATTTATTATTCTTCTAGCATTCTATCATCTTCATACCGTAAGGGTGGAGTTCACATTCAATGACTGCCACTCTAGAAAAGAATTCCTCAATAACGACAGGCTTATTTAAGAAGTTGTCAACCGCTCCATAGATGGGAAAAAAAAAGTTTGATTCTAGGCCTACGTAAGGAGTAATCAACCGCTCCAATCTAAGGCTTATTTAACGAGTAATCAACCGCTCGGACCTAAGGCTTATTTAACGAGTAATCAACCGCTCAAAAGAACGTACTAGTTAGTACTAAGGGGTTTAGAGTCCCTTAAGTAAAGAGAAGAGGTTTAGAGCCTCCCGAGTTAACGTAAGGGATTTAGAGTCCCTTAAGTAAAGAGAAGAGGTTTAGAGCCTCCTTAAGGAAAGAAAAGAAGAAAAGAGATTTAAAGATACAATTAATAAGAGCTATTAAATGCTCCTAAAAGAAAAGAAAACTAGAGGATAAGGATAACGTATTTAAAGTACGTCGTATAAGCTTAAAAGCCAGAATACAACTAAATACGAAATAAATATAATCACGAAAGATGATTGATGAATGAATTATGAATGATGAGTAAATGAAGTTACGAAATGAAAGTTAGAGAAAAAAATAGAAGTTATGAAAATTAGATTTTAATGTCCTTGATATGCCATTTGGTTTTAGAACCATTAGCATCTTCCAATATATAAACTAAAGGTGAAATTTTTTCAAAAACTTTACATTTTACAAATTTAGGGGCAAGTTTTGCGCTAAAGTAAGAACCTGCATTGCTTTGCACATAATTCTTACGCCAAACTATATCACCGACATTAAATTCTTTAAAAGCTCGACGCAAATCATAACGCGCGCTGTTTTTAGCATGAGCTAAATATAATGCAGTTTGAACTTTATCGAAATAAGACGCGAGAAAACCAACATTTTCAGCGTAAATATCGCGAGGTAGAAAGGTAATTTCTTCGATACTTCGAGATGAAGTGTAAAAAGAACCGCAGGGAATGGTTTCTCGACCAAACACTAAGAAATTAGGCGTAAAGCCAGTTATAGAGCTAACGCAACTGTTTAAGGCTTGTTGAATTTTAGAGAGGTAATTATCCCACTTTCTATGATCGTCTCCTACTAAGGTGGCTAACGCAGTAATTATAGTTCTATTATATCTTTCTGTAGGATTGACTTGAGGACAGTAAAAAGGAGAGTGAGAAATAAAAGGAACCTTGTATTTCTTTAAAAATGAATTAAAGTCGTGAGATTGAAATTGAGGTCCGTTATCCATGATAACCGTTTGAGGTACACCATGTGTCAGAAAAACGGAATTCTCGAGAAAATAAATTATATTAGAAGCGGTAGCACGTTTAAGAGGAAAAATTAGAGTATATTTGGAAAAGCAACAATTAATCACTAGAATATATTGATTTCGATTTCTTGTCATGGGTAATGGGCCCATAAGGTCAAGCGAAATAGTTTGAAAGGGTCTAGAACAGATCTTGGGTTTTCCCATAGGTCCGTATGGAGAATGGTTAGGATGTTTATAAGCTAGGCATTTATCACATTTAGAAATAAAGTTGGCTATGTCTTTAAACATTCCAGACCAGTAATAACGGAAAGAGAGTTTTTTATAAGTTTTAAAGATCCCTAGATGAGGTTCAGTATCGGAGCCGTGATTAGTTGAGATGAGCATTTGTCTGTCTTGAGGTAGTGGAACTTCTTTCCAAGTGAAGTCTTCACTAAGATTATGTGGAGAATAGATATGTCGGTATAGCTTGTCATCTTTCTCCATATAATTAGGAAAAGAATCAGGATTATTTCTGCAGCCAAGTAAAATGTTGTTGTACTGTTCCAAATCACGGTTAGGAGATGATTCTTCAGTAGAGATAGGAAGAACACCATGATGAAAAGAGTCCACACTGTCCAAAGGTTTAGATCTTGAAAGCAAATCCGGAACAACATTATCTTTACCTTTTTTATGTTTAAGGATAAAGTTGAAAGCAGATAGACGTAGAGTCCAGCGAGCAAGTCTTCCAGAAGGATTAGATAAATTCAGGAACCACTTTAGTGCTGCGTGGTCAGTGTAAATGGTAAATTGCATACCATTATCGAGATAACAGCGCCAATGTTCCAGAGCAGTAATAACAGCCAAGGTTTCTCTCTCCGTGGTCGAGTAATTTTGCTGGTTTTTATTAAGAGATTTACTCATGTAAGCAATGACCACTTCCCTGTCATTCTGGACTTGAGTAAGCATTGCTCCCACACCATAATTTGACGCATCACAATGTACCGAGAAAGGGAGGCTAAAATCTGGACAAGCGAGCACCGGAGTAGTAACCAGAGCTTCCTTCAGCTTTAGAAAAGCAGATTCAGCTTCAGGGTTCCAAGCGAACTTCGGAGCATTTTTCCCTGTACATGTAAGCTTGTTAAGTGGAGCAGCAATTGTGCTGAAGTTTGGGATGAATCTTCGAAACCAGCTGCAAGTGCCAATGAATCTTCGTACTTCTTTTCTGGAAGATGGGGTAGGATATTCCAAAATCGGCCTGATTTTGTCAGGATCAGCACGGAGACCATACTCGTCTACGACGTAACCGAGGTATTTGAGCTCTTTTTTAAAAAACTGTGATTTTTCAAAATTTATAGTCAAGTTTGCAAAAGAAAGTTTTTCGTGGATTTTTAATAGAAGAGCAATGTGTTGTTCAAAGGTTTCACTTATGACAACGATGTCATCAAGATAGCAGAAGACCTTGCTGTCAAACTCAGGGGTAAACAACATATCCATAAGTCTTTGTTGAGTAGCTGGAGAATTAGTTAGTCCAAAGGGCATGACTTTAAATCTGTACATGCCTCTTCCAGGAACGTAAAATGCAGTCTTGTCTTTGTCTTCAGTATTCAGTGGCGTTTCCCAAAACGCTTTGGCGATGTCAATACTAGATAAGTATTTGGCATTCTTGAGGTTGTCCAAAATCTCACTCATAAGAGGGAGGTTATAAGCATCCCGACGAGTGACGGAGTTGAGTTTCCTGCTATCAATGCAGAAGCGCCATTCTCCATTCTTCTTGGGAGTGATAATCACTGGAGATAGCCAGGGACTTTCACCAGGTTCGATGACGTCCCATTTCAGCATTTTATCCACTTCTTCAACTAATGCCTTTTGTTTTACAGGAGATAACCGATAACATCTTTGTTTGATCGGAAGAGAATCGCCAGTATCAATCTTATGCGTGATGAGATGAGTTCGTCCCAATACTCCTTTTTCTTCAAAAGAAATTTCTCTAAAGCGACCTATAATGGTATCCGCGATATTCTTCTGATCTTCAGAAAGATGATCATAAGGAAGTACTTTTCTATTAGCTTCTTGAATAGATGAGCAATTGAGATCGGAAAGTCCAGACGAAGACAGTATAGAAGGAAGTAAATTAAATTTCTTCCAAAAATCAATACCAAGAATAAGAGAAGGAAATAATTCAGGAAAAGCATAAGCTTTAATTAAATGTGTTTGTTTATTAAAAATCATTGGTAATTCAAAATAACCTAGTGATTTTATTTTTTGATTACTCGCAGTTGAAATAGTAATGTAGTCTGACTTGAAAAGCTTAAAACCCAGTTCGAGAATTTTAAAGTGAGAATTGTTGCCAAAAATAGTAATTGAACTACCAGAATCAAGTAAACCAGAAATATTTAAGTTATAAATTCGCACATTAATGAAAGGACGTTTGGAATCTATTTCACTAGAATATAATGTAGAAGAGATTTTATAAGAAGAAAAAAAAATTTTTAGAGTTAAGATCCAATTATTCCATTCAGTAATGTCAAATTTAGAAGTGCTATTCAAGTCAGTTATTAGTTTTTTGAGCTAGTGTTAGGTTTAGAATTACATTTAGGGCAATCTGGGGTTTTAAAATCTTTCAAACCGCATTTAAAACAAATTATAAAGTGAAGTTGAGCACACGATCTAAGATTATGTCCATGTTTGCGACAACGAACACAGAAGATGTCCTTAGTAAGAGTATTAATATCTTCCTGAACGGTGTTAACATGATAAGGTTTTTTAAAGAATTGTGGTTTTGTGGAGGATAGTGTTTGAGGTTTAAAATTAAATTCAGGTGTTAAAAAGTTTTCCAAAGGTTCTTTAAAGTTTTGGTCTCTATCAAGGAATTTTTCATAACTCTGACAAGTAGTTAATAAAGAATCAATAGTGTTACAATCTTTAAGAGCCACAAAAACTGAGTAACAAGGTCTAATGTTTCTAAGTAGGATGTCAACAATTTTACATTCAGGTAATTTTTCAGAAAGACGCTCAAACATCCCAGACATAATAGAAATATAAATAGCTATAGGTTCATTTAAACCTTGAGTCCGATCTTTAATAGCCTCAAGAAGTTTATTATCAAAATCAAATTGACCAAAGTCCTTAATTAAAAGTTGGGAAGCTTCAGACCAGGATAAATTAGGATTCCTTTTAATTTGGAATCTGAACCAATGGAGAGCATTATCAGTAAAGATTTCATATGCCTGAGTAATAAGAAGATTTTTATCTATGTTTCTTGAAATACAATATTCGTCTAACTTTTGAAGAAAAGGCCTGGGGCAAGATTTACCGTTATAAGAGTAACGATTTATATCTTTGAAAATCTTAAGATTTATAGTAGGTTGGGTAAGGGAGGAAGTTAGAGGTTGAAAAGAGGTTTGAGGGATTACAAAGTTATGAGAGGGTTGAGGATCTATAGGATTATAAGTAATTGGAGCTGAGGTATCAATAGTTCTGACTATATCTTCAGCTGGATGAAAGGTAAAAGACTCAAATTTATTAGTTAAGCCATCAAATTTATTTTTAAGATCATTAAAAGTAGTTAAGAATTCAGGACTTAAGTCAATATCAATGCGTTCAAATCTATAGTAAACATGATTTAGATAAGATTCAATTAAGCGAGTAAATTTAGAATCACCCTGTATTAATCTAGAGATTTTTCCTTCAATGTAGTTAAGAGTAGATTCAATTTCAGGAAGTTCCTCATCAATAGGAAGAGGAGAAATTAATATTTCCTCTGATGAAGTTATCGAAGAAAGTTGTTGTATTTGTTTTCTTAAGTCTATAACCGTGTTTGTTGGTTCCTCAAGTCTAATCTTTATTTCATAAATAAGTTCAGCTTTGTTAAGATAATCAAATTTAATTAAACGAGACATAGTAAAGTTAAAAAGTTATGAATAATTCGATAAAGTTCAAAATAAAATTGGGTACCTTAATTCCTCTTCAAATAGTGATTAAAGTGAATTAGTGAAGATATAGGTTGAGAAAGAAAATCGGAGAGTAAAAATAAATAGGTAGAGAGTTTAAGAAAAATAAGAGTTCTCGGTTAATTAAGTTAATTAGAGAACAGTTATTTAAATCAAAGTTAAGATAAAAGAACAAAGTTAACTTAAGATCAATTAAGGTAGATTTAGTCAAGTTAATAATTCTCAAGTTAAGTTAACTAAAACAAAATTTTACTATCTCCGAGTGTCAAGGGGTTAAGTTCTGAGATGATAGTTAAGGTGTTAAGATTTAAGATGATATGAGATGATAGTGAAGGGGTTAAGATATGAAGATAGTGAAGGAGTTAATAATATGTTATCCAAAAAAGATAGCCAAAGAGGGTGATAAGGTAAAGAGGGTGAAAAGGTAAAGAGGGTGAAAAGGTAAAGAACACTAGATAAAGTGTTATTTTTGAATTTAGAAAAAGATAGAAGATGAAAAGAATAAGATGTAAGAAAAGAAAGAAAGAGGGAAGACTGAAGACTAAAAGTTGGGCGCCAATTTGTCGTGAAGCGACAAATGTGGAGAGGTAGAAGAAGGTTAAAGAAAGAGGTAGAAGAGGGAATAGAATTTATATTACAACAAAAAGAATACAGTACCGAAAAATGAGATGAGGTGATGTCTGTATGAATGTAAGTAAAGTGCAGTGGGCGTGAGTAAGTATCTTCAAATCTTCAATAAGTATTGTCCTGGGGCAGCAAAGGGCGGCGTCGGAGTGCAGGGCCGACACAGCGGAGGTAGCAGCGACGCCGATGTGCAGCGGTGACAGGCGCTGTGAAGAGCAGTGACGCCGATGTGCAGCGGTGACAGGCGCCGTGAAGAGCAGAGACGCCGATGTGCAGTAATGAGGGTAACGGGCACTATATAGAAAATGTTGTGATCAGTTGGAGTGCCAGAAGTACTTGGTCTCGGATCCTCTTCCGAGAAGGAGACAGGTCCCTCCCCTAGAGCGAGGAGGTGTTACTGCAGTCAATGTGCTTGGATACTCCTCCGGTGTCCGGTCCCTCCCCTAGCGTGAGGAGGTGTTTCAGTAGTCACCGGCGGTTCTTCAAGACTTCTTGAGGGAAGATGTAGAGTATTTATTTATTGGAGTGTAATAGAACTGTTCGAGCTTAGAACTCGGAATCGAATGAAATGAATGAAAAAAATTAATGCTTATATAGGGGGCCGGGGCCGTTCAAATTTAGATCGAGGTAGGTTCAAAAATAGAACATGAATACTGGTGGTTTACAGAGGATTAAACCCGAAAAAGTAATAAACTTTGATAGAAGTTGTCAGACTTTGAAAGATATTGTCATAACAACGATGTCAATA
Source organism: Pyrausta purpuralis (assembly GCA_963924145.1). Classification (NCBI taxonomy): domain Eukaryota; kingdom Metazoa; phylum Arthropoda; class Insecta; order Lepidoptera; family Crambidae; genus Pyrausta; species Pyrausta purpuralis. The sequence continues at coordinate 11,381,056 of OZ001650.1, forward strand.
AAGATAAAAATACTGTCAAAAAGTAAGCAAATTACGAAAATACAGGAAAACGAATCATCACCCAATGCAAATTAAAGGAAAATTGCAAACAAAGGTAAAACACAACTATTTTTACAGTATTATGTAAAGAAAAGTAGAATAACAGAGCTTTGAAAGTTTGACATTTTTAGATTCACAATAAATATTGTTCAAAAAGGATTAGAAAACATCAATAATCCAAAAATACAGAGAAATAGTAATAAGAAGAGTAGAAAGGCAGGTAATGCCTATAGTTTAATGTCTACAGTACGACTTTTTAGGGAGAAAATACGAACTGCGTTATGGTAGATAGAATCTATGATTAACTCTTATGTTCGTGTTTACAGCAAACGAACCAGCAAAAAGGAAATGAAAGCATGAAAAAACAAAGATAATGTGATGAAAATGTTAATGTGGATCCGATGAATACTAAAAATATTAAGGTACTCAATTTATTACACGTTATAGATGTACAACGGTACACAGGCCACACGTCCGTCGATAACAGCGACCCTAAACTAAAATAAAATAAAATCGCAAGACGTTAAACAAGGAATTAAATGATAAAATAACTAAGTTATGTCAGTACTACTACTGCTTGACTTCAAATCCTTGACGTGCCAAGAACCGAGTGTTGAGTTGAGAGTTGCCCGTAATTGCGTCCCCCAACTCATACACCAGGTGTGAAACTTTTCGAGCCACCTTACATTTTTCGTACTTGGGAGCTAATTTGGCCATAAAGAACTTTGAAGCGTCACTCTGCGGGTAATTTTTCTTCCACACAGTGTCACTTACTTAAAAATTCCAACTGTCGCCTACCCTTATTATAATATTTGGCGCTACGACCATGGGCGGTGACCAAGGCTTGCTCAACCTGCTCGAATATGTCTTTCAAGACACCAAGGTTTTGGGCATAAGAATCTCTAGAAGCGAAATCAGAAGGGGGAAGAGAAGAAGTATTTGTACCGAACACTTCACCCGAGCTGACAGCTTCTTGCCCGTGGACTAAAAAGAATGGAGTAAAACGAGTGGCTTCGCTAGTGGCGGTGTTCATAGCAAACTGTATTTTCGGCAAGTTGCAATCCCATGATCTGTGATCCTTTTCGACGGGTAAAGACACAGCAGTCATAACTGTACGGTTATAACGCTCAATAATCTCATTGGCCGGGAGTGTCTGATCAGGGTCTAGGTCAACGAATGCGTCAAGTCTACGAACTTCAGAGACAGAATATTTATCAGAAGGAAAAACTTCAAAAGGAAGATCATTAAAAATGCTTGGGGCTAAATTGAAAGCCTTCCAAAAATTAACTCCGAAAATAATTGGAGTGGAAATGTCGGGAACGACGTGAAATTTAATTACTTTTGTGGTTTCCTTTAAGGTTACCACCAAAGAAATATAACCCGAGACAGAAGCCACAGAATCGTTAGCAGTAACAATATTCTTGATATTATTGTCACTGTGTAACGTGTGTCCTGCTCGGAAAAAATGCGAACCCGCATCGGAACCTAAAATAGAAATCGCGGATCCAGAATCCAGTAAACCGAAATATTTAGAACCACAAATGGAAACCGTTAAATGAGGACGCTCATCCCCATGAGTTAAATAATGAACCGAAGCAACTTTATGACGAGAATCACAATCTTGTTTTAAATTATTACAGCTGTTCAGCCCTACAAGTTTTGTTGACTGGCGAGAGTCGGATTTTTGAGACTTGCTAGAACTAGGCAGACAATTAGAACAATTGTTGGCGTACGCTCCTTTTTTGCCGCATTTGAAGCATACGACTTCTTTGGAATTACACCCGCTAAGTGTGTGACCCTCTTTGCGACACCTTTTACAGTAGTTATCATCTACCTGTTTCACTTCCTCTAGCTTGAGTAGAGTCTTTGGCGCAACATATGACAAGTCACTCGCGAGCGTGGCGTCATTTGGTTCAGGGGGTTCTTTAAAATCACCAGCGTAAGCAAGACTATGTTCTAACAGTTTGCATTTGTGTTTTAATTGAGAAATATTGTCTATAGAGTGAAGAGCCAACGCCAAAATATAATTAGGCCTCATATTAAATCTAATAATGTGAAGTCTTTCAGACTCACTGACTGAATAGGACAACCTACTAAAATAATTCTCCATTATAGCGATATAGATGAAAGCTGGTTCGGTAGGGCCTTGAGTACGCTTACGGATCTCGTCCATTAGACGCCTATCGAAATCGGGGGGAGAAAATTCCTCGATCAAGAGACGCCTTAGCGAAGACCAATCGCAGACGGTATCTCTAACACTGCGGTACCACACCAAAGCAATACCTGTAAAAAGTTCATAAGCTGACCTAAACAAAGTCGCCTCGCTGATCTCCATGGAGTGCGCGAGCTCCTCCAGCGTCTGTAAGTAAGTGCGAACGCACGAGTGGCCGTCAAAACGATGATTCAAGTTTCTAACGGACTTCTCACTACTGCACGAAACCAAAACTGGAGATGGCGAACACAATGGAGCGGTGGCAGGTGTGGTAGCAGGAGCCTCGTCGACCGAACTAAAGGTACTGTGGAAGCTGAAGGTCATCCTCTCGAGCCTAGAAAGGAGAGAATTAACTCTCGCTTCCAGAGTCGACAGTTGATCCTTGATGTCTGGCTTTGCATCAATTCGCGACAAACGATGGTAAAGGTGACAAGCCGAAGCTTTGACCCGGTTAAATTTCTTAAAATTAGATGAAGCAGTCATAAGGACGTCAATATTTGAGAGGCTGGTGGTGACAAACTCTAATTCCGCGTCCGGGGCGCGCGACGTAGTGTCAATGTCATCGGAGGGTATTTCCTTTCCCAGAACACGAATTTGTTTTTTAAGTGCCTCAACGGTGGCCTCAGGTACTTCTCCGCGAATTTCAACCTCGTAAATTAACTCGTCCTTATTCAAAAGATTAAAATTAATTGAATGCTCCATTTCAAATTGATAAAAATTTAAAAAAAAATAAAAAAAGTCGGCTCAAGTCCCTCACAATACAGAGAAGAACAGTCTTAATACAATAACAACAGTACAGACGTTTAAAAAAAAACTCCGCAGACAAAAACAGTCTTAATACAATAACAACAGTACAGATGTTTAAAAAAAGCTTGCTCCCTAAATGAAAATTAAGTTTTTTTTTTAAATAAATGCCTGAGGGGCGGAAAGAAAAAATAAATAACGCCCTAAGGGCTTGAAAAAGAAATTAAGCCTTACGGAATAGTAAGGGCTTAAAAAGGAAAAAAGAAAATTAAGCCTTACGGAAAAGTAAGGGCTCAAAAAAACAAAAAAAGAAAATTAAGCCTTACGGAAAAGTAAGGGCTTAAAAAAACAAAAAAAAAATTAAGCCTTGAGGGCCTAAAAGAAATAAAACAGACCTAAGGTCGCACGCTGTTAAAAACAGGTGAGCTCTCAGTCGCCTCCTACGACTCCCTGAGCAAGTGCCGGGGTGGCCTTATTCTAACCCGAGAACCACACGGGGTATTCGGGACCGATCTCAGTTTGCAGCGTTTGACACAAACTCCCCAAAATCTACTGGCCCCACGTTGGACGCCACTGTTAAATAATAAAAAAATAAAATCTTTGAATATCTGATTTATTAAATAGTTGATTTAAATTACAAACTTTGTTAAACAATTAATTAAATAGCTAAACTAAACAATATTAAAAAAAAGAGCCGATCTAGCCTATGGCAGAACACAAAGGGAGTTGTGGGTAGACTTTGGGGTGAGACCGGAGCCGATACGTATAAAATGATTTAGGGAGCAATCACAATGTTAACTTGGAGTAATGTAAAAATTAAATAAAAAAATGAAGGTGTGGGCGCAAGGCACTGCTGGGTGCAGCACCGTATTATAAGAAAGAGTAAAGATCCCTATACGGGTTACCGGGGTAGATGCCTCGGGCCGGGGAGAAATCGGAGACCCTGGAGCGGATTTGGCAGGCCGGGGTTCTCTGCAAACGTAGATCCCGAAGGCACCCGAAGAGGAGGTAACGGGATAAAATCAAAGCAAAACCAAAAAAAAACCCTGGAAAGTGACAAAAGACCTATTTTATGGTTTGTCACAACCAGTACTAAAAATATTCAAAAAGAGGGGAAATTATCTTAAATAAATGCTTTTCAAATCTGAATTTACTTCGATAATGCTATGGGAAATCTTAAATAAAGTGAATTTGGAATGGAAAACCTAAATTTGTAACAATAGGGCGCGACCTTTTCATCTACCCTCCAGCAAGAATAAAAATGAAAAATTTACCTCAAAAGGGGTTGGAATGACGGATTTCAGCGCCGAGTCGACTGCTGTATCACGCCTGCCACGCCGTCTCCTGTGACCTCCAAGAATTCTGCGAGGACGAGGGAAATACCACAAAAGTTAGTTTTCGAAACAACACAACCTCAAAGAACTCAAAGTAAATTGGAAAATCGCACAAAATGCGAGAATACTTACAATTAAAAGATTTGAAATTGAGTAACGGTCACGGGGACTGATCTATGAAGCTGGTGGCACTGTTGGGCGGTGGAAAGGTTGATCTGAACTTCACGACGCAAAATCCAAGAAAAAAAGACCGGGAATCTGCTGACCAGTACTTTTATATCAACAACTGTCACTGTCACTGCATTTGACCAAACGACCATAGACACGTAGAATAAAAACTATTACAATCTAATTGAATTTTAGATAAATATTTAAAAGGGATAATATTTGTACTCTGAATTAATTGGAAGCAAATTAAACAAATTAAGAATCAAAACAAAAATAATTGGAAACATGAAATTGCTGAGCTAACGAGCTCAACAAACCGAATCGCTACATAATCTGTGGCAACGGGAAAATAATACTTCTAAGCTGTCAACGCCAGTGTCAACCTCGATGAAATATTTGTTTTGGTAGCTACAATTCAATCTCAAGATTCATGAAATAATCCAATTAATGTAGTAAATAAATTAATCTAGTTAATGATAAAACGAATGGCAGTGCAGGAATGAGACGAAAGAATGCAATAAAAACCTTAAACTATCGCAGGAGGTAAGTTAAAAGAAAGGTTCCATTTTTACTATGTAACAAAGTATTATTACATATTTACATGCGATATTCTGCCAAACGGTGTAACAGTTTGTCGACAGAGCTATTTAGTTAAGCTACGATTAGGTTCAGGTTAAAGTATAAGTTTACGCTTACAGGTTAACTTACAGCACCCTCGAACGGCCTGTTTCACAATGTCCTAACTCATAATACGTTCCCGTCATGATTGCTCCTAATTCCCGGAATCGAATTCAGGTAGGGTCAATATAGAAATCAGAACCTTCTACATTTTTGGGTCTGGGTGTTGTTGTATCACCGTTGTTTCTGATTTCCATGACACAAGTGCATTATCTACTTACTGTGGGATCAGAGCAATGTATGTGATTGGTGTCCAATATTTATTTATCATTATTTATTGGTTAATTTAAAGTCATCTGGGTAGGTACATGTTACACCGTTATTATAAAGTAAGTAGTGGTAGTAGTCCCCCCTAGCCGATGTGGACTAAGGTGGCTCGTCACAACGATTATGCGACTGCGTGGGATATATTATAGTGCACAAGTGTGTGCGTAAGCACAGGTGCACTCTCTATTTCTTTTACTCCCAAAGTTCGATGGGATAGCAATCTGACAGAGAGAGAGAGAGAGAGATCAGGCCAACTTCCAAACTCCGGGCTACCTTAAGAATTACTGAACTGAAAACCCCAGATATATATTTTTCGCCCGACCCGATGATCGAACCCGTGACTTATGGCTCAGCCATCGCTTTAAAGTGCGACCCTCTTACCGCTGCGCAACCGAGACAATTAATTATAAAGAAAATTAACTAAGCGGCAATACACAGAACACTCAAACTACTGGGAGATCAAACTTAAATAGCAAATAGGAAGATACAGAAAGTGTAATTTGGTAAACAAAGAAGATATAAGTGGCACATCCTTGTTGGTAAATACGCTTCGTTTCTTCCAAGCAACTCACGTTAAAGACTCATTTTACCTGTCCGCTACACTTATATGTGTGATCTTATTAGGGGCCCGTCATTTGCTGTCTGAGGCTAGTACTATAACCATTTGCGCGTCCGCGGGGCCGCGACGATTATACGGTTGTGCGTCCAGAGCTGCGCGACTGCGCGCGAACGATCGCTAAGCGTGCTTCCTCACGACAAAAATCGTCATAGCAAACAAATTAGGCTAGATATTTAGTAATAAAAAAATACTGCAAAAAGGGCAAAGAATAGGGATTTTTAATGTTAAGTTGAAGGCGAAACCTTTCGATCGATTCGATCTCCTCCATGGTTTCGTATTGTGATTAGAACAACTCGAGATGGCAAATACTACGATTATTGCACAAAAATGATTAGCCTGGATTATATAGATATTAGTAAACATCAATAATCGCAAGAACAAACATTGAAAACATATTAATTACTGCATTTTAAAAAACCTCTTCTTCTTCTTCTTCTCTTTTATGGCTAATCAGTGTTTCCACTTTCGCCAGTGTCAAGTGTGATTAAAAAACCTCACAAGTGACTTGCAGAAACTTGACACTTCATATTTTTTTTAGTAATTCACAATGCAAGATGGGCGCTCGTTTCTTTTTTTAAATAACAGGGCAAAGCTATAGGTTTCACTCTATTTAGCCTTAAACGAATGCCAGTAACGTTATTTTTATAAATAAATTATTTCTTCGAACCATAGCTCACTGGGTGGTCAAGCACCCGGGACGCCCAACCGTACTTATTAGGGTTTCGTAGCCGAATGGCAAAAAACGGAATCCTTATAGTTTCGTCAATTCTGTCTGTCTGTCTGTCTGCCTGTCCGTCCGTATGTCACAGTCATTTTATTCTGTAACTATAAGCATCACACTGTTGAAATTTGGTAGGAGTATGTATCCTATTAACCGCTTTACGATTTTCATACAAAAAATAAAAAATAATGACATTTAAGGGGGGGGCTCCCATACATGAAACTAAAACAAAAAAAAAATTAGTCAAACCTATACGTGTGTGGTGTCTATAGATCTTTTAAAATGACACTGAGGTTCCCAAAACTATTTTCTTTTTAAGTCTAACTTTTTATAGCTAGACGCTTCCAAAGTGGTAAAATGGGCGTCCCCCCTTATCTAACTTCTAAACTAAGCTAATTTAAATTTTGAAAAAATATATATATAATGTAGATCTTAACAAATACTTTCAACGAAAATTGGTTCGGACGATATCGAACGAAAAGTTTTTGAGATATAGCACATTTTCAAAAACACTATGAAAAACAAAGTTATATTTGCTGTCAAAAAAATATTGTGGTATTTTACTAAGTGGATTCCCTTATTCAGTTAAAGCCTATTCGTTTTAGTGTCTATCCTAACTTATACGTGTGAAGTGTCTATAGATCTTTTAAAATGACATTGAGGTTCCCAAAACTATTTTCTTTTTAAGTCTAACGTTTTATAGCTAGACACTTCCAAACTAGTAAAATGGGCGTCCCCCCTTATCTAACTTCTAAACTAAGCGAATTTAAATTTTGAAAAAAATATATAAGGCTACCTCGTTTTAAGTGATAACATTTTAAAGGCAGATTCCAAAAAATAAATGAAACATATTTTGTACAATTTTTTTTTTTTATACCCTAGTTTACGAGAAAATCGCCTCTAAACATGTAGAAAAAAGAGTAAAATAAAACACCCCGTGCCGCGTGTTGCTGAGCGGAGCTCTCGGTTTTTGTAGGTATTGTCATACGCGCCGCCCATCGCCGCGATATTGCCTGCCTGCCTGCCTCACGTGTCGCGCTCGCGGCCGCTCCCCCGCCTCGCCGCGCGACGCGAGTCAGTCTGCCAAAAAAATTCGCGTTTGTATGTCGTGTGCGCGCGTGACGCGGACCTGCGGTGCGTTTTCCGAAGCCTGGGCCGGGTGACCAGCATCACATAGTTTCCCGCCGCGCCTTGACCTGGTACGGCACCTACTGCCAAACACCGCAGACGCTTGCTATGGCGGTTTCTGCACAACGAAGCCCTCCACCTTTATCACTTGAGGGTCCAAGAATTGCTGTTGGCGGGGATTACGCCTTTATCACTTGAGGGTCCAAGTTTTGCTGCTGGTGCGGACTATGCGACGAAGATAGAGCAGCTTGACCATTGACTACTGCGCAATTGCACGTTGTTGGGATAACGTGCATGCACAACACAATGCTGCAGTTATAGATAACCTACTCCTAAAAAATTCGGAACTAAAGAAAATACTATCAAAGCATGAAAATAAAGCGAAATATCTAGCCGATATTATAAACCACTCTAGTTCCAAAAAAAATATTACAATGAGGAATAAAAGGAAAAGTTTACGAAGTACACAACTGGATTTTTCAATTGACGGAGACTATAAAGTTAATTTTTCTGATCGAAACTATAAAAATTCAACACCAGCGCCAACTGGAGACTTAAAAGCGAACCACTTGCAGAATATGAACAACTCCAGCGCAAGTTGTATGGAGGAAAATTCGCAAGGAACACAGCCGCTAGATGTCACTAGTAAAGAATCAACTCCTATCATGAAGCCTAACATTTACATCATCGGTGACCAACAAGTTAGAGGTCTAACAAAGCAACTTTTAAAAGCTCGTTCGAAAGGCTGGAATAATTGTTACAACATTACTGGTATAGTAAAACCATTCGCATTAAGTTCGCAAGTATTGAATAGCTGTTTAACATTGTATGATTCGTTGACTTGTGAAGACATTTTAATCTTGTCTGTAGGCAGTAATGATAAAAATCCCTATTTATTAATGACTAATCTCTGTAATGTACTGTGTAATCTAAAATGTAAAATATTTATATTAAGTGTAAACAAAAATGATTACCTAAATTTAAAAAAACTAAATTTTGAAATCAATGCACTAACTAGAAATTATACTAACTGTTTTTTCATAAATTCTGAATTGCTATTGGATGAGTACCCTTTAAGTAACATGACAATAAAACAATTGACTATCTTTAAAATAAACGCACAAATACAAAACTAACTATCTGACCAACTTAAAACAATTAAAGCCCAACTGTTCAAAGTATAAAGGTAAAAATAATATAACAGATACTCCTAAACATACTGAAATGTATCCCAAACAAGTAACAAAACAACAACAGTACAAAAAAGGAACAATACCATATTATTTTCAGAAAACAAATTCAGTCCTCCTAGAGTCAATTCAAACAAATAAAAGTGAAAACTTTTTTCGTTCCTAAACAATCAAATAATTTTTATGTACTTCATCAAAATATCCAAGGGCTACTTTCAAAAACAGAAATAATTGAGGTAACTCTGTCTGAGCTTCAATTTTGCCCAGATGTTCTTTGTTTCTCTGAGACCTTTGTGAAAAATGACGAGGAAAAAAATATACAAATAATTGACTACGAACTAGCTGCACATTATTCACGAAATAAAAAAAGGGGAGGGACATGCATTCTGGTTAAAAGAGGAATTGCTTACAACAAAATACGGATTTTTGAACAATTGTCAGCCAACTTTCATTTTGAGTGCTGCTCAATAACTATTCCTATACACAATTTGTTGATTGTTTGTGTATATCGATCCTCCTCAGCGACAAAAAAGCGACACATCGATCAGTTTATTGATAATTTGGAACGCCTACTTTACTTATATTTACAAAAATATAGCAAGCTAAGATTACTAGTCGTTGGGGATATTAATATTAACACACTGAAAGTAAATAACTATACTAGGCACTTGACTGACGTTTTAACGAACTATAATATGAAACAACATATAACGGAGGCTACTAGGAATGCATCATGTTTAGATCATGTCATAAGTAATATAAAGGGTGCCATTGGATCGTTGCTTTCTCTGGGTTTATCCGACCATAACACAGCTCAGTTACTGTGTTTTAATGTTAAGTCGACAACAACCCTACCTAAGACTATATTTTCATTCAGGAAATGTTACTCTCTTGAAAACATAAAAAAGTTTCAAAATTATTTACACAGTTTATACTTCATTAACATATTAAACGAATCAGACCCAAACATCGCTTTCAATAGGTTTTATGAATGGTTTTGCTTATTATACAAACTCTGCTTCCCTAATATTAAAACAAAAATAAATACAAAACCCCACCTATCATGGCTAACGAAGGGTATTAAAAAAAGCTGTGCGACGAACAGAAATCTACGTCTTACATATTACTCCAAAAAGAACTACGACAATAAACACAAATATCAGAGCTACTCCAAACTTTTAAAAAAGTGTATATTTAAAGCAAAACAAAATACTAATAAGAAATTTGTTCTTAATAGTAAAAATATCTGTAAAGCATCGTGGACGGTAATAAAAAATGAATCGTGTGGTATATCTAATGTATATAATCACATTGATAAAATTGAAATTAATAATAATGTAATTAGGAATCCTTTAGAAATAGCGACAAAATTTAATGACTTTTTTACTAATTTGACATATTTAAATAATAATATTGACACTTATTATAATAAAAATATGAAGACATTAAATAATTCAATCTATCTTACTCCTGTTGACAAAGATTACGTACAAAAGATAATTATGACACTAAATAATACGAATTCCGAAGGATATGACCAAATATGCACCAAAGTGATTAAAGCGTGCAAAGAACAGCTAAGCGTGATATTAGCCTTTCTGATAAATTTATCAATGGTATCTGGTACTTTCCCTGACAGCCTCAAGCGTTCGATAGTAAAGCCTTTGTATAAAAAGAAAGGATCAATGTCGGATTTAAACAACTATCGACCATCGAACAGTATGGGTTTCAAAAAAATAAATCAACAGCCTTAGCAGCTTTTGACCTCGTTAATAATATACTTCAAAGCTTAAATAACGATAATTATGTAACCGTTCTATTCTTTGACATGTCAAAGGCATTTGATTTCGTGTCACATAAACAGCTTCTAAAAAAATTAGAAAATTGCGGTATCAGAGGTGAAGCCTTAAGTTGGATAATGACGTATTTACATAACCGAATGCAATTAGTAGAAATTACGCAAATTGACGGGAAAAACAAAATTATTCAAGTATATCAATCATCATATAAAATCAATAAGACTGGAGTCCCACAAGGCAGTATATTAGGTCCCCTACTATTCCTCATTTATATCAATGATTTTCCAAACTGTATTGAGCATAAAAGCATACTTTTTGCAGACGATATATCAGTGATTGTGACAACAAACAATAAAAAAGGAATATTTGAACATGAAAATGAAGTCAATAGAACACTAAAGTTAGTTGTCACCTGGCTTAGATCAAATAACTTAATTACAAATATTGACAAAACCTGCTACATTAATTTTAATAGTACTGTACAAAATTTAAACATCCATCATCAAGGACAAGTGATTAAACATGCAAATAGTACTAGATTTTTAGGTATACAAATTGATAATAAATTAGACTGGAAGCAACATGTAGAAAATGTGTGTAATAGAATTAACAGATTTTCATTTGTTTTGTATAAATTAGCAAGAGCAGCTACAAGAGCAACAGCACTCACAGCCTATTATGCGTATATAGAGTCGATGCTACGTTACGGGTTAATTGTTTGGGGAAACAGCACTGATATGCGTAAGGTATTTGTAGCGCAAAAAAAGTGTATAAGGGCCATCTGCGGTTTAGCACCAGATGAATCATGCAAGCCACTTTTTAAATTATTAAATATACTATCATTGCCCTGCCTGTATATATTTGAGGCTGCAAAATTTGTCAAACAAAACCCCAATCATTTCACACAGGCTAAAGATTTATATGCACGCTGTACTAGAAATTGCAACCGGCTAGTACTTGATTTTATACCAAAAAGTGCACAAATCCAAAAAAACTGCTTTTGTATGTGTGTAGTAATCTTTAATAAAATTCCGGAATATATTAAAGACAAACCCTTTAACCAATTTAAAAAAAGTTTATATGAATGGCTGGTAGACTGTGCATTTTATTCGTTTCAAGAGTTTTTGAATAGCTAGGAAATATTATGAACAGTTATTACTTAGTTTAACTTGACATTGCTGGATTTAATAATAATAGGAATAAATGACAACATTATTAATAAAAATACTATGTGGTAAATTTGACTTGTTTGTAATTAATAGAATAAGTAGGTATTTGACATTTGTAAAATCATACTCATTTCATTATAGATTGACTTAAATGTAATATAATAATAAATGTTTGCATGCTATTTTTTAATAGTTAAATAGGACGAACATATTTTAATTTAAGATCTTTATTGTAACCCTATTTATGAGCAAATAAAATATTCATTCATTCATTATTCGCCACAAATTCCAGCAAAGGTTCAGTGCATACGTGTGTGAATGAATAGTGAATGCCGTGATAGCCAGTCAAAAAAAAACAGTGCTCGTGATAGCTAGATTGTCTAGTGCTCGCTTCAGTTTGCATAATAAGGTTAGGAGGCATCGCCTCAATTTGAAGTAACCTGTTTTACTGTAAATTTCTGACGTCATTGTTTTCAAATGTTAACTTATCGCTGCTGATAAAAAAATGTATTTGTAAACCAATGCAGAAATCCTAGTTTTAATTTATTTTATTGTTAAACTAGCGGTCCCCCGCGACTTCGTCCGCGCGTTTTGAGTTTGCTCCCTCCCCTCCCGTCGCAGCGTCATGTTTAATATCCTAAAGCCTTTCTCGATAAATAAGCTATCCAACACAGAAATATTTTTTCTAATCGGTCCAGCAGTTCCTGAGATAAGCGCGTTCAAACAAACAAACTCTTCGGCTTTATAATATATTAGCGCAAGCGCACGTTGTACTTAAGCTGCAAACATTATTTTGGTGCGGAGTTATGTTAAAACTGTGATAGCTCCTAAGATATTTATTGAAATCAAATGATATAAAGGGCAACTTTGTTCTAAATGAAATGCTCGTGATGATGAATGTATTTATTTTGATAAGAATAAATATATGTGTATTTAATACACCTCTAAAAAAAATTGGTTGCCTGTAAAGTCGGTATACGGGCGAAAGTTTTACGTGACAACGACTTTTTATGTCTGTCTCTCTCGTTCTTACGCGTGCCTCTCACTCGCTCTCAGTGCTGCGCGCGCGGCAGACCGATCATAGTTGAGTGGGAGAGAGACGCAAGGCATTCGGCGGGCCTCTCTCTCGTTCGGTGACTCATCGTAACGTTACCGAGCGTTACACTTTTTCATAAGTGACTCCCAGCCGCAACCTAATTTAAGACGTTGTCACGTCAATAATGCATTATTCTTTTACAAATTTATTAACATAAAAAAGGTTGTAGTAAGTCAACCATAAAAGGTTGTAGTAAGTCAACCATAAAAGATAGACATATGCTATCGCGGACTTTATTATAGAACTCTTAATGCTGAACAATCCTGTCATACATGATTTTTGTGTAAATTAAGCGGTTTCCGCAGCGTATGCAGCGGAAGCTCTCAAAAGGAATATCTTTCTCCCGTTTTCGCAACATTTTTCATTTCTGCTGTGGTGTTATGAGTCGTATCTTTATGTTATATAGCCTAAAGCCTTCCTCGATAAATGAACTATCCAACGTAAAAATAATTTTTCAAATCGGGCCCGTAGTTTTTGAGATTAGCGCGTTTAAACAAACAAACAAACAAACTCTTCAGCTTTATAATATTAGTATAGATTAGCGCAAGCGCACGTTGTACTTAAGCTGCGAACGTTATTTTGGTGCGGAGTTATGTTAAAACTGTGATAGCTCCTAAGATATTTATTGAAATCAAATGATATAAAGGGCAACTTGGTTCTAAATGAAATGCTCGTGATGATGAATGTATTTATTTTGATAAGAATAAATACCTGTGTGTATAATACACCTCTAAAAATAATGCATTATTTTTTTACAAATTTATTAACATAAAAAAGGTTGTAGTAAGTCAACCATAAAAGATAGACATATGCTGTCGCGGACTTTATTATAGAACTTTTAATGCTGAACAATCCTGTCATACATGATTTTTGTGTAACTTAAGCGGTTTCCGCAGCGTATGCAGCGGAAGCTCTCAAAAGGAATATCTTTCTCCCGTTTTCGCAACATTTTTCATTTCTGCTGTGGTCTTATGAGTCGTATCTTTATGTTATATAGCCTAAAGCCTTCCTCGATAAATGGACTATCCAACGTAAAAATAATTTTTCAAATCGGGCCAGTAGTTTTTGAGATTAGCGCGTTCAAACAAACAAACAAACAAACAAACAAACAAACTCTTCAGCTTTATAATATTAGTATAGATAAGACTTGTATCCACATATCTGTACAAAAACTGAGCAAGTGCGATAATTTAAAGTAAAAAATAATAAATATGTACGTAATTTTCAAAGATGTGTTCGCGTTTTATATGTTACTAGCGGTCCCCCGCGACTTCGTCCGCGCGTTTTGAGTTTGCTCCCTCCCCTCCCGTCGCAGCGTCATGTTTTATATCCTAAAGCCTTTCTCGATAAATAAGCTATCCAATACAGATTATATTATTTCAAATCATTTTCAAATCGGTCCAGCAGTTCCTGAGATAAGCGCGTTCAAACAAACAAACTCTTCAGCTTTATAATATATTAGCGCAAGCGCACGTTGTACTTAAGCTGCGAACATTATTTTGGTGCGGAGTTATGTTAAAACTGTGATAGCTCCTAAGCTATTTATTGAAATCAAATGATATAAAGGGCAACTTGGTTCTAAATGAAATGCTCGCGATGATGAATGTATTTATTTTGATAAGAATAAATACCTGTGTGTATAATACACCTCTAAAAATAATGCATTATTTTTTTACAAATTTATTAACATAAAAAAGGTTGTAGTAAGTCAACCATAAAAGATAGACATATGCTGTCGCGGACTTTATTATAGAACTCTTAATGCTGAACAATCCTGTCATACATGATTTTTGTGTAACTTAAGCCGTTTCCGCAGCGTATGCAGCGGAAGCTCTCAAAAGGATTATCTTTCTCCCGTTTTCGCAACATTTTTCATTTCTGCTGTGGTCTTATGAGTCGTATCTTTATGTTATATAGCCTAAAGCCTTCCTCGATAAATGGACTATCCAACGTAAAAATATTTTTTCAAATCGGGCCAGTAGTTTTTGAGATTAGCGCGTTCAAACAAACAAACAAACAAACAAACAAACAAACAAACTCTTCAGCTTTATAATATTAGTATAGATGTTTATTTACGGTACGTAATAAACGAAATTTAAAACAAAACTGTGTTAAATTTACTCACGCATTTTTTAGTGCATATCCATCTACTGAATCACAAGGAATCAATAGGTACTCATTAGGTAGGTAAGTAACTACATCATCTGTTAAAGTTAGATTTGGTAAGAATGGAAATTTTTTATAGGTATTCTTTTTAAAGTTTACTTTCACATAAGATTTGTCTTATTATTATTAAATAAACAGAGGTAACACAACACAATTTGGTAGTTTCTGTTTATCATTACCTACAACATCTGTTAAAGTTAGTAATAAATTTTAATAGGTATTCTTTTTAAAGATAACTTTCACATAAGCTTTGTCTCCTTATTATTATTAAATAAACAGAAGGAACACAACACAATACGGTAGTTTTAGTTTATCATAGCTGCCCAGCTGTTCATGTTTTAAGCCTGCGATAAACACCTAGGTACCTAAGTTGAGTTTCTGTCTTAATTTATCATACATACCCAGCTGTTAGTGTTTTAGGCCTACTATTAATGAACACATACCTACTTAGGTTGAGTTTCTGTTTCAGATAATCATACCTACCCAGCTGTTTTAGGCCTCAGATAAATGGACACATACCTTCCTAAGTTTTTGTCTTTGTTTTCATACCCAGCTGTTTTGTTTGTTTAGCGTTTATCTAACTGATCTGTCTGTTTGATTTATTAGGTACTGATACTCGTTGATAATGTTTTTTTCATATTAGTGTTTCGTAACAATAGGTAATCGAATTTAGTAGGTAGTTACCTTTATTATTATTATTATGTAGGACTAAATAAATAGGCGCGCAGCGGCGCCCCCCTACCGCGCATCGGCACGCCGCATGAATGAGGTAGGCATCTTCTGTCACGCTCACGCCCACGCGTCTGTCCCGTTCTCGCTTAGCTAGTCCATCTTCCGTCACGCTCAGGCCCATACGTCTGTCTAGTTTTCACTCAATCTAGTACTTATGTAAGACACGAAAGGCGATGTCGCGGAACAGGGTGTTCTTAAGAAATATATTTTTTTCTTAGGAAAAATAAAAACGTAAACGGGCCAGTTTTCAAAAAAATAAAATATTGGGTCCTCTTTCTATGTTATTGTTTGATGCTCTGTTAAAATATTATCACTTAAAACGAGGTAACCTATTTAATATAGATCTAAACAAATACTTTCAACGAAAATTGGTTCGGACGATATCGAACGAAAAGTTTTTGAGATATAGCACATTTTTAAAAAACACTATGAAAAACAAAGTTATATTTGCTGTCAACAAAATATTGTGGTATTTTACTAAGTGGATTCCTTAATTTAGTTAAAGTTAGCACGGATCCCTCAGTGCGCGATTCCGACTCGCACTTGGCCGGTTTTGTTTTTTCTGGGTACCATAGCACCCGGGACGCGCAAGTGGATAAGGGAAAAATCAAGGTGGCTATTTGGTATCTCGTTGTAGCGCTGTGCTGCTAGCAATTGCTTTTTGTGGACTGTGCTAGCGTACCCGCTCCTAACCTCGCATCGGCAGCCTCCACCACTACACACAAGCCGTGGTCCAAGAAAATAAAAGATGAACTCTCGTGTACCTGCATTAAGGTCTTGCGTGAGGCAGCTAAAGAAAGCCATGGTCAGAAGCAGAATCGGGGTAGGAAGCGATGTACAAAGGGATGGAACATGTATGTTAGTCAGGCTCATAGAGAGGCAAAGTTGAAGTTTTCTTTATGGTGTCTTCATGGTAAGCCAAAAATTGGTAGTGTCTATGACGAAATGTGCCTTAGTCGTAGGTTATTTATGGGGAAACTTAAATGGTGTAAAAACCATGAACAACAAATAACCTTGGATGACATCATTGCATAAGCAGAGTAACTTTAGCAAGTTTTGGAAATGTTCAAATAAATTAAATCTTAGACCCGGAAGACCAACGAGAATAGGAGACCGAAGTGACCCTCAGTCCATTGCAAATAAGTTTAGGGATTAGTTTATAGTAAGATCACCAATACAAACTACCAGTGCTATCAGGGATACAAATGGTAACAAGGGGGAGGTGATTCTATTCACCGCCAAGCAGGTTGAAAAAGCCATTAAACAAATGACGAGGGGTAAGTCGCCCGGTCATGATGGACTAAGTGTAGAACATTTCCGATATGCGGGGAGACATGTTTACAGAGTGCTGGCCATGTTCTATTCTTTGTGCTTAAACCATTCTTATCTGCCATCTAAAATGTTAGACACGATCGTTGTGCCGATAATCAAGAACAGGACTGGAGATATAGCTAATGAGTAGCAACTATAGACCAATTTCACTGGCAACCATACTGTCGAAGGTCTTGGACAGATTATTGGACGAGTATTTAAGCCATTATATAAAGTTCCAGGACGCACAGTTCGGTTTTCAGCGTGGCTTATCGACGGAGACTGCGATTCTAGGTCTCAAGTCCATAGTAAGGTATTATACCGACAAAAAAAATCCTGTAATTGCATGTTTCCTGGATCTGTCTAAGGCTTTTGATCTGGTGCGCTATGACATCTTGTGGAGAAAGTTATTGGATGCTAATGTTCCGGGTGAATTGGTCTCAGTTCTTGAGTATTGGTACAAGAATCAAGTTAATTGCGTCAAATGGAACAATGTACTTTCTGACCCGTACAGGTTAGAGTGTGGGGTGAGACAGGGGGATTGTCCTCTCCTAGGCTCTTTAATCTGTACATAAATGAACTGATTCGTGACCTCAGTAGAGAACATGTTGGATGCTACATTGACGATGTATGTATGAATAACTTGTGCTATGCTGATGACATGGTTCTGCTGGCGCCGTCAATCAGTTCCATGCGCAAGTTGTTGAACGTTTGTGAAAAATATGCCCTGGATCATGGACTTGTCTATAACGCAAAAAAGAGCGAGTATGTAGTATTTTAGTCGAAAAATAGAATGTCAGATAATCTGCCATCAATTATGTTATGTAGGAAACCGCTTCTTAGACAGCGGCAGTTAAAATATCTTGGGCATATTGTTTGCGAAGATATGTCTGATGATAAGGACATAGAAAGGGAAGGTAGGGCGTTGGCGGTGAGAGGTAATATGTTGGCCCGCAGATTTGCACGCTGCTCACAGGACCCTAAGGTCACACTATTCAAGGCATATTGCCAGTCTTTTTACGCGAGCAGCCTGTGAATTAAATACACTCAAAAATCGTACAGCGCCCTCCGTATACAATATAATAACATTTTCAGGGTGCTTCTGGGGCTGCCTCGCTTTTGTAGCGCGTCCGGCTTGTTTGCTCAAGAACGCACTGATGATTTTTACGCCATTATGCGCAAAAAAGCAGCATCTCTGCTCACAAGGTTACGTGGCAGTTCCAACAGCATCCTGAAAGTGATTGCAGAGAGATTTGACTCTCCCTTTTTGCAACACTGGGTAGGGATATTAAAATGAGCAGCACTACTTAGCTGTTGCCTCATAAATAATCATAATTTGTATGAAGCACATCTACTAACATAGTATAAGATTATATTGTTACTAACAAATTGGATCTAGTTATCTGAATAAACAAATATTTATAATTACTTTCTGGAGGTTATAATTAAGCTAGCTGACGTTTTTATGACGCGATGTACCACAGTAATTTCCACTCAAGGACTTTCTATACTAAATAGCTTCACGGGCGATTTTATATCAACGACCTTAAATGTTAATAAATCTTTTGATGAGAATTTCAATTTACATAGTTGTATCTCATTGTAAGTTGTCTTTTGTTACAAATGATACTTTTTTGATTATAGAGTACATTTCTTCAAGGAGCTGCCTTGGTAAGAGAATTTCAAGCAGCTAATCAAGATCACTAAAGTTCCTAAATAAAACCGCCTCACGACGAAAAACATTAAATTATTTTAAGATCTTTAAAAGCCTTCAAAATTATGTTTATAAAACAGTTTGTTAACTAGATATTTATTACAAACCTACAGTGCTTTAAAGCCGTAAATTAGAAGTAAGAATATACCATGTAGAAACTATTCCTTTAAAATTATTAATAGATGATTTTATAGGGTAGGTAAACAATGATAAACCAAATATATGTTATATTTGGTGTTTCACTATTTATAACAAAAGTGATATTGAACCATTTTATTTGAAATCGAAGTGATAATCTATACTTTTGTTCACGAATAAAAAAATCTTTTGAACCCTGCTATAGCCTGATTTTAAAATCTAAGAATGAGCTATTTCGTCCTGTTCCTGAACTACCTATCTACCAGTCTTTTTGTAAGCATAGATAAAATATGTGGTATTTAAAGTAAGCTTGCGTGGCGTCACATAGTCATGCTAACGTCAGTCAAGTCCTGCTATGGCTAATGAAAAACGAGAGGTGACAGAAATCGACAAATCGAATTCGATGGTTGTCACTCAATGGTCAGTCTCTCTATTAATTCGAACACCTACTTATCGTGTTATGTTGTTTAGCCTCCGATTAACATAATTCCATTCATGGTAAACGTTAAAAACGGTTATACCAAATCCGTAAATGTCAATGTTAATACGACCGAGAGCCTGCTACCCTAAATCATCGATATTGAAACCTTTGTCATATCTACCAACAGCGCTAAGAAATATGGAGTTCCTCGAAAATTGTAGTTTATAAACATATTGAACGCTTTGAACTCGTGTTACATACATCACAAACTGAAAGGCGGTGGTGAAATGCGAAGCCGTGGTCTAACTGGCCGGTCGCCAACAAAGGAAGTGTCAAGAATTATGGCCAACCCTTATTCAACTGAATGCTATGCGATGGCGTTACACACATCTTCCCTAAAGAAAGGTACTAAGGTTCTTGCTGTTTTTGTGAAAGCTGTCAGTTTTTCCTGACCTCGTATGATGTTCCTGTTGCGTTAAATTAGCAAACAAGACGCGAGTGAGTAGGTATTAATTAATAATAAAGTGAATAACGTTTTTCCCTTATTTCCATGAAGTGTTAAGAAGATTATTTATTTTGTTTATCAAATAAATAAATAAATATCCTTTCGACATTCCCACATATCGCCATCTAGTCCCAAAGTAAGCTACTCAAAGCTTGTGTTATGGGTGCCAGACATCGGATATAATACTTAAATACTTTTTGTTTGTATATACTTACACTAGCGGACCCCCGTGACTTCGTCCGCGCGTTTTGAGTTTGCTCCCTCCCCTCCCTTCGCAGCGTGATGTTTTATATCCTAAAGCCTTTCTCGATAAATAAGCTATCCAACACAGAAATATTTTTTCAAATCGGTCCAGCAGTTCCTGAGATAAGCGCGTTCAAACAAACAAACTCCTTAGCTTTATTATATACTAGCGGTCCCCGCGACTTCGTCCGCGCGTTTTGAGTTTGCTCCCTCCCCTCCCGTCGCAGCGTGATGTTTTATACCATAAAGCCTTTCTCGATAAATAAGCTATCCAACAGAGAAATATTTCAAATCGGTTCAGCAGTTCCTGAAATAAGCGCGTTAAAACAAACAAACTCTTCAGCTTTATAATATATTAGCGCAAGCGCACGTTGTACTTAAGCTGCGAACATTATTTTGGTGCGGAGTTATGTTAAAACTGTGATAGCTCCTAAGATATTTATTGAAATCAAATGATATAAAGGGCAAATTTGTTTTAAATGAAATGCTCGTGACGATGAATGTATTGTATGTATTTTGATAAGGATTAATACCTGTGTGTATAATAAACCTCTAAAAATAATGCTTTTTAAAAAAAAAAAAAATTAACATAAAAAAGGTTATAGTAAGTCAACCATAAAAGATAGACATATGCTGTCGCGGACTTTATTATAGAAATCTTAATGCTGAACAATCCTGTCATACATGATTTTTGTGTTACTTAAGCGGTTTCCGCAGCGTATCGCAACATTTTTCATTGCTGCTGTGGTCTTATGAGTCTTATCTTTATGTTACATAGCCTAAAGCCTTCCTCGACAAATGGACTATTCAACGTAAAAATATTTTTTCAAATCGGGCCAGTAGTTTCTAAGATTAGCGCGTTCAAACAAAAAAACAAACAAACTCTTCAGCTTTATAATATAAGTATAGATGAAATACATAGAAAACACCCAGACCAATACAATCGGACATGTTCATGCACACAAATGTTTGTATTGTGCGGGGATCGAACCCGCAACGTGCTGCGTAGTAAGCGGTTTCTCGACCACTACACCAGTCGGGTCGTCAAATATCAAAGCATCGTATTTGTCTGTGACTTTTGATTTCTTAGTCTATCTCCGCTTTTCCTCTTTGAAAGAAAAAATGCAATTCGAACAACAAATAAACGTGCCTTGAAAGAGAGAACAGATTTATTTAGCATCCATGCTAACGCGTGTTAGTATCGATGCAGTCGCCAAAATACAGGGGGTGTATTGTGATCCAATTTTAGCCGTTCAATTTTCAGGTCCAATTCCGAGTCAGTGTTAACGAATGTTATCAATAAAATTTTATTACAATAATACCTACTACAATGGTACAATTATTAATACTTATGGTGTTTTATTATAATAATTTTATAAATATCATAAGAAATCGCAATAAGCATTTCTAATTTGACGGTAAAACTTAGCCGCTTACCTATCAAAACTGCATCGCAATACGCGCTCATTACATAATTTGTCATTTTTAGCTTTTGCATCGCAACGTAACAAAGTATCGATGCTAATGTGCGTAAGTATCGCGACCAATGCTAAAAGTAGAACAGTGTGTAAAGTTTGACATTTTGTGACTGCATCGCGATTGCATCGCTGCTAAAAGTCGCAGTGTGTAAAGGGTCTTACACATACTACATTTCGAAATCGAAAATATGTGGAAGGGCTGAACACGTGGTACGATGACGTCGTTAGGGGTACGGCAGGCGAAGAGTCGGACGGAAATAAAACGCGACGTAGATATTACCTGTTGTATTTAACGTAGTAGTACATTTACGTATTGTACGCGGGATAACTCCTGAGCTACCTGACAATAGGCAGAGGAGAGACATCCAAAGCTCGCAAGTAGTGAGTGAGAGCCAGTGGGCGTGCTGTGTACATCCGGCCGTCTGAGCCAGGCTTCTATAGAGATCTTGCATATCTAGGCTGATAACGAATCGTTAGTGACGCTGATGTATCCAGGTTTCATCGTTTGTGACGCAATAGTTTTCTTGGAAAATCAAAAAAACTAGGCTCAGACAGCCAGAATTTCGCATTTTCTGACTTTCCAGATCTCAACTATCAGAGGGTTTCAGGTCGCTGTTTCTTATAAAAGGTGATGTGACGCGTTAGTGACGGTCATCCGAAGTAGTTTTATACATTTTAATCCAGTACTTTTTGAGAAATCGTGATAAACGTGTGGCTCAGACGGCCTGATATCCGGTCGTCTGAGCCAACTTGTTTTTCTCTATATTTCACGAAATGTTACGTTTCGGACAAATGTTTTTAGGATTTACTGATGTGACGACGTTAGTAACAGCTCTCGACCAGATTTGAACCTTCGTGACGCACGCGTTTTGGAGAAATTGAGAAAAAACTGCTGGCTCAGACAGCCGGATGCTGGCTGTCTGAGCCACCCAGTTCTACCACTTCCAGGTGTTGTACGAAGCTGAAAACTCATCTAATCTGATGTGACGCGGCCTCTAAGTACAAAAAATCGTAAGTGACGGCTTTATATGCCGCCAATCAAAAGTTATAAGCATTTCAAATGTTTTCCATACATCGATGCATTTGGGTGGCCACACTTCGCACTCTTTATGGAAACAGAAAGACAATTTAGTATAAAATGTAAGCTAAAGCCCCTCATATCAAAGCGGATGCTTTCTCCTGCTATTCAAATATTTAATTACGTAGTCAATAACTACGCCGATGAAGGAAAATATGTTAATTATTTATGGTCTCAGGTATTCCAAGGAAAAAAATCGTTAGATTACTATTTATTTGAAAACAACCGCTAGTTTATCGAAGGTACTACAATATGAGAGAATTTTGGTAAGGTACATACTACTTACATATTACTCGACTCTTCCCATGTGATTTTACGGCCCACTTGGGACAAGATGCAAAAAATCAATATTTATATAAATACTAACTTAATCCCGCAAGTCGTTTCCTTTTTTGTTTGGATGGAAAAATTAGTAGTGGAGCGTCGATTATCCGAACGTCGCTTAACCGAACGACCGCTTATCCGAACGTCAACGGCGCGGGTCAATGCCCACCCCCACCTCCGACCGCGCGGCGCGGGTTTCGCGCGCGCCGCCCGCGCTTTAGTTTTAGCTCGCTTGTCGCAATTCGTGCACTTGTTATTGTACCTACTCGCGTGTTTTGTGTTTCGTTTTTAATTCATTCGTGCACTTGTTAATTTTGCCGCGTACATACATACATAATTACATTAGTTCGATTATCCGAAAATACCGGTTTTCCGAACACCCATGTCCCCCAATTAGTTCGGATAATCGACGCTCTACTGTAATTCATTGACTCGTCCCACCATGCCTATATAATATTTGGGACGAAATGCGGAAAATCAAAGATATATTTACAAACTGCAGCTCTTCCTGAGTAATTCTTAAACTTTCTCAACGTTTAAAAGAAGGCTTTTATTTTTATTTCTAGTTTAAAGAGATGATCTTACCAAGATTATCAGACCATGTACACTTGTACAGGCTCATATTTTATTCACCATTTAAAAAAATCAGGAATATGCTATCAAGTTAAAGAAAATATGTTAAATAAGAACATTAAAACACTTTTTAATCACTTTTAATTCGACATGCAAGATAGCGTCAGACGAAAAAGTAGACATTTACAGTGATGACAGTTGCTGGAAAAAAATCCGCACTACTGATTAGTGACTGATGTACTGACAAGGAAATCTGCACTTACGAAGTTAATCATTAAAAATGCATTTAAAGAAATTTATGGTGATAATATTGGGCTAGTTATACTAAAAGGGGGCACAAAGACTTATGACAACAATCAGGCATGTTTTGACGTGAGCTCCAGACTCAGACCTCAGTAAGCAGAGCAGTATTTAGTTGGACTACTTACTACTTTTACTAGGCGTAGTCAGCGTTCTCTTGAAAAAAGCTAGGCTCCAGGCTGACTAGGCATACTCAGCGCTTTGCACTTACTTTTTTACTCGGCGTTTAGATAGCTGTTTACTGATAATTCTGATATCACCCAACGTCTAAGAATTACCATATGGAAGTCTCCTGTTATTGATATTTAAGTAAATAATAAAGTTATTTTACGGATTGTGTAGCATTTATACAAATAGTAGTTCATCAATTCATCCCATACATGTCTACAGCTTATTTTGGACGAGATGCAGATAATTTAATCAAATGAGTTTTAACGTCATTTAATGTAATCAAAAAGTTAAAACTATCAATATGAGTATAATTAGAAAAAAAAAACAATAATATTGTTACAAAAAAGTTAACACAATTTTGCTGTATTAAAGATAACCCTTTTAATGATTACAAAGTAAAATATAATATGCATCTGATAAAACAATTTTAGTCAAATGTGAATAATACTCCTCGTAAATAGGTATACTATACTCGTCATAAAATCAATAAAGTCTACGAACTAAGTAAAAATCCACGAGCACAAAACTTATATCATTGCTTTATTAAAACAATTATTACTTGTCCTATGAACATAAACTTTAAAAGAAGATAAACGCTACAACCTGTGGTAATGAACATGACAGGTCCAAAACAAAATATATTTTTTTCATTTTATTTCATTATTTTCGTAAGTTGGTTTCTACGCACCTCTCTTACCGCCATATCCATTGTTACTTACTTACATTTTTATTTATTATGTATACATTTTGTAACATACATATTTAAACTTTCTTGTAAAATTCAACAACAATCTTTTGGGCTATAAAAATAAATGATATTAAGTGGATGATTTCTTTCCATCCTGCATAATTTTATAGTCTATCTATATATTTTTATATATATGATCAGCCATTTGACCACTATCACAACTGGTGGTAAGTGATGATGTCGTCGAGGATTGGTCATGTCTGATCAGTAATAGCGTAATCATTCTTCTTTTGAAAATGCCCAAATTAAGGGTTTCGGGAACACCTCAGCCGGTAGCGCATTCCATTCTTTATTCCCCTGCATCAGAAACATTTTTCGAACAAAGATGGACAAAAAGATGGCGCGCGTCTCGTGTTCCGAAGGTGAAATAAGGCTGGCTTAGTAATTTTTGTTCGTAATAATAATAAGCGGTCCCAGAGAACTGCGTTTCACCTTCTGCGCTGTTTTATGGTTATTATTTTGCACCCAAAAAAGCAGGAGACGATTTGCATAATGATTAAAATTAATTATTGCATCTTGTCCCAAATGGGCTGTAATGATATGGGACGAGTTGAGGAATGAGTACTTAGTATGTATTTAATACCGAAAAAGTCTTATATTGTAGTAACCAGCTGGAGCTAGTGATTATTTTTAAATAAAGAGTAATTTTAAAACCTGGAATACCCCATACATAATTAACATATTTTCCTTCATCGGCGTAGTTATTGACTACGTAATTAAATATTTGAATAGCAGGAGAAAGCATCCGCTTTGATATGAGGGGCTTTAGCTTACATTTTCTACTAAATTGTCTTTCCGTTTCCATAAAGAGTGCGAAGTGTGGCCACCCAAATGCATCGATGTATGGAAAACATTTGAAATGCTTATAACTTTTGATTGGCGGCATATACAGCCGTCACTTACGATTTTTTGTACTTAGAGGCCGCGTCACATCAGATGAGATGAGTTTTCAGCTTCGTACAACACCTGGAAGTGGTAGAACTGGGTGGCTCAGACAGCCAGCATCCGGCTGTCTGAGCCAGCAGTTTTTTCTCAATTTCTCCAAAACGCGTGCGTCACGAAGGTTCAAATCTGGTCGAGAGCTGTCACTAACGTCGTCACATCAGTAAATCCTAAAAACATTTGTCCGAAACGTAACATTTCGTGAAATATAGAGAAAAACAAGTTGGCTCAGACGACCGAATATCAGGCTGTCTGAGCCACACGTTTATCACGATTTCTCAAAAAGTACTGGATTAAAATGGATAAAACTACTTCGGATGACCGTCACTAACGCGTCACATCACCTTTTATAAGAAACAGCGACCTGAAACCCTCTGATAGTTGAGATCAGGAAAGTCAGAAAATGCGAAATTCTGGCTGTCTGAGCCTAGTTTTTTTGATTTTCCAAGAAAACTATTTCGTCACAAACGATGAAACCTGGATATATCAGCGTCACTAACGATTCGTTATCAGCCTAGATATGCAAGATCTCTATAGAAGCCTGGCTCAGACGGCCGGATGTACACGGCGTGCTGCTATTGAGCGCTAAAGCTAGTGAGAACAGAGTAACCTTAAAATTTGCGTCTAGTGTTCTTATCCTAAAAGGAAAACGAATCATTACTGCGAGTCAACTATATGCAACGTCATCTAGTGGGACGTAGTGGTAACCTTGTAATTTTATGTCCGGTCGTCTTATAATATTATGGTAACGAAATACTACTGCGTGATAAATAAGTACAACGGCATCTAGCGGGGCATAGTGGTAGCTTTGTAAGTGTTCCGCAGTCGTCTTATGATTTTGTGGTAACGAAATACCACCGCAAGCTAAATAAGTACAATGCCATCTAGTAAGGCGTAGTGATAGGTTCGTAATCTTGTCCAGTCGTCTTATGATGTTTGGGAAACGAAATACCACCGTGTGTCAACTCAGTACAGCACCATCTAGTAAGGACAAGTTATAGTCTTATCTTTGTTTTGATAGCATATCGTTTAATACGTTATGCTAATAATATTATTTTAAAAATAAATAAAATAATGTTGTGTTACTGCCAAAATATAAAAAATAATATCTTATAAAATATAAACATTTATTTTGATGCACTGTGAATGATTTATAATTATCTTATGAAAAAAAACATTGAATTTAACTCGAGCTATAGTGATTGACAAAACCTAATCGGTCTAAAGTCGTGTATGTCAGAATAATCGGTATGGCCGTAATAAATAATCACTATATTTTTTAATGAAAACCGCATGAAAAATATAATCGCTATTTACTAATAAGCTATATTTATTTAAAGTAATTTTATCCTACTTGTCAATGTCTTACTTCTATTTGCCTACTTGTTTTCGACGGAATCACCAGTCAACAAATTGATGAAACATAATGAGCTGAGCCTGTATAAGAATTTATAGTCACGCAAAATACTTTAGTTGTTATTAAATTACAACGAAAAAACATCAGATACGAATCGATTACTTTGACCGAAAATACCGGTTCAAATTTGTTGGATACCTATATTACTATATCATAATTTGATACTAGCTGATGCCCGCTACTTCGTTCGCGTGTTTTCTTTTTATTTTAATGATTAAACTTCTCTTCAATATCTTATAATCTTTAAATATCATCCTCAAGACATTAGCAGATAGGTTCACATGTTCACATCACCTATTTTGAAGTGGCAATCACCGGAGCAAACCCCTTTTTAAAGTGAATGTTCCCAAGGTTGACGTTTTATAAATCGGTAGTTTAATTTAAATGCAATTAATTTAATTAGATTGATTAAATTTATGCAATTCATAATTTAGTATAATTCATAATTTAATGTTAAATTCTTAATAAAATACTAACCATATAATATTCTGTAAATCATTCTTTACTAACATTCATACGGATCGAATTTGTCTTGTCCACCTTTTTTTTGTGAAGACAACATTCCTTATAAATGATTAGAAAAACGGTCATATAGTTTGATTTTTTGACTCACATGGGAGAAAGTAAGTAAGTAAGTAGTCAGAAGCAACAATTAAATATTATGAATAAACTAAGACTGCTTTTCTACAGACTGCGTGGCTAAGATTATTGGATAAAGAAGATTGTTTTATAGTCTGCCTCAATTTTCATAGGTTTCTGATCCCAATACGTCCGCACCCAATGTTTAGTGAAATGACATTTGTTGCGTTTCGCTCTACTGAAGTTTGTTAAGGCAGTTTTATTTCACCAATGTGTAAAAGTTTTTTTCATTTCTTCTGTTCGGAAAATTGAATTTATTATGTGAAGATAGACGGGTCAAAAATAGATTTTCCATCCCTAGGGTGGAAAATAATTTAGTTTTAATTGCTACAATTAGACACGGAGTTAAAGATAATTGAGTCACATCATATTATTTAAATAAAAAGCATTCTATATTTTTAAGATTAGCTAAACATTCAAAGCGTGGGTATTATGGCCACTGATTTTAACCCTTTCAGCGCCAGAATATTTTGATATGTTTATGCTGCATGCCGTCATACATATAAGCAGCTACGAGATAAATCGTACTTGGCATAGAAGAACATAAACCCATTCGACTATGCCGACTACGAGTACAGCCTTATACAAAAGTTGTGACATTGGCAAAGCTGAAAAAAAGTAAGATGATTTGGGGAAGAAAAGGGAAAGTAGCTGTTTGCAAATGGAAAGACAAACGCGATGTTATAACCATTTCAAATATGCACAATAATGAAATGATAACTACCAGATATCACAGGAATCGGATAGAACCTCTACTGAATTTCACTGAAAATGTTATTATCCACTTGTTAGGTCAAAGGTATATCGACTATTCTGAAAGACCAAGACATGCAGTCCAATGAGGTCAATCAAAGTGGTTAAGTATTGCTTCAACATTATTTGGAATATATACCACCTACAGAAAAGAAAAACACGCCAACTAAACCTTATGTTGTGTGTACCAAAAATAAAACTGCAAAGAAATAAGGTATTTTTGCCCATTGTGTCCAAAAACTCCGGCTTTATGTGTAG
Organism: Pyrausta purpuralis; assembly: GCA_963924145.1. NCBI lineage: Eukaryota > Metazoa > Arthropoda > Insecta > Lepidoptera > Crambidae > Pyrausta > Pyrausta purpuralis. Next base: position 11,410,131 of record OZ001650.1, read on the forward strand.
TTGATTGTTTCAAAGCTTATCATAACTAAAAAAATATGAACATTCATTGAATAGTTTTCTGTAAAACGAAATTCGGCATCAAAAAATTATGTGTCTTGATAGATACTCGTTTAACAGACTAGAGTTTTTATCTGTATTCTTTCTCAATAACATTATTGTTTGTTTCATACGAACTAAATATATATGATCTCTTTGCTACAAACAACTGCACCACAAGCACTGTGAATGCAATGCAAAAATCACTTTGAAAAATGTGAGATAATTCCGGCCACAACGGTTTTTTTTAAATTTTTTTATTGAACTGACAAAATTAAAGTACAAATGGCGGACTCAATGCTTAAAGCATTCTCTACCAGTCAACCATTGGGTGAAACAGAAACGATTGAGGCTGCGTAAAATTACACATAAAAGCAACAAATTAATTTTAAACTACCAATATAATTACATAAATAACAATAAATAAACCTACTTAAAACATACTTGAATATATACAATTATCCATACATAGGCTAACAGAGATTAATATAGGAGAAACAGAGAAGGGCAAACCTTATAAAGCATCACGTGGTATTCTCACTGAGAAAAAGCTCACGAATAGACTTTTTGAACGAATACTTGAAACGAAGACGATGAAGTCTTGATTGTATCAGGGAGGGAGTTCCAGAGTCTTATAGCACTGTAATTTTGCTGAGCATATGTCTTTATTTCCCAAATGAATTTGTTGCTGTCGTTTTTTTACGAATTCTCCATTTAGACTAGGAACCAGTTTTAACTCAGAGATTCGGTTACTTAAAACTAAGGCTTTAGACCTTGCTTTTGTGATAAGGAAAAGACTAGTCTTTTCAAAGTTGTTGTTGAAAATTATAGTAATCGTATCTTATACGCCACAAACTTTTCGTGTTGTTGGCGAAAGCTCCGTGTTAATAATAATCCGTTTAAATAAAATACTACACTCCTCACACACAAAGTTAAGTTTAAACTTAAATAAGGTTTCTAGGCAGTCTTTTATTTCTAAGGTCTTCTTCTTTTATTCTTAATTTCTAGGCGTAACACGACTGAAGGCAAATTTGTTCCAAAATTGAGCTATCCTAAAATTTATCCTTATTTTTAGAGAAGTTCTAATTAATTACTAATAATTCTTTGTCACTTGCGCTGACCGAATTCGGCCGGTAAGCGCCTTCTGGGATAAGTAGTTAAATAAGCTTATTATCAAGTGGATTCTTCTGGCATTGCAATGGTATCTAACTATAACTCATGTCAAGTGTTATGTAACACACAATCACATATAGTTTCAAGTAAAACTGAATTTTCACTGACAAAAATACTCGTAGTATATTTCCGTTGTCATGAGAAAAGATCGATTGTCCGTCAAAAACGTAAGGGAAAAAGCAATAAAATTAATTCCCAGGGCAAAACCTCACAACGGGGGAAGGAAAAAAGTATATAATGCATAATCGAGGAATATTTACAGCATTCATAGAAGATTTTCCGGCGCTCTGGGCTCAAGATCGTCCAGTATACCCTTTAATTCAGCCACAGTGTTTTCGCGAAACACCATTTCATATACCAGTACTCTTATTGTATTCTTAACTTTTTCCAATTCCACTCTCATTGCGCCTTCGTTCTAATGAAAATTGAACAAAGTATTTCACCAAAATAAATACTTCATTTGTTAGAAAGTTTAAAAAATACTTATAGAGATCATTAAATAAATCATTATTTAAAAAAACAAATTGATGATTGTTATGAATTGTTTATGAAAGCTTAATTTATTGTTTAAACATTAGTCTGGATCCTGCTAAGAATATTATTGTTCAAAACAAAACACGGCTGATATTGATTGTAAGAAATTCCCAATGCATGTAGAAACGGGAGGATCGCTATTTGAATGCTAATTAATTAAAGATTTATGGACAAATAATAACGCTCTAACTGAGATTATTTGGTTTGGTCTAATACGGAGAATATTATTAGTGTATGTCATGATTTTCATAAAATGAGCTCGTTTTTCTGAAATAGTTTTGCATGTTCACGCAAGGAATTTGCGTACGTACGTCTGAAAGAAAGAGCACAGTATTTAGCGTTATACGATGGTGTTTGTCCTTAATATTAGTTTTAAATGCAAAAAAACCGGCCAAGTGCGAGTCGGACTCGCGCACTAAGGGCTCCGTGCCAACTTTAACTGAATTTGGAAATCCATTTACTTCAACTTAGCTAAAATACCTCAATATTTTGTTGACAGCAAATGTACCATTGTTTTTCATAGTGTTTGTATGAAGAACAAAGTTACGTTTGCGGTTGTTGAATTTCGATCCCGTCCAAACCAATTTTCGTTAAAAGTGTTTTTTAAGATCTACTTCACATTTTTTTTTTCAAATTTTACACTTGCTTAGTTTAGAAGTTAAAGGAGGTGGGACGCCCATTTTACTACTTTGGTAGCGTCTATCTCTCAAACGTTAGAATTTAAAAGAAAATGGTTAAAGAAACCTCTATGTCATTTTAAAAAACCTATTTATAGACACCCCACACGTACTGGTTTGACGAAGAAAAAAAAATCAGTTTTAGTTTCATGTATGGGAGCTCCCCCTTAAATGTCATTATTATTTATTTTTTGTATAAGAATCGAAAAGCGGTTAACAGGATACATCTTTCTACCAAATTTCAACAGTGTGATGCTTAGAGTTACAGAATAAAGTGGCTGTGACATACGGATGGACAGACAGACAGACTTGATAAGGTTTCCGTTTTTTGCCATTCGGCTACGGAAACGATCGGCATCGTGAGAGTTAGATATGATTTAAAAAGATGGTGCAACCAACCCCACAAACAGATTTAAATCACTCGCGTCAAAATGGCGTGGGATATTCATTCATTAATGTGCATTTTTGGAATTAACAACAGTATAATTCTCAATTTTGATTTTGTATTCTTCATTTTCGTTCGAAAATCATACGTCATTTTCATGTAATTTAAAAATAGAGCTCCTGACCTTAACCAAGAGTACCTACTTATCGAGATTTTTATTTTATTTTTATTTAATAAGAAAATGGCTTTATAATAAGTTGTACAAAGTAGTTAGTTCTTATAGAAAGATAAGCCAATAACAGGTTTCCCTACATTTGCAATCACTTAAGAACGTTTAAAAAAGTATTTAACATAAAAAAGTATTTTACTTGTTAACTTAATTACAATTTGAAAGCTTATTCCGCTGAGGCCTGCTATAAGCGGGTATTCGTCTCAACGCAGATGGCTTTTAAAAATTAAGTTTCTACGAAAACTTTTACAATACCTTTGAAAACATGATAGATATAAGTATATTTTAAGAAAGAATAAAAAGGTAATTGCTTTTGTAATTACTTTGAAAATACTATATTTAATTAACTGCTATATTTTTACAACACACACACACAACACTTTACACACTGCGACGTTTAGCAGCGATGCAGTCACGATGCTGTCAGACGTTAGCATCGATGCAGTCGCGATGCTAACACTCGTTAGCATCGATAATGTCGCGATGCAGAAGATAAAACTTGTCATATTATGTACTGAAAATTGCAATGTATCGATACTAACGCACGTTAGTATCGATGCAGTCGCGCTTCTGCATCGATGCCAACGCGGGACTGCATCAATGCTACATTAAATCTGTCCACTACGTTAGTCGCGATACTCTGCATCGATGCTAAAAGTCGCAGTGTGTAAGGGGTCTAAATGATCCTATTCAACTTGAGTGGTAGAAAATTAGACTAAAAGATAACATACGAAAATGAAAATGTAGCTTTTTTGTATCCAAATGACCTTAATTACATGGTCTTTGCATGCGTAATAGCGTTAGTAATCTAGTGTTCTAAAGAATGCGGTCACGTTATTAACGGATTCATTTCTGCTCCTCTTTTTAATTGAAGGGTATTTGCGGTCTTCATTACTAGAATCATGTCTGAATAGAATAAAATGTAAGATATTTTGATTCTATTTATTATGTGGTGCAGTTAAGTTTGAAAAAATGTAGGATACATATTAGGCAAATAAAAATTAATGAATATATTAAGTAAACAATATAAGTTTCATTACCGCATATAACAAACAGCATAAAGCCTTAACTAGAATCGATAAGTTACACGCCATCAAGTCAGAATGACTGAGTGAAATGAATCTACGAGTATAACGATCCATAACGTTGGCATAACAGAAGGCCTATTCTGTAATGCATTGTTAGAATTTATGAACCTAGTGTTAAACACACTATAAAAAGAAAACATTCTTATCTATTGTAATGTAATGTAATTTTATTGTAATGTAATGTGTATTGTAATTAGTCCGGAGTATAACCAATGTCATATATAGTTCACTGGTAGAGAGTGCCCTAAGGCAATAAGTTCTCTAATTGCACAACTCACAGTGCAATAAAGTTTAAATAAATAAAATCCATAGTCATAATTGACCAACAACTTATCATACCGAAAAGAAAAAATACCTTGATTAAATGTGGCAATGGCTATTTTTATTACCGTTGGTTATGGCATTTGTCTAAAGAACGCAAAATTGTATTATATATATCCGCCGATATTAAATAATTAGTTGAGTTAACTATCAATCATGAAACCAGCCCTAAAAGTACCTACTTAGTGATCATAATATCGGTCAAAATCATGACCCTCTTTTTCTCGTTGCTTTATTGGAGGGTACAGACTGTCAAAACGTATCGCTCTGCCTGCTGCTAAGTTAGGAAAAATGGTCACAATGTGTATTGTTGCAATAATGTTTTAATAATTATTTCATTGCCTGAGATACATTTCTTGTTACGTTTTACCAGTCTTTTCTCTCCTTCTGCACTTCAGCCACCTGTCAGCGTCTAAGGCCTCGAAATCAAAAGATTGTCGGTTATGACAACGATGTGAGGAGAGTGCGAGAGCAGAGTAGGGCCTCAGAAGCGGAGTGGGTACCTCTTTCGGGTAGTATATTCCTAGTCGGGAGTAGTAATTAATTTTATATTGTTATTCGTACATGAGGTCGCGAGGTCGTTGCGACTCCCCCGCGCGGGCTCCAGCATTTTGGTTATGTCCTCGCACTGTCGTTTCAGCTGCATCCGTTTGGCTGTGAGCTTCGAGAGAGAAAGAGAGTTTATGTCACTGGCAAATGTGGATTGGGTAACTTATTGTTGTTCGCGTAAACGATTTTGTGAAATAAGTGTGTAAAATAAAAATACACAGTTAAGTTCAATCTTTATTTATTACACAATGACATCAAAAGTTTTTCTTGAGTTGCAATATATTTATGTACTACCAATACTAATATTAAGTAGTACTAATGAAAAAAAAAAAAACCAAATTACAAATAAGACAAAATAATATTTAAAGATATTTTTTAATCATTGTTGTTATAGAATCTTCATAGGTACCTGCAAATTATATTTCCTAAGCCTTGAAATAACTGTACCTTAATAATTTTCCAAGAAAACTAACAAGTGCTTAACTTTGTTAAATACCTTCTAACTTTCCAAGCTAACGCAACGGATATGCTACGAAGCTTATTAAAATACCACAGCGTTCGTTGTTGTGAAATTAATATTGATAAACCGAATAAAGCACTTATAATAAAACAGGTGGTAGAGTGGCGTGTAATGGTTGTGCAATGATGCACAACCATTACACCTCGATAGTAATCGAGGTGACCATCGTCTTACCATCTTAGGATTTTCCTATTTATTTCTCTGAAGAGTTGTCAAACTGTCGTAAATCTTCGTCACCGCAATTCTAAAACGCTGGAGCTTTTATCTTAAATTAAATTAGCTGTCACATGAAACTTACGCACAGTGTCTTACTGCACATAATTTTAATATCTAAATAACAAATTTTATGCTTGAGGCTGACACCGTTCCTAAGAAAGAATACTTTTGTTCTAAAATTTATCAAACAAAGATTCAATGACCTTCTTAGCTTCGATTCTCACGTCAATGTAACTTTTATCATGTGGTAATTCGATTATGAGTTAGAGACTTTTTACAGACAAAATTAAGTAGTACAAAAAAATTACTGCCCAGAAGAAATCGAAATGCATAAAACTGTGACCATGAGAAATCAAAAACTATTCTCTATTAACTATTACCCTCGATAAAGAAAAATCGATCTGAGCAAATGTTTCGTATTCAAACTGCAAGAGAATCAATCCCCAGGATTGAATGTACGTGTTAGGTTTTATTTGTTTTTATACTTTTTTATTGTGACATTGATTTAAATTATTTGATACATGGAATCTGTCATATTTTGTTGTCATTCAAAAAACAGGGATTATAAGTAATAGAAGGAATTGACCAAGTTTGTGTTATTTTATTTAAAATATTTGGCGACCGTGATTAAAAAGTATAAAATGGAGAGGGCAAAGTCTGAAAGAACTGTGTGGAGAAGAAAATTCACAAAAACAGCGAACGAGCTCGAAGCGAGTATAAATAAAAAGGAGCTCGCAGAAATCTCTGCGTTATTAGAGAAGCTGCAACATGAATATGAACGGCTAGCAGACATAAACAACACAGTTCTTACATTATGGCTGGACAATGGTGAGAGGGATGAAAAGGAAATGGAAGTGGACCTAGACCAAGCCGATGTTTATGAGAAAAGGTGGTACGTCCTAAAGCATCAAGCTTCCACTTTTTTATTACGTAATAAGTCCGAAATATCAGAGAGAAGTAATGATGAAAGATCGAACTTATGCAGCTCAGCGAAGTCGGTTCATCATCATTTGAAGCTGCCAAAAATCGAACTGCCAAAATTTGACGGGCACATAAAGCATTGGATAGCCTTTTGGGCGCAGTTCGAAAAGATACATTTGGACGATGACTTAAATACTGACGAAAAGTTCCATTATCTACTACAGGCAATGGAGAAGGGGTCTTGCGCACGTGAAATAATAGAGAGTTTTCCTCCATGTGGCAAAAACTACCTCAAAGCCGTAGAGACGCTGAAGGAACGATTCGCAAAGGAAGAGTTTATTATAGATTATTATGTTAGAGAGCTTCTTCAATTAGTAATTAGTAAAAACATGTCCAAATTATCCGTGACAGCTATTTATGATAAGATTATGTCTCAAATAATGGCATTGGAGTCTTTGGGCTTAGCACAAGATAAGTACGCCTCATTTCTATTTCCCCTAGTCGAATGTTTTAGAATGTTTTAACACTCACAGTGTCATATTTCATATTCATAAAGATGAAATAAGAAACCAAAAATTTGCGCACGGGCGGGACTTGAACCAGCAACCTTTTGGCAAACCGGGCCAAACGCTCTTTCAATTGAGCTACCGTGCTGTTAGTCCGACCCTGCGAAATTTGTGGTTTCTTATGAAAACGTCAATTGCGTGACGCTTAGCGCCATCTAGCCGTCTGTTTATGAAACAGATGGCCCAAGCAGTTATTCTATACAGAATAAATTCAACTTGGAAATTGATGTCGCTTCGCTATCTAATGTTTTAGAATGTTACTTAGTACTTATAATTGACGTTTTCATAAGAAACCACAAATTTCGCAGGGTCGGACTAACAGCACGGTAGCTCAATTGAAAGAGCGTTTGGCCCGGTTTGCCAAAAGGTTGCTGGTTCAAGTCCCGCCCGTGCGCAAATTTTTGGTTTCTTATTTCATCTTTATGAATATGAAATATGACACTGTGAGTGTTAAAACATTCTAAAACATTAGATAGCGAAGCGACATCAATTTCCAAGTTGAATTTATTCTGTAAAGAATAACTGCTTGGGCCATCTGTTTCATAAACAGACGGCTAGATGGCGTTAAGCGTCACGCAATTGACGTTTTCATAAGAAACCACAAATTTCGCAGGGTCGGACTAACAGCACGGTAGCTCAATTGAAAGAGCGTTTGGCCCGGTTTGCCAAAAGGTTGCTGGTTCAAGTCCCGCCCGTGCGCAAATTTTTGGTTTCTTATTTCATCTTTATGAATATGAAATATGACACTGTGAGTGTTAAAACATTCTAAAACATTAGATAGCGAAGCGACATCAATTTCCAAGTTGAATTTATTCTGTAAAGAATAACTGCTTGGGCCATCTGTTTCATAAACAGACGGCTAGATGGCGCTAAGCGTCACGCAATTGACGTTTTCATAAGAAACCACAAATTTCGCAGGGTCGGACTAACAGCACGGTAGCTCAATTGAAAGAGCGTTTGGCCCGGTTTGCCAAAAGGTTGCTGGTTCAAGTCCCGCCCGTGCGCAAATTTTTGGTTTCTTATTTCATCTTTATGAATATGAAATATGACACTGTGAGTGTTAAAACATTCTAAAACATTAGATAGCGAAGCGACATCAATTTCCAAGTTGAATTTATTCTGTAAAGAATAACTGCTTGGGCCATCTGTTTCATAAACAGACGGCTAGATGGCGCTAAGCGTCACGCAATTGACGTTTTCATAAGAAACCACAAATTTCGCAGGGTCGGACTAACAGCATGGTAGCTCAATTGAAAGAGCGTTTGGCCCGGTTTGCCAAAAGGTTGCTGGTTCAAGTCCCGCCCGTGCGCAAATTTTTGGTTTCTTATTTCATCTTTATGAATATGAAATATGACACTGTGAGTGTTAAAACATTCTAAAACATTAGATAGCGAAGCGACATCAATTTCCAAGTTGAATTTATTCTGTAAAGAATAACTGCTTGGGCCATCTGTTTCATAAACAGACGGCTAGATGGCGCTAAGCGTCACGCAATTGACGTTTTCATAAGAAACCACAAATTTCGCAGGGTCGGACTAACAGCACGGTAGCTCAATTGAAAGAGCGTTTGGCCCGGTTTGCCAAAAGGTTGCTGGTTCAAGTCCCGCCCGTGCGCAAATTTTTGGTTTCTTATTTCATCTTTATGAATATGAAATATGACACTGTGAGTGTTAAAACATTCTAAAACATTAGATAGCGAAGCGACATCAATTTCCAAGTTGAATTTATTCTGTAAAGAATAACTGCTTGGGCCATCTGTTTCATAAACAGACGGCTAGATGGCGCTAAGCGTCACGCAATTGACGTTTTCATAAGAAACCACAAATTTCGCAGGGTCGGACTAACAGCACGGTAGCTCAATTGAAAGAGCGTTTGGCCCGGTTTGCCAAAAGGTTGCTGGTTCAAGTCCCGCCCGTGCGCAAATTTTTGGTTTCTTATTTCATCTTTATCCCCTAGTCGAGTCAGCCCTACCAGACGAAACATTAAGAGCTTGGCATAGATCGAATTTTCATCAAGAAAAAAGTGGCACGCCACTTTCGAAGCTACTTAATTTTTTGAAGCTGGAAGTCGAAGCTGAAGGTAGAATTCAAGCAGCCAGACTCAATCACACAAACTTGAATGAGTATGTTACACCATCAGCTGCTTGCTTAACCACATCTGTCAAAGACGTCAAGCAGGACAACGTGACAACTTCGGAGAAAAAAGACGAAAAAACCGTGAAAGCAGAAGTTTGCGTATGGTGTGATAAAAGTTTTCATCCAAGCTCAGAGTGCAAAGTAGCCATGAAGATGAGTCTAGAGCAGCGAAAAGAGTTTTTAATTAAAAAGAAAGCATGTTTGATTTGCTTCAGAATAGGCCATATTGCGAAATGGTGCAAGAAGAGTCCTAAATGTTTGCTGTGCGGAAAAAGACACTACACTCTTATGTGCGCAGATTTGCCAACCACAGATAAGCACACAGCACCTACAACTATGAGCCATACAGCGGAAAATAGCACTGTTTTACTTCAAACACTCAAAGTAAGAATCGTTTCTGATGACGCGGATATAATTGTAAGAGCTCTTTTGGATTCAGGTGCACAGAGGACATTTATTAAGCAAGATGTGGCCAGGAGGTTAAAGCTCGCTCCGATTCGTGAGTTGTCAGTAAGCCACTATTTATTTGGAGGAACGGTGACTAAGAAACGATCACACAAGGAGTTTGATTTGAAAGTTTCAAGCGTGAACGGCGCGTTCTCCTGTAATATAAAGGCTTTAGAGCAGCCAGTATTGTGTGGATACCTACCTCAAATAAGAAAGGGAAGTATTGTAGAAAAGCTTAAGCGGGAGGGTATTCTTTTATCGGATTGTATTAATGATAATACTGATATAGGTTTATTAATTGGTTCTGATGTTATAGGTACACTTCTGACCGGCCGACTAGAACGTGTGGATGACAGTCTCGTTGCCATGGAGACAAAGTTGGGATGGACCATCCAAGGGCCCACTGTGGGCGCGTATTCTAGCCATGATGACCATTTTACTACTCTACATGCTTCTTGTGCCTATGGTAACGTTGAGGACTTTTGGAAGTTAGAAGCCTTGGGCATAAATGACGAAGCTGATGTGAGGAATAAGCAGGCGGCTGAAACAGAGGTACAAACTTTCTTTAAAGAAACGGTATGTCGCAATGAAGAGGATAGGTATGAAGTTCAGTTGCCTTGGAAAACCAAGTTTTTAGAATTTGATTATGACTTGGCCTTAAAACGTTTAACTTCTACTACGGATAGATTGACACGTTTAGGTATAATTAAAGACTACGACTTAGTATGCAGGGAGTGGTTAGAGACAGGAATTATTGAGGAGGTGAGTCAAGATAATCCTGAAGTAGGGCATTACTTATGCCATCATGCGGTTGTCCGAGACGCCAGTTTAACGACTAGAATAAGACCAGTTTTCGATGCTTCCTCGCATGATAAAAACGGTTTTTCGTTGAATTCTTGCCTAGAAAAAGGTGTCAATCTTATTGAACTGATTCCGGGTTTATTGACGCAGTTTCGGAAAAACAAGATCGGTATTACAGCAGATATTAAAAAGGCATTTTTACAGATATCTTTGCATCCAGACGACCGCGACTATGTAAAGTTTTTATGGTGGCGCGACATAGATAGATTTCCGCGAATTGTACAAACTTTTCGTCATCGCCGAGTGGTATTTGGTGTAACGACAAGTCCCTATTTATTATCCGCTACCATTTTGCATCACCTCGAAAATTATGACTGTGCCACAGCTATATTGTTGAGAAAATCCTTTTATGTAGACAATTTGGTAGTTAGTGTCAAAAATAACAAAGAAATGCACCAGTTCATTGGAGAGGCAAAAACTATCATGCAAGATGGTAAGTTTGAGCTAAGATGTTGGGTCTCCGGTCCAGAAATGATTGATAAAGAAATCGAGAACACATCTGTTTTAGGCATTAATTGGGATCCTTGCCATGACGAACTCCACTGTAAACAACCATCTAATATACCAGAAAATCTTACTAAGAGAGCGCTTTTTTCTATAGCACAAAGCACGTTTGACCCTCTAGGTCTTCTATCTCCAGCAACTATCGTTCCGAAGTTGTTAATTCAGAAGTGTTGGTCATTAAATGTAGACTGGGACCAAGATCTTCCAAAAGAAATAGAGAGTCAGGCTAATAATTGGACTAAGCAAATTAATTTCCTTAGTATGTGCAAAATACCAAGATGTCTTAGTCCTTTCGATTTAGATCGAAGTGAAAATAGTTTGCATATTTTTTGTGACGGTAGTCAAGCTGCTTATGCTTGTTGTATTTTTCTACGTTCGGAGTTTGATAATAAAGTTGCAGTTCAGTTAATAGTAGCAAAGTCAAGAGTGTCTCCAACGAAAAGAGTCCCCATTCCTAGAATAGAGCTACTAGCAGCTTTGATGGGGTCCAGATTAGTACGCGAGGTTAGGCGTAGTTTAGAGTTATCATGCAAAGAGTACTTTTGGACTGACTCTAGTATAGTGTTGGCTTGGTTGAGAAAGCAAACTGGTTTGACTGTTTTCGTGCATAATAGGGTAAGGGAAATAGTAAGTAATACAAACGTAGATGATTGGCGACACATACCAGGAGAATCGAACCCTGCCGATTACCCGTCACGAGGCTGTAACCCTAAAGATTTGTTTGAAAGGCGTTGGTGGGAAGGCCCTCTGTGGTTGAAAGATTGTACTTGGCCAGTGTCATCGATGTCAGTAGATGAAAAAGAGATGTCGAAAGAATTAGTAACTATGACAGTTCAAGAAGAAGTCGAACAGACATTTTTGAAAAGTTTATTATATTTTAGTACTTATAATAAGATTGTGAGGACGGTTGCTTGGACATTACGTTTTATTAATAATTGTAGAGGATTAGATATTCGAACTCTTGACATTTCCTACGAAGAATATAAAATAGCGGAAAAGAAATTATTTTTGATGATTCAAACAAAGTGTTTTAACGACGTCGATAGTTTACGCAAAAAGCTATCTCTTGATGTTTTTAAAGGAGATGATGGTCTTTTACGTGTTAAAACAAGACTTGTTTTAAATGACGATAGTTCAAGCGATTTTATCGCTCCAATACTTTTACCTGGCAAAGATATTTTCGTAGAGAGACTTGTGATGCAAAAGCATAGAGATTTTCTGCATGCTGGTGCTCAAACTCTGTTGTCAAAATTGCGGGAATTCGTATGGATAATAAATAGGTGGAAAAGTTGCAGTTAAGCGAATTGTTCGAAATTGTATAACTTGCAAGCGCTTCAGTGTAAAAGGTTATAGTGCCCCAGTCCCACCATTACCAGAAGGTCGCACACGATGTGGAGCTCCTTTTCAGGTTTCGGGAGTTGATTTTGCCGGTCCATTGTTGTTGCGTTCTGGTGAAAAATGTTGGATTGCTCTATTTACTTGCGCAGTCTATAGGGCAGTGCATTTAGAGTTGTGTATGTCGCTATCCACAGAAGAATTTCTGTTAGCCCTCCGTAGATTCATGGCCAGAAGAGGTAATGTGGAAATCATGTATAGTGACAATGGCACTAGTTTTCGAGGCGCATGCAACGTGCTTAGCAACCTAAATTGGAATGAAATTCAAGTAAAGGCTAATAAGTTAGTATGGAGGTTCAGTCCTCCACCCGCACCTTGGTGGGGAGGATTTTGGGAGAGAATGGTTAGGACGGTAAAGGATATTTTGAAACGAGTTCTAGGGAAAGCAGCTCTAAATTTTAACGAATTAGTAACTGTGTTATGTGAGACAGAGTCAATAATTAACTCGCGTCCCTTGACCGCGATTGATAACACGTCAGAATTAAAGGCTTTGACACCTGCGTCATTTTTGTTACCATTCCGGACGGATGATAATAGTTTAATAGATATAGGAATGATTGATGGGAAAATCTTAAGTTCTAGGTGGAGATATATTACCAAATTATGTTCGGACCTTAAAATGCGATTTAAAACAGAATATTTAGGACTCTTAGTAAATAAGCATGTTAATACAAAGTCATTGTCTGTCAAGCCCGGCGACATTGTCCTCATAGACACTGATAAGAAGCGTGTAGAGTGGCCGTTGGGTATCGTGAAGGAGATTATGACCGGTATTGATGGTTTTGCGAGGGTTGCTAAAGTGAAATCCGCAACTGGCGAACGGGTAAAGGCCGTAAAGCATCTTCACCCACTAGAAGTAAATTCCGAAGAGACTAATGGTAAGCCTCGGACAGTGACCACACGTTCTGGTCGTACGATCACAGTGCCCGATAGGTTAGCTGTAAGTTTTTAAAGTGCGACTGCGCACACGCAGCGCGCGGCCGGAGTGTGTTAGGTTTTATTTGTTTTTATACTTTTTTATTGTGACATAGATTTAAATTATTTGATACATGGAATCTGTCATATTTTGTTGTCATTCAAAAAACAGGGATTATAAGTAATAGAAGGAATTGACCAAGTTTGTGTTATTTTATTTAAAAGTACGCTTAATTCAAAAAACGGTCACATATGACTTGGACTCGCGCACCAAGGGTTCCGTACAAATAAAAGGGCGTTAGAAGTCATGTGACGGTATTTTTCTTGTTTATTTTTTTCAAGCTACGCCATTTACAGTGGTCACAAGTGTTTTTTTTTAAATAAAATTGCCTATATTACGGTTGTGCCGTATGACGTGCTGTGCCCCTACCTATTTAACGTGCACGTCACGCTTCCATTCAGTATTCTTCAGGCTCATTAAAATGCAATAATATGAACATGAATAACTGCTATCACTGACATAATTTGCATACAGCTCGCAACTGAGTTATCGTTAGTTAGTATTCCGATCCATTCCGGGTTTTCAAGCGAATCGAACAGTCACAACTTACTAACCGAAGATTTATAACGTGCTTTTCGCTTAAGTGGGTACGTACGCACCACTTTTCGCCATAGATTCGCTTGGATGTAGATCGGTAGTAGTGCGCTTCAGGTTTCAGCTTTCATTTCAGGACAGGCTTTCGAATTGAGCTGAAATATTTCTTCAAGACGGCAAAGACAGACGGCATGAAAGACAGTGCCTTCTGAGCATATCAATTGTACCTAATAGAAAAAAACTATTGATAATGGTTTGGCGATAAGTCAATCTTACTTGTAATGACACATACGGAAAATATAAAAGTGTATTTATCAAGTGCAACTTTCACTCTTAAGATTCAATCTACTTTGTATCACGAATTCTAAAATATGGGCGGCAAATCTAGCGTGAATCGAACTTATTTCTTTGGTAATTCACTTGCGAGTTTTATCGTTTTATCTAAAAATCAAGTAGAACCAACATATAAAACTTTGACTTAGCTTATGAAATCCAGCTATGGAATAAGACTAGTGTGTTATTATTTTAATATTCTCCTTTTAAGAATTATTATAAAGCTGTAAAAAACTAACCCACGGACGAAATCAAAATGCACAGAAAGCATGACGATGAGAAATAAAAAAAAAGAAAAATTTTGATAAACTTTTTTTGATATACGAAATGCACGAGAATTGACTTATCGCTGAAGAAGATTTAAAAAAAGAAATATTATCTGTTATTCCACTGAGTTCAGATCAAGATTGGAACGTAAAGAGAGTTTGAGTCCTACTTATATTGAGAAATTGGAAGTGTAGGTCCGTTTTAATATGTAATAGAATATCATTGAATAATGGCGTAGTATTTGGAATAGAAGTAAAATGCTATTGAAGATCAATACAACAGAACTTTGTTTTTCATAGTGTGAAGGTAGTGTTGTGTGAAGAATAAAGTTATATTTGCGGTTGTCCAGTACGGTTGTAAAGTTTTTGTTATCTTAACAATACCTTATATGTTTTTTTTTTCAAAATTTACACTCGCTTAGTTTAGAAGTTAAACAGGGGGGGGGGGGGGGGAACGCCCATTTTACCACTTTGGAAGCACGTATCTATCAAACGTTAGACTTAAAAAGAATATGGTTTTAGAAACCTCTATGTCATTTTAAGAGACCTATCTATAGACCCTATACGCAAAGATTTGACAAAAAGTAGTAGATTGTTATACAAGGGGAGGAAGTGACCCATTTCACTCGAGAAGTTCTTGGCGCTCGAACGGAGTGAGTGCGCTAATAATTCGAGAGTGAAATGGGTGCTTTCACCCGTTTTATACATACTTTTTTCATTTCAACTGTGAGGAAAAATAAATAAATTTATTTAGATATTATGTTGTTTGGCGAGAGATGAAAACTCAAGTTTTTAGGTACATACATCACATATCAGTTTGTTTACTTTCGTTAGACAAAAAACACAACATTAGAAGGACAGTAAAAGCACGGAAGACAAACAACAGAGTACTACATAAAACGCGGATGATATCAAATATTTCAAATCATTGTTAAAAATATCGATCGTTTTTATCTCACAGACAGGAAAAGAACGCAACCTTGCAAAAACAAGATTACTTGTCACCAAAACTACCACAGATTATGTCAAATTCCAGGTTCCATTCTGCCTATCTCATATAGCGCTATGAATGACAGCTAAAGGTGGGAGTTAATAAGAAAATTAATTAAAAGCAAAAATGGCGGCAAGTCGCCTCCGCCTGCTTAATAATCTATGCAATAATCGACCAAACAAAAAAATATATCGTCAAAGACAATCAATAAGTGACAATTTAAAATGAAAAAAAAGTGACACTATGTATGGCGGGTAACCGAAATATATTTGTAGATTTTAAATTTTAAAAAATTTGACTAACTATACATTTTTCAAATCAGTCACCATAATAAACACGCTTTTAATGTTAAGCTAATTTTAAAAATATGAAAGCTTGTTTATTTTAATAATATAATGTGACTTAATTACCTTTAGCTCCATGTCTGCTCCGTTAAAACTTAATTACTTTCCACCCTTGAGATGGAAAAGCTATTTTCCACCCGTCTATTTTCACATGAAAGTTCAATTTTTCGAACAGAAGAAATGAATAATATTTTTCAGTTTTAGCATCATGTATGGAAGCCCCCCCTTAAATATTACACAGTCTGGCCATGAATACTGTTACAGTTAAAAATAAGAAAGATATTGAATTGGAATTTGAATTTGGAATCTGTCATTTTTATACGATTGCTCATTGTGTTTTCTAATTTTGGTGCCAATACATTTTATAATATTTTGCGAAAATAAAATGGAGTGAGGTGATAAAGAGAACCGAATCGCTGTGATTGCATTACACAAAGTTGGTATGGAGCCAAATGCAATTTTTAAAACTCTGCATACGCTTGGTATTAGTCAAGTGTTTGTGTACCGGGCTATCAATAGGTACAATGAGAACTCCTCTGTTTGTGACAGAAAAAGATCTAGCCGTCCACGTAGTGTTCGTACGAAAAGGTGGTCAAAGCAGTAAGGGAAAGAATTCACAGAAATCCTGTCTGAAAGCAAAATATTTTATCTCGGGAGATGAAGATGTACCCAGAACCATGTCGTAAATTTAAAAGATGACTCAGGACTTGCAGTCTATAAGATTTGCACTGGTCATTTTTTAACTGATAATTTAAAAAAAGAATAGGGTGGTAAAATCGAAAAAACTACTGAAGCGGTACGCAAAGGAGGTCACAGAAAAAAAAATGTTTACGGATGAGAAAATTTAGATCTATCGCTTATTAGATTTATGTATCGTTGCTATGTTAATGCCACGGACGAGTAAAAAAAGTAAGGACTCCGCGTCACCTACTTATAAAGTGAAGCACCCAAAGTAAGCCAGCATATGTGTAAATACGAAGCTACACTCACACACTGACGCAAAAGTAAGCCGATCGGCCGCCATTACCCTCTCTGCCATCGTCTGTGACAGTGCAAACCTTCGCGTATAAAAAAATGAAAAAAAAAACCGTCGTGTATCGTTAAACGGTGTAAAAATATTACATTTCTACAAAAAAAGTGCCAAGGAATTACCTTTCATAGGTTAGCCAGTACCTATTACGTTAATTTCTGTTCTTTTTAAAATACAAAAAATATTTATTTGGAACACAAAACCTCCACTCCACGTGATTAGCCGGTGACAGTAACAGCCAGTGTGGCCGGAAAATAAATAAGGACTTTACCCGAAAAAACAGGCTAAGTGCAAGTCGGACTCGCGCACTGAAAAACTACAAGTTGGTTTTAAAGCAGTATTCTACTGCATAAACACAACTTTTTAAAGATTTTAAATTTAACTTAAGTATATAATTTTAACAGTTCTTAATTTTTTTGACATTTAAATAAATTGTAGTGTTTGTGTAACAGAAAATCAAGCAAATTAATTATTTTTTTGTATTCGTAATAATAATCAGAAGAGCTGGCAAGCACTTTTTATTTACACAAAAATCAAATTATAACCAGATTGTAAATGAAACTATAGCAGATGTTGTTTCCTGGCTAACGCGAAATGACTTAAGTGTTAACCTATTAAAAAACAAATTAGTACAGTTCTCAAACTACAAAGCAAATTGTCCACAGTTAAACGGCACTTGTCAGAACGTAGTAATCGATAAAGTTAGTGAGGCAAAGTTTTTAGGTATCATCCTTGACCAACACTGTAGCTGAAAACCCTACATTGAAGACCTGTGTAAAAGGTTGAGTAGTTTTGTACACGCTCTCAAAAAATTACGATTTGTAGCAGTGGGCATATGGGCAGTACGCATATCATGGATATGTATCCTCAATTTTAAGGTACGGTCTGATTATGTGGGGTAACTCAACTGATATAAATAAAGTATTTTTGATGCAAAAAAAGTGTATTAAGGCAATTTGTGGTGCAGGACCAATGGAAACTTGTCGACCTTTATTCAAAAGGCTGATACTTATAACTTTGGTTGGGCTTTACATTTTGGAGACTGGAATATTTGTTAGAAAAAAACCTGAGCTATTTGAAAAACATGTTCAGCTAGATCTAAGGTTACGCCAGAGAGATATTTATAGATTACAAGTTCCTATGAGCGAGAGTGCATTTTTCCAAAGAAACTGCCAGGCCATGGCTGTTAAAATATATAATAGAATACCTTATGACATGAGACAGCTTCCTTATAATATGTTTGTGACACGATTGCGTAAATTTGTTAAAGAAGAATGTTTTTATAGTCTGACTGAATACTTGACATAAATATTTTATAATTATAATGACATGAATAAGATGGTAGATATAGTATATTAAATATAAATGTATATAATAAATTAGCAATGAATCAATGTAACCTAAAATATGTGTGTAGTGTATAATGAAATAATGTATTTAATTAATTGTTTTAACTTTCATGTTTAAATTTGCATGCCGCCTGTGGCAAAACATGATGGTCATAGATGAAAATTATGTTATCAAACTTACCATGTTTTAAGCAAATAAAAAAATATTCTATTCTATTCTATACATAAAAATATAATGAAATCCAACCAAAAGAATTACAGGTATGTAATTTATCTAGCCATTTGGATATCAGGTTGTCGACTTACATTATTTTAATTTTAATTGTGGTTTTGTAAGGCACATTACTTCAAATTTTACGCACATTGCTCATATGCATAAACGAGTAAAAATTGCAGTCTCACTTCCGCCATTCTGATACACCTACACAATAAAGGGAGAAATGTTTGTGTCAACTGGTATCCCCGTGACGCACACACATACAGCATAAAAGTGGCTTCACTTGCTAGTATCGCGGTGCGGAGTCCTTACTTTTTTTACTCGTCCGTGGTTAATGCATTTAAAATTTTTGTCCCTCTTAGTACTTTTAAATATTCCGCCACTGAATTAACTCTCTGCATTTACCAAGCGGTTGACTGGTAGAAAATGCCTTAAGGCATTAAGTCTGCTAATTGTACCATTAACAGTGCAATAAAGTTTAAATAAATAGAAAATAAAAATCTTTACAATTGAGCAACATTTTAACAAAGAAAATGTCCGTATTTATGCTCAAACTAACAACACCATGTTCAATAACCAAGCATGGTCTTTCCAACAAGACTCGGCGCCGATTCATAAATCTCAGTCCACGCAGTCTTGGTTACAAGCGAACGTTTCGGACTTCATCAGAGCTGAAGGCTGGTCGTCGTCTTGTCCCGCTCTTAATCCGCTGGATTATGAATTATGGTCAGTTTTAGAGAGTACGGCTTGCTCTACACGCCATGATAATTTGGAGTCCCTAAAACAATCCATACGATTGGCAGTGAAGAATTTTCCCATGGAAAAAATACGTGCTTCTATTAATAACTGGCCTCGAAGTTTAAAGGACTGTATTGCAGCCAATGGAGATCACTTCGAATAAGCTTTTTATACTTTTTATTGTTTTATATTTATGTATAAAACTAACACACCGTAATAGTCATCATCATCATCATTATCAGCCAAAGGATGTCCACTGCTGAATATAGGCCTCCCCCACGGCTTTCCACAGCGACCGATCACTAACGATCTGCATCCAGTTTGATCCTGCGATCTTTTTAAGGTCGTCTGTCTATCTTGTTGGTGGACGTCCTACGCTACGTCTTTGGTCGAAGGGTCTCCAATCTAGAACTTTCCTGCCCCAACGGCCATCAGTTCGTCGCGCTATGTGTCCGGCCCATTGCCACTTGAGCTTACTGATTCTCAACAAACTGTCCAAAAAACAAAATGTCCGTTAACTTAGTTCTTCTACGTATCTCCTCATTTCTGATTCGATCCCGTAGAGAAACACCCAGCATAGCCATCGCTCGTTGTGTAATTTTAGGTTTCTTTATGAGGCCCATAGTTAGAGATCATGTTTCGGATCCGTATGTCTTCACTGGTAAGACACACTGGTGGTAGACTTTCGTCTTTAGACATTGAGGTAGATGAGATGAGAAGACACTCTTGCGTAATTTCCGGAACGCTGCCAAGCCGAGTTGGATTCGTCGATGGACCTCTTTCTCGAAGTTGAACCTACCCAATGGGATCACTTGTCCCAGGTAGACGTTCTCGTTGACAACTTCAAGAGTTGAGTTCCCAATGGATACTGGAGTGGGTACAACAAGGGAACTCGACATTACTTTCATCTTCTCCATATTATTTTAAGACTCACTTGTTGGGTGAGTCGGTCAAGGTCTTTGAGCATTGTGCCAAGATCGTCTAGCGTCTTTGCCACAAGGACTATATCATCGGCAAATCGGAGGTGTGTGATGTATTCGCCGTTAACATTGATGCCGATTCCTTCCCATTCAGAAGTTTGCAGGCGTCTTTCAATGCCGCTGTGAACAGTTTCGGAGGTATAACATTCACATTTCACACCTCTCCGCAGTAAAATTGCCTTCTTGTTCTGCTCCTGTACTCGGACCAACATAGTGGCGTTATTGTAAAGGCACTTTATAATATCTTTTGGATATTATAATATCCTTTGGACATTCCCACATATCGCCATCTAGTCCCAAAGTAAGCTACTCAAAGCTTATGTTATGGATGCCAGACAACGGGTATAATACTTAAATACTTTTTGTTTGTAAATACATACATGATATACATAAAAAACACCCAGACCTATTGGTCAAACAGACATGTTCATGCACACAAATGTTTGTATTGTGCGAGGATTGAACCCGCAACCCACTGCGTAGTAGGCAATTTCTCGACCACTACACCAGACGAATCGTCAATTTAACACCTCTATATACGTATAGTCTATGTGGCACCGCAGCACTGAAGACTGAAGCATCGCCCAAGTTTCGATTAAATCAAAGGCCTTCGCATAGTCCACAAACTCTAAGTGTAGAGGCATATTATACTCCTCTGACTGTGTATAATTTCCCTAACCGAATGGATGTGGTCTACGGTACTACGAGTATATCCTTTTCGGAAACAGGTTTGTTCGGAAGGCTGGAAGTCATCTTACCTACGTGCGAGACAATTCGTAATTTGCCGGTCAGCGTTCAGTCTATTCAAAACTTTAGAAGCATGGTTTGCAGTTTGAAAAGTGCTGAAAGTATTGCAGTCGTTTTTGTCAACGTTAGGTATAGTTGATTATTAAATATCCCATGCCATTCCAGTTACAACCAAAATAATACTTAATATGAATATCTCATTTCCTTAGTAAAATAGAAGAAATTTAATAACAAAAAAACTTGCAATTAAAGATGTGATATTAGTAATAAAAAGTCTTTATCTTACGTTTGAATACCAACTTCAGTGTATTGATCTAATAATGAACTTATTAGGAATGATGCAATTCATTTCAGATGCTATTATAGTCTTTATTAAATTACTGACAAACGGGACTTAATTTTGATCTTCTATTTTTGTAGATCTCTAAGGCACACATAGATACTTCATTTTCTACTTATAAGAATTTTGGCATATCTGTTTTTGATTGATGTTTGGTTTTCAATAGAAGTTGAGAAAACCTAAAATAATACTTTCACGCCTCCAATAAATGTTAGAATCACTTTAATTTACTACAAACAATTAAACAACAATATCGTTTACAAACCAGATGATGATACGGGCGCTTTAACACTTATTTTAGTATTTTTATTTCGGGTTGTGACGTAAGGGACGTTTTGACATCATGGTAGTTTCTGGTAACAGACTAAACCCGGGTGCTCCATTTGGCCTAAACTTACTTTACAAGAAAGTTTGTTTCTAAACACCGTGGCTGCGTCTAGTTTAACATAGAGGTCGTTGTATTTGAAAGTAAAATTCTAGCATTTGTATATTATAGACCTAAAAATTCAATAGCTGAGCTGTTTTCTTTCACAGTAAAAGTGTATAAAAAATAAGTTATATCGAAAATTTTAGGCTTTTCTTGCTATTATTGAGTTTATGAATAAGATTTGTTATATAATCTATACATATTTAAGGACTTTCATGTTCCCCTAGCGGGGATGCTAACACTGACTTTTTGAATAAATTGTATATCAATGCGTTTTAAACCTGCGAAAAATTACGACCATTTGACAACGGTAGCAAATAATTTGTTTATAGTGTATCCACATCGCCTGGCGGCAACAATGCTGCTCATGCCACAGCGGCTGCCGGTGATGCAGTAGCGCCACTGTACACTGACGTGTGCCGCCGGTAAAGCCGCCGGGTGGTGTGGATACGCCATAGGACACTCTTGGCAGTGACGTACTGGACTTGAAAGTTGCGCTAGATATGGATCGGTAGCTCTATTTATTAAGCACTCGCATCAATATTCCGGGTGGTTTTTGTTCAAGAACAGATAAACATCAAAGAAAATTATGTTAAATATAAATCGTGATTTACTAAAAAATAAGTATTTTTTTAAGCACTGCTGTTTATGTATGCATCTGTTTTGATTCGAAAAATCGAACATCATTTTAAGAAAATCACACGCCATATTAACGCGATTATTTCAAAAATAGGAAATAATAATCGTTGTTGCAATTTTTGAACTACCCAACAAGTCTGGCTACCGTTGTGTTTACTTAAATTTCAGGATCTAAACAATGAAAACAGAAACAATACATAATATTCGCTCTAACGGTCGGTCTTTTCTACCTTTCTTTCTAATGATTCTCTGTCTACTCCACTTTATGCGACCTACTTAATTATATCGCCCTAAAATTACCCACCAGGTAATGAATTTATTTTCGGGTCACAATTTATATTTTTAAATGAAAAAATAAACTGTAACCAACTTCGACGTAGACAATTTGTTTTTGTGTGCAGTAGTGTTTTAGCGCCGCAATTTGGCGAATTATTTTAATGAAGTGTTAAGTATACGTACACGTAAAATTGAATTCTTGTGTGTTTTAATATGAGTTTAATTAATATCACTATTAAATACAACTTAGGTCGAAAAACATCTTCCTTCTAACATCTCAGCACGGAAAGTTTATGTTTAAGATTTAGATCTGAGGTGGAATTGTGTACGGTATGATCTGTCAAACGGCAAAGAACAAAGCGTTTGACAGATCATACCCTACGTTTTGCACTGTTAAATGAATACGATTGCCTTACACAATTGCACCCCATAGGTAATTAATCTAAAAATCCAAAAAAAAACATAGGAGGTCTAACCTATTATACGAGGGTCAAACTGAAAATTCTTAGAACTGGCCACTTATAAACAACATAATAAAAAAAATATTCTAAAATTTGAAAATAGAACTCTATGCCAATATCACTGAGTATATATTTCATTCATTTGTCATTTGTTTTACGATTTGGCGGCAAATTGAAAATTGTCTGTGTCTCGTCAACATGAATTTAACACGAGAAAATTTTCGTGCAATGATTTTTTATGACTTTCGATGTCATTTAAGTCAACAAGAAAGTTATGATAGACTACGATTGGCCTTTCACGATGAAGCCCCATCTCGTGCGACTGTTTACAACTGGTTTAATGAGTTTAAACGTGGTCGCACTAATCTCACTGATGATGTACGTGAGGGACGGCCTTCTACGGCGAAGACTGAAAATAACATCTGTGTTGTGCGGCGTATGATAGAGACTGACAAAAGAGTGACCTATCAACAGATTCGGACAAGCTTAGGCATCGGTATGAGTCAAGTGCACAAAATCCTCCACGAACATTTAGCGGTCAGGAAGCTTTGCGCCCGGTGGATACCTCATAATTTGACTAAGGCTCAAAAACTCCATCGTGTGGATTGGTGCCGTAAAATGATTGAAAGATTTAACGGAGGTGACTCAAATGCTGTGTTCGACATACTAACAGGTGACGAAAGCTGGATTTACTGTTATGATCCTGAAACCAAAAGACAATCTGCTCAGTGGGTGTTTCCTTTCGAGGAGTTGCCAACTAAAGTGAAGAGAGATCGAAGTGCGGGAAAAAAAATGGTGGCCTCGTTCTTTGGAAGGATAGGTCATTTCGCAACAATTGTGTTAGAGGATCAAAAAACAGTTTCTGCAGAATGGTACACTACCAATTGTTTGCCACTTGTCTTGGAAAAAGTTCGAGAGAAACGACCTCGCAGTAGGATCCTCCTTCACCACGACAACGCTTCGTCGCACACCGCCAAGCGAACGATCGACTATTTGGCGACATCAAACGTTGAATTACTGGGTCACCCGCCGTATAGCCCCGACCTCGCGCCTTGTGATTTTTATTTATTTCCAAAAATTAAAGAAAAACTTAAAGGAAAGCGGTTTATGAATGCTGAAGAAGCGGTGGCTGCGTATCGCGATGCCATTGAAGAGACCCCTAAGGACGAGTGGGCAAAGTGCTTTTCCCAGTGATTCCATCGCATGCAGCGGTGTATTGACGTCAATGGACAATATTTTGAAAAGATGTAATAAAACTAATAACTGGCTAATGTAATCAGTTTTTGATTTTCTAAGAACTTTCAGTTTGACCCTCGTATGGTACTTATTACAAAGTTCTGAAATTACGAAATCTTAAAAGAATCCAGTTTAAATTTCTATTGGCACCGTTAATTGTTTTAAATCGCTTCCAAACTCCTGCCAGATATCCTGATGACCCATTTCCAAGTTTTAGTGAATTTTTAATTTATTGTAGATAAATTGATAATTCAATAAAGATTCTCAACATAATTCGACAAAGCCGTAGAATTACAAATTGAATATATTGCAGTTGCCTTTAATATTGCCAGCAATAAGCGAAATTGCTGTATATTTTTTTACACAAAAGCATTATACGTGTACCCATTCAAAAAGTGCAGCCTGTGGAATGCATTTGATACTATAAGCTTACATAATAGGTGAAAAGTGCACCGGCATAACCTAAATACCTTCGAGGTGACTATTTATGTAACGCTATCAATTCAACATTTTATTAATTTAACTGAAACTCTTTGAGGGCACACATTGCTACGACCACATAAAACAAAAAAAATGTAACCCTTAGTCACAATCGTATTTTTGTCATTTGCTATATTTTTTTAAAAGTATTGAACACCAATCACATACATTGCTCTGATCCCAGAGTAAGTAGGTAATGCACTTGTTTTATGGAAATCAGAGTCAACGGTAATACCGTAACACCCAGAACCGTGACAATATAGAAAATTTTGATTTCTGTATTGACCCAACCGGGAATCGAACCCGGGACCTTGGAACGGCGACGCCTTGAAACCAGCGTGCTTAGCCACTACACCACGGAGGTCGTAAAGAAGTAAGTGTACCTACTTACTAACTTTATACGTGTGTCAAGTTAATTATACCGTAATGGTTTCAGTCAAGTTAATGGCCTACGACATCTGTCAAAGCGTTAACGAACCTGCATACTCGTATCTCAAATTAGTTTATTACACATGATTTTATAAGTATTTCACAACTGCCATCCTATTTACACTGAACTGATTTAACTAACTAAATGCGCTAGTTTTCTGATTACCCCAAAGATAAGAACCAATTATGGTACAAAAATTAGCACGTATGAAGAGGCACAACTTTATAATCAGCTACAGTCTAATATCGAAAGTGAAACTTATCTTCTTCTTCTGAAATTATGTTTTTAAATAAAAACTTTTTGTCTATACCTGAATATGTTTTCTGGTTAAGCTCGGGCGAAACAAATATAACTTTATTAGCCAACGTTGTTCTCATGCAAGTGACTGTATATGGTCTTTTTTGAGAACCTTATCTCACCTAACCTAAACAAACGAACATATAAAATGTGAAATGTGCTAGCGAAATTTTTTTTACACGCGAAGAACCTTAACACATGAAATGTTTTGCTTTACTAGATAGAAGATAAAACTAACACGATCCAATTACAGTTTTTTCTTTTATAAAGAAAGAATCATTATTCTATAAGGTTTGTTCTGTGCAATCCCTAGGTATGTGAAATTGATGCGATCCAGTTGTTAACAGTTTTCCTTTAAAAAAATAACTCGTACACCGTTCACTAAGGGGCAATGTAAGACATAGAGCCACAAAAAATAAAATAATACTTTGTACTTACATAAAACTAAGAATTTAATCCTTTCAGATTGGGATGCACAACCAATTATATTTATAAACTTCTTAAAACATACTTGCTTAAATAATTAAAAGACTAAAAATGCATATGTAACGGAAGCTTCTGCATAGATAAATGTCAGGTTTTCTATTTATGTACGCAAGATTAGCACATTGCAAAATTATACTCGTAAAGTTGGTATTTAACATTTACGGTAAAAGCCACAAATGCGTCATCATAATTATAGTCTTAGGTAGTTCTTTTATTTATGCCGCTTGTTTTATGAAAAGCTCTTTTGCAGTGATAAATCTTTTTGTGCTTATTTTTGTGCAAGCTCAGCGCTAGCCATAGTTTGTTCTAAAATTATTTGGGAAGTAAGATTTTGATGTAAAAATATTAGCTTAATTGGCATTGGCCAAACTATTTCAGCGAAAGTTTAACATATATTTTAATAACTGTAAGACTCACTCAACTGTTTAATCGGTTTTTCAATACCTATGAACTTTCAAAGGCATTATCTCAATGGTAAAGTACTGGGCCGTAGGTATAAAGTGTTTTAAGTAAGTGTAAGATGAGTACTAGCAGTTAATTAAAACTCTTTGTAACGAGTAACTTGCAGTTTTTATTAACAAGTTATTGAAAGCTTTTTTAGGACTCGTGTACCCAGTTTTGATAACTTGATCAGTGACCTTTTACTAATTCAATAACAACTACAAACTGGTTTTCATGCAGTATGTAGTAGTACATACGTACGTACGAAACTGAATTTGGGCATGTTTTCCGCATACCGAATATGTTGACCAAAAAAACCTGATTTGGGAACTAGTGAAAAATAAAGAAACATGAGTAGGTATGTACTCATCAATGTTTATTTCCATCAGAACATGTATTACATTTACATTAATTTAAACACACACACACACACACACACACACACACACAAACACACACACACACACACACACACACACACACACACATTATTGTATAATTATACATTATTATATAAATAAGTTGCCCTTTACAAGTGAGATTTAGAATATAATAAGTACTTACGTAGATTTAATAATTCTGTGTGATAGCATTAACTACCTACCTCACTATTCTGTCTTTTGCAACCAAAACGTACAAAGTTTATAGTTGTAGTGCCGACCCTTTTGCCCCACTTCAAACTTATTTAGCTTAATAATTTTAATGAAAGATCCACACTACAATCAAATATTTCAACTATTAATTTACAATTATTCACATTCCCGCAATATTGTTCGCTTGTTTTTTTTATTATAAATACTTTACATCATCAAGCCTGCGTCTCATCAATTCGTATGTAAACGTTCTGTCCTAGTAACATACTTTAATTATCGTGTAATATAGTGAATTCAAAGCCTCTTACCTCAAAGATGCTAATGTTATGCTACCGCACGCCGTAAGTATTAAGGTAGATATTACATGCACTAACAAACTGTTTATGTTCCTCATTCCCAGGAATTAAGACATAATGTATCAAATACTGACATACCTTGCTTAGAATACATACTTACTTTAAAACAGACACAGACAGACACGCAGACAGTACGTCCGTCTGTCCGCAGTTCAGCGCAAAGTTCTTAGTGTTAGAAAACTGGAATTTGCCATGTGTATGTAGTCTAATCTCCTACCAAAGTGGCAAAATAATATGTTGAAAAAATTTTTTTTGGGAAACCTCTCATACATGTAACGAGGAGATGTTTTTTATCTCTTGTTGAATAGATCTGACAAAATTATTATGAGTTTGCTTACATAGTTTTTTCTGTTTCCGTAACGTTCAGTTTTAAAGGGGCTATTTTTGTTACAGCTTCATGTCCTTACCGTCTCTCAAGTCCCAATTAAATGATATTAGGTGGATACGTAAATAAACACAGGACTAGTAAATACTTATGAATTTAGAAGGAAAACCATCATGGTGAGTCCAACTCGCACTGACAGTTTAATTTTAATGACGGTAACATTATGAGTAATAAGTACACTGGTTCATGATATGTCTGTGAACTTAGCAGAGCAAGTTTACAGACATGTAAATGATAGATTTCCTGTGTCGGTCTCTTTGGTCTTGGAATCCATTTTATACAGAGTAATATTCAGACAATGTTTAGGGTAGGATTACAACATAACTAATATTAACATAACAACATAACTAATTGGGTGTGTGTGGGTGGGTGTGTGCATGTCGATATGTGCGTATGTTTAAATATATTTTGTGCTATTTGATTTAATTATATTGCAACGGAACCATCTTCCTATGGCTTTTGTGTCAGCATATTTTAAGCTATTTATAGAAAACGGTTTAGAATTTTGACTTGATATTATGTAAAATATGATATAAGGATAAAAGATAGATGTCTAATGATAGAAAAATAAACTTTTAAAAAAAGTAAAAACCGACTTCAAAACCAAAATGCACTAAAAAGTCTTAAATAAACTCTTCACCATTGAAAGGAAAGGAATCCGTTTTAGGCAAACAATTTCTTTTTGGAGTCGGTGCTGTGATAGTTGATGCTTGATGGTCAAAGTGATGGCACCGACTCCAAAAAGAAATTGTTTGCCTAAAACGGATTCCTTTCCTTTCAATGGTGAAGAGTTTATTTAAGACTTTTTAGTGCATTTTGGTTTTGAAGTCGGTTTTTACTTTTTTTAAAAGTTTATTTTATTTCTTCATTTTTAGTGATTACATAAGAGGGGGGGGGGACGATGCACCTTATGATTCAAATTTTTAAGAAGCTACAAATTACCTATCATAAGTTTCGTCATTATAATTACTGAACTCCTAAGCGTTAAGGAGTTCCACCATCAGCTCAGCCCCACAATATATTGACTATCAGACGTAACAACACGTCAACATTAAGATTCTAGTAAAGAAATACTATACGTGCCTTTAAAATTTGAGAGTTTCCCTCGATTACACCAAGATCCCATCATCAGATCCCAAAATTGAAAAAATGGGACCAACTAGAAAGTACACCCTCTAAGTAGGCGAAAAAATTTTTCGATTCGGTCGACAAACGACTGAGATATGAGGTAACATACATACAAAAAAAAAAAAAAATGATAAAAAAAATAAACATACAGTCGAATTGATAACCTCCTCCTTTTTTGAAGTCGGTTAAAAACTACGGCTACCCAATAACAGATATGACAAAAAAAAAATACAGTAACTCTAGATATGACAAATAACATATTGAGCAGAAATTATCATGTTATTCGAAATCTACTTAAAACAAGCTAAACTGAAACGCTTGAGCAGCGTGCCAGTTGAGGCCGAGCAAGACTAAATACTTGAGCCTGGCTTTGACATGACTTTGATACTTAAAGGGGTTCATAGGGTCTAACTTACTAATATATCAAGAAGTTAGGTGCTTAGGATGTCGGGGCTAACATATCTAACGTTTACCGGCGTCGTTAGGGTAAAATAATATACGATCTTCAATATAATATCTACAATAGCTGTTATATTATAATAGGTCGTTTTTTTTAAACTGGATGAAAGTAGATTTATAACAATATAATGTTTTGAGCATGGCACGTACAAGTCTACGAAACCAAAAAATTACAATAGTGTAATTTTAAATAGGCTTGTCGTATGAATATTATTTTACATTAAATTCATCTACTTAAAAAAACTATATTTAAAGTCTTGGGGTGTACATCACAACCCCGTAGATTGTCATCAGTAAGGGCGCAGCGAAGGGTGGCGTTGACGCAGCACATGTCGCGCGCGGCTGCGCACACGCCGCCACGTCCTGCGCCAGCACCCACGCCATGCGCCTGAGGAGCGCGCCGGCGGACGCCGAACACGACCGGCCGGCGTCACCCACGCACATAACAAACGCGTCTCTTGCACTGAAACAAAAGTAGCATATATAATTCGAGAGATTGAAAACGATCGCCTAGTTTGATATATTTGTCATTTGGATTCACAAGTATTATTATTAAGTATATTAGTTATGGAGGAGCGTGGTCTCATGTCACAGATAGATCCAATATTACACACATCAAAAGTGTCTAGGGATCAACATATATTTTTGCAATAATTTTTCTCCTGATTGATATTAATTAAAATTTTCTTTAAGGATTCATCAAATAAAGTGTTTTCGTTTGTCTACAGTAACGATTAACCAAGTCACCTTTGCATTAATAAAGAAATTTGCCATTTTCCTTATAAAGGGATTTTTGACATTTGAACCACGAACATTAAAGTTCGAAAAAAAGACTGAAATAACAGTTTTCTTTAAAATTTTATTGGGTAACTTAAACAATTAATAATCCGTGTTTCTACCGCGAACACTAACAACACAAGAACATCGGTTTGGCATACTCAAAATGAGTTCATCCAAATCACGCTGCGGAATGGCCGCCCATGTTCGTTGCAACAACAAAAAAAGGTCTTCTTACGACTGGATACCCTCCATATTCGGCAGAGCTCTTCTCTGTAGCATATCCCATGCATGCCCAATCGGGTTCAAGTCTGGCGACTGAGCAGGCCAGGGCAGGACATTGATATTAGCTGCGACGAGTCTGTCTTACAACTCTAGCGGTGTGCGGTCGTGCATTATCATGCATTAACTGAAATAAGGGACCGATTTGCACTTGCAGAGGAACGATGACGTCTGATACAATCGTCACAGCATACATTTGAGCGTTGAGGTTGCTTCTGATCCGAATCAAATCAGTTCTTTCGCCGATCCAAATACCCGCCCATACCATGATGGTTCCACCACTATAAGGATGGACTTCCTGGCAGGATTTTAATCGCTGTTGGCGTCCAGGGGTTCTCCAGTGTCGTGTACGTCATGTATCCGGTCTCATACCAAAACGAGACTCATCAGAAAAGCACACGAAACGCCATTGTTCTTCTGCACAATTTCTGTGTTCAAGAGCCCATTGATATCGAATCCTACGATTGTGCATTGCTATAGGTGGTACCCGTAGCGGTCTTCGGGAATGAAGGTTCACTTCATGCAGGTTTCTGACTGTTTGGTCGCTAATGAAGTTCCCTGAAGAGTGATGAAGCCTCACGGCTAACATCATGGCGGTTATTGTTGGAGCTCTTCGAGCTGTGATTTGAATGGATCGGTCTTGTCTGCGTGTGGTGCAGCGATACCGTCCTCCATGGCGCTCAACCACGGTACCAGTGCTTTGGTAACGTGTCCAAAGTCGACTGATAACACTCTGACTTGTATTCAGAGCCAAAGCCACAGTACATTGCCGGGAACCAGCTTCTATCATTCCCACGGCTCTGAGCATTTCTTTTCTGCTTAAATGACGTCGCCGCTCCATAAAAACGTTGGTTTTAATCATTCGAAGGGAAACAGTAGCACTAATAATGTCTTCAATGCGTTGTATGTTTTTATAGGGAAAATACTGACAGCTGATTTTCATCTTTAACTCGAATTTGATTGACAGTTCCTGTTTCAAATTATGAAATATACCAAAAAGAATCCACATAAATTTACAAAATCATAAATTTATTACAAAGCCACATTTCAATCTCAAGAAATCCGCATAAAAATGCTTGATCCCTTGACACTTTTGATATGTGTATATAGAGAAAAAACCACTTAGCTAGTAGTTTGAATTTTGAAACCTTTGATCCACTATATAATGCTCATTTCATTAACATCATTGTACTCAGCAGATTTATTTACGCTGGTCAGTATTATTCAGCAGCAGTCGCAATGCGATTGCCAACAGCGCCAGTGCCATATGGTCAGAATAAGCCCTCTGGAATGCTACTATTTAATAAAGATTCAACATGATAACGACTGGTGGATTCTTCAATCTTTATCATTTGGAGACTAAAAGATATTTAAAAGTTACCCATACTTACGTTAACTTTGTGCAACTATTATTATTAAGATAACTTCTTAATAATAGTATTTTGCAATAAATTGCAATGCAACATCAATTTGAACGTATTAATCGTCCCTGCGCATAGGACTGTTGTGGGGTAATCAATTTTATTTGTAGGCCAGAGAGGCAGACAGACAAAGACTCTGCTACACTACCGTCTTTGATGACTTTACTTCCAAGTGATGTATGTATCTTTTTTTATTATTAAAATACTTTATTGCACAAATTTAGTGTACAAAGGTGAACCTAATGCTGAAAGCACTCTCTGCCAGTCAAACCTTTAAATCATGCAGAAAGATGGCAACGGGTGTAATGAAAACAACAACAAATGAAAGTAGAAACATAGTAACAATAATCTAATAAATATATTTCTAAAATAATTAAAGTACAAAGATATATAATTATATACATAAACATACATACAGCATAAACACATCCATAAAACAATAACTTATGCAATTATTCACTCTTTCAGAAATCTACGAACTTTACTTTTACCAAGGTAATGTTTGCGGTTGTTACAAATGTGCTCTATCTTAAAAACTACTTGTTAGATCTCTTCCAAACCAATTTCGTTGTGTTTGTTATGATCTACATTATATGTATTTCCAAATTTACACTCGCTTAGTTTAGAAGTTAGATAGAAGGGGGGACGCCCATTTTACCACTTTGAAAGCGTCTATCTATCAAACGTTAGACTATAATAAAATGGTTTTAGAAACCTTTATGTCATTTTAAAAGACCTATTCTTAATCACCCCACACGCATAGGTTTGATTTAAAAAAAAATGTTTTTAGTTTCATGTATCCCTCCTTAAAATATTATATTTTTTAGCGTTCCGTAGCCGAATAGCAAAAAACGGAACTCTTATAGTTTCGTCAAGTCTGTCTGTCTGTCTGTCCGTCCGTATGTCACAGCCATTTTATTCTGTAACTATAAGCATTACATGGATGAAATTTGGTAGGAAGATGTATCCTGTTAACCGCTTACCGATTCTCATACTAAAAATAAAAAATAATGACATTTAAGGGAAGGCTCCCATACATAAAACTAATACCAAAAATTTTTTTTTAGATAATTAATGGAATCAGGCGTAAGTATTAGTCAAACCAATGCGTGTGGGTGTGTCTATGGATATGTCTATTAAAATGACATAGAGGTTATTTAAACGCTAGACGATTTTAAAGTGGTAAGATGGGCTCCCCCCCCCCCCCCCACATCTAATTTCTAAACTAAGTAAGTGTAAATTTTGAAAAAAAAACATAATGTACATCTTAACAAATACTTTCAAATAAAATTGGTTCGGACGGGATCGAACGAGAAGTTTTAGAGATATAGCACATTTTCAACAACCGCAAACATAACTTTGTACTTCATACAAACACCTGAAAATATGTGGTATTTTACTAAGTAGAAGTAAGTGAATTCCCTAATTCAGTTTAAGTTGGCACGGAACCCTCAGTGCGCGAGCCCGACTCGTACTTGGCCGGTTTTTTTATTTATTTTTGTATGAAAATAGTAAAGCGGTTGACAGGATACATTTTTCGACCAAATTTCAACAGTGTGATGCTTATAGTTACAGAATAAAGTTGTTGTGACATACGGACGGACGGACGGACGAACGAACGGATGGACATACAGATGGACGGACAGACAGACAGTTGGACATACAGACAGACAAACAGACAGACAGACACACGGACGGACGGATGGACGGACGGACGGACGAACAGACGGACGACGGACGGACGGACAAACGGACAGACGGACAGACGAACAGACGGACAGACAGACAGATGGACAAACGGACAGACGGACAGACGGACAGACGGACAGACGGACAGACGGACAAACGGACAGACAGACAGACGGACAGACGGACAGACGGACAGACGGACAGACGGACAGACGGACAGACACACAGACGGACAGACGGACAGACGGACAGACGGACAGACGGACAGACGAACAGACGGACAGACGGACAGACGGACAGACGGACAGACGGACAGACGGACAGACGGACAGACGGACAGACGGACGGACGGACGGACGGATGCCAGACTGATGCCGACAACTTTAGTTTGACGATTGAGGCCATTAATAATAACCTCCAGCGTATTTCTAATTGGTCCACTAGATATGGTTTTTCAGTTAATCCTACCAAATGCCAAGGCTTACTTATTGGTAATCCCTATCAATTGGGTAAATTCGATCAGCCTATTGCTGCATTGTATAAGTTTTTTTTTCTTAGTTTTTTTTACATATTTCTAAATGTATGCCTGTTTTTTTTTTCTTTTTCTTTGTGTCCGAACGTTTGTTTGTTTGTGTGTGTGTGTGTTTTGTTGTAATGTCCCTAATCAATTAAAGCTTTTCTTTCTTCTTTCTTTCTTCATTGCGTTATAACGACTGCACCATACCATATAGCAGTCATGTGAAAAATCTAGGTTTGGTGATGCTCAGTCAGTTGGAATAACCAGATCGCCGAGACTAGCAAAAAAGTTACTTACTCGCTTCGAACACTCTAGCGATTTCGGAACTTTTTGCCGATAAGTACCAAAATTCTGCTGGTCCAAGCACTGGTACTGCCTGTAATCAATTACGCCGATGTGTGCTGCACCAACTTGTCCCAAAACCATTTAAACAAGCTTGAGAGTCTCCTAAATAGCTGCCTTCGTTTTATTTTTGGCATTCGAAAATATGACCATATTTCTCCATTCCGTTCTCAACTGAATTGGCTCACTATTCGTCAGCGCAGAAATCTTCGAATCCTTTGTACTCTTTTCAGTATTCTCGATAACCCGAATTCTCCTAACTATCTTGTCATTTCAAATTTATGAGAGACATAAGTTCTCGAACTCTCCGTCCAACAATGCCCTCCAGCTATGCACATCTCTTCACAAGACTACTTATGTCTCTAACTCCTTTACCTAGAGTGATATAAATCTCTGGAACCCCCTTCTTGATACCATCAAGACTTCATCGTCTAAGTATTCGTTCAAGAAGTCTATTTGTGAGCTATTTCTCAGTGAGAATACCACGTGATGCTTGATGAGGTTTGTCCTTCTCTGTTTCACCTATTATAATCTCTGTTAGCTTATGTTTGGATAATTGTATGTATTCAAGAATGTTAAACCTTTTCCAAAGCGGTAACCCAGACACAATAGAATTTTTATTGTCTTAGGGCTATAGCCGTTCATCGCGCCGGAAAGTGTTAATTAGTTTTTTTTTTTTTATTTATGTAAATTAGTAGTTTAAAATTAATTTGTTGCTTTTATGTGTTATTTACGCCGCCTCAATCGTTTCTGCTTCACCCAATGGTTGACCGGTAGAGAATGCTTTAAGCATTCAGTCCGCCATTTGTACTTTAGTTTTGTCAGTGCAATAAAGAATAAAATAAGTAAGTTAATAAATTATATAAAGTTTTTGCTTTAACTTGCAACTTGCAGTGTGATTTATCGTTAATTTTATGTTGCATGTAGTTTTGAAAGTTGGGTTTCTGAAAACGATATATTACAGCGACATTCGGTTTAAAGTAATAAATACAAAATAATTTTCCCCATCTTAGGTGCCTACAAGTAAAAGAACACGCGTAGTAACGACGGAGAAGAACAGAAGTAACAGAGATAGCCCTGCAAATCAGTATGCTCAAGTGGCAATGGACAGGGCACATAGCGCGAAGAACGAAAAAAAAAAAAAAAAAAAAAAAACTCAGCTGTCATGTTACAAAGCTGATTTTATTTATGAGTTTTAAAAATGTTTTAAGCTATTAATTCGTACTTGTAAGTTATTAAGAACATAGTGTTTTATCCAATTACAAACATAAAGTAGTAGTTTTACCTATTTAGAAATCGTAAAATACAAATACTAGCACGTGAATATTGGTGCCATAGTGACGTCAATCATAACGGTGAATTCAAAATTGTTGTACAAAAAAGTGGACAACGGATACTAAAACCAGGGGAGTATTGTTTTCTTTTGTCTTATTTCTCAGTAACACAATATTGCAAGTAATATTTTAAATTGTTTGATTAGTGAAAACATACATACATACTGTCGTAATTTTCAAATAAATAGCTGCTATCATTTATTCGAACTGGTATTTATAACAGTTTCATTTAAATTTATTTGCTGGCAACACCGATATATTTTGGAGGGGAGTTTTGTATTCGGGGAGAGCGCGGAGTCCGGCAGTTCAGTTGGTTTGCGGCATCAAGTTGAAGAGGTTGTATCTAAAGTTGTACCCTGTTCGAAGAATAAAAGTATTGAAAAAGTCTCAGTGTTATAATTTCATCATATATCCGAAGTGCGCAAGAACCTGCAGCCCACAAAGAACAAGGTACGTGAAATAGTGTATGCTTGAATTATGACCAAGTTACTGAGAATATGAAGTGATAAAGTTATATTTTAGCAAGTGAAATTTATTTATTAGCAAGTGAAATTAATTTTTAAATAATACGATTTTTGTAGCACGTGGTCGGGGCTCCTCCGGTCGTGCTACTTAAATTCAAAGCTTTTGAATCCACGTGTGCCGTAGTGTGCTCTGTTTGAGGTTGGGGCTACTCTCCGATGAAACTGGCACAATATGAGGGCACGTGTAGTTGAAAGCAATATTTAAAAATTGATAAATTTATTTTTAAAACCTAAGAAATACGGTCGCATATTTTAAAACAAAAAGTTAAATGAGGTTTTAACCTGGTCAAAAGACAAAGCGTAGCTAAGATTAGGACGTGTAAGCTTAATTTAAGTGTGGAATTCGAATGCTTATACGTGACATTGTGTTCTGTGCATGGTCGGGGCGACTCTCCGACTGCATTAAGCATAATGCGATGCGCATTTGCATTCGAATTATTTGAATCCTCTTGTATGACGTTGTGTTTTGTGCATAGCTGGAGCTTCTGACAGCACAGACATGATACGGAGTGTACTTGTATTTAAATAAGTTGAATCTATTGGCATTAAAGTCAAATCGTGACTAAGGCAAGGCAGCATAACTTAATTCAAGTGTGATATTCAAATGCTTATGCGTGACGTTGTGTTCTGTGCATAGCCACATGGGCATGATACGAAACGCATTTGTATTAGAATTATTTGAATCCTCGTGTGCACCGTTGTGTTTTGTGCATGGCCGGAGCTACTTTCCGACAGCACAGGCACGATACGGAGTACACTTGTATTTAAATATGAGTGGGACGTATAAATTTAATTCAAGTGTGACTTTCGATGCTTGTGCGTGACGTTGTGTTCTGTGCATAGCCACATGGGCATGATACGAAACGCATTTGTATTAGAATTATTTGAATCCTCGTGTGCACCGTTGTGTTTTGTGCATGGCCGGAGCTACTTTCCGACAGCACAGGCACGATACGGAGTGCACTTGAATTTAAATATGAGTGGGACGTATAAATTTAATTCAAGTGTGACTTTCGATGCTTGTGCGTGACGTTGTGTTCTGTGCATAGTCTGAACAAATCTCAGACTGCATTGGCATGATACGAAGCGCTTTGCATTCGAATTATTTTAGTCCCCATGTGCGACGTTGTGTTTTGTGCATCGCTGGGGCTACTCTCCGACGGCACAGGCACGATACGGGGTGAATTTGTATTTTAATAATGTATTTTGTCTGGGAATAGTTAAGTGTGCTATTACCCTGAAATATATTACCAAATATGAATTGATTTCGTAGCTATGTATGATACCTGTTTGTTTTCTTTGTCTGGGAATAGTTAAGTGCGCTATGACCCTGACGAGAAAAATTTGCCTTAGACTGATTAAGTGTGTCAGTTTTTACTTTAATATAAAATGATTTCGTAGCTAATTATGCTACTTTATTGTTTTCTTTGTCTGGGAATAGTTAAGTGCGCTATGACCCTGACGAGAATAATTTGCCTTAGACTGATTATGTGTGTCAGTTTGTACTTTAATATGAATTGCTTTCGTAGCTAAGTGTGATACCTGGTTGCTTTCTTTGTCTGGGAATAGTTAAGTGTGCTATGACCCTGACGAGAATAATTTGCTTTAGACTGATTAAGTATGTCAGTTTGTACTTCAATATAAAATGATTTCGTAGATGCTCCTTTATTGTTTTCTTTGTCTGGGAATAGTTAAGTGCGCTATGACCCTGACGAGAATAATTTGCCTTAGACTGATTGTGTGTCAGTTTGTGCTTTAATATGAATTGTTTTCGTAGCTAAGTATGATACCTGGTTGCTTTCTTTGTCTGGGAGTAGTTAGTGTGCTATGACCCTGACGAGAATAATTTGCCTTAGACTGATTAAGTGTGTCAGTTTGTACTTTAATTTGAATTGCTTTCGTAGCTAATTATGCTACTTTATTGTTTTCTTTGTTAGGGAATAGTTAAGTGTGCTATGACCCTGACGATAATAATTTGCCTAAGACTGATTAAGTTTGTCAGTTTGTACTTTAATATGAATTGATTTTGTAGCTAAGTATGCTACCTGGTTGTTTTATTTGTTGGGGAATAGTTAAGTGTGCTATGACCCTGACAAGAATAGTATGCCCTAGACTGATAAATTGTCAGTTTCTACTTTCATATGAATTGATTTTGTCACTAAGTATCCCAACTGGTTCTTTTCTTCCTCACTGGATAGTTTTACCCCTAAGGAGAATAATTTGCCTTCCTACTGATAAGTGTGTCAATGTCAGACTGATTAAGATGTACTTCGATATGAATTAATTTTGTAGCTAAGTACGCTACTTCATTTTTTTTCCATGCCGATAAATAGTTAAGTGGGCTATGACCCTAATAAGAATTATTTGCTTTACAGTGATTAAGTGTCACTGTCAGACTGATAGTCACTGACAACTTTTATATGGATTGGTTTTGTAACTAAATATGCCAAGTGGTTGTTTTTTCGTCGAGGAATTGTTAAGTTTATTACTTTTATATAGACTGATTTTGTAGCTAAGTGTGCAAATTGACAGGCTTCTTGTCAGATGATAGTTAAGTGTGCTATTTCTCTGACTGAGGCAACTGTGGCTGATTATATGTCCGTTTGTACTCTAGTATGAACTAAGTTTGCCACGCGGTTATTCTCTTAATGACATAGCTTTTTGATACAGTGATATAAGTCAATGGTAAACTTACAAGTGGCTAACATAGCCAGATAATAATCTTGATGCTAGGCAAAGTTATAATGGTGATGAAATTTTGAGTGCTATATTAATTACCTACCATAAATGAAAGATATTTTTATATGTAAAAGTTAAATAAAATATGCAATTTTTCATAAATATTACCTTATGCCCTTGTGCTAATTTTTTCATAATTGCTTTTGTTTTACTTCTTAAAAACCCTTGAGAAAAATATTTACTCATAGCTTCGAATTCATAATTGAAATTTTCTGGTTCAAAATTAATATTCTATTAATGAATAAATGTTTTCTGCCTACTTGATTAAATTTAAATCATTTACTAGCAAAAATGTGTTAAAATATAATATGCTAGTTAACAGCACAGGTATACAGGTTTTTACAAAAAGCAATGCAAGGCGTGAAAACTTCATTTAAATGTGATACAATATTTTGTCCCATAGTGAAATCTAATTTGTCAATACAAGACAAAGTTTTTCATATTTTATTATTATAAATTATTAGTGTATTATTATTAATTTCTACTAAGTTATGAAGACAATTCTCAGCCAATCTTATCAGTTAATCTTATGATGATTATACAATAAAGGCATCTGATGAATCCTAATGATTTTGTTTCATGCGATCTGATGAGTCTGCATCACACGCGATGTCGCGCATGAGCTCGAAAGAAGCAAAGACCCCACGGTGAACGATGGAGGATGTCACTGAGAGGCAGAGCCGAGAAGGAAGACGTGTAGCTGGCTGGACCCACTCAAAACTCCAAATTATACCCGAATACAGCTTTGGGGCAATTTTGGGGGTACCTAATGCTGAGCAGCACAAGAAACTGTCACTGTTTTCAATGCCTCTTTTCAAGGAGTTGACTATGTTGTAGTAGGTATTCAATTTAAGTCGGTACATTTTGCTATATGGCCCAGTCTGCCAAAAGGTTGCTGGTTCAAGTCCCGCCCGTGCGCAAATTTTTGGTTTCTTATTTCATCTTTATGAATCGGTACATTTTATTACCTTTGAAATAATTTTCTGCGTTATAATACACTTTTGTAATGACCTACCCTCTTGAGGGTTTCCTCTTTGTAACAATTGTTTTAAGTGTAGTATTGGTAAGTCTTTAAAATATCCTGGTGATTTATAAAAAAAAAACATTTCCTCATGGAATAATCAATCAAATAATCCCAAAGAGCAATATTAAGCAGCTAGTATAGCTGGAGTTTAATTTTTCTAAAGACATTCTTATGAATAGGCTGTTTGCCAAAGCTATTAAAATTTTAGACGAAATATTATTTGAAATTTAATTTAAGTAAATCGTAAAGCAAGTACCTATTATACATACTGCCTTAGGCTCTATTTTACTATTGTAGTTATCAGAACACGATATTAGACATATTTTCATCAAATACTGCATTATATGATTACATTCAGAACAACAAAAATAATACATAAAAGCAAGCTTTCATTTTTAATTCTTACAACTTATATCATTGTATATTTTTCTTTCGATGAGTTTTATAAACATATCATAGTGTTTCTGTTACTAAACTATCTTTGTTTTCATACTGTCAAAACAAGTACCGCATCTCACCTATATAATTGCACCATCATACTAAAAAACTATTACTTCATTCAGAATAAGGTTAATAAATTTGGGAAAAGAATGCTTATTTTGTGTGTATTCATCTTAACTTGCAAATTCTTGTGCGCACAACCTCATTCCCTATCGTATGGGTTGTTTTCGCTGAATTTTTGGTTCACAAAAAGGGTATGATTGTGATTTTTTTTTTAAATTAAGTAAAAGTACACCACAGCTTTTTGCTTGTTAAACCTTAATTATTTATTGCTCCCAAAGAATACAATTCACTTAACCAGATATATACAAAACACAAATGGTATTGGAATTGCAAAACGGGTGCATTGACATGTTACACGAATTATTTTTATTTTTACTTTCGGCTAAACTTTAACAAGAATCGAGTCATTCATTAAGTATCAATAATGTTGCGGGTGGGTTTGATAAAAGTTTCGTCCTAGCCGGTTCTCCGTTCGCATTTGAGAAATGCATTACGTAACTGTTAGTAACTGTAATTGTTTTTTTATTATAATTTTATAAATAATAAGTGTTATAAACTTTATTTGATTGGATTGGATTTATTGGATTTGAAATAATTTATACACTATTAAATATCAAGATCTTTTAGGAAATGTTGTATCATGCTTCTTTTAACAGATAAAGCGAATAGGATTTAGTTTTTAAGCTGTCTGGCAAATGTTTGGTACATTACACCTTGATAATGTAAATGCAATACACTGCACTTTTTATACATAAAATATTTAGGTTACATTACAAAACTTTATTACCTATATTTGAAGGTTAGTAAATGTAAGATCACTATTTACAGACGAATAACATTACGACTTAAACTCTCAAAACATTCTAAAGGGTATTTTATTCAATTTAATTCTTTATAATGTGCATTTAACGTTACATAAACTATAACTTAATTAACAAATTGCACTTTAAACTTAGTTACCGCTAGTTAATGAGTAAAAATAAACAGTATTAAAGTAGTGAATCTACAAGTCGGGTATTAAGCAGCCGCTTATAAAGTTACAAGCTACGTTTGTTGAGAACGTTTTAAAGGATTTTGAAAGTTATTTTTTTTTTATGAATATTCAGAGTACGCAAAAGTAAACTTACTATAGTTGAAACGTCGCTTTTGATGAATGATTAGATCAATTGACAACCTTAAATAAAAACACTGAGTCGGTTATAAGCTTGAGTCGAAGTAGTACACAAAATCTGCAAGATTTTAAAATATTTTTAAAAATATTAGTTCTACAGCTTATAATTACTCAATGAAGACATTGTTGCTGTGTAATCAAATCAATGGGCATTTTTTTTATAATTTTACGAATTCATAGCATTTTATCACCATATCCATGAATGGTATCTATCATAAATTATCGCCATCTAGTGATGGCGTTGGCGACGCTGTAAGAACAATATTTAACAATGTTTGCTGGCACAAATTTTTATCTGCCATGTTTAATGTTGTACAATGTTTGAATTATTTGCTTTATTTTATATAAAATAAAATAAACCCCAAAGAAAACTAAATTAATATTGATTTACAGTTTCATTCATTACTTAATCTTGATAAATCTTACCAAAATTGTATTCAAATTATTTATATGCTGTTTCGAATGGTTAAGTAGATCAACAATAAGATATATTTGTATTTAGATTTAACTTTAGTACTAGACGGTCTGGTATATACAAAATGTTGTAATATAATGTAGAATATTTGCTATTACTGCGTGAATGTCGTAATGACTCAAGGAAATTATTAATTATCTGAAACAAATTTTATATATACTTTCTTAGCATTTTGCAACCAAATTTTCATTATTATGAGTGTAAAATGAAAATTTCATGTTTTATTTATTACACTATAATTTTCTTGGCATTAATAATTATTCATGCACATGTTAAATTCCGTTTGAAAACTTTAGATTGCACTTAGATGCTATTTTTACTATTCAAAATCATAAGGTAATGTTTGGTTATTTGTGTACTCGTTTCAACCCAACTGAACTGCAAGCCATTCGAGCGCCAGGAGGCTGCTCGATGTAGGACGGCCGAATGTCGTAATTTTCAAATAAATAGCTGCTATCATTTATTCGAACTGGTATTTATAACAGTTACATTTAAATTTATTTGCTGGCAACACCGATATATTTTGGAGGGGAGTTTTGTATTCGGGGAGAGCGCGGAGTCCGGCAGTTCAGTTGGTTTGCGGCATCAAGTTAAAGAGGTTGTATCTAAAGTTGTACCCTGTTCGAAGAATAAAAGTATTGAAAAAGTCTCAGTGTTATAATTTCATCATAATACTAACGAAATAAAGAGGTTAAATTTTCAATAAACATACCTATCTATTTCGTCACTTTACTCATTTCGTGTGTGTTTACTGTCTGTTTATTGCTGCATACACAACACCAAACACATTACAAACCTCACAATAGTGAGTCACGTCCATTCCCAAAACATTTGGCTTGGTTGTAAATCTCCTTGCTTGGAAAACACAAGTGAAGCTTGATGCAACAACTTCATGCCGCAGACAAAAAAAATATTAACACCTGACAATATAAACTAACATACAGTCTCATATATAGTTCTGCAGTAGTAAACAAGTAGTGAAATACACTGCAAATTATTTTCTTTGCTAGGGATATA
This sequence comes from Pyrausta purpuralis, assembly GCA_963924145.1. Lineage (NCBI taxonomy): Eukaryota > Metazoa > Arthropoda > Insecta > Lepidoptera > Crambidae > Pyrausta > Pyrausta purpuralis. The sequence goes on from OZ001650.1 coordinate 11,453,443, forward strand.
AATGGTGTTTGATTTTAGTACCTAATTATTTATGTGACATAAAACCATAGTTAATTGTATGATAAACCAACTCTTAAGTAAATATAACCCAAAACTGTCTAATATAATTTAATTTTATAAGATTCTCAACTATTTTTGGAATTGATGATGAATTGAATATTGAAATTGATATGGAATGAATGAATTGGAAAGTGAACTGCGGGATGCCAACAGGACAATACTGCATTTGGAAGAGGAAAAAAAGGATCAAGCGCACTTACAAACCTTGAACCTATTTGATGAAATTATTGGTAGCCCTAATGGTCATGCAGCAGTTACTGAGTTAGGTTTAAATTGCAAATTAGATCAGTCTGTAAATATTTGTAATCAAATTAGATTTTCAAGTAGGAATAAAGTAAAAAAAATATTTAAAAATTAATAAAATTATAACCAAAACAAAACAGATTGTTAAAAAACAAAAATGTTTTTATAATAATGTAAAGTTAAGAAAGGAACGGTTAGAATTATTAGACAGTTTGGAAATTTATAATAACAAGCTACAGGAAAGTAGAAATAGATATGACATGGACATTAAACAACTACAGGCCAATATCTCAATGTTACAGGAGTCTTTAAAATCAATGACATCTAAATACAATTCAGCCCAGGACCAAATATCAGAACACATTCTGGCAGCAAACAAACTTTTAGAACTGGGAAACACAGCCTCAAATACTTGCAAATCATTGCCAAATATCACATTGAACTCAGAATTTGACTCCAATAAACAAAGAGGAGTTGGCCAGTTGTTGTGTTCGCAAGAAACATGTACCTACCTTGATGACTTTAAATTAACCAATGTCTCAAATTACAAGACCCGCTCATTAGGTCTCGAGATTTGAATTGCATAATTAATGGAATCCAAATCTCGAAATAATGTAAAATATGCAAAAAATTACAGAGTTAAAGTTTATAAATAGTACCTTACTTTAGTAGTATGAACATTTTGGAGACTAGTATTATACATGTTTTAAGGGATAATGTACGTTTGTCAAAAAAAATACTGAAAACTTGCTGTTTTGTACCTCGTTTGGAACTACAAGCAAATTATTTATTGGAAAATAATAACGTAATTATAATTATTGTTCGTTGTTGTGCGAGTAATAGTTGGTATTTACCTCGTTTTCATTTATATCATTTACATTATGCAATAAATAATTTTCCCAGACGAAAAAAATCTTTTGCGAGATTGTGTGTGAGAAAGTTGTGTTTCACTCTCGTATTGCAGGTATGATATCTAATTTACACCCTGTCATCGTTCATTTCGTCTGTTATATAAATAACGTTACTGAACTTTGTAACAGAGAACGAAAGATATGAGGTGCCTTTGGCGAAACTTGAGTTAAAAACTAGCATGCAGCTAACCACGGGAAAAGCAACTCAAAACCTTTCAAGATCTTTCTACTTTGAGATCACGTCACTTATAACTTTATGGTGCTTTAGCATAAGCTTTCATAATGAAACACTTTTTTACGGATTTATATTTCGAAAATTTATTAAATTTCATTCCGACGTTTCGAACACTTTACAGCGTTCGTGGTCTCGGGTAGACTGAGATGTAATTTGTTATTTACAGAGTTTAGAAAAATTACACAACCGTCACTCAATAATATTAATTAACGTTCCTATCCACGCAGAAAGGTCTAATTGAGTCTTGTGATCTTGCAGTGAGTGGTCTAGCTTGGGTCCTCGTTAGCACTGGATCTCATGCTGGTGAAATTTTCGAACCATCTTCTTATTTCTATAGCTTCGCGAAGCATTCATGGACAACGACCTCTATGTTACACTAGACACGCTTTGTAGAACAAACTTTGTACAACAGTGAGTTAAGGCTAAAGTTTAGTCTGTTGCCCGAATCTACCATGTCAAAACGTCCCCTACGTCAAAAGATGGAACAAATAAATTACTTAAATATGTGTTATAGCGCCCGAATTTAACCTCATTTGAAAGTAATGTTTTTGTTTGGTTGCATGTAGTAAATTTAAGTGATTCAAAAGTTCGTGAAAGCGTAATAGTATAAATTTTCGTTTTCTCACAATTTTCATAGAAACACAAAGATCAACCAAATATAGACATGTCAAAACTCTTATAGATAGAAAATGAATTATCTGTGTTGTGTACCCTTCAGAATTATAGGGCCAAATTATATCTATGAAGTATGAGTTTAATTTCAATTGACTTTATCATTAAAGCCAGATTTTTTTAGCGTGTCCAAAATTGTAATCAAATTTTCAAAACTTTTGTAATTATGTCAGTGAATAAAACTATTTTACTATCTAATAGAAAATCTATCAGTGTTTAATGATTATTGCCTATGTAAGATTTGAGTTTTGTGTTTATCTTTTTTTTAAATGAATCATTTTGTTAAAAGGAATGTCAAGCATGATTGTTTACAATATTCGACTAGAAAAGAAAAATGGACTTTAAGTAAATATCTGTCTGTACCTTACCTTTAGGTTGTACCTTTTCGGTTAATTTGTCTAACCGGCTTAGGTCTTTGAGTCAAATCACAACACAACATTATGATGGCACGCATGAACGCCATGTGTCAGTAAGGAAAATACAATTTGTAAGTTTTATCATCCGTGATTATTGACCACGTTTCCATGGTAATGGTACCGTGGCGTTTATATCTCATAAAATATATCCTCAACACAAGAAAAGACCGTGACCTTCCTCAAGCATTATTATTGGGAATAATCTTTTTACAGCTACTAGCCACTAATGCCTACTACTCCATTTTAATAACAAACAAAATAACATCATTGGTTTTTAGGATTCCGTAGCCGAATAGCAAAAAACGGAACCCTTATAGTTAGATAGTAGAATAAAATAAAATTGGTACTGGTGTAGTAAAACGTTGTTTTTCATAGTGTTTGTGTGTGTTTGTTTGTATGAAGAACAAAGTTATGTTTGCGGTTGTTGAAAATGTAATATATTTTAAAAACTACTAGCTCAATGCTGACCAAACCATTTTCGTTGAAAGTATTTGTTAAGATCTATATCACATGCTTTTTTCAAAATTTACACTCACTTAGTTTAGAATTTAAAGGGGGGGGGGCGCCCATTTAATCACTCTGGAAGCGTCTATCTATCAAACGTTGGACTTTTAAAGAAAATTGTTTTTGGAAACCTTGTTGTCATTTTAAAAGACCTATCCATAGACACCCCACACGCATAGGTTTGAAAATTTTTTATACAGACAGACTTGACAAAACTATAAATGGTTCCGTTTTTTGCCATTCGGCTACGGAACCCTAAAAAACCTAGTTCAAAATATTGTTTTATTATTTCATCTTTATGAATACATAAAGATGAAATAAGAATTACAAGATATTAAAGGAAAGTTCATAAGTTATTATAGAATTACAATGATTGCTCCGCTAGTCACACTCAAGATATTATTTCAGTGACGTAATATATTAAAATTATTGAATATGCAGCCCATATCTTAAAAACACGCACAATAATATTATCCTTACCATATCACACTGTGAGAAGGAAACAGTAAAATTAGAAGTCCCATTTTGGATGCTGACATGCGCCCATGTTAATAGTAAACTTTTGGTTGCACAGCACAAATAGATCCAATGTACATTTTACAAATAAAATGATGGCGTTTATTGGCTAAAAAGTTAAAATTATTATACATTTCAGTTGACCATTTTCTTAATTCTTGTAAGGTTGTCTTATATCTGTAAGCGATTATTTCCAAATTGAGTTTAGACTATCGAGATAGCTCTCAAGGGCTATAAAAGTGGGAATCAGGACAAGTAGTGTAGCCAAAGTGAATTTAAAACTTGAAGACCTCTATTCAGATCCTTGTAGCATAACTGCAGTAGTTGGAAATGATAGTCATAGGAAATAGATACGGGGAATAACAGGCTTGTTATGGTATAGGGAATTTTTCAGGACTTGTAGTTTGATTGATGTTGCACCCTTCACAAACACTGCTTCCTATGTCTGACAGTGCCAGAAACTTAGATGAGATCAAAGAAGGATAACATATTTACTCGAGTGCCAATGCCTCTTTTTTCCATTGCGGGAGTAATGGTTGTTTCAGGACGGCCGATTGTAACGTGAAGCCTGCCGCGCCTCAGCTTGCCGAACCATAGACAAGCAGCCGCTTGTAGGCCACGATCTCCCACCACAACTTCCGCCAGCCATGCCTGTGATGGAGGAAACAAGCCTATACAAGCGCTAGACAGCTCAGTCAAACTCTCTGACGCCGCAGCCACTGAATAAGCTGAAACTCTGCTAGTTTGGGCACCCATTATTTTATGATTGATTTTCCTATGGAATAGGACTGTGTGCTTTACGTTGTTGAGCGTTTTAAATTTATGCCACTTGTTTCAATAATGAAGTTTCAATTAAGTAAAAATAAGATCAATATTAAACTTTCGATTTATATTGTTACATGAAAATAACCTGAGTTTCTGAATTACATCTACTTTATACATTAAATAATTATAATTTATGACTAATGGTGACTGCACTTTCAACTAGTAGGTACATAATTTATCCTCGATCCTTGATGTTTTTATTTACGTCGTTGACTCGGCGTGGCCAGTTTTCAAAAACTAAACAAATATAATTAAACTAGATACGACATCTAAGTTCATACCAGGGTAAGTGAAACCTATAATAAATCAATAACCGATCTATGTAAAAATAATGTCATAATGACAGCAATCTATAATTGAGGTACACTTTTGTGTTATCAGGTTACCTCAGTCCGGTGATATATTTGAAGATATTCTGGTCTGGTGCAATATTTTTTTGATGAGAAATAATATTTTTGATAATCATAGTTAAGACCAGTTATTTTATAATTAAATTATACATTCAGCTTAATCACTTTGCGTAATTCGTGTAAAGTGATTTGATTGAACTTATATCATTACACTGCAGTAAATTACCCTCATGCTAACAAGTGAAAAGTGATATTTTTCATACTATTTTTGTAAACAAATTTTTGTTTCTTCTCTTTGCGGAAATGTTGCAACTAAAATACCAATGTTAGATTTTTTATTTATTTCAAAATAAACAGTTAAAAACACTAATCACTTCTGCCAAACTGCACAGCAGTTTGTCGGCAGTTGTTCTCGCCTAAATGTACATACTCATAACTTAAATCTACTTAGTAAATGAGGGAAATATATATACGTCAGCTGTTTCACAGACTGTACATATCATGCATTACACACACCATAAGGAAGTAGTAGACTTTGATAATAAAATAAACCTAGAAAAATTTAGCCCACAACATCAACAGTATCTAATTATTTATGTAAAAAGTGATGTAAGCTATATTTGGCGACTAAGATCTAATTGCTCTCTTCCAAAATTGTCAGAAACTGTTGTTATAATAATTCCATAATAAATAACATTTACCTACATTAAATAACATATAATATCATATCTAGAAGTAAGTGTATCTAATTCATTCGGGTATTTAAAAGAAAAAACAAAACCCTTTTTTCACATCATCTACTTTGGCTCAAGGCATAAAAAAATTGCTTTATGAAAACCGATCAATTATTTGCTGTTTCTCTCTATCTACCTATACATGTATATTGGGAAAAGCCTGTTGACGAATCTTAAAATAGCTTGGCCAGAGACCTAGAACTATCCTGACCCGACACTACACCGAAGACATCACGGACATCAGCCTTTACAAGATAAGGATTTTCCTGAGAAGACATCACGCACTCAGCCTTTACAAGATAAGGATTTTCCTGAAATGACTTTAAAATAACAAGGCACCTGGCAAGGACGAAATCACAGAGTTTCTTAAAGCGGATGGAACACCGGTACTCCGGAGATAGAGAGTACTTCCACAGACTTTTTAATTCCTTGCTGCTAGAGGACATTACGCCTGAGGTATGGGACGGGAGTGTGGTAGTGTTGTTGAATTATAGACTCATCTTACTCTTAGTCAGAGTCATGTGTATATATATCACGAATCGTCTCTCACGGAGGTTAAATTGACTACCAGCCTCCCGACCAAGCCGGATTCTGAAAAAACTTCAGTGGTAGCATAGCCTCTTCAGACACTTCCATACGACTTCACTCATACAAATTAAACAGAAGTTAGAGTAGGATACCTCGAATATGCCTCTATGCTTAACGTTTGTGAACTATGTGAAGGTCATTGATTCGTTCGAAACTTAGGCGGTGCTTTAGTCTCTGCAGCGGTGCCATATAGACTATAGGTATACATATAGAAGTGTTAAAGGGTCTGTACAATAAAGCCACCATGTCGGTGCAAAGACAGGAGAAGAGTAGCGATCCCACTGCGAATAGCTGTGAGAAACGGTGACTTTATATCTCTGAAAATGTTCACAACGGCATTGGAAGACGCCTTCAAACTCCTGAAATGGAAAGAAATCGGATGAATGAAAATGCCAAATACATCACACATCAATCTTTTCGTTTATTGTTAGGAACAAATCAAATCGTGTAATAAAGGGTAGTAACACGAGTTATATTTCTTGTCAGATTAAAATAACGTATGAACACCCTGGCTCACTTTGTTGAAAGTAGACATGAATCAATAATCACCAAAAAATACTTAAAATTGGTTCACAAAGCCTTAATTATATGACTAAGTACAAGAATAACTTATGTATTAAGCGGCGAATAAATATGCCGATTACATAAAAAGATAGAGAAAAAATCAGGAAGAACTAATAAACTCGATTTCGATTTAAGTCCCTTTTCACTGAAAGTACAGAATTATGTATGTGTTTACAGAGTTAGTCATTTATTTTTGCTTGGTTCGGAGTCGATTAAGTTTGGTTTGGTATTAATTAAACTGAGCTTTTAATTTTATGTGATAACCTTATTTTGTAACCGGTCTTCCAGTACTTGCATGGCGTAGATCCTTTATACTCGTAGCCACAACTGTCTCATTTTTAATGCTTCTATCTTTGGTAATCTGGCTTATTGTTTCGTAAATTGCACCTACGGCAGCGAAGATGCTTAACCCTATTTCCTAGAACAAATAATAATGATTAAAACACTTGCTAAGTGCGAGTCGGACTTGCGCACTGAGAGTTTCGTGCCAAGTTTAACTAAATTAGGGTTCCACTTACAAGCCACTTCCACTTAGACAAAATACAATAATATTTTGCGGTCAGCAAAAATGACTTTGTTTAGTAAAAAGTTATATTTGCAGTTGATTAAGCTCCAAAACTACTCGTTCAAACTATTTTCGTTTTCTAAAATATTTGTAAAGCACTTCATACTGCATTTTTTTCAAAATTTTCACTTGCTTCGTTAAAGGACTCCCACTTTACCACTAAGTAGCACACACATTTTACCACTAAGTAGCGTCTATCTCTTAAATGTGAGGCTTTTAGAAAAAATAGTTTTATAAACTTCGATGATATCCATGTATGGGAGCCTCCCTCAAATGTATTTTTTTTGTACAAGAATCATAAAACAGTTTACAGGATACACCTTCCTGCCAAGTATCATCTTGTAATGCTAATAGTTTCAGAATTAAGTGACTGTGACATACGGACGAACAGACGAAACTATAAGGGTTCCGTTTTTGCCATTAGGCTACGGAACCCTAAAAATCGAATGAAAGCAAATGAGAATCCCTAATAACCTTACACATCAGTGATATCAGAAAAAAGAACCATTAAGTGATTAAAAGGCTCATAGGAATACTATCAGTCAACAAAAATACATCCAATTTGTCATTGCTGTTTTTTTTAAATTATAATAAAAAGTAAATTAATAAAATAAAACTGTTTTTATTTAAAATATTCATGCACAAACAAAAGAACATATGGATGGACTTAAAGCTTAAAGCATTTTCTACCAGTGTTTTCTGAAATTTCGAAAAATCTTACCACGCCTTTTGCAATTTTCTTGAAAGAGATCTTGGATTTCGGTACAGGTGCTGGTCTGGCATGACCCTGCCTCGTGAGCATGGAAAAAAGTGCTGTCAGGATCAGGAAGGCACCAAACAACTTCATTGTGTACTAAATGGTTGGCTCTCTGATATGAACGCAACGAATATGAACGCGTACTTACGCGGACTGCTGAATTGAAGATAATGTATAACTTCCTTCAGTCCCACCTTTATATTAAAAGCTCTAATCAAAGTCATTGTCTGACCGCAGTGGTTTAAGTATATGCAGAACTGAAAATAACCAACTAGATAAAGGGAATTGCAAGAATTAATTTGTTTGTTGCATTCAGTGCAGTTATAGCTGAAATACCTAACATATGCGTGCATGGTTTTCCCCTTTAGAAACAAATTTTTAGACAGGAAATGGTCGACCTCATACAATGTTTGCCCTGTAATATATATTTGGACCAGACCAGTACTATCTAGATTTCAAAAAGTATAATAAAATATTTGGAACATTTTATTGTAAAAAAATGACGTTAAAATTTAGTAAGCAATAAACAACTTTGGATTTGAGATGTATTTACATGATAACACGAGGATATTAAATAATTATAATTTATTATGACTACTGACTAAACTTTTAACTAGTAGGTACATAATAATAGTATCTATCTCGATTCTTGATGTTTGTATACATCTCGTGGGCTGTGACAGCCGCGCCAATGACGCCAAGCCCAGGGGGGCAATTCTCGTGCAATTCGTATACTTATACGTACTTATGTTTTGGATTTCTCAGGGTCACGATTTCTATATATTTAGACTAGTTTTTTAAGTGAAGATATTTACTTGATTTTATAGGTAAAACAGTTAAACAAGCAACCGAATTACCACACCAAAAGGTCCATTGCCGCGAGAATCGGCCTCCAGTTTTCTGAATTAACAAGCTGAGCAAAACTAATTAGCATCAATTAAAGCGACATATACGAATGAAAGAACCCCTTTAAATAGTAAACAGAGGTTGGTTGCAGTCAGGTGAAAAGAAATAAGATAATTATTATGAATGAGTAATACTAGTTGTGTATGTAGGTATCTTTACATTAAATATTTAAAATATCTTTTGATGCTTTGATTTTGAAAGCTTGAATTATGGGTGTGAGATAACGGATATAATACTTAAATACTTTTTGTTTGTAAATACATACATGATATACATAGAATACACCCAGACCAATACAAACAGACATGTTCATGCACACAAATCCTAATTTATTGTATGTATTGTATGTCACATTGTATTGTGACAGTATTGGCAACAGGTAACCACGAAATAAAGAAAATATAAATGTCGATCTTTGTTATACTTTCCAGCTTACCACATGCAACAAATATGGGCCACCTTCAAAAGTCGCGTTACATATGGTTTGTTGCGAATGCCATCGATGTCAAAAAAGATGGAAAAGGCGTGAAAAGGCGATTAATATTGCTGAGCACACTCGTTGACACTACTTACAAACTCCCATCCTACTTAGCTTTACCGGAAAAGCTCGAAGAATTTTGCAGCTTTTGGATAATCACTTTACGTCAAAAGTAAATGGATTTAGGCAAAAGACATAAATTTTATGCAACGGTTCAGGAGCCGGGGGAAACTCCATCACAATGGGATATCACAATAAGTAAGATGTTTGTTATCAGTGCTCACAAGGGAGAACCAATGACAAAAAATATTTTACTAAATGATTAAAGGTCAAAATTCGAAATAGATTCAGCGGTTACGGTGATATCTGATTTTTTTTGAGTCATTTAAAAATGTGCCATTGTCATCGACAGAAGCCGACAGAAGTCTGACATTGTCTCCAATCTCGAACTTTACTGCCCCAAAGGCCATCAGTTCTTCGCTGTGTGATATTGAGCTTCCTTTAAGGCTCATAGTATACCATGTTTCGGATCCTTATGTCATCACTGGTAGCACACACTGGTTGAAGACTTGTGTTTTTAGACACAAATATAATCGAGACGAGAAGACACTCATGCGCAATTTCCCGAACGCTGCTGCCGAGTTGAAATCGTCGATTGTTTATAACCTAACCTTTTTAACGCGGTCCAACAAGCTACTTTAATACTTTCGCCAGTGGTAAAATATTTTTTAATAATATATTTTTAGGTACCTGCCACTGAACATGCCTTAGACAAACCCAACCACTTTATATGTTTTGACCAGCCCAAAGTACTTTCGAACGGTCGAAGAACATCGGTGCGTTCCACGTATAGTACGCGAAGCTATAGAAATAAGAAAACATCAAAATTTCAACAGTGAAGATGGTTGGAAAATTCTAACAGCATGGGATCCAATGCTAGCGAGGACCCAAGCTAGACCACCTACTGCAAGATCACAAGACCCAAGTAAGCACTTTCTGCGTGGATAGTAACGTTAATTAATATGATTGAGTGACGGTAGTTGAATTATTTCAAAACTCTGTAAGTGACAAATAACATCTTAGTCTCTCCGTAACCACGAACGCTGTAAAGTGTTTAAAACTTCGGGATAAAATTTAATAAATTCGCGAAAAGTAAATCCGTAAAATATTATTTTTTTCCATGAGTGATATTCGCGTAAATTTCATAATGAAGTATGGTTTCCAATCAGTTATTCCAGGAACACTTACAACATAAACGGGAATCGCTTGGTCCCGAATAATCTTTTTACTTCAGATGAGCAAAATAAAGCTCAATTAATATTTATCAAGGCTTATTGCTTTCTCCGTTTAAAAAAGAAGAGGTTTTCGTTCAATTTCTTTCACGTTGGGAAATAATAGATTATCAGTCATTTGAATCTATTTGATGTAAGACGAACATTGTGTAGTTCGTTTATAGGCTAGGTACTTATGTTGTTAATTCATTTTCAAACAAAGGCAGATTTGCATTTAAAGAAGTTGAAAATTATTAACGTACTAACATTTTACTGTATTGACATATGTGACACAAATCTAAACACATCTCCCTTACAACCATAGGAGTACTATCCCCTATTTCAAAGGGATAGGTAATAATTTTATGCTTACAACAGGATATGAATAGAATAGAATAGAATAGAATAGAAATTATTTTATTTGACACATAAGTTACAATCATATACAAAACAAAGCAACAAAAAAAAAACACGGTTATTATAAATATTATTACATATAGACATCAGTTTTAATAGATATATAAAATATATAAATAATAGGTACCTATGTGTCAAAAAGGTCCCCGCTCAGCATAATTCGTGACAGCGCGAGGCATGTCACGATACTGATATTCTGCGGGAACCCCTTTGATAAGTGTACACACATACAAAGAAAAATAAATTAAACAAAAAAAAAAAAAAAAACAGGTACAAGAATAAATTAATACACATTACTATAATAATTGATAAAAAATAAAAAAAATGAAAAACTTAAGACATAAAAAATAATAAAAGAAAAAAAAAAAACAATAATAGAACCTCTAGTACATGCACGCCGTTGCATTACGCTTGTCGCTGTCAATCGGACCGTGCCACACAACACCACTAATAATATACAATCCAGCCATGAAGTTTTGTTTGTCTCTGGCCTGAGGCGCCGGTGCGGTTAAACGCTTACTATAATCTGTGCCGTGAAGCGCCGGTCGAGCTGAGGCGGCCATTTTGATGATTCATTTTTAAGTTCATCGATCGGACGCAACTCGGGCTTGGGATTGGGTATTTTTAAAATTCGGCAATGATCGGGATTTTTAAACTGAAAAAACCAGAAACCACGCCTTACCACGCCGTCCACGTGTACAGAAGTACAAAAAAGGTATCGAGACATCAGCTCAAAGGCAGGTTATAGGACATGTGGACTACTTTGCACGTTTTTTCTTGGACGTTGTCTCCGCACGCATGACGCGCAGGTCCCTGAGGTGAGTATTATAGGCTTGTTCAGCTTCTTCCTTTTGTTTTGTCAAGAGATGTTTTTTAAAGTTTACTCTAAATGTATTTTTCACTTTTAGGGCGCGCAAAGGGGGGGGCAATGAGTTCCAGCACTTCGTGGCAGCGAATCTGAACGAGCCACGAAATGCCACCGTCCGATGCCGCGGGGTCAGGAACACGCACGCAGCAGCTCTTCTTTCCTGTCCCATCCCACCTCGCGCCCAAACCAATTTCTCCCTCAGGTATGCCGGTTTATGAGTATGTATAACTCCGAATAATAAGGTCGCCAAGTGAAGTCGTCTGCGTGCTTCCATCCTTATTAAGTTTGCTGCATTCAGGTAAGGAGTCACGTGAGTGCGCGGTGGTATGTGAAAGCAAAAACGGGCGCAGGCATTTTGCACACGCTGTATGAGCTTGGCCGATCGTGCCAGCAGGCAAGGACCGTACACGGCATCACAGTGATTAAATTTTGATAGGATCAGTGCCTCGCAAAGTGCTACTCTCAGTGCCTCGCTCAGGTAAGGTCTAATCCTGTACAACAACCTCAGTCTGTAAAAGCAGTTTCTGACGCATTCCATGATGTGACTTTCGAATCTGAGGTTGCAGTCAAAGATCAGGCCCAGGCTCCGCGCCCTCTCCACCCTCTCTATTGTTTCATTATTTATGTTGATATTGATTGCTGCATTGTTGAGTTTTGCCACATTTAAGGGGGTACCAATCACCATGTATTTAGTCTTCTTGGCATTTAGTGTGAGGGAGTGTGATTTACACCATTCTGATATCCTGCTCAACTCACCATTTATCTTCGAAACCGCCTGGTCACATTCAGAGGGAAAGAAGGGCAAAGACAACTGCACATCATCAGCGTACAGATGGTAGTGGCAATGTTTAATACATGTTGTGATGTCTGCACTGTACAAAATAAATAGGATCGGACCCAGAATGGATCCCTGAGGTACGCCTCTGCTCACTGCTTCTGGTCTGGACTGTAGCTTACTACCATCCTCCAGTTTCAGCTGGACATATTGCCTCCTCTGAGAGAGATAGCTGCAAAACCATCGTACAGTGTTAATTTCAAGTCCGTAGTAGCTCAGCTTAGATAGGAGTAATGGAATACTTATTGAGTCAAAGGCACGGGAGAAACACTTCGAACGTCAAAATGATAAACATCGGGCAGTGCGATAACTCAGTGCGCTAGATTAACTATGTCAGCTTCAAAAATTTTAATAGAATGTTACATGAACCAAAGTCGTCTGTAAACGCATTACAATAAATTCTGAAATTTGATCAAAGTTTAAATTCTAGAATGCCTATTTTAAAGTGTTAAATTTAAGCTAATTTCTCCTGTCAGTTTGTTCAAATCATTCATAAATTTTAATACTTGTACAGTAAAATTTATTTCATTTTGATTGGTGGTGCCCCATGTGATGGGTGGTATTTAATCAAAATGAAATAAAGATGCCATTGTCAACAATTTTTGGTTTTATTTTAATTCTTTTTAGGGTTCCGTAGCCGAATGACAAAAAACGGAACCCTTAAAGTTTCGTCAAGTCTGTCTGTTTGTCTGTCCGTCCGTATGTCACAGCCACTTTATTCTGTTACTAAAAGCATCACACTGTTGAAAGTTGGTAGGAAGATGAATCCTGTTAACTGCTTTCCAGGTGTCGGGTGTCTATGGAAAGGTCTTTTTAAATGCCATAGAGGTTCCTAAAACTTTTTTTGCTTACGCCGACCAACTTTAAAATTTTGCATTAATAAAAAGGATTCGATTTCATTTTAATATTAACTTAAATGTCTCTCAACTGTACATAAATCTGGTTTTGATTCAATCAGAAATAGTACTTTCTACCATTTATTTAGACGAAACTGAATTAGGAAATCAATTTCACTCATTATTAAAACACAATTTCTCGAAAAGATTTGAAGGTTCTTACGTAGGTACGTAATTGAATAACAGCATGCCAAAATATTTTCCCAATTTACCCCAAGCAATTATGCATTCTGTATAATTCAAGTAACTCTTATCACTTTATATGAATAATATCGAGGTTATTGCCGCCTATCCACCCTCAGGTCCAAAACTGCTTGTATCATAGAGTGTATTTTGTTGAAAGTGACACGCGCTTTTGTGTCGTGTGTGCAAGCGATTTTCGTTGAAATATTTTTAAGCTTAAATTAACTCAGCGCAATAAAGTATGGGGATATAAAATATTAGTGACATCATGTTTAATTGGACATATGGCCTTAGCATATCCTTAAGGATAAAAAAAGGTTATTTATATTTTTGGCGCGAAACATACTCTTACTAATCTGTGCAAGCCATGTTTCGGAATAGGTAATTAAAAAAAAGAATTAGCGCGTAACGCGATTTTTTTTTTCACATTTGTCATTCAGTTTTTGTTAAACGTAAAATTAAATACTTCCCATTATTTAAATAAATAACATTTTAATTGTGTTTGAAAATGTTTTCGCAGAAACAAACAACAAATAGAAATTTGTCTGCTAAAGACCAATTTGGAAAAAAAAAATCAAATAAGTGTTTAAAGCAGAATAATGTTTTTAAAGCGATATTGAAATAACACGTTAAAAAGTAAGGTATATAAACGCTCATTCAAAGATAGTTGGTCTGTCTGTATTAATAGTAAAAATCGTGCGACTTCTTTTTTTTAATTTCTTAACTACACATTTTCCAATTTTTCAACTTAGTGAAGTTCAATGTCATTGTAGACTAATTTTACTATAACCCATTGCTTTGTTTTAAGGGTTCCGTGGCCGAATGGCAAAAACGGAACCTTTATAGTTTCGTCAAGTCTGTCTGTTTGTCCGTTCGTATGTCACAGCCACTTTATTCTGTAACTATACGCATGACACTGTTGAAATTTGTTAGAAGGATGTATCCAGTTAACCGCTTAACAATTATAAATATACGAAAAATAAAAAAAAATGATATTTAAGGGGGGTGGGGGGTTTCCCATACCTACATGAAACTAAAACCGTTTTTACGAAAATTGGTTTGGACTGGATTGAACGAAAAGTTTTTGAAATATAGCACATTTTCAACAACCGCAAACAAAACTTTGTTCTTCATTCAAACACTATGAAAAACAAAGATATATTTGTTGTCGACAAAAAATTTGGTATTTTAGCTAGCTGGAGAAGGTGGTAGTAAGTGGTTTGCCTAATTCAGTTAACGTTGGTACGGAACCCTCAGTGCGCGAGTCCGACTCGCACTTAACCGGTTTTTTAATTGCAGAATTCAACAATGCCGGATTTGGATGCCGAAAACGAACAAAAATATCGAGAGACTGGCGGCACGAGGGTGGCGCGCGCTCTCAACGCGGAGGGGGAACGTCTCAATTTGGAGAATGGTGAGCATTTTAGTATAAAGTTGAAATTTATAAAATTATTTTGCTTTAAATTTCCGCGAAACGACGCCGGCGCAGGCAACTAACTACACGAACCGTCACCGCGTTTAGTATTAGTTCAGGCAAATGCAGGATGCACCACCCGCCCTCCCTCAATACGCATGCGGCACAGCTGATGCAATTAATATTACCCAACACCAACGTGCAAAAAACCTCGACGCGTTTCGCCACTACACGTGGCATCCTCAGGAGATGTTGTCGCCTCGGCGGAGCACGGACGACTGAATTGTGTCGACTGGCGAACAGGCCTTTTATACTTTCCGTCCACTAATGAGGTGACGTAATCGTTGTCACGGAAATTTGAAAATGAAGTTAATCCGTTGGTAGTTGACGGTTATTATTAATAGATTGTTGATTTGAAAATATATTTAGAAGTGGAGAGGCGGTATAACTGACCTGTTCGTTCAACAATGTAAGCGTATTATCTTTATTATGTTTTATTATTTCTAATTGTTCCAAAACGGATAGTTTCAAGCCTTTTTCACAAGTATGAAGGACAGAAAAAGTATGATTATCAGGAATACTATGTCCTGAATCTAAAAGATGTTTGGCGAAATGAGACCTCTCAGGATGGTTGTTTCGGTAAGCGGAAATATGTTCTTTATAACGTGTGTTGAAGCTACGGCCGGTCTGACCTACATAAATGGCGTTACATGCACTACAGTTAAGCCTATAAACACCAGATTTTTGGTGTTTATCAAGCTTATCTTTTCCGTTACAAACTAATCTTAAAGAATTATTAGTTTTAAAAGCTACGCAGATATTTTGACGTTTTAATGTTTTAGAAATACGCTCCGACACCTCTCCTAAGTAAATCAAACTAGAATTATACCTGTCTACCCTTTCTTCAGGAACAGAGTATAATAAACTAGTTATGATTTTGTTAGTCTTGTTTTTTATTAAGTTGTCAATAATGCATCTCTTGTATCCGTTTGATATGGCGATATGATACAAAATATTAAGTTCTTTATGGTAATTGTCTTTACTAAGTGGTACAGTGAAGAGACGATGAATATATGAATTGAACGCGGCCATCTTATGTTGCCACGGATGACAAGACGATGCATGAATGACAGTGTCAGTATGTGTTGGTTTTCGATATATTTGAAATTCATGTTTACCCTGCACCCTTGTTATAGTTAAATCTAAAAAGTTAATACTATCGTTTTGTTCTATTTCTAATTTAAATTTAATTTTAGGATGGATGTTGTTAATTTTAGAAAGAAAAATATCTAACTGTCTATTAGTTCCGGTCCAACAAATCAAAATATCGTCAACGTATCTATAATAATAAAGTATTTTCCTTTCTTGAATTAAATATTTATTTTCAAAATAATCCATAAAAATATCTGCCATTAATGGACTTAAAGGAGAACCCATTGCTAAGCCCTCCTTTTGTCTGTAATATAGATTGTTGAACCGGAAATAATTTTGTTTCATGCATAATAATGTTAATGATATGAGATCTTCTATCTCCCCCGGATGCAATCGCTGTTTTTCTAAGTGATTTTTTAAAATATTAAGGCATTCTTGATAAGGTACGTTGGTAAATAAACTTTCTACGTCTAATGATATCAACTTTGCATTCCGAGGGAGAGAGACAGATTGTATTTTCTTAATTAAATCTAAGCTATTTATTAAAGAATATTTTGGTTTGAATGACGATTTCTCCCTTAATATTGTATTTAGTTGTTTAGCTAATTTATATGCCGGTGCGCCGATGTATGAAACTACAGGACGCATCGGCATACTTTCTTTGTGAATTTTTGGTAACCCGTATAAACATGGACTACGTGGATTCATTTCTAATAATTTGTTATTATGTTTATACGGGCCATCCCGAAACAAAAATTGAGTTGAATTAATTGCTTCCTTTATATCGGACGCGAATGTTGTGGTGGGGTCTGATTGTAGTAGTAAGAAATCGTCACTCTGAATTATATCTTCTACTTTATTAATATAATTATTACGTTCCATAACCACCACCGTGTTACCCTTATCAGCTTTGGAGACAATCAAATCGTTTTCAGTAATTTTAACAGACAGTGATTTATAAATATGAAAATCCTGATTAGGTGACCTACGATTTGATTGTCTCAAAGCCGTTCTAATCTGATCAGCTGATACATTAGTGGCTAAGGATTTAACATGCTGTTCTTGTTTACTACATACAACAGCAATTTCCACGTCAACCGCCAATCTTTCTAAAGTTTTTTGATTAATTGACGGTCTTAAATTATATTTTAAACCTTTACTTAATAATGAAACTTCGTCACTGGACAATTCAACATTAGATACATTTTTAACGCGAGGGTAGAATGTATGTGATTGCGGCTGTTCGTGGAAACCCTGCTGCATGTTATCAAGAGACTCGCGCTTCAACACACGTATTTTTCTACATTGAATTATGTATTTTTTGTGTGCTTCCTGTGAAGCAAGAAGCCTAGCTTTATGATCTAATAAATCGAATTCAACGTTATGTAAACAATATGATAATTGGGAATGAAGAATTTTGAGGTGTAGTTTTAAATTATCTCTAACCGAAAACCAATGCCGAGACTCCTCATTAAGCCAAAACAGTTGTGCTTTTTTAATAGCTATATTTGCTTGTCGACTATTCGTGTTGGAACGTATATTTATATAATTTGGAATGACATGTTCACGCTTACATTGTTGGTTGAACCAGACATTTTGAACAGCTAAACGATGAAGTTTCGTAAGCTTTATGTATAGACGTGCCTGTACAGCTATGCTGGCTGATTTTAGATAATTAATGGAATCAGGCGTTACTTTGCGGAAATCCATTATTAAGTTGAAATTTATAAAATTATTTTGCTTTAAATTTCCGCGAAACGACGCCGGCGCAGGCAACTAACTACACGAACCGTCACCGCGTTTAGTATTAGTTCAGGCAAATGCAGGATGCACCACCCGCCCTCCCTCAATACGCATGCGGCACAGCTGATGCAATTAATATTACCCAACACCAACGTGCAAAAAACCTCGACGCGTTTCGCCACTACACGTGGCATCCTCAGGAGATGTTGTCGCCTCGGCGGAGCACGGACGACTGAATTGTGTCGACTGGCGAACAGGCCTTTTATACTTTCCGTCCACTAATGAGGTGACGTAATCGTTGTCACGGAAATTTGAAAATGAAGTTAATCCGTTGGTAGTTGACGGTTATTATTAATAGATTGTTGATTTGAAAATATATTTAGAAGTGGAGAGGCGGTATAACTGACCTGTTCGTTCAACAATGTAAGCGTATTATCTTTATTATGTTTTATTATTTCTAATTGTTCCAAAACGGATAGTTTCAAGCCTTTTTCACAAGTATGAAGGACAGAAAAAGTATGATTATCAGGAATACTATGTCCTGAATCTAAAAGATGTTTGGCGAAATGAGACCTCTCAGGATGGTTGTTTCGGTAAGCGGAAATATGTTCTTTATAACGTGTGTTGAAGCTACGGCCGGTCTGACCTACATAAATGGCGTTACATGCACTACAGTTAAGCCTATAAACACCAGATTTTTGGTGTTTATCAAGCTTATCTTTTCCGTTACAAACTAATCTTAAAGAATTATTAGTTTTAAAAGCTACGCAGATATTTTGACGTTTTAATGTTTTAGAAATACGCTCCGACACCTCTCCTAAGTAAATCAAACTAGAATTATACCTGTCTACCCTTTCTTCAGGAACAGAGTATAATAAACTAGTTATGATTTTGTTAGTCTTGTTTTTTATTAAGTTGTCAATAATGCATCTCTTGTATCCGTTTGATATGGCGATATGATACAAAATATTAAGTTCTTTATGGTAATTGTCTTTACTAAGTGGTACAGTGAAGAGACGATGAATATATGAATTGAACGCGGCCATCTTATGTTGCCACGGATGACAAGACGATGCATGAATGACAGTGTCAGTATGTGTTGGTTTTCGATATATTTGAAATTCATGTTTACCCTGCACCCTTGTTATAGTTAAATCTAAAAAGTTAATACTATCGTTTTGTTCTATTTCTAATTTAAATTTAATTTTAGGATGGATGTTGTTAATTTTAGAAAGAAAAATATCTAACTGTCTATTAGTTCCGGTCCAACAAATCAAAATATCGTCAACGTATCTATAATAATAAAGTATTTTCCTTTCTTGAATTAAATATTTATTTTCAAAATAATCCATAAAAATATCTGCCATTAATGGACTTAAAGGAGAACCCATTGCTAAGCCCTCCTTTTGTCTGTAATATAGATTGTTGAACCGGAAATAATTTTGTTTCATGCATAATAATGTTAATGATATGAGATCTTCTATCTCCCCCGGATGCAATCGCTGTTTTTCTAAGTGATTTTTTAAAATATTAAGGCATTCTTGATAAGGTACGTTGGTAAATAAACTTTCTACGTCTAATGATATCAACTTTGCATTCCGAGGGAGAGAGACAGATTGTATTTTCTTAATTAAATCTAAGCTATTTATTAAAGAATATTTTGGTTTGAATGACGATTTCTCCCTTAATATTGTATTTAGTTGTTTAGCTAATTTATATGCCGGTGCGCCGATGTATGAAACTACAGGACGCATCGGCATACTTTCTTTGTGAATTTTTGGTAACCCGTATAAACATGGACTACGTGGATTCATTTCTAATAATTTGTTATTATGTTTATACGGGCCATCCCGAAACAAAAATTGAGTTGAATTAATTGCTTCCTTTATATCGGACGCGAATGTTGTGGTGGGGTCTGATTGTAGTAGTAAGAAATCGTCACTCTGAATTATATCTTCTACTTTATTAATATAATTATTACGTTCCATAACCACCACCGTGTTACCCTTATCAGCTTTGGAGACAATCAAATCGTTTTCAGTAATTTTAACAGACAGTGATTTATAAATATGAAAATCCTGATTAGGTGACCTACGATTTGATTGTCTCAAAGCCGTTCTAATCTGATCAGCTGATACATTAGTGGCTAAGGATTTAACATGCTGTTCTTGTTTACTACATACAACAGCAATTTCCACGTCAACCGCCAATCTTTCTAAAGTTTTTTGATTAATTGACGGTCTTAAATTATATTTTAAACCTTTACTTAATAATGAAACTTCGTCACTGGACAATTCAACATTAGATACATTTTTAACGCGAGGGTAGAATGTATGTGATTGCGGCTGTTCGTGGAAACCCTGCTGCATGTTATCAAGAGACTCGCGCTTCAACACACGTATTTTTCTACATTGAATTATGTATTTTTTGTGTGCTTCCTGTGAAGCAAGAAGCCTAGCTTTATGATCTAATAAATCGAATTCAACGTTATGTAAACAATATGATAATTGGGAATGAAGAATTTTGAGGTGTAGTTTTAAATTATCTCTAACCGAAAACCAATGCCGAGACTCCTCATTAAGCCAAAACAGTTGTGCTTTTTTAATAGCTATATTTGCTTGTCGACTATTCGTGTTGGAACGTATATTTATATAATTTGGAATGACATGTTCACGCTTACATTGTTGGTTGAACCAGACATTTTGAACAGCTAAACGATGAAGTTTCGTAAGCTTTATGTATAGACGTGCCTGTACAGCTATGCTGGCTGATTTTAGATAATTAATGGAATCAGGCGTTACTTTGCGGAAATCCATTATTAAGTTGAAATTTATAAAATTATTTTGCTTTAAATTTCCGCGAAACGACGCCGGCGCAGGCAACTAACTACACGAACCGTCACCGCGTTTAGTATTAGTTCAGGCAAATGCAGGATGCACCACCCGCCCTCCCTCAATACGCATGCGGCACAGCTGATGCAATTAATATTACCCAACACCAACGTGCAAAAAACCTCGACGCGTTTCGCCACTACACGTGGCATCCTCAGGAGATGTTGTCGCCTCGGCGGAGCACGGACGACTGAATTGTGTCGACTGGCGAACAGGCCTTTTATACTTTCCGTCCACTAATGAGGTGACGTAATCGTTGTCACGGAAATTTGAAAATGAAGTTAATCCGTTGGTAGTTGACGGTTATTATTAATAGATTGTTGATTTGAAAATATATTTAGAAGTGGAGAGGCGGTATAACTGACCTGTTCGTTCAACAATGTAAGCGTATTATCTTTATTATGTTTTATTATTTCTAATTGTTCCAAAACGGATAGTTTCAAGCCTTTTTCACAAGTATGAAGGACAGAAAAAGTATGATTATCAGGAATACTATGTCCTGAATCTAAAAGATGTTTGGCGAAATGAGACCTCTCAGGATGGTTGTTTCGGTAAGCGGAAATATGTTCTTTATAACGTGTGTTGAAGCTACGGCCGGTCTGACCTACATAAATGGCGTTACATGCACTACAGTTAAGCCTATAAACACCAGATTTTTGGTGTTTATCAAGCTTATCTTTTCCGTTACAAACTAATCTTAAAGAATTATTAGTTTTAAAAGCTACGCAGATATTTTGACGTTTTAATGTTTTAGAAATACGCTCCGACACCTCTCCTAAGTAAATCAAACTAGAATTATACCTGTCTACCCTTTCTTCAGGAACAGAGTATAATAAACTAGTTATGATTTTGTTAGTCTTGTTTTTTATTAAGTTGTCAATAATGCATCTCTTGTATCCGTTTGATATGGCGATATGATACAAAATATTAAGTTCTTTATGGTAATTGTCTTTACTAAGTGGTACAGTGAAGAGACGATGAATATATGAATTGAACGCGGCCATCTTATGTTGCCACGGATGACAAGACGATGCATGAATGACAGTGTCAGTATGTGTTGGTTTTCGATATATTTGAAATTCATGTTTACCCTGCACCCTTGTTATAGTTAAATCTAAAAAGTTAATACTATCGTTTTGTTCTATTTCTAATTTAAATTTAATTTTAGGATGGATGTTGTTAATTTTAGAAAGAAAAATATCTAACTGTCTATTAGTTCCGGTCCAACAAATCAAAATATCGTCAACGTATCTATAATAATAAAGTATTTTCCTTTCTTGAATTAAATATTTATTTTCAAAATAATCCATAAAAATATCTGCCATTAATGGACTTAAAGGAGAACCCATTGCTAAGCCCTCCTTTTGTCTGTAATATAGATTGTTGAACCGGAAATAATTTTGTTTCATGCATAATAATGTTAATGATATGAGATCTTCTATCTCCCCCGGATGCAATCGCTGTTTTTCTAAGTGATTTTTTAAAATATTAAGGCATTCTTGATAAGGTACGTTGGTAAATAAACTTTCTACGTCTAATGATATCAACTTTGCATTCCGAGGGAGAGAGACAGATTGTATTTTCTTAATTAAATCTAAGCTATTTATTAAAGAATATTTTGGTTTGAATGACGATTTCTCCCTTAATATTGTATTTAGTTGTTTAGCTAATTTATATGCCGGTGCGCCGATGTATGAAACTACAGGACGCATCGGCATACTTTCTTTGTGAATTTTTGGTAACCCGTATAAACATGGACTACGTGGATTCATTTCTAATAATTTGTTATTATGTTTATACGGGCCATCCCGAAACAAAAATTGAGTTGAATTAATTGCTTCCTTTATATCGGACGCGAATGTTGTGGTGGGGTCTGATTGTAGTAGTAAGAAATCGTCACTCTGAATTATATCTTCTACTTTATTAATATAATTATTACGTTCCATAACCACCACCGTGTTACCCTTATCAGCTTTGGAGACAATCAAATCGTTTTCAGTAATTTTAACAGACAGTGATTTATAAATATGAAAATCCTGATTAGGTGACCTACGATTTGATTGTCTCAAAGCCGTTCTAATCTGATCAGCTGATACATTAGTGGCTAAGGATTTAACATGCTGTTCTTGTTTACTACATACAACAGCAATTTCCACGTCAACCGCCAATCTTTCTAAAGTTTTTTGATTAATTGACGGTCTTAAATTATATTTTAAACCTTTACTTAATAATGAAACTTCGTCACTGGACAATTCAACATTAGATACATTTTTAACGCGAGGGTAGAATGTATGTGATTGCGGCTGTTCGTGGAAACCCTGCTGCATGTTATCAAGAGACTCGCGCTTCAACACACGTATTTTTCTACATTGAATTATGTATTTTTTGTGTGCTTCCTGTGAAGCAAGAAGCCTAGCTTTATGATCTAATAAATCGAATTCAACGTTATGTAAACAATATGATAATTGGGAATGAAGAATTTTGAGGTGTAGTTTTAAATTATCTCTAACCGAAAACCAATGCCGAGACTCCTCATTAAGCCAAAACAGTTGTGCTTTTTTAATAGCTATATTTGCTTGTCGACTATTCGTGTTGGAACGTATATTTATATAATTTGGAATGACATGTTCACGCTTACATTGTTGGTTGAACCAGACATTTTGAACAGCTAAACGATGAAGTTTCGTAAGCTTTATGTATAGACGTGCCTGTACAGCTATGCTGGCTGATTTTAGATAATTAATGGAATCAGGCGTTACTTTGCGGAAATCCATTATTAAGTTGAAATTTATAAAATTATTTTGCTTTAAATTTCCGCGAAACGACGCCGGCGCAGGCAACTAACTACACGAACCGTCACCGCGTTTAGTATTAGTTCAGGCAAATGCAGGATGCACCACCCGCCCTCCCTCAATACGCATGCGGCACAGCTGATGCAATTAATATTACCCAACACCAACGTGCAAAAAACCTCGACGCGTTTCGCCACTACACGTGGCATCCTCAGGAGATGTTGTCGCCTCGGCGGAGCACGGACGACTGAATTGTGTCGACTGGCGAACAGGCCTTTTATACTTTCCGTCCACTAATGAGGTGACGTAATCGTTGTCACGGAAATTTGAAAATGAAGTTAATCCGTTGGTAGTTGACGGTTATTATTAATAGATTGTTGATTTGAAAATATATTTAGAAGTGGAGAGGCGGTATAACTGACCTGTTCGTTCAACAATGTAAGCGTATTATCTTTATTATGTTTTATTATTTCTAATTGTTCCAAAACGGATAGTTTCAAGCCTTTTTCACAAGTATGAAGGACAGAAAAAGTATGATTATCAGGAATACTATGTCCTGAATCTAAAAGATGTTTGGCGAAATGAGACCTCTCAGGATGGTTGTTTCGGTAAGCGGAAATATGTTCTTTATAACGTGTGTTGAAGCTACGGCCGGTCTGACCTACATAAATGGCGTTACATGCACTACAGTTAAGCCTATAAACACCAGATTTTTGGTGTTTATCAAGCTTATCTTTTCCGTTACAAACTAATCTTAAAGAATTATTAGTTTTAAAAGCTACGCAGATATTTTGACGTTTTAATGTTTTAGAAATACGCTCCGACACCTCTCCTAAGTAAATCAAACTAGAATTATACCTGTCTACCCTTTCTTCAGGAACAGAGTATAATAAACTAGTTATGATTTTGTTAGTCTTGTTTTTTATTAAGTTGTCAATAATGCATCTCTTGTATCCGTTTGATATGGCGATATGATACAAAATATTAAGTTCTTTATGGTAATTGTCTTTACTAAGTGGTACAGTGAAGAGACGATGAATATATGAATTGAACGCGGCCATCTTATGTTGCCACGGATGACAAGACGATGCATGAATGACAGTGTCAGTATGTGTTGGTTTTCGATATATTTGAAATTCATGTTTACCCTGCACCCTTGTTATAGTTAAATCTAAAAAGTTAATACTATCGTTTTGTTCTATTTCTAATTTAAATTTAATTTTAGGATGGATGTTGTTAATTTTAGAAAGAAAAATATCTAACTGTCTATTAGTTCCGGTCCAACAAATCAAAATATCGTCAACGTATCTATAATAATAAAGTATTTTCCTTTCTTGAATTAAATATTTATTTTCAAAATAATCCATAAAAATATCTGCCATTAATGGACTTAAAGGAGAACCCATTGCTAAGCCCTCCTTTTGTCTGTAATATAGATTGTTGAACCGGAAATAATTTTGTTTCATGCATAATAATGTTAATGATATGAGATCTTCTATCTCCCCCGGATGCAATCGCTGTTTTTCTAAGTGATTTTTTAAAATATTAAGGCATTCTTGATAAGGTACGTTGGTAAATAAACTTTCTACGTCTAATGATATCAACTTTGCATTCCGAGGGAGAGAGACAGATTGTATTTTCTTAATTAAATCTAAGCTATTTATTAAAGAATATTTTGGTTTGAATGACGATTTCTCCCTTAATATTGTATTTAGTTGTTTAGCTAATTTATATGCCGGTGCGCCGATGTATGAAACTACAGGACGCATCGGCATACTTTCTTTGTGAATTTTTGGTAACCCGTATAAACATGGACTACGTGGATTCATTTCTAATAATTTGTTATTATGTTTATACGGGCCATCCCGAAACAAAAATTGAGTTGAATTAATTGCTTCCTTTATATCGGACGCGAATGTTGTGGTGGGGTCTGATTGTAGTAGTAAGAAATCGTCACTCTGAATTATATCTTCTACTTTATTAATATAATTATTACGTTCCATAACCACCACCGTGTTACCCTTATCAGCTTTGGAGACAATCAAATCGTTTTCAGTAATTTTAACAGACAGTGATTTATAAATATGAAAATCCTGATTAGGTGACCTACGATTTGATTGTCTCAAAGCCGTTCTAATCTGATCAGCTGATACATTAGTGGCTAAGGATTTAACATGCTGTTCTTGTTTACTACATACAACAGCAATTTCCACGTCAACCGCCAATCTTTCTAAAGTTTTTTGATTAATTGACGGTCTTAAATTATATTTTAAACCTTTACTTAATAATGAAACTTCGTCACTGGACAATTCAACATTAGATACATTTTTAACGCGAGGGTAGAATGTATGTGATTGCGGCTGTTCGTGGAAACCCTGCTGCATGTTATCAAGAGACTCGCGCTTCAACACACGTATTTTTCTACATTGAATTATGTATTTTTTGTGTGCTTCCTGTGAAGCAAGAAGCCTAGCTTTATGATCTAATAAATCGAATTCAACGTTATGTAAACAATATGATAATTGGGAATGAAGAATTTTGAGGTGTAGTTTTAAATTATCTCTAACCGAAAACCAATGCCGAGACTCCTCATTAAGCCAAAACAGTTGTGCTTTTTTAATAGCTATATTTGCTTGTCGACTATTCGTGTTGGAACGTATATTTATATAATTTGGAATGACATGTTCACGCTTACATTGTTGGTTGAACCAGACATTTTGAACAGCTAAACGATGAAGTTTCGTAAGCTTTATGTATAGACGTGCCTGTACAGCTATGCTGGCTGATTTTAGATAATTAATGGAATCAGGCGTTACTTTGCGGAAATCCATTATTAAGTTGAAATTTATAAAATTATTTTGCTTTAAATTTCCGCGAAACGACGCCGGCGCAGGCAACTAACTACACGAACCGTCACCGCGTTTAGTATTAGTTCAGGCAAATGCAGGATGCACCACCCGCCCTCCCTCAATACGCATGCGGCACAGCTGATGCAATTAATATTACCCAACACCAACGTGCAAAAAACCTCGACGCGTTTCGCCACTACACGTGGCATCCTCAGGAGATGTTGTCGCCTCGGCGGAGCACGGACGACTGAATTGTGTCGACTGGCGAACAGGCCTTTTATACTTTCCGTCCACTAATGAGGTGACGTAATCGTTGTCACGGAAATTTGAAAATGAAGTTAATCCGTTGGTAGTTGACGGTTATTATTAATAGATTGTTGATTTGAAAATATATTTAGAAGTGGAGAGGCGGTATAACTGACCTGTTCGTTCAACAATGTAAGCGTATTATCTTTATTATGTTTTATTATTTCTAATTGTTCCAAAACGGATAGTTTCAAGCCTTTTTCACAAGTATGAAGGACAGAAAAAGTATGATTATCAGGAATACTATGTCCTGAATCTAAAAGATGTTTGGCGAAATGAGACCTCTCAGGATGGTTGTTTCGGTAAGCGGAAATATGTTCTTTATAACGTGTGTTGAAGCTACGGCCGGTCTGACCTACATAAATGGCGTTACATGCACTACAGTTAAGCCTATAAACACCAGATTTTTGGTGTTTATCAAGCTTATCTTTTCCGTTACAAACTAATCTTAAAGAATTATTAGTTTTAAAAGCTACGCAGATATTTTGACGTTTTAATGTTTTAGAAATACGCTCCGACACCTCTCCTAAGTAAATCAAACTAGAATTATACCTGTCTACCCTTTCTTCAGGAACAGAGTATAATAAACTAGTTATGATTTTGTTAGTCTTGTTTTTTATTAAGTTGTCAATAAATTAATCAAGAATGCCTTAATATTTTAAAAAATCACTTAGAAAAACAGCGATTGCATCCGGGGGAGATAGAAGATCTCATATCATTAACATTATTATGCATGAAACAAAATTATTTCCGGTTCAACAATCTATATTACAGACAAAAGGAGGGCTTAGCAATGGGTTCTCCTTTAAGTCCATTAATGGCAGATATTTTTATGGATTATTTTGAAAATAAATATTTAATTCAAGAAAGGAAAATACTTTATTATTATAGATACGTTGACGATATTTTGATTTGTTGGACCGGAACTAATAGACAGTTAGATATTTTTCTTTCTAAAATTAACAACATCCATCCTAAAATTAAATTTAAATTAGAAATAGAACAAAACGATAGTATTAACTTTTTAGATTTAACTATAACAAGGGTGCAGGGTAAACATGAATTTCAAATATATCGAAAACCAACACATACTGACACTGTCATTCATGCATCGTCTTGTCATCCGTGGCAACATAAGATGGCCGCGTTCAATTCATATATTCATCGTCTCTTCACTGTACCACTTAGTAAAGACAATTACCATAAAGAACTTAATATTTTGTATCATATCGCCATATCAAACGGATACAAGAGATGCATTATTGACAACTTAATAAAAAACAAGACTAACAAAATCATAACTAGTTTATTATACTCTGTTCCTGAAGAAAGGGTAGACAGGTATAATTCTAGTTTGATTTACTTAGGAGAGGTGTCGGAGCGTATTTCTAAAACATTAAAACGTCAAAATATCTGCGTAGCTTTTAAAACTAATAATTCTTTAAGATTAGTTTGTAACGGAAAAGATAAGCTTGATAAACACCAAAAATCTGGTGTTTATAGGCTTAACTGTAGTGCATGTAACGCCATTTATGTAGGTCAGACCGGCCGTAGCTTCAACACACGTTATAAAGAACATATTTCCGCTTACCGAAACAACCATCCTGAGAGGTCTCATTTCGCCAAACATCTTTTAGATTCAGGACATAGTATTCCTGATAATCATACTTTTTCTGTCCTTCATACTTGTGAAAAAGGCTTGAAACTATCCGTTTTGGAACAATTAGAAATAATAAAACATAATAAAGATAATACGCTTACATTGTTGAACGAACAGGTCAGTTATACCGCCTCTCCACTTCTAAATATATTTTCAAATCAACAATCTATTAATAATAACCGTCAACTACCAACGGATTAACTTCATTTTCAAATTTCCGTGACAACGATTACGTCACCTCATTAGTGGACGGAAAGTATAAAAGGCCTGTTCGCCAGTCGACACAATTCAGTCGTTCGTGCTCCGCCGAGGCGACAACATCTCCTGAGGATGCCACGTGTAGTGGCGAAACGCGTCGAGGTTTTTTGCACGTTGGTGTTGGGTAATATTAATTGCATCAGCTGTGCCGTATAAACATAATAACAAATTATTAGAAATGAATCCACGTAGTCCATGTTTATACGGGTTACCAAAAATTCACAAAGAAAGTATGCCGATGCGTCCTGTAGTTTCATACATCGGCGCACCGGCATATAAATTAGCTAAACAACTAAATACAATATTAAGGGAGAAATCGTCATTCAAACCAAAATATTCTTTAATAAATAGCTTAGATTTAATTAAGAAAATACAATCTGTCTCTCTCCCTCGGAATGCAAAGTTGATATCATTAGACGTAGAAAGTTTATTTACCAACGTACCTTATCAAGAATGCCTTAATATTTTAAAAAATCACTTAGAAAAACAGCGATTGCATCCGGGGGAGATAGAAGATCTCATATCATTAACATTATTATGCATGAAACAAAATTATTTCCGGTTCAACAATCTATATTACAGACAAAAGGAGGGCTTAGCAATGGGTTCTCCTTTAAGTCCATTAATGGCAGATATTTTTATGGATTATTTTGAAAATAAATATTTAATTCAAGAAAGGAAAATACTTTATTATTATAGATACGTTGACGATATTTTGATTTGTTGGACCGGAACTAATAGACAGTTAGATATTTTTCTTTCTAAAATTAACAACATCCATCCTAAAATTAAATTTAAATTAGAAATAGAACAAAACGATAGTATTAACTTTTTAGATTTAACTATAACAAGGGTGCAGGGTAAACATGAATTTCAAATATATCGAAAACCAACACATACTGACACTGTCATTCATGCATCGTCTTGTCATCCGTGGCAACATAAGATGGCCGCGTTCAATTCATATATTCATCGTCTCTTCACTGTACCACTTAGTAAAGACAATTACCATAAAGAACTTAATATTTTGTATCATATCGCCATATCAAACGGATACAAGAGATGCATTATTGACAACTTAATAAAAAACAAGACTAACAAAATCATAACTAGTTTATTATACTCTGTTCCTGAAGAAAGGGTAGACAGGTATAATTCTAGTTTGATTTACTTAGGAGAGGTGTCGGAGCGTATTTCTAAAACATTAAAACGTCAAAATATCTGCGTAGCTTTTAAAACTAATAATTCTTTAAGATTAGTTTGTAACGGAAAAGATAAGCTTGATAAACACCAAAAATCTGGTGTTTATAGGCTTAACTGTAGTGCATGTAACGCCATTTATGTAGGTCAGACCGGCCGTAGCTTCAACACACGTTATAAAGAACATATTTCCGCTTACCGAAACAACCATCCTGAGAGGTCTCATTTCGCCAAACATCTTTTAGATTCAGGACATAGTATTCCTGATAATCATACTTTTTCTGTCCTTCATACTTGTGAAAAAGGCTTGAAACTATCCGTTTTGGAACAATTAGAAATAATAAAACATAATAAAGATAATACGCTTACATTGTTGAACGAACAGGTCAGTTATACCGCCTCTCCACTTCTAAATATATTTTCAAATCAACAATCTATTAATAATAACCGTCAACTACCAACGGATTAACTTCATTTTCAAATTTCCGTGACAACGATTACGTCACCTCATTAGTGGACGGAAAGTATAAAAGGCCTGTTCGCCAGTCGACACAATTCAGTCGTCCGTGCTCCGCCGAGGCGACAACATCTCCTGAGGATGCCACGTGTAGTGGCGAAACGCGTCGAGGTTTTTTGCACGTTGGTGTTGGGTAATATTAATTGCATCAGCTGTGCCGCATGCGTATTGAGGGAGGGCGGGTGGTGCATCCTGCATTTGCCTGAACTAATACTAAACGCGGTGACGGTTCGTGTAGTTAGTTGCCTGCGCCGGCGTCGTTTCGCGGAAATTTAAAGCAAAATAATTTTATAAATTTCAACTTAATAATGGATTTCCGCAAAGTAACGCCTGATTCCATTAATTATCTAAAATCAGCCAGCATAGCTGTACAGGCACGTCTATACATAAAGCTTACGAAACTTCATCGTTTAGCTGTTCAAAATGTCTGGTTCAACCAACAATGTAAGCGTGAACATGTCATTCCAAATTATATAAATATACGTTCCAACACGAATAGTCGACAAGCAAATATAGCTATTAAAAAAGCACAACTGTTTTGGCTTAATGAGGAGTCTCGGCATTGGTTTTCGGTTAGAGATAATTTAAAACTACACCTCAAAATTCTTCATTCCCAATTATCATATTGTTTACATAACGTTGAATTCGATTTATTAGATCATAAAGCTAGGCTTCTTGCTTCACAGGAAGCACACAAAAAATACATAATTCAATGTAGAAAAATACGTGTGTTGAAGCGCGAGTCTCTTGATAACATGCAGCAGGGTTTCCACGAACAGCCGCAATCACATACATTCTACCCTCGCGTTAAAAATGTATCTAATGTTGAATTGTCCAGTGACGAAGTTTCATTATTAAGTAAAGGTTTAAAATATAATTTAAGACCGTCAATTAATCAAAAAACTTTAGAAAGATTGGCGGTTGACGTGGAAATTGCTGTTGTATGTAGTAAACAAGAACAGCATGTTAAATCCTTAGCCACTAATGTATCAGCTGATCAGATTAGAACGGCTTTGAGACAATCAAATCGTAGGTCACCTAATCAGGATTTTCATATTTATAAATCACTGTCTGTTAAAATTACTGAAAACGATTTGATTGTCTCCAAAGCTGATAAGGGTAACACGGTGGTGGTTATGGAACGTAATAATTATATTAATAAAGTAGAAGATATAATTCAGAGTGACGATTTCTTACTACTACAATCAGACCCCACCACAACATTCGCGTCCGATATAAAGGAAGCAATTAATTCTACTCAATTTTTGTTTCGGGATGGCCCGTATAAACATAATAACAAATTATTAGAAATGAATCCACGTAGTCCATGTTTATACGGGTTACCAAAAATTCACAAAGAAAGTATGCCGATGCGTCCTGTAGTTTCATACATCGGCGCACCGGCATATAAATTAGCTAAACAACTAAATACAATATTAAGGGAGAAATCGTCATTCAAACCAAAATATTCTTTAATAAATAGCTTAGATTTAATTAAGAAAATACAATCTGTCTCTCTCCCTCGGAATGCAAAGTTGATATCATTAGACGTAGAAAGTTTATTTACCAACGTACCTTATCAAGAATGCCTTAATATTTTAAAAAATCACTTAGAAAAACAGCGATTGCATCCGGGGGAGATAGAAGATCTCATATCATTAACATTATTATGCATGAAACAAAATTATTTCCGGTTCAACAATCTATATTACAGACAAAAGGAGGGCTTAGCAATGGGTTCTCCTTTAAGTCCATTAATGGCAGATATTTTTATGGATTATTTTGAAAATAAATATTTAATTCAAGAAAGGAAAATACTTTATTATTATAGATACGTTGACGATATTTTGATTTGTTGGACCGGAACTAATAGACAGTTAGATATTTTTCTTTCTAAAATTAACAACATCCATCCTAAAATTAAATTTAAATTAGAAATAGAACAAAACGATAGTATTAACTTTTTAGATTTAACTATAACAAGGGTGCAGGGTAAACATGAATTTCAAATATATCGAAAACCAACACATACTGACACTGTCATTCATGCATCGTCTTGTCATCCGTGGCAACATAAGATGGCCGCGTTCAATTCATATATTCATCGTCTCTTCACTGTACCACTTAGTAAAGACAATTACCATAAAGAACTTAATATTTTGTATCATATCGCCATATCAAACGGATACAAGAGATGCATTATTGACAACTTAATAAAAAACAAGACTAACAAAATCATAACTAGTTTATTATACTCTGTTCCTGAAGAAAGGGTAGACAGGTATAATTCTAGTTTGATTTACTTAGGAGAGGTGTCGGAGCGTATTTCTAAAACATTAAAACGTCAAAATATCTGCGTAGCTTTTAAAACTAATAATTCTTTAAGATTAGTTTGTAACGGAAAAGATAAGCTTGATAAACACCAAAAATCTGGTGTTTATAGGCTTAACTGTAGTGCATGTAACGCCATTTATGTAGGTCAGACCGGCCGTAGCTTCAACACACGTTATAAAGAACATATTTCCGCTTACCGAAACAACCATCCTGAGAGGTCTCATTTCGCCAAACATCTTTTAGATTCAGGACATAGTATTCCTGATAATCATACTTTTTCTGTCCTTCATACTTGTGAAAAAGGCTTGAAACTATCCGTTTTGGAACAATTAGAAATAATAAAACATAATAAAGATAATACGCTTACATTGTTGAACGAACAGGTCAGTTATACCGCCTCTCCACTTCTAAATATATTTTCAAATCAACAATCTATTAATAATAACCGTCAACTACCAACGGATTAACTTCATTTTCAAATTTCCGTGACAACGATTACGTCACCTCATTAGTGGACGGAAAGTATAAAAGGCCTGTTCGCCAGTCGACACAATTCAGTCGTCCGTGCTCCGCCGAGGCGACAACATCTCCTGAGGATGCCACGTGTAGTGGCGAAACGCGTCGAGGTTTTTTGCACGTTGGTGTTGGGTAATATTAATTGCATCAGCTGTGCCGCATGCGTATTGAGGGAGGGCGGGTGGTGCATCCTGCATTTGCCTGAACTAATACTAAACGCGGTGACGGTTCGTGTAGTTAGTTGCCTGCGCCGGCGTCGTTTCGCGGAAATTTAAAGCAAAATAATTTTATAAATTTCAACTTAATAATGGATTTCCGCAAAGTAACGCCTGATTCCATTAATTATCTAAAATCAGCCAGCATAGCTGTACAGGCACGTCTATACATAAAGCTTACGAAACTTCATCGTTTAGCTGTTCAAAATGTCTGGTTCAACCAACAATGTAAGCGTGAACATGTCATTCCAAATTATATAAATATACGTTCCAACACGAATAGTCGACAAGCAAATATAGCTATTAAAAAAGCACAACTGTTTTGGCTTAATGAGGAGTCTCGGCATTGGTTTTCGGTTAGAGATAATTTAAAACTACACCTCAAAATTCTTCATTCCCAATTATCATATTGTTTACATAACGTTGAATTCGATTTATTAGATCATAAAGCTAGGCTTCTTGCTTCACAGGAAGCACACAAAAAATACATAATTCAATGTAGAAAAATACGTGTGTTGAAGCGCGAGTCTCTTGATAACATGCAGCAGGGTTTCCACGAACAGCCGCAATCACATACATTCTACCCTCGCGTTAAAAATGTATCTAATGTTGAATTGTCCAGTGACGAAGTTTCATTATTAAGTAAAGGTTTAAAATATAATTTAAGACCGTCAATTAATCAAAAAACTTTAGAAAGATTGGCGGTTGACGTGGAAATTGCTGTTGTATGTAGTAAACAAGAACAGCATGTTAAATCCTTAGCCACTAATGTATCAGCTGATCAGATTAGAACGGCTTTGAGACAATCAAATCGTAGGTCACCTAATCAGGATTTTCATATTTATAAATCACTGTCTGTTAAAATTACTGAAAACGATTTGATTGTCTCCAAAGCTGATAAGGGTAACACGGTGGTGGTTATGGAACGTAATAATTATATTAATAAAGTAGAAGATATAATTCAGAGTGACGATTTCTTACTACTACAATCAGACCCCACCACAACATTCGCGTCCGATATAAAGGAAGCAATTAATTCAACTCAATTTTTGTTTCGGGATGGCCCGTATAAACATAATAACAAATTATTAGAAATGAATCCACGTAGTCCATGTTTATACGGGTTACCAAAAATTCACAAAGAAAGTATGCCGATGCGTCCTGTAGTTTCATACATCGGCGCACCGGCATATAAATTAGCTAAACAACTAAATACAATATTAAGGGAGAAATCGTCATTCAAACCAAAATATTCTTTAATAAATAGCTTAGATTTAATTAAGAAAATACAATCTGTCTCTCTCCCTCGGAATGCAAAGTTGATATCATTAGACGTAGAAAGTTTATTTACCAACGTACCTTATCAAGAATGCCTTAATATTTTAAAAAATCACTTAGAAAAACAGCGATTGCATCCGGGGGAGATAGAAGATCTCATATCATTAACATTATTATGCATGAAACAAAATTATTTCCGGTTCAACAATCTATATTACAGACAAAAGGAGGGCTTAGCAATGGGTTCTCCTTTAAGTCCATTAATGGCAGATATTTTTATGGATTATTTTGAAAATAAATATTTAATTCAAGAAAGGAAAATACTTTATTATTATAGATACGTTGACGATATTTTGATTTGTTGGACCGGAACTAATAGACAGTTAGATATTTTTCTTTCTAAAATTAACAACATCCATCCTAAAATTAAATTTAAATTAGAAATAGAACAAAACGATAGTATTAACTTTTTAGATTTAACTATAACAAGGGTGCAGGGTAAACATGAATTTCAAATATATCGAAAACCAACACATACTGACACTGTCATTCATGCATCGTCTTGTCATCCGTGGCAACATAAGATGGCCGCGTTCAATTCATATATTCATCGTCTCTTCACTGTACCACTTAGTAAAGACAATTACCATAAAGAACTTAATATTTTGTATCATATCGCCATATCAAACGGATACAAGAGATGCATTATTGACAACTTAATAAAAAACAAGACTAA
Organism: Pyrausta purpuralis; assembly: GCA_963924145.1. Taxonomy (NCBI): domain Eukaryota; kingdom Metazoa; phylum Arthropoda; class Insecta; order Lepidoptera; family Crambidae; genus Pyrausta; species Pyrausta purpuralis. The sequence continues at coordinate 11,489,098 of OZ001650.1, forward strand.
CAAAATCATAACTAGTTTATTATACTCTGTTCCTGAAGAAAGGGTAGACAGGTATAATTCTAGTTTGATTTACTTAGGAGAGGTGTCGGAGCGTATTTCTAAAACATTAAAACGTCAAAATATCTGCGTAGCTTTTAAAACTAATAATTCTTTAAGATTAGTTTGTAACGGAAAAGATAAGCTTGATAAACACCAAAAATCTGGTGTTTATAGGCTTAACTGTAGTGCATGTAACGCCATTTATGTAGGTCAGACCGGCCGTAGCTTCAACACACGTTATAAAGAACATATTTCCGCTTACCGAAACAACCATCCTGAGAGGTCTCATTTCGCCAAACATCTTTTAGATTCAGGACATAGTATTCCTGATAATCATACTTTTTCTGTCCTTCATACTTGTGAAAAAGGCTTGAAACTATCCGTTTTGGAACAATTAGAAATAATAAAACATAATAAAGATAATACGCTTACATTGTTGAACGAACAGGTCAGTTATACCGCCTCTCCACTTCTAAATATATTTTCAAATCAACAATCTATTAATAATAACCGTCAACTACCAACGGATTAACTTCATTTTCAAATTTCCGTGACAACGATTACGTCACCTCATTAGTGGACGGAAAGTATAAAAGGCCTGTTCGCCAGTCGACACAATTCAGTCGTCCGTGCTCCGCCGAGGCGACAACATCTCCTGAGGATGCCACGTGTAGTGGCGAAACGCGTCGAGGTTTTTTGCACGTTGGTGTTGGGTAATATTAATTGCATCAGCTGTGCCGCATGCGTATTGAGGGAGGGCGGGTGGTGCATCCTGCATTTGCCTGAACTAATACTAAACGCGGTGACGGTTCGTGTAGTTAGTTGCCTGCGCCGGCGTCGTTTCGCGGAAATTTAAAGCAAAATAATTTTATAAATTTCAACTTAATAATGGATTTCCGCAAAGTAACGCCTGATTCCATTAATTATCTAAAATCAGCCAGCATAGCTGTACAGGCACGTCTATACATAAAGCTTACGAAACTTCATCGTTTAGCTGTTCAAAATGTCTGGTTCAACCAACAATGTAAGCGTGAACATGTCATTCCAAATTATATAAATATACGTTCCAACACGAATAGTCGACAAGCAAATATAGCTATTAAAAAAGCACAACTGTTTTGGCTTAATGAGGAGTCTCGGCATTGGTTTTCGGTTAGAGATAATTTAAAACTACACCTCAAAATTCTTCATTCCCAATTATCATATTGTTTACATAACGTTGAATTCGATTTATTAGATCATAAAGCTAGGCTTCTTGCTTCACAGGAAGCACACAAAAAATACATAATTCAATGTAGAAAAATACGTGTGTTGAAGCGCGAGTCTCTTGATAACATGCAGCAGGGTTTCCACGAACAGCCGCAATCACATACATTCTACCCTCGCGTTAAAAATGTATCTAATGTTGAATTGTCCAGTGACGAAGTTTCATTATTAAGTAAAGGTTTAAAATATAATTTAAGACCGTCAATTAATCAAAAAACTTTAGAAAGATTGGCGGTTGACGTGGAAATTGCTGTTGTATGTAGTAAACAAGAACAGCATGTTAAATCCTTAGCCACTAATGTATCAGCTGATCAGATTAGAACGGCTTTGAGACAATCAAATCGTAGGTCACCTAATCAGGATTTTCATATTTATAAATCACTGTCTGTTAAAATTACTGAAAACGATTTGATTGTCTCCAAAGCTGATAAGGGTAACACGGTGGTGGTTATGGAACGTAATAATTATATTAATAAAGTAGAAGATATAATTCAGAGTGACGATTTCTTACTACTACAATCAGACCCCACCACAACATTCGCGTCCGATATAAAGGAAGCAATTAATTCAACTCAATTTTTGTTTCGGGATGGCCCGTATAAACATAATAACAAATTATTAGAAATGAATCCACGTAGTCCATGTTTATACGGGTTACCAAAAATTCACAAAGAAAGTATGCCGATGCGTCCTGTAGTTTCATACATCGGCGCACCGGCATATAAATTAGCTAAACAACTAAATACAATATTAAGGGAGAAATCGTCATTCAAACCAAAATATTCTTTAATAAATAGCTTAGATTTAATTAAGAAAATACAATCTGTCTCTCTCCCTCGGAATGCAAAGTTGATATCATTAGACGTAGAAAGTTTATTTACCAACGTACCTTATCAAGAATGCCTTAATATTTTAAAAAATCACTTAGAAAAACAGCGATTGCATCCGGGGGAGATAGAAGATCTCATATCATTAACATTATTATGCATGAAACAAAATTATTTCCGGTTCAACAATCTATATTACAGACAAAAGGAGGGCTTAGCAATGGGTTCTCCTTTAAGTCCATTAATGGCAGATATTTTTATGGATTATTTTGAAAATAAATATTTAATTCAAGAAAGGAAAATACTTTATTATTATAGATACGTTGACGATATTTTGATTTGTTGGACCGGAACTAATAGACAGTTAGATATTTTTCTTTCTAAAATTAACAACATCCATCCTAAAATTAAATTTAAATTAGAAATAGAACAAAACGATAGTATTAACTTTTTAGATTTAACTATAACAAGGGTGCAGGGTAAACATGAATTTCAAATATATCGAAAACCAACACATACTGACACTGTCATTCATGCATCGTCTTGTCATCCGTGGCAACATAAGATGGCCGCGTTCAATTCATATATTCATCGTCTCTTCACTGTACCACTTAGTAAAGACAATTACCATAAAGAACTTAATATTTTGTATCATATCGCCATATCAAACGGATACAAGAGATGCATTATTGACAACTTAATAAAAAACAAGACTAACAAAATCATAACTAGTTTATTATACTCTGTTCCTGAAGAAAGGGTAGACAGGTATAATTCTAGTTTGATTTACTTAGGAGAGGTGTCGGAGCGTATTTCTAAAACATTAAAACGTCAAAATATCTGCGTAGCTTTTAAAACTAATAATTCTTTAAGATTAGTTTGTAACGGAAAAGATAAGCTTGATAAACACCAAAAATCTGGTGTTTATAGGCTTAACTGTAGTGCATGTAACGCCATTTATGTAGGTCAGACCGGCCGTAGCTTCAACACACGTTATAAAGAACATATTTCCGCTTACCGAAACAACCATCCTGAGAGGTCTCATTTCGCCAAACATCTTTTAGATTCAGGACATAGTATTCCTGATAATCATACTTTTTCTGTCCTTCATACTTGTGAAAAAGGCTTGAAACTATCCGTTTTGGAACAATTAGAAATAATAAAACATAATAAAGATAATACGCTTACATTGTTGAACGAACAGGTCAGTTATACCGCCTCTCCACTTCTAAATATATTTTCAAATCAACAATCTATTAATAATAACCGTCAACTACCAACGGATTAACTTCATTTTCAAATTTCCGTGACAACGATTACGTCACCTCATTAGTGGACGGAAAGTATAAAAGGCCTGTTCGCCAGTCGACACAATTCAGTCGTCCGTGCTCCGCCGAGGCGACAACATCTCCTGAGGATGCCACGTGTAGTGGCGAAACGCGTCGAGGTTTTTTGCACGTTGGTGTTGGGTAATATTAATTGCATCAGCTGTGCCGCATGCGTATTGAGGGAGGGCGGGTGGTGCATCCTGCATTTGCCTGAACTAATACTAAACGCGGTGACGGTTCGTGTAGTTAGTTGCCTGCGCCGGCGTCGTTTCGCGGAAATTTAAAGCAAAATAATTTTATAAATTTCAACTTAATAATGGATTTCCGCAAAGTAACGCCTGATTCCATTAATTATCATTTTAGTATACTTACCAAGAGCAATAGTATAAAACAATATCGATAGACCTATTGTATAGTGTCGGTACTATGGATAACTACGGAACCCTAAAAATGGATACACGAGCACTTTTTTTTGTCAAACCAATGCGTGTAGGGTGTCTATAGATAGGTCTTGATAACATCGAGGTTTCCCAAACCCATTTTCTCTAAAATCTAACATTTGAAAGATGAGACCGTCCTCCCCCCCATCTACCTTTTAAACATGAAATTTTGAAAAAGAAGATGGTTTGAAAAAGATCTAACTAGTAGGTAGTTTTTGAGATAGAGTACATTTTCAATAACCGCAAACTTAACTTTTTTATTCATACAAATATAATAAAAAACAAAGTTATATTTGCTGTTTAACAAGGTATTGCAGTATTTTGGCTAAGTGAAAGTAAGTGCATGTCTAATTCAGTTAGTTGGCACGGAACCCGTAGTGTGCGAGTCTGATTTGCACTTGGCCGGTACTATTTGATAGTCTGATTAGCACAGCAAAACATTCATGATTTCGTTTGAAAATTCTTTGCGAGTGAAATTGGTTTTGCGCAATTTTTTTGTCCATATAATTAGCATTTTTATATGTTCGTTTGTTTAGTTAATAGAGCCAGTTTAGTGTTACTAACATAGTTGTTGGAAGGCACTAATCAATCACATGTAATGTACTAGATTCTTATCGAGATAGTAGAAGTATTGCTCCGACAGAATTTATCGTAGGCAAACTAACATTCATTAAAACCTTTGAAAATTAACTAAAACTATAAGTTAATCACTTATAATTAACATAACACACAGAGGCAAGACACATTATACAATATATAAAATGCAATTATGACATAGGGTTTCATTATGTTTTTTTTAAATGTTATGTAGTCGTAGCAACGTGTACCGAAGAAGCGTTTTATTTAAATTTATAGCTTAACATAAATAGGCAGACGGACTCATGCACGAAGCCTGAAAAATCATTTTCTGTCACCTAGGTATTATGTAAGCTTATAGCATCGGATGCTTATCACAGGCGGCATTTGTGTAAAAACTTCCACGGTCATTTCGCTAATTTCTGGCAATATACCAGGCTGTTATTTATTCTACTTGGAATTTGTCGAAATATGTCGCGAATCTTGTTGATAAATTAATAGTCCACCAAAACTCGGGAATTGATCAACAACAACAACAACAACATCACACACATTGTTCCGATTCCAAGCTAAATAGCCAAAGCACTTGTCTTATGGAAAATCGGAAACAACGGTGGTATTACAACACCCAGACTCGAGACAATATAGAAAAGATTGTTTTCTACATTGACCCGACCGAGAATCGAACCCGGAACCTCACGAGATGGCGACGCTTGAAACTAGCGTGCTAGCCACTCGACCATGGAGGTCGTCATCAGGATATTTGACGGAAGTTCGGAAGCGATTTAAAACCATTAACGGCGCCAAGATATTGATAAATAATTAAAAATAATTTGATTTATAGTATGGTTCTTTTTTATTTATTTATATATTTTAACGTGTTGATACTGTGTTTGTTCACATTGTTTTTATGATAAGGTTACTGATAAAATTATATTATTATTGTAATTTTAATCTAATGAACTATAAATTTCTTTGACTTTTTTTTGATGATCGGTTTTAGTCTATTGTTAATTAATTGTGTAGAAGCTTGTATGCGACTCAGTGTTTTGACTGTAAGCTACAAGTGAAAATTGAAATCAAATAAATAAATAAAATAGAAACTATCACTGGCTTCGTTTGAATGCTCATCAATGTACCTTTATATTTGTACTGTTGAATTAAGTTAATACTTACTACTAATTAATTACTACCTAATCTAAATCTTAACTTAAACATAAACTTTCCGTACTGAGATGTTAAAAAAAGACGTTTTAAACTACGTTATATTTAATAGTGATATTTGACTCATATTCCAGCGTTTAAAATAAACACAGAAAACAAGATTTCAAATTTACGTGTTATACCACTTTATTAGAATAATTCGTGTAGTGGTTAGCGCTACTGACTGTTACGCCAGCCGTCGTGGGTTCGTGGTACCGCAAAGGGCACATTTTTGTGACATTAGAACAAACATTTGTATCTAAGTCATGGATGTTTATTTATGTGGATGTATATTTGTATATATGTGTATTTACGTATTTATTGGAAACGCCTCCAACATAATCGTCGCACGGACGTATTGGTAACACAAGAAATGAAATCCTTTGTGACCGCGTGTGGGGTGCTTGAATAATTATCACGTAGTTATAAATCTCCAGGTTCTTCTCCAATAGTTTTATTCCAAAAAAATAGCACAAAGATAGGGAAAAAAGTGAGAGAAAGTACAAATAGAGCCCTGTTCTGGGCATGCTGTTATGATCTAAATCAAAAGATATTCAAGTAAGATTACAAAATTACTTTATCGTTCACAAAAGATGACAAGTTATGTGTGAATGCACCTTAACGCCGTTATGCAGAATGAAATTATCACTTAATACTTTCCTGACGGGACATCCGTACTAAACACACTTTTATAATATTGTTTACCTAACCTATGACGTGCACGTCTAATTAAATATCTAGGTACTCTAACGAATAACTTATACTTAAAATTAATTATTAAAAAAAAGGTTGGACGCCAGGAGGGTTTTCCAAAGATTTTGATGGCGGAACCCTGCCAATCCTAGTTCTCCGGCTAGTATTTTAGGTGTTCTTCTGCTTTAACGGTGTAATTTAACAATTAGAATCTTAAGAATATGTGTTCCGCAGGATAACGCCTTCCATCACTGCCGTCTCACTATATGTCGTGAATTCCCATATTAGCATAGCATATCGATAGGCTAGAACAATAATGGCCCGTTAGTTCCTACGAACTATTACTGAGCACTAAATCATAGCATTATTACAGTACTTATAACTAGACTTACCCCGTTCTAGTACAAAAGACGAATAGTGTAAAACTAAATTTTCAAAACCATTTGCACTTATTTTGCATTTACAATTTCACAATGTCGGTATGTACACAATTATGTTCGACCAACTGACACAGGTCTGCCCGTTTCAATCTTCCGTGGCACAGTGACCAGAAACGCTAACATGTTTGCATTTTAAACTTTTGAATGAACTCCACAAATAAAACTGTCAATACAACTAATTACTAGAAATATGCTAATACAAAAACAGAGGGAAGATGAGTGGAGGATCGAACCGGCCTCTCTCGGATATTGCTGTGTCACAGCGTGCATGGCGCGTTGCGCCAAGGCTTCAGTTGATAGAACCGGCGAAAATGTTGATTCGTTAATGCAATGTTAGTCATGACACCTTATTACTAGTGCAATAAGATGCTTGTTAATTCAACCCATTACAATGCAGCTTGCTTATATACAAATAAAAACCCTGAACAACTGCAGAAAACAGTGGGGACGACATCCATTTCCATATCTGAACATTTACTATAACATTTATTTGTAGGGATAAATAATCTGCTAATAAAACATATACATTCATAAATTATTTAGTAAAATATCGTACTGAATTTCGTAAGCCTTTTAGATAATTATTTTAATAGTTACAATATTTGAAATAAATTTAAACTCCACCAACCAATCAGAGTCAACTTCCTTTTGGCGCCAAAATAAATAAATAAATAAAAAATAAATATTAAACACCAATCACATATTTGAATCTTTTCAAATTGCAAAGGTTGAATAGTTTAACTTTACTGAATCCTATAACTCCCTAGACGTTATGTTTCATTTAGCCTTTTAGAGTGTACTTACATGAAAGACACTAATCCGAGCCAGACCTTTTCGCCAACATCGCAGAAATCTGCCCTCAGCTGCTAAAAACCTATGCAAATAATACGAGGACCAGGTGCCAGGCAGCGAGCTCGTAAAAACATTAATTTTCTGACGGTATATTAGCCCCAACTCCTCGGAATCGAATTAAAACATCCACCTCCTTTTCCAATCTCGATACTTTCAAACGAGAAGCAACCCTTTTCTTGTCGCTGATTTACTATAGGTATCTCTATTTTCAATTAAGGCCTGATTTTTCCAACGTCAGATGAGGTACATTCACCGAATAATAAGTTAAAATCAGATTTAAACAAAGGTGGGTTTGCAAATAAAATGAACTATAGTAGGAAAATTTTAACAGTATTTACTGAACTTATAATATTTTTATTTATTCAAGCTCTTTGAGTAGTGTGACACAAGACCCCTTACAACAGAACATGCCCCTCCAAACGTCAAAACGATAAATATCGGACAGTACAATAACTCAGATCACTAAATTACTTAAAGCAGCAGTTTCAACAAAGAGTATGAAGTAACATGAACCGTAATCAATCAGGTACTGAATAGGCTTTATTCAGAAACTGAATCAAAGTTTAAATTTAAGATTTCGAATGCCAAACATAGTTCTTAAAGCAAATTTCTCTTAACAGTTTGTCCAACTCGTTCATACATTTAAAATACTTGTACAGTTACGTTTACGTACTCTTGAGTAATTACTCCCTATGAGACATAGATGCGATTGTTAACCACTTTTTTGCTTTATTTTATTTAATTAATCTCTCTCAAAATAAAAAAGATATTTAAATACGTTTAAAAAGCAAAAAAAAAACTGAATACACCATCAGAATAAGGCGGAAATGGTTGTTAAATATCAATCGGTGACACGCTTTTATTAGTCGCTATCTCAGACAACGCTTATAAAAACAAATGCCTTAGCAATTCAGATCATTGCTAGGGTTCTCCATCACGACTATTAAACACAAGATGTACAAACGGTTACAAACGGGTGCAAACGACATTACAAGCTAATAACTGCGACATCAGACGTACTATTGATAGAGACGATTTTGTAACAAAATCTACAGAATGCTCGACGTAACGTGCTGGCTACGAATTTTTAGTATTATGCAAATGTGAACTCAAATTTCAGTGTTAATAAAACAACGATAATCAATTACTTTAACCAAAACGTCTAGAGCTAAACCAAATTCAAAATTTTGCGCTACTAAAAATGTTTCAATTTCATTTCTACATTCACCTAAATATCTCTCATCTGTACATAAATCGGGTTTTGATTCAATCAGAAATATTATGTCTCACCATTTATTTAGACAAAACCGAATTAGGAAAGCATTTTCATTATTGAAACACAATTTCCCGAAAACATATGAAGGTTCTTACGTAGCAACGTAACTGAATAAGAGCATTCCAAAATATTGAAGTACTTGATTACCCTTTCGAAATTGTGTCTTTTACCCAATAAACCCCAAGTAATTATGCACTCAGTATAAATTAAGTCACTCTCATCACTTTATATGAATATTATCGAGGTCACGCCGCCTAACTACCTTCACATACTAAGCTGCTTGCATCACGGGGTGTATTTTGTTGAAAATGACACCCGCGTTTATGTTGTGTGTGCAAGCGAAAAGCGTTTGTTTGTTAAAAAGTGGTTAGGCACCAGCGCCCGTCTAAATATATTTAAAGTTTCCATAAGATTACATTAACTCAGCGCAACACAGTATATGGATATACATTACCTTGTTTAATCGTACGTTTTTCTCGAGGAATAAGCTTTAAAGGAAACATGACGAGGTTTTTCCATAAAAAGTACAATGCATTATCCGTTCAATCACATTGAAGGGTTCTATCTGAATGACAGATTAAATTCTATCTAGATGTTTCTACCACACATTGCCAATTTGAATCACATTTGACTAAGCTTCGCCGTAAAACAGTCATAAAAGGAAAAATTTCTCTCATAAAATTTGAGAATGAAGTAAAAAATGCAATCCACTCCACAATGCCGGGCGACCTCGTTTATCAAGATCTTAGGCAGTACCTACTGGAATTACCTACCTAGCTCATTTTGCATTAAATAACTTTACACGGAATACTACACCGACACTCCAAGGAAACTATGATCAGGAAGGAGGTGAATATATGTCAATGCGTTTTGCTGCTGCTCGATATAAAATACATATTTAATTAGAATTATCATCACAATAATTAGCCAAAGAACGCCCACTGCTGAATAGGCCTCCCCTATGGTTTAACACCGCAACCAGTCTGCACTTAGTGTGACCCTGCGATCTTTACAATGGCGTCTGTCTTAATTACTTAAGATTACATTTATGTTAATAAAATAGTGAATTCTGGGTTTCAATGTGAACAGTGTAATTGAATTTGCCTAACCTATTCTCCAAACTTTTGCGAGTCTGTTACTTCAGCCAAAGATCTAAAACATGTATTTGTGCGAAATACGTAATTGTATTACTCGTAGTTATTTATTTTGTGTCTTACGAGTGATTCCTTTCTTTCAAATTTTTTTAATAATCTATAATGGGTGCAAATACTAAATTAAATACTTACAATTATCGCTGATATGTTTTAATGATTAATTTCAACATTGTCATATTGTGATTCATTTGTGAAATTAATTACTGGGTTGATGAAATATTTACATTCGTGTTTCATTACCAAGTGGATCGTTTAAATAATTTTGATGGTTTTCCTACCTGACCTTATTTTACTCGTATGTGGACCTGCGGGAGGTAGCGTTTTTCGACACGTGCAATTTGAATTTATTTTATTGTTTATTTGATTTAGTTACCGAAATTGTGTAACTTGTGAAGGTTAAAGTTAAGGGGGAAATGAGAAATCATCACTTAATTTTAAATCTATTTTTGCGTACGAAATGTGTGCAAGCAGACATGGAATGTAATGTCGTAAAATCATGATGTCATTTTACGATATAAAATATTATTTAATAGAACACTCTCACGAGTCATTAATATTTTATTTTTCAAAGATAACGATTTATTTTATGACCGACGAGAGGGCCACTTCATGTTTTGTTATGAATGAACAGAGCAAAGTAACATCATATAAATACATGATATGTACTTGTACACTTCTTGTAACAAAACTGCTGTACATAGGCCTCCCCCACGGCTTTCCACAGCGACCGATCACAAGCGGTCTGCATCCAGTGTGATCCCGCGATCTTTACAAGGTGCTCCGTCCATCTTGTCGGTGGACGTCCCACGTTGCGCTTTTGGTCGAAAGGTCTCCAATCTAGAACTTTTCTGTCCAACGGCTATCAGTTCTTCGCGCTATGTGCCCTGCCCACTGCCACTTGAGCTTACTGACTCGTAGGGATATGTCCGTTACCTTAGTTCTTCTACGTATCTCCTCACCGAGCATAGCAAGCTCCACCACTCGTTGTGTAATTTTGAGCTTATTTATGAGGTCCATGTTTAGAAACGACGTTTCGGACCCGTATGTCATCACTGGTAACACACACTGGTTGAGGACTTTCGTCTTCAGACACTGAGGTATTTGAGACGAGAAGACGCTCTTACCACGGACGTAAAAAAAATACGGACGTAACATTACACTCAAAAATTGTGAAGCATGCAAGCTACTACAATTTCGTTTGTAGTACATGCTCTACACTCACACATACACACTAGGTCCGACAACCCGCCGTCATTTCGCCCTGAGTGACAGCGCCAGTCACACGTAATAGTGCGTTCGTTGCGTCCACCATTTATTTTGCAAAAATGCCGTCTTGTGTTGTAAAATCATGTAAAAACTACATGAGTAAACGTAAAAAGTCTCATGGAATCACCTACCATACGTTAGTTATTAAGTTTCATGATATATATTTTAATTTTGTTTTTAAAACTTTGACAAGAATTCCAGAGGTAAAATGCAACAGTGTTGTCACTTTATTTACGGGGAAAATTCCCTAAAAATGGGGAAATCTATATATGCACTTTTATTGTATGCAACAAACTATTTATGTGACTTTTTGAAATCGAATCTCGTCAGTTTTTGGGTGCCATTTGTCAAAAGTAAAATTAAAGATCCCATACTTTTAATATAAAAAATATCTTACGTCGTTTTCATAGGTTTCCTAAAGACAAAAATCGTAGAGATGACTGGATTCTAATTATTCGAAACAGCAGAGGAGAAAACAGTTGGAACCCATCATCCGCCAGTACCGTGTGCAGTGCACATTTTGATGACATAGATTTTATAATTACAGCTAAGGGGCTACGTTGTTTGGTTCCATATGCCATTCCAAAAAGGGTAAGTTTTACTGTATTTGAATTATTTGCAATTAATTTTATATTTGATTAGCGGCTTCTATTCTTATTTATTTTATTACTTGCAGTTACTTTCAAACTCTACTGAAACACAAACACAAAGCACTTTTTCACCTATTCTGCAGGTATTCATATTTTTGGACAATGTACTCATCTATTTAACATTTAATACTAACAATGCAACATATTTTTTAAAGATGTGCTCAAATGGCAAACGATCAACAGTCGACGTCATCATCAAGCACGATATCGTCTTTGCCGCAGGTATAATATTCTAAAAATCTAAGTAGTAAAGTGATAAATAGCCTATTAACTTAATAGACTTTAAAAAAGTAAAATATTCTAATACAATAATATTTTAATGTAAATGTTAAAATGTATGTATTTTTGAAATTCATCTCTGTCTTAAAATGTGTAAAAAGGGTATGAAACAAATTCTTATTCTTAAAAATATAATATTTTACTTCTTTTAGGTACCTATACTCATAGATGATTTTAATTTAACTGGATATTGTCGACTATGTGCCACTTCAATCTGTGATGGCACATTAGTAAACGTTGAGAGTGACAACGTTATCAAAGAATTAATTGTGAATATGTCAAAGAGACTGAATACCAATATTGACTTCAGCCAAGAACATCTACCAACAACCGTTTGCTCTGTTTGTGTCAAGTCATTGTATACGTCTTATGATTTCGTTGTTGGTATCGACCTGGCACAAATGACTCTAAATAACATATCGATGCAGAAACACAATTTTCAGATGCCAGTAAATTTGAATCAGGACACAAGTGTGGATTTGTGGAATATGTCTTTACAGACGGTATATAAACAACACAGAGAACTAAAGATTTTCAGGCATTGACAAATATTTTATCTTATTTTTTTTTCTTTTCATAAAGACAAACAACGCATCAGAAGTCTGTGATTTAGATCAATTTTTGTTACGCGCATCAGGTGAAACTACTTCTTCACAACAAGTATGTATTTTTTTAAGATAATGTTTTGCTTTTCGAATTAGATCTTACAAATTTTTAATTATTAGTTTTTTTATTTTTTAGCTATCACCGAAGATTGATGCAGCACTAGGACCACATTTAGATGAATTAAGTCCGAATATTCCTTTCTTGCTTGACTCACCCAGAAAACTTCGATTGAAGGACATTCTTTATAAAAAAAAGACTTATTATTGATCTACAAAAAAAGAATATAAAAAGATTGAACCAAAAAGTTAGGAGATTCAGAAATCGAAATGAATCACTTAAAAATATCCTAAAAAACCTTAAGGAAAGAAATTTCATCAGCCCCGATCTATACAACACATTGAATGAAAATGTCGTTGCTGCCGACTTGTTTAATAATTTTAATCGCAAAAAACTTAAAAAGAATATTAGGTACACCCACGCAATAAAAAAAAATTGCCTAACACTAAATTATTATTCGCCAAGAGCATACGATTATATAAGACAATCTTTTGACACTTGCTTACCCCACCGGAAAACTCTGGCCAAATGGTATGGTCATATTAAAGGTGAGCCCAGGTTTACCGAAGAGTCTTTCCAAGCATTAAAAGCAAAAGCCGAAGTTAGACAACAACATCGACTTTTATGCTCTCTTGTGTTTGATGAAGTAGCTATCAGACCCCAAAAGCTTTGGGATGGTAAAAAAAATATAGGCTTCGTAGATATGGGAACTGGAGTCAAAGAGGGTGCTGCCTTAGCCTCTCAAGCTCTGGTTTTCTTTCTGGTAGGTATAAATGAACATTTTAAAGTACCCCTAGGATATTTTTTGAGCAGTGGTGTAACGGGAGAGCAGAAAGCAAATTTGTTAAAACTTTGTTTAATTAAATGTTTTGAATCAGACATTGATGTTGTAAGTTTAACATGTGATGGGCATGCGACAAATTTAACAGCATTAGAACTACTTGGTTGTAACTTGAAACCGGATACTTTAAAAACGACATTTAAACATCCATCCAATGAATGCTCAGAAATAGCATGTTTTCTTGACCCAAGCCATATGATTAAGTTAATAAGAAATCATCTTGAATCGAAAAGACGATTCGTTGATTTCAACGATCGTGAAATCTCCTGGGATATAATAGAAAACCTAAATAATTTTCAAGATGAAGAAGGGTTGCATCTGGCTAACAAATTGTCAAAAAATCATATTAATTTTAAAAACAAAATTATGAAAGTGAAACTAGCAACTCAAATTTTTAGTACAAGTGTTGCCGATGCCATTAACACTTGTAGGGAAATACTAAAAATACCTGAATTTGTTGATTCTGAGGCAACGGAAGCTTTTATTAAAAAAATTAATGATATGTTTGATATTTTCAATAGTAGAGCAATGCAAAGTTTTGATTTCAAGCAACCATTATGGGCACAAAATAAAAGCAGAATATTTGATTTTTTAATTGATTTAAAAAATTACGTTGAGAAAATACAGATAAAAATTCTAACTAAAAGAAAAGTCATTACAAATGGAAGACCAACGTTTTTAATAACCAGATACTTAAAGCCAATAGTTGAAACAAAGTGTAAGACAGGTTTTATTGGAACTCTAATTAATGTAAACAGTCTTCAATATCTTTATGAAAAATTAATTGATACCGGCAAGTTGGTATACTTACCGACATATAAACTTAGCCAAGATCACTTAGAAATATTTTTCTCTTCCATACGGCTTCAATGCGGTAGCAATGACAATCCTAATGTTAGACAATTTAAGGGAAGCTATAAGAAACTTCTAACATATTTGGAATTACAATGTGTTACTACTGGAAACTGTGTACCCTTGGAGAAAGTTGCAATCTTAAATTGCAGATCTAGTACCCAAATTATTAATTCTACCATTCCATATGGAATGGTGATATCATCGCCATGACGAAGAGGAAGATTCTAACGTTTCTTCGCTTAACTTCTTAGATAAATGTAATTCAAATTTAAGTGATCTTACAAAACAGTTGGAAGAAGAACAATTCAACGATTGCCGATGTATTATAATTGGCTATATATCGGGCAATGTAGCCTATTCTTTGCATAAAACATTGAAATGTCAAGTTTGTTTGGCTCAATTAATAACCACCGAAATTTTAGATTTCCATAAATTGATTTTAAAGAAAAACAGAGGAGGGTTAAGGTTTCCATCTAAAGACTTATTTGATATTTGTTGTGTTTGTGAAGTTGTAATTAGAAAGTTGGCTAAAGAAAAAATACAAATATATAGTAATAAGCAACATATGTATCTAATGACAAAAATATTGGAAATGTTCATTGACAACAGAACAACTTTTTTAAATATAGAAAATATTCACGAAATAGCATAGAATAAGTTTAATAAAATGCATTACTCAAAAGTATTTGAACATTCGGTTCCATCATATTTCTAAAATAGAAAGTATTTCCCGTACATTAGACAACAAAAGACAAGTGTACAAAAAGTTGACACAACATAAGGGGTTTTAGCGCGTCTTTATAAATTATAATTATAATATACGTACTAAACATTATTATTATAGCATTATGATACGTGATGTAAACGTGTTTTTGTTTTTAATGGGGTATATTTTTTTGAAAGTCATATCTCAATCACTAATAATGTAATGTGTAAAAATTCTCTTCTTTATACGTAACATGTGTTTTATTTTCTATCACAGAGGTCATAAAAATTATGTTTGGTAGGTCAACATAGGTTAACCGTTTATATTTCTGTTAAAAAATATATATGCCTATTACATAAGTTAACTGGGGTCGATTAGATCTACCAAACAGTAGGGAAATTGATGATTTATTATAGCAACCCTCAAATCACTCACACAGCCTAAACAGGCGGCCATTATTATGCTTCACCCATGATTAGACGAGGTTACGTCCGTATTTTTTTACGTCCGTGGCTCTTACGCAGTTTCCCGAACGCTGCCCAGCCGAGTTGGATTCGTCGATTGACCACTTTCTCAAAGTAGGACCAATCTTACTGGATCACTTGTCCAAGGTAGACGACGACGAGTCGACGAGTGCGTTTAAACAAAACTAGTTAGTTTAATTCGTTTTAAAAATAATTAAATATTCCGCATGAAAATTAAGCATAAAATTTCATTTCGAAACATTTGAAATGCATTATGCATATTTATTTCCGGCATTAGTATTCCGAACTTGTACCCATTTCAGAATGAGAATAACCATGGGACTCGGACTCGACTCGTATTTAGACTTGTACAATGGTATTATTATTCAATTGTATATACTAACATAATCTGAGTGGGTATGGATTATAAGGAAGCTCTCAACTTCCAATTTAGACAGTTTTGTAGATACTGACAACAGTCACGAAAGACTCGAAGTTTCAAAAAACCTTGAGATGTACGTTGTACTCGTAGCTACCATACATTATCTTCTTAGGCTCGTTTGCGTGATCGATATTTAACTCTACTAATGGTTAAATGTTGTTACCAGCGGTTGAATTTTAACGCTTATGCGTGTTTAAAAAAAACCGGCCAGGTGCAACTCGCACACTAAGTTTTTCGTGCCAATTTTAACTGAACTCCACACTAAGTGGAACTAACTCAATCTTTCTTGACAGGAAATATAACTTTGTTTTCATGTATGGGAGCCGCCCCCCCCCCATTTTTTTTTAACCGACTTCAAAAAAGGAGGAGGTTATCAATTCCACTGTATGTATTTTTTTTATTTTTGTTACCTCATATCTCAGTCGTTTGTCGACCAAATCGATTTTTTTTTCCATTTTGGGATCTGATGATGGGATCTTGTTGTAATTGAGGGAAACCCTCAAATTTTAAAGGCACGTATAGTGTTTCTTTACTAGAATCTTAATGTTGACGTGTTGTTATGTCTGATAGTCAACATCTTGTGGGGCTGAGCTGATGGTGGAACTCCTTAACGCTTAAGAGTTCAGTAATTATAATGACGGAACTTATGATAGGTAATTTGTAGCTTCTTAACAAATAGAATCATAAGGTGCATTTCCCCCCCCCCCCCCCCCTCTAATGTAATCAATAAAAATGAAGAAATAAAATAAACTTTTAAAAAAGTAAAAACCGACTTCAAAACCAAAATGCACTAAAAAGTCTTAAATAAACTCTTGTGCATTTTGGTTTTGAAGTCGGTTTTTACTTTTTTTATTTATGAGAATCGTAAAGCGGTTTACAGGATACATCTACCTACTAATTTTCAACTGTGTAATACTAATACTTGCAGAATAAAGTGGCTGTAACATAAGGACTGACAGACAGACAGACAGAGAGACTTGATGAAAATATAAGGGTTCCGATTTTAGCCATTCGGCCACGGAACCCTAAAAACAACAACCAATAGTTATTCAGACATTTGGTTACGGTTTTATTTAATGCCCATCGTAAACATTCAACCGCTGTTAATAACATTTACCCATAAGTTTAGTTCTCGCAATCAGGCCATGCATAAGCCTTCTCACTAGCCCACAAAATATTTACGCGTTGTAATGCTTTAGAATGTTTTTAACACTCACAGTGTCATATTTTATATTCATAAAGATGAAAATAAGAAACCAAAAATTTGCGCACGGGCGGGACTTGAACCAGCAACCTTTTGGCAAACCGGGCCAAGCTCTTACCAATTGAGCTACCGTGCTGTACGTGTGTGCTACAGCACGGTAGCTCAATTGGTAAGAGCTTGGCCCGGTTTGCCAAAAGGTTGCTGGTTCAAGTCCCGCCCGTGCGCAAATTTTTGGTTTCTTATTTTCATCTTTATGAATATTTACGCGTTACTAAATTAAAGACAATGTCAACATTATTCTAATTATGGAATACAATATCATTGAATTATAGGCATCACCTTGTGTCAGAAGATATTAATATATTGTGATAGCACAAAAAAGTCAGCATGCGTAAGTGAAGCAATCATTAGTGCCCTAAGCGTCTCGCCCAAGTTGGTAAACACAATTTTCTTCCACACTGTTTGGGTTTAAGCGGGTCAGGAAGCTTGCAACAAAGAAACTCTTTCTTTGATCATAAATCGGACCATTTCATATGTGTCAATAGAAAACAACCGGCCGAGTGAGAGTCGGACTCGTGCACTGAGGGTTCTGTGCCAAATTTTACTAAATTTGGGGATCAATTACTTCAATTTAGCTAAAATACCACAATATTGTCTTGGCAACAAAAATAACTCTGGTTTTCGTAATATATGTATAAAGGACAAATTGTAAAGATCTACATTGTGTATTTTTACGGAAATTTCACCAGCTTTGTTCAAAAGTTAGAGTGGGGGGGACTCTTCTACTTCTACCTACCAAGTTTCATCTGTGTAATGCTAATAGTTTCAGAATAAAGTGGCTGTGACATACGGACGAACATGTGCACCGACAGACAGGCAGACAGGTTCCATTTTATGCCATTTGGCTAAGGAACCTTAAAAAATTCCTACTAATAAAACCATACGAAGTAATATTACGACGTATTATAGCGCTTGCCCTGACCCTTTAACATGAAGGTAATCTCATTTTAGCTGTTGTACTCAATAAAGTGCTGTTTTAAGTGAAAATTGACTCATTTCGATTGTAGTAGGTACATTGTAACAAGTGGTGATCCGTTATCCCAAACTTGTTTTCTGAGAAAACTGTAAATTTATAAGCAGTAAGTTCGGGTTAGCTTAAGTATATTCGAATTAAATCAATGTTAGCATTCTGAAATATGTAAGTAAATCTGTTGGATATGATTTAAGGTACTTGAAGCGACATGTAAGAAACCGCTGTCACTGGGTACATAATCATCGTATCATGCTGATTAGGTTCGATGCGACCAAATGGCGTTATAGTCGAAGTATGGAGACTGAACCGCGATATGTAAGATTTATATCGGAATTAACTACACATGAATAAATCAAGACGGTGAACATTTGACCTTGGTCCCCGGCCATAACACCCAGTAGGAAGCGCTTTCCTTTGTCTTCCTACCATCTGTTACGCCAAATACTTAATCGAATTCTTTGTTCTTTGAATACGAGTCAAACCAATGTATATGAAATAAGGTGTAAGAAAATGACACAGAAAAAAACGCTGATATTGAAAACTTGCAGACTCGGCAAACTTCATATCACCCGACCCCGGAAAATAATTTAATCGCGATCCCGGGTAAAGACAAATACAACGAAGTACAAATCATAAGAATTGGTGCCCCCGTTATCGAGTCTGTTCGACAATCCGTTGTCGATATTCCGTTTCGATAGTCCGTTGTCGACAATCTTTAATTAATAAGAAAGAAGAAATATAAAGAAGTTCCCGGAAATACTTGTGTGATGAGTACTAACATTTGTACCGAAGTCATGGATGTTTATTTATGTTGTATTTAAGTATTTATGGGAAACACCCCCGTTATAATCGTTGATTGGTATTCCTAACTCAAGGAAGAAAATTCCATACTTCGAAACGCATCTATATTTATTTATTAATATTACAATTTTACAATGTTAACTTTAAGACCATACACACTGTGCTCCTTAGCATCGATGCAATCGCAAACTGTCAACCTTTACAAACTGACCTACTTTTAGCATCGATGCAGTCGCGATGCAGAAGCTGGAAATTCACAAATTTTGTACTGTATTTTGGTGACTGCATCAATACTGACGCGTGTTAGCATCGATGCACGTACTGCATCGTCGCAGTGTATACTGGTTTTAAATACAATGATATTTATGGAATACTTTGCAAAAGTTTTTAAGAAATTGTCTTCGCCTATTTACTTAGTTCAACTGTTAACTCATAGCATTAAAAATATTTGTCGACTTAAGTATTCACAGTAACCTAACATTTAGAAATAAGATCCCTATAAAAATTTACTAGCTATCAATCCGTGGTAAGTGCAAGGAAGTGTAATAATGATAAATAAAGTATTGGACGGTACTTAAGTTCGTTGCAGTCACGGCCGGTAGCCAACGAGGCTAGTGCTCTTAAACTTTAGAACAACACTTTTCTTGTTTCTTTTAAAGCACTTCTTTTTACGATTCAGATAACATACATGCATCTAAATCCGTTTTTTTTTGTCAAACCTATGCGTGTGTCTGACAGGTCCATTCTTATCTTAACCTAAGCCTACCTAAACCTAACGTAAAACATTCAATTTGTTCTTAAATTACGCTTGTGAATGGTAAAGTCTCTCATCTCATCTACCTCAGTGTCTGAAGACGAAAGTCTTCAACCAGTGTGTGTTACCAGTGATGACATACGGATCCGAAACATGGTCTCTTACTATGGGCCTTATAATGAAGCTCAAAATCACACAACGAGCGATAGAGAGGGCTATGCTGGGTGTTTCTCTACGGGATCGAATCAGAAATGAGGAGATACGTAGAAGAACTAAGGTAACGGACATAGCCTTGAGAATCAGTAAGCTCAAGTGGCAATGAGTAGGGCACATAGCGCTAAGAACTAATGGCCGTTGGGGCAGGAAAGTTCTAGAATGGAGACCCTTCGACCAGAGACGCAGCGTGGGACGTCCACCAACAAGATGGACAGACGACCTTATAAAGCTCGCAGGATCAAACTGGATGCAGACCGCTAATGATCGGTCGCTGTGGAAAGTCGTGGGGGAGGCCTATGTTCAGCAGTGGACGTCCTTTGGCTAATAATGACGATGATGATGATGCTAAAGTCTAATAAAACTTTCCCACAGACTTTTCTATGTATTCAAGCATGACGAATTCTGGCTCTTATTGTTTCAACTGTCTATTCTTTAAATGATTGCTAGTCTATGGATCGATCTTTCTTTTATAGTCTAACGTATGATAGATAGAAGCTTCCAAATGTTAAAATGCGCGTCCCCCCTCTAACTTCTAAACTAACGAGTAAAGTGAGAGTAAATTTTTAAATAAAATATGTAGTGTAGATCTTAACAAATATTTTCAAGGAAAATTCGATTGGACGGTATCGAACAAGTAGTTTTTGAGATATAGTTCAATTTCAACAACCGCAAACATATTATTTGTTATATTTGCTGTCAACAAAATATTGTAGTATTTTAGCTAAATGGCGTGACAAGATTAGGTAATCATCTCCCATAATTCTGTTAAAATAGGCACGGAATCCTGAGTGCGAGTCCGATTCGCATTCGGCCTGTTTTTGTACATAGGACCTAATTTTTCTCAGCCATATTTTTTCTGTACTGACTGGGTTATACGGTTAAACAACAGCTAATACTTACGCCCTGGATCACAATTTCTCAAGGAGCTCTGCCTAGTTAAGTGATATTTGGCAAATTATTTGTTAGCTGGCGATAATAAGATGGCAATTAATTTTGAATTACTAACTAGCAGCTTAGCTTCGCCCGAGCAAGTACCGATTTCCTGCACAATCTTTCATCCCAATTTCCACCAAAATAAGGAATCATGAGAGAGATCAAATTACCCGAGATGTATGTCTGCATGGTCCAAATGATATTGGTCGAACTAAAAAGATGAATGTTTTCGTCAATCACATCAGTTTAGATATTTTGGTTCATAACGGAACACACATACTCGTTCAACCTTTAACATTTATGAGGTTAGTTGTTAATATCTTTAAGTACTTATTCTCGTCGCTCACAGATAACAATTTGTAGATTAGTCGCAACCTGCCATTTTTAATCTACATCACAGTAGTTCTTATCCCAGCGATTGTTCTGTCTTACTTGCAGCATTTAAATTAAGACTAGCTCATTTCAAATGTGTAATTATTTCCAATGTTTGTTGCGAATAATTAAACATCGAAATCGAAAACTGAATTGTTAATATCTTCCGTTTTAATAAGCTTTGGTGTAATGTTTTTCGATGGAGAAATATAATAACATGACTGTGCTTGAAAAAATGTTCATTAATAGGTACCTAATCATAACGTAAACAATCGAAACCTCGATATCAGAGGGCAAGAAATGACATTTATTTAATATTATCTTGATATTTTAGTCTTGCACCCTATTTTTTCGTTCCACAAAAAAAAAAGTATTAGTGCAACTTGTGTCAAAAGGAATAAATACTCTCAAGATGCGTCTTTCTTCTATTTACCATTTCTTGACCTTTTTGTCTTCTAATTAGGGTTCCGTAGCCAAATGGCAAAAAACGGAACCCTTATAGTTTCGGCAAGTCTGTCTTTCTGTCTGTCTGTCCGTCCGTATGTCACAGCCATTTTATTCTGTAACTATAAGCATCACACTGTTGATATTTGGTAGAAGGCTGTATCCCGTTAACCGCTTTACGATTCTTATACAAAAATAAATAAATATGTCATGTAAGGGGGGGCTCCCATACATGAAACTAAAAACAAAAAAAAATATTGCCAAACCTATACGTGTGGTGTGGTCTTTAAATAGGTCTTTAAAATGACACCGATTTTCTTTTAAAGTCTAACGGTTCATAGCTAGACGCTTCCAAAGTGGTAAAATGGGCGTCCCCCCCCCATCTAACTTCTAAACTAAGCGAGGGTAAATTTTGAAAAAAATATATAATGTAGATCTTAACAAAAACTTTCAACGAAAATTGGTTCGGACGGAATCGAACGAAATTTTTTTGAGATATAGCACATTTTCAACAACCGCTAACATAACCTTGTACTTCATACAAATACTATGAAAAACAAAGTTATATTTGCTGTCAACAAAATACTGTGGAATTTACTAAGTGGAAGTAAGTGGATTCCCAAATTAGGTTAAAGTTGGCACGGAACCCTCAGTGCGCGAGTCCGACTCGCACTTGACCAATTTTTTTTAATAATTTGATTGATAAATAAAAAAAATCTTGTACATTTCGAAAGAAAGAAACGAAATCATTGCGATATTGTCTCTATAGAAAACGAAAAGAAACGCACGTAAAAAAACTTGACTCAAATTTACGTTTTCAGAAGAGGGGAATCAACATTGAAAAGGGATTGGAGAATAAACGGCCTTTTGAAAATTTCTTTCAATAACAATTATTTTGGCTCCGACTTACAGGGGCTGCAAATAATTAATTTGCACATATAGTCTTGCAAAAGGCAGGTCTATTAAGGTTGTACAATAATAAACTATTTGTGTATTCTTTCTTATCTTAAACATTATTCGCGCCGATAACGTTAACCAAAAATAAACACTAAGTAGTAGGTATTATTGTTTCGTAAATCAATAAGAATGTAAGATAAAAGTAAATTCGTTTCCGTCTGCGAGCTGTAAAAAGCGTTATCGCTCTCCACCTTGTTAAATCAGCAGAAATAAATGTTCGTGCAAAATAACGAGACGGTCTTATGTGAAATGAGCATACAACTACTTCGGGATCGACATTGTTATCTTTTGATCAAAAAGAGGATCACATATTATAGCCCGTTGAAGAAAATTATAACTACGCTATGGTGTTTAAGTTATACTTGTTAGGGTTTCTAATGTTCTCCGTTGCACAGAGATGTAATCCTATCGAACTGAAAACAAAATGAGACATCCCAAAAGCGATGTTGATATAGACTTGTTTCAAAAAATGGATTAGTATTTAATGTCTGTTAATATCAAAAACTGAAACTTTACATGGGAATTTCATTTTTGGTAATAGAAATGCACAATAGGCATATATACTTTGGCAGTAAATTTTGGTACTGAAGTAGTTACGTTTTATAGAAACACGAAATATTCAAAGTTATTAGTGTTTTAAGTGATAAAAAGAAATATTCCATGTAAAACTGTGCTATTGAACCAAATAAGCTTTTATGGTATTTTTATGTAACAAATTATTTGCTCAGGTTTATTTTAGGAATAACAAAAACTTTTCTTCCAGCCTGTAAATTCCTGTACGTTTTATTTAATGCTTGTTATCAGTCAACATGATCCGAGGACAGCAGTAAATACTGTCGGAATTCTTGTTTTAATTATGTAGCCAAAAGTCTACAATTAGTCCCGACCTGACGAAATTCCTTGTTAAGTTTAGGTACTAAGAAGGTTTAATAACCTTACTAGTAAGTTATTAATAAAATAAAAAAATAAAAATAAAAATATTTATTAATCGGACAACAACGATCCATAGTGTTAGTAAAATCATGAAAATTTATCATCTAATGTTAGTCATAAAGATGAAATAAGAAACCAAAAATTTTTCGCGCACGGGGGGACTTGAACCAGCAACCTTTTGGCAAACCGGGCCAAACGCTCTTACCAATTGAGTTACCGTGCTGTTAGTCCGATCCTGCGAAATTTGTGGTTTCTTATGAAAACGTCAATTGCGTGACGCTTAGCGCCATCCAATAGCGACATCAATTTCCAAGTTGAATTTATTCTGTAAAGAATAACTGCTTGGGCCATCTGTTTCATAAACAGACGGCTAGATGGCGCTAAGCGTCACGCAATTGACGTTTTCATAAGAAACCACAAATTTCGCAGGGTCGGACTAACAGCACGGTAGCTCAATTGGTAAGAGCGTTTGGCCCGGTTTGCCAAAAGGTTGCTGGTTCAAGTCCCCCCGTGCGCGAAAAATTTTTGGTTTCTTATTTCATCTTTATGAATATAAAATATGACACTGTGAGTGTTAAAAACATTCTAAAGCATCTAATGTTAGTACTCGTACTTAATATCTAAAAGGGAACGAGTGACATCACATAAATGAGCGACAAGTGGACAGTCCCCACTGTCGGCAATGACCTGAAGAACATTGTTGCGGCTGCCGCGAACTTGGCGAAGCAGTGAACCAGCTTTTTTCCGCAGTATAGCCGGGAAACTGTCAACATCTGCGAAAGCGAACATATTTGAGGCACTACAGTATCGCGGCAGCCCCAACAATGCCCTAAAGGCATTATTATATTGTATGCGCAAGGCATTGTACGATTTTTGGGTGTACTTGACCCACAGACCGCTCGAGTAAAAACTTGTGCAGTAGGCTTTAAAAAGCGTAATTTTCACTGGTACTGAGCATCGAGCAAATCTGCGAGCCAGCATGTTTGCCCTAACCGACAACGCCCTGCGCTCTCTTTCCAAGTCGCTATCATCTTTAAGGTCTTCCGTCACAATATGACCAAGATACTTAAATTGTCTCACCCTACAGAGCGCAGACCCATATAATTTAACCGGTGGTACATATTCAGGCAGTCTATTGCCAGCTTTAAAAACCATGAATTCACTCTTCTTTGAGTTGTATACCAAACCATGGGCCTCTGCGTAGGCTTCACAAACCTCAAGCAATTTTCTCAGGGCACTGATTGAAGGAGCCAGCAGCACCATATCATCAGCGTAACTGATATTATTCACGCATACGTTCGCAACATGACACCCTATTCTCATACTGCTGAGTCCCTCGATCAGTGCATTCACATATGGATTAAAAAGCCTAGGAGATGTTAATCCGCCCTGTCTTACACCAAATTCCAGTCTGTAAGACTTGGAAAACTCGGCACCCTATCTCACACTTTTAAGTTGATTGCCGTACCAATACCTAAACAGAGAGACTACTTCTGACGGCAACCCTATCCGTTCCAACTTCTTCCACAGAATATCATATACTACCAGATCGAAGGCCTTAGAAAGGTCTAGGAAACAGGCATACACAGGCGTATTCCTGGCTGTGTAGTACCCGTAGTAGCTCATAATTGCACTCTCAGTAGACAGATGTGACCTAAAACCAAATTGAAGGTCGTGGATTTTCAAGTAACAATCTAGCTGAGTATTCAACACTCCGTCGAACACTTTGGCAGTTATTGTGGCCAGCGATATAGGCCTGCAGTTCGACCTTGATGTTATGTCACCCGTCCTATTTTTAACTATTGGAACCACAACGGTCTTCATCAAGTCAGAAGGCAAGTACGTATGGAGTAAACAAAAGTTAAAGTAATAGTCTAACGAGTAGTAAGTAGTAATCTAACGAGTACTTTTTATTAACATTTAATGAACCATTTGTTAATAATTTTAAACGGTCTGGCTCTACCATTTCGTTTTTTTTTTCATTACGTAAAATTTTATTAGACTTAAGGCTGATTTTTCAATAATTTAAACGAAAAAAAATATATTTTCCAAAAATAATGGCAGATATGAAAATATCATACTAACCTATTTGTGTTTCCAATAATTTTGCATGAAAGACATATTCTAAGGCAATCAAATGCGTTTTTGTAATAACGCCTGCCACCAGCAGCAGCGAGCCGAACAAAGCTGTAGCATCTAACTGCTTTCAGCAAAAATGGCGTCGTGACTGAATTCACATTAATGGATCTGCGGGTTGCTGTAAATTAAAAGCTTCCATAGAAATCACTATAATTTGTTTTCGTACCCGGAGTCGAATGACAAACTACTTAGCTGAAGTATTAATTTTAATTAATTTACTTCATAATCTTTAGTGATCATTACTTGGTGATTTGATTTCGTTTGGTAAAATAAGAAAGCATTGTTTCAATTTAAGCGGGTTTGAAGCCATCGCGTGGCTTATCTTATTAACAAATAGATAAGGCAACATTTAAATAAAGATTTTTTGAAAAATGTGACTCATATTAAAAAGTAATTCAATTGATTCCGCTCGTTATTCTAAAAGCCTATTTTCAGGTTTTGCACATTTAACGTTATACGTTGTTAAAATACAGGTAGATTGTGTACACCGTGAGCGGATTGTTTTTAAAGACAAAACACAACCCAGGAAAAAATAGTTTATTCAACATTCTTAATAGACAAAAATAAAAGTTGAAAGGCTCAAGATACCAAGCGGGATCAGCAAATAAGTGGTGAAGAACAAAGGTAAGTATGAATAAACCATAAGAAAAAGGTAAATAAAGCTTGCTTTCTCTCGAGGAGTAGCTACACAGCAATCTTTTTATCATCCCGATTACCAATAGATTGAACGATAGTTCGAATCGATTGTAAAGATTCTGAGAATGATTCCTTGCTAGTAGCAAAGCTCGTCTAAAACTTTCAGATACAAATCTACTTTTGATAAAATCATATAGGTGAGTCCCATGAAATCGACGTAACATTTGTATTAACAAATAACGATGCGACACATAATGTGTACTTATTCACGGATTAAATAGTTGCTTAATTGGTAAAACGGGACAGCTAGAAAGGGTCACTGGAACAAATATAAGAAGTAACAAAACAAACGTTTTCCTCGCCCTTATTACTTAAATTGTTTTATTTATACAGTCGTTTCTTTTAACGTTCTGAAGTCATCACGTGGCACACGCAGGACCGTTTTAAATGTAATTAAACCTTGTAACTACTCCGTAACTACCATTTTTTAAGAGAAACGTAGATCAAAACCACATTGACACGCTTATTGCGTTGTAAGCGGTAAAAAAATACACGTTTTCACTATTTTAACATTTTCATTTTCTTAAGGAGTCTAAGCCAATGGCATACTTACTTAGCCATGAGGTCAAAGGGCCGCATACGCACTGAAATTAAATTATTTACGTTCAGTGCGGAGTGAGGTCTAAAATACCTCATACTTTGTAGGCCTCATAGCCACAAAGAGGGGGGCGCGAGCGGTGCAGTAGTGCAGGTAGAGTCTTTTTGTCTGATTCAGATTTTTCTCAGGAAGTCGATCGGAAAAAGTTAAACAATAAAAATACACGAAATTTCAAGAGATCCCGAACAGAAAGAGGCCTGTATTTTAATATTTATGTTTTTACCTTATCCTAATATGAGACTCCTATAATAATAGTGGAGCTGGGTATAATGAGTTTTGTTTGTGCCTATTTTATGAGATTGAAATGACCTCATCCACACTAGTTAAAAGTCCATTAAAATTGGGGTCGAATCAAACGTGTTAAGTCCCTGTAACAGGTAATCCCGACAAAATACGATTTCACATGATTGTTTCTTAATGCTTCAACACCCGAGCGGTTGCAGGCAACCGCATAACAATAGAATTTGCATTGTGTCTCGTTCACATACGCTTGAGGGATTAATATGAGTTAATCACATATAATTAACTTATGTTATAGCTATATAATAACCTTAACACCCTACGCTGTTCTAAAATAAAATTAATTTTATAAGAAGTTACAAGTTTTCACCACGTTCTATGTTAACTGTCCAATAGTTTTATGTAGTATACAAGCACACAAGCACCTTAAGCTGTAAATCGCACTTGCTATTTTGCCAAATTTGACAATTTATGTTAACAAAGAGACTAGTGGGTTATTTGCGAGAATCTAATCTCTATTGTAAGGAGGTAGTATAAAGGGCTCAATCAAATTAAAGACACTTCATGGAGGTCGTATTAATTGGGACGGCGACAACTTGAGACGGCGGAGATAGGCCTATTGTTAGTGATTTTCAGACCGTGAGTGTCAAGTAGATGCTCTGTTTTATTGAATGGATACAGTACACAGAGCAGAACCCGCACATTGAATAACCTGCTTATATAAGTCTGAAACTGTAGGTACAGAGTGAAAGAAAGTTCGGTTCGAAAAGAAATCATTGTCACAGTTAAACCTTAAAAGCGATTTGACGAAAAATTCGTTCCTCTGTTGAAGATTCTGAAATGAGAGAAATATAAATATTTTTATTGGAACTTCCAAGAAAACCTGCGTCATCGTGTTTTGTTTCACTAATTATGTAATAACTTCATATACTTCCTCTGGATAGTGTCAACAATTCAAACACTAATCGTTAGTATACTTTTCACAAGCTTTTATTTATCTTGCAACGTATGTTTGTCCGGATGGAATCTTTCAACCTAATTTGAAACCAGTAATTTTCAACCGATTGAGTTAAATTTGTATATACACGCTTAGTTTAAATGACAATGCTTAGTAATGTCATTCTAAATCCAATTTGGTGGATTAACCAAGATGGCGGACTACGCATACGAAAAAAAACTATTAATAATTTATAAAAGCTTTAAGTGCGCCTTCACAATAGAGCAACGGCGCTGCTGTCATTTATGTATAAAATTATCAGCAGCGCGGATGTCGCGCGACCGTCGCGCCGCTGAAATCGCCTAAGTGTGAAAGCGCTCTAAGAAACAATCGCATCCGATTTGCTTTTTATTTTTTACGATTCAATTTACTTTTTACTAAGTCCCTGGTATCAAAATGGGAACGAACAAGTTTGCACATGACATTTCAAAGTGGCCAGTGCGAAAGCTTTAACGAGTTTACAAACTGAGTGAGGACACCCATAGGACTCCACTCCACAAAGTTTCAGCACTTCAGTGTGGCGCGAGATTCCATTGGACGGGAATGTTTGCGTTTAGTCTGATCAGTCTCTTCGAATCGAAGTTTCCAAAAGTTACAAGAAAACAAACATACTGTGTTGTGCGATCGAATTATATTCTAAGCAATTTTAATTGCAAACACTAATTAAATAAAGTTTCAAAACGCTGAAAACTTTGGTTTGAAATATCAAAAGTTTGTTATGAACAATGTTTTTGGAGATACTAAGCACCCTTCTTATAGCAAGTAAGTTTGGATTTTAAAGCAATATTGAGCGTTAAATATGAAATTATTACATTTATAATTAAGCAGATAAAATGTTGTGGTAAGTTTGAGGAGATTGTACGAAGTTTTTCTATTAGAATAACTTTAAAAAAAATATCACAAAAATTCGGTTATTGCATTTTGCGACAGTAATTTTAATATTTTCTCAAGTTACTTAAAAATATTATTCGATGTTCACCCGGCAAATAATTGAAAATTATTTGTATCTGAATCCTGAATATGTAATGAAATATTTTATAGTCAAGTTTTTTTTTCTACATTTATTAATTAACAAAGATATGTATTTTATAAATATGGATGTCATGGTTTATGTATATAATCTATCGAGCACTGCAGGAGCCTGACGATCTATTTAAAAATGTCTAAATGAATTCCTGTTAGTGTTATCAGTTTGTTAAACGAAGTTCCAAGTTTGAATTTATTATTCGTTGGTAAGTGCTTATTTGCCGATGGTTAAACATGCCCTAATTTGATAACACATTTCTTAACATACATGAAAGGACTGACTATTGTTTTTTTAAGATAAATAAAATAATAATAATAAATCCTTGGACATTCACACACATCGCCATCTAGTCCCAAAGTAAGCTACTCAAAGCTTGTGTTATGGGTGCCAGACAACGGATATAATACTTAAATACTTTTTTTTTTGTAAATACATACATGATATACATAGAAAACACCCAGACCAATACAAACAGACATGTTCATGCACACAAATGTTTGTATTGTGCGGGGATCGAACCCGCAACCCGCTGCATAGTAGGCGATTTCTCGACCACTACACCAGACGGTCGTCGTTAAGATGTTACCAACTCTTAGATAAAACCTCTTGAAATAATATACACGTATGTAGGTCAAAACTAAATAAAGTGCTTTTGGAATTGGGTGGATGGTGGTGGTGATTTTAAACAATTTCATCTAATGCACAGAATATTTGCTTCAGAAGTGTTATTTTAGTGCAAGGTTATTTTTTCCGTAGGTATATAGGAAGAAGATAGATTAACGGTAAAGACTTTGAACGTTGCTTGAATTTCTTCTTGATTAGAAGTGAACAACAAAGTTGATGAACTTTCAAAAAGTAATGCGGATCTCATTCCTTATTCCAAATATTTATCGTGTAAGTTTAGAAATTTGGCTATACTTATTTGACACTTATAGCCATACGATTTCTGTTTTTGCATCAAATTACATGAAAATGTTTTTGGTGGGATAAATATTTCTATATTAATTCATCGACAAGCGTATTGATACCTCAAACACCCCATAGGCTAAAGCACATTTATCAACCCGTAATGGGAACAGCACCATACCGGGAAATCTCTAAACTAAAAACGTATGCATCCCAAACTACTTTTGAAATTTGTGAAATCGAATTACCTTTGCAAAAATTAATAGTTATATGTATCTATCGCACGCCCGAATCAAACCCTGACATATTTCTACAGAAACTAGCTCAACTCCTATTTGATCTATCTAATAAGCATAATCATAACACCAAAATCATCTTAGTTGGTGACTTTAACATTAATACGTTAAAAAAAGGCAAGACTTCAAACTTCTTTCGTGACATATGTCGTAATCATAATTTGACCATACATATAAATGTACCGACGCGCTGGGACACGTGTATAGACCATATCCTTAGCAATATCAAAGACGCCACTGCCAAAGTAATCCCTCTTTATTTATCGGATCATGACACTGCCCAATTTCTGAGTTTTCCAGTTCGTAATTCTTTAAAGCCAGGGTCATATACGTTACTGCGAAAGGATTACTGTTGGGAAAACATTTGCAAGTTTAGGAAGTGTCTGGGCAGTATGACTTGGAGCAATATATACGCTCACTCTGATCCCAACACGGCATTTAATGATTTTCATGAGGAATTTTGCCAATTTTATAATCTATGTTTCCCAGTCAAGAAAATTAGAGTCTATACTACAAATAAAAATAACCAAAAATGGATAAGCAGTGGACTTAAAACTAGCTGTAAAACTAAACGATCACTAAGATATAAATATTACAAAAATAAACCAGAAAAAAATAAAAATAAATATAAGACGTACTCGAAAATTCTACGAAAGTGTATTGACAACTCAAAAAAGAATTCAGATATGAAATATATTAATAATAGTAAAAACAAATGTAAAGCGACATGGAAAATAATCAAAAATGAAACCTGTTATACCAAAATAGATGATGATATCTCTGAACTAAAAATTGATAACCAAATATTGACTAAACCCACAGATATAGCCGCGGCTTTCAATAATTATTTTATTAATTTGACTAAAAACGTACCAAGAAATCGGCATGACAAACTAAACACTAATAATATGACAAATTTTAATACAATGTTTCTTCGTCCCATGAATGAAGACGAAGTAAATGCTGAAATTATTGGCCTAAACAACACTAACTCAGAAGGTTTTGATGGAATCTGTACGAAAATTATTAAAGTGTGCAATACACAGCTTGTATGAGGGTCAAACTGAAAGTTCTTAGAACTGGCCACTTATAAACAATATAATAAAAAAAATATTCCAAAATTTGAAAATAGAACTCTTTGCTAATATTACTGAGTATATATTTCATTCGTAATTTGTTCATATATTGTCATTTGTTTTACGATTTGGCGGCAAATTGAAAATTGTCTGTGTCACGTCAACATGAATTTAACACGAGAAAATTTTCGTGCAATGATTTTTTATGACTTTCGATGTCATTTAAGTCAACAAGAAAGTTATGATAGACTACGATTGGCCTTTCACGATGAAGCCCCATCTCGTGCGACTGTTTACAACTGGTTTAATGAGTTTAAACGTGGTCGCACTAATCTCACTGATGATGTACGTGAGGGACGGCCTTCTACGGCGACGACTGAAAATAACATCTGTGTTGTGCGGCGTATGATAGAGACTGACAAAAGAGTGACCTATCAGCAGATTCGGACAAGCTTAGGCATCGGTATGAGTCAAGTGCACGAAATCCTCCACGAACATTTAGCGGTCAGGAAGCTTTGCGCCCGGTGGATACCTCATAATTTGACTAAGGCTCAAAAACTCCATCGTGTGGATTGGTGCCGCAAATGATTGAAAGATTTAACGGAGGTGACTCAAATGCTGTGTTCGACATACTAACAGGTGACGAAAGCTGGATTTACTGTTATGATCCTGAAACCAAAAGACAATCTGCTCAGTGGGTGTTTCCTTTCGAGGAGTTGCCAACTAAAGTGAAGAGAGATCGAAGTGCGGGAAAATAAATGGTGGCCTCGTTCTTTGGAAGGATAGGTCATTTCGCAACAATTGTGTTAGAGGATCAAAAAACAGTTTCTGCAGAATGGTACACTACCAATTGTTTGCCACTTGTCTTGGAAAAAGTTCGAGAGAAACGACCTCGCAGTAGGATCCTCCTTCACCACGACAACGCCTCGTCGCACACCGCCAAGCGAACGATCGACTATTTGGCGACATCAAACGTTGAATTACTGGGTCACCCGCCGTATAGCCCCGACCTCGCGCCTTGTGATTTTTATTTATTTCCAAAAATTAAAGAAAAACTTAAAGGAAAGCGGTTTATGAATGCTGAAGAAGCGGTGGCTGCGTATCGCGATGCCATTGAAGAGACCCCTAAGGACGAGTGGGCAAAGTGCTTTTCCCAGTGGTTCCATCGCATGCAGCGGTGTATTGACGTCAATGGACAATATTTTGAAAAGATATAATAAAACTAATAACTGGCTAATGTAATCAGTTTTTGATTTTCTAAGAACTTTCAGTTTGACCCTCGTACCTATCTTAACACACCTTATAAACCTCTCGTTCTCAATGGGTATTTTCCCTCAGCTACTTTAACAATCTATTATCAAACCACTTCATAAAAAAGGTGCTAAAGATGAAGTTAGTAACTATCGTCCCATAATACTAATTCCAGTACTTTCTAAAGTGTTTGAGAAATGCATGCACCGAAGAATAATGCACTACTGTAATAGATGTAATATTATAAACAACGACCAATTCGGTTTTCAAAAAAAGGAAATCTACGACATTAGCAATATTTAATTTAGTAAAAACAATATTGAACAACCTAAATGAAAAAATTCTCGCTTCGGGACTATTTTTTGACATGTCAAAGGCCTTTGATTTTGTTGACCATGAACTTCTGCTTAATAAATTAGAAACGATAGGAATAAGAGGACCCACGCGTCAGTGGCTAGAAACCTACTTAAAAAACATAAGCCAACGCGTAGTTGTCAGCAAGCTAGTAGGTGATGAAGTAATTTCGTATAATTCTAATTCAAAAATTGTTGAGTGTGGCATCCCTCAAGGGAGTGTGCTAGGACCTTTATTGTTCATTCTATATATTAACGACATAACGAGTGTGACTCATCACAAATGTATTTTATTCGCCGATGACATCTATATTATTGTAAAAACTAAAAATAACTCTATACGTAATCACGAAGCTGAAATAAATAAAACAATTGACAACATTACTAAATGGCTAGACATAAACAATTTAAAACTTAATTTTGATAAATCACATTTTATCCAATTTAATCAATCGAAACATGAAAAATTTAAATATAATCTAAATATTGATAAAATAAAGGAAATTACGTCTACTAAGTTCCTTGGAGTAATTATAGATCAAGACCTAAACTGGAAGTTACACATAGAGACTTTGTGTAACCGTATTTATAGCTTCGCCTATGCCCTCAACAAAATGGGGAAGGTGACTAACCTGCAAACGGCACTTATCACATACCATGCGTACGTAGCTTCAATTTTGAGATACGGGTTAATTGCTTGGGGAAATAGCACAGATACACAAAAAGCGTTCAGAGCCCAAAAAAAGTGTATCCGGGCAATCTGTAGCATACCACCTGACGTGTCCTGTAGATCAGCATTTGTTAGTTTAAGTCTACTCCCGCTACCGGCATTGTATATTTTTGAAATAAGCTGTTTTGTAAAGAGAAATACGAATTTGTTTGTGAAAGCGATTGACAGGAACGCGAGACTGCAAAGGGACCCGGATAAACTCGTATTAGATGTTATCCCAAAGTCTTCTAAATACAATAAGAGCTGCCTGACAATGTGCTTAAAAATATATAATAGGATTCCAGATGACATAAAAAAACTTAATATTATACAATTCAAATCAAAACTATAAAGGTGGCTAATCGATAAAAGAATTTATGACATGAAAGACTTTATTAATTAATGAATACTAATACAATTACTTCAATCTGACATGTTCCAATTTATTTAATATGATTTCAATATGTATATCTTATAACGTAATTTGTATTCAATTGATGTCATTTTATATTTCATTAAGCCATTGTATAAAATTTGCATGCTGTTTGTAATAGCAAAACATGTGCACTAATTTACTATAGTATGTACCATCTTTAAATACCATGTTTTTGAGCAAATAAATATTCTGATTCTGATTCTGATTCACCAACCAGGCGTCCGTCATACGGAAGTACGTCACGTAAAGCGAACAGCAACGCCTCTGCATGGGATCGGCACTAGACAGCAAATCACGGATCAAGTTTGCCACAAGTTATAACATTTTTTTTTGTGAATGACAGCCATTTTGACAGCGTGGGCGGACAGTTGAAAACTATCGGGCTACTCGTCGTAAGTGCGTTACAACTCATACGTCGCCGGTCGAGAGATGGTACAGAGTTGATCTCGTTCCGGGGTAGTTGCTTAACGAAGTTGATACGAGTAGATGTGCGTTAAAGTATGAAGTTTCAGACAAATAATAGTGGTCACCACGAATTGAGACGGAGCTATTCCCATAAAGGGGGGATAGATGTTCTATAACCTTAATGGCTGCCAAATATTGCACGAAAAATTTCCCGTTACCACACACTTTTTTCCTCATAATAATAGCACTCGCAATCCTACGAGTATTACGCTGAGTAAAACGACCAAGGAAATGGAATTTTTCAGCAAAAAACAAAGCTATATTGAAATATAATATAGTTGTTGTGATAGTTGATGCTTAATGGTCAAAGTGATGGCACCGACTCCAAAAAGAAATTGTTTGCCTAAAACGGATTCCTTTCCTTTCAATGGTGAAGAGTTTATTTAAGACTTTTTAGTGCATTTTGGTTTTGAAGTCGGTTTTTACTTTTTTTTAAAGTTTATTTTATTTCTTTATTTTTAGTGATTACATAAGAGGGGGGGGGGTTGCACCATATGATTCTATTTTTTACGAAGCTACAAATTACCTATCATAAGTTTCGTCATTATAATTACTGAACTCCTAGGCGTTAAGGAGTTCCACCATCAGCTCAGCCCCACAAAATATTGACTATCAGACGTAACAACACGTCAACATTAAGATTCTAGTAAAGAAACACTATACGTGCCTTTAAAATTTGAGGGTTTCTCTCGAATTTACCAAGATCCCATCATCAGATCCCAAAATGGAAAAAATGGGACCAACTAGAAGGTATACCCTCTAAGTAGGTGAAAAATATTTTCGATTCGGTCGACAAACGACCGAGATATGAGGATATGAGGTAACATACATACAAAAAAAAATGATAAAAAAAAAATACAGTCGAATTGATAACCTCCTCCTTTTTTGAAGTCGGTTAAAAAAATGGGGCAAGCAATCAAGCAAAACCGTTAAAAATAAATTAAGTTACCAAGTAATTAAACATTTAATCATCCAGGTACATAAGTTCTATTATTTAATAAACTAACTAAAGTCAAAGTCAGGTGTGGGTGAAATTAATAATGTTAATACTCGAAATTAATAATTAAAGATAAGTACTTATCTTCACTTCGGTATTCTAACGTTGAAATAATTGTTTATTGTTATTTGTTTGTCGTTGGTTTCGGCAGAAACTCTTACCCTATTCTCGCTAAAAGAACTACTAATTGAACTATGTCAACGATGCGTTAAAATTCTCTAGGGCGAATTAAACTTACCCAGTACTGATAAGAAGTCAAAATTTGGCTTCCTCAAAGCGCGAGCTTTAAGCTTTGCTCACGTGGTTAGGGGTTAATTTTGAATGAACGTCTTACTAAATTCTTAAGCAGCAACGATTACAATGACGTTAAGTAGGAACTAAGTACATTTAGTTTTGGTTAGCGTAATCTGTCAAATATTACACAAAAAGGTAGGTAGAATCTATATGCGCATGCATGATGACATATGCATAAGTACAATTATCTGTAGCCAGATAGCTCAACGAAATAATATTTGTCACCAGACTTCAAAAAAGGAGGAGGTTAGCATTGTCACTTTCACACTTCTCACGAGGTTGCGCGCCGTAACTAGTGAACAATCGATTCATTCGACTTTCCTCTTTACATCGGAAACAATAACCACGTCAATCAATGATACACAAAGCATGAAATAATGTTCAAGACAACAACATAAGCATTGTGAAGTACTACCCTCAAATATTCAAACAGCGGCTGCTGTTTGCTGTGCAGATGCGGGGCTCCGCATCTCACCAAACCACGGACCAAACCCGCTGCTAGCAGAAGTTAGTATTTTACTATTTACACTCTGAACTTAAGCGAGCCAATCTGTTCTGTCTGCGTTTCCACCAGGTGAGTAGCTCCAGATTAACTTAAATGTATATTTATCATTTAGTTAAAGGTTTAAAACAGTTGTAAAAACAAGGTTTCCTTTTTGTAATGCGATTGAATGATAGATGAAAGAATGATTCTTTACATCTGATTTCAACCATATTTACAAAAAACAATAAAAAGTCATAATAAGTAATCAAAACTCATTCACACAAATACACAAAATGTGTTTTTCTTGAGAAAACTGAGTCAGGATGTTATATTTACGGTTCATCACATACGGTCAAATTGATTGATATTGACCGTATTTGACCGGTCATGTATGGTTTCTGACAAATGTGGCCGGTCAGATATATTCATTTTACATTTAGTACACAAAACATCAAAATTTAAACTAAACCCAAACCCCAGCCCAAACAAAGTACCTATTAAGAACAAAACCTTTTTCTTCAGGCAAGTAAGCGAGGATGACACGCAGCTAGGAACACGTGAAGTGTAGTCAGCCACGTCCTGCTATTTTATCACGTGTAGACACCCTATTCCATGTCCTTCATACAAAATATGAAATTTTGTTTTACTATAAAAGTAAAAAGAAATATCAAACTGGGTACTTCCGAATATTTTATAGTATTTTTGTCCAAAAAAATGATATGTTCACTCTTCCTTTTAATTTAACTTAGCAAAAAAGATTTTAAGTATTTAGCGACGGCGGACGGATTGAGCACCAGGCATCCGTTTCACTCATGAACGCACAGTAAAAGTGGTTTGTTTTTATGCTGAATACTCCTATTTCTAACCAATTTATACAATGTAAACGATGGAATGCGAATCTATAGTTGGTTCATAGAGATACAATAGCATGTGGATGGAGTGAGCACAATAAATTAATAGTAAATGTTTTAATATGAAACTTGACTGTCTGAAATTACAGGCTCCAATTAAATAGAGCTCAAACAAAAAAAAGAACACTGAATGACTCGACCAACTTATTTCAGTATGAAGATATGGCTGACCGCTTGTGAGGACTGAGTGAGCATACATTTAAGTAAATATTTTTCATTCAATCGCATTACAAAAAGAAAACCTTGTTTTTACAATTGTTTTAAATCTGTAACTAAATGATAAATATACATTTAATTGAATCTGGAGATGCTCACCTGGTGGAAACGCAGACATCTGTTCTTTATTGTATCGAAACCGTGCGCTCCACTCAACTATTAACACTCCTGAAACTATTTGTTTGCCGTTTGGAACTCTTCGAGCGTCTACTCGTTGTTAACTTTTATTACCTTTGGCTCTTTTTAAGCCTCGTTGCATCAAACACCTCAAGCAGATATTATACAGCGTGTTTATCAAAGTTTAAAATATAGACCCTGTAACCAGAAATCAATTGTAAATGGTAATTATTTATCTGTACTAATATTATAAAGCTAGATCGGATCAGATGGCGATCTCTTGTGTCGGAGGCCAAGACACACTTTGGGTTGCTGCGCCAAAAGAGTTAGTCAGTAATATTATAAAGCTAAAGTGTTTTCTTTATTTATTTGTACGCGCTAATCTCAGGAACTACTTAATTGATCTAAAAATCTCAAGTAGAAGGAAGCAAACTCCAAACAGATGAAATCGCGGGGGACTGCTAAATAAAAATATATATATCTTACGGTGATTATGCTATGAATCGTAAAAGCTAGCCATCTTAAGAAACATTTGGAGCGCATAATGACATAGTGTATGTAACACAAACATATGTACGTATTACATATGTGCAATGTGTATGTGTATTATTCCATAATTATGTATTAATTATGTATACGGTATTTATGTAAGAAGTAGTATGTAGGTTTATTTATTGTTTTAAATACCTATTGTAGTTTTTATCAAGCTCTCACTTTTGCCTTCTATCACTTTCTTCGCGCCGCTAGCATTTTCTCTGTATAGACCGTATGGTTGACTGGTAGAGAATGCTAATAGCATTAAGTCCACCATATGTTCCTTTTTTGTGCATGAAGTGTTTTAAATAAATAAATAAATAACACCCCTTGCGGCCGATACACCCATATTTGCATTAGATTGAATACCTAAAAGCTTAGACTGACTTAAAAAACGTCCAATTATTGTTTAATTAGGCGCAAAAAATATATATTTTCCTTAGGTACCCTGTTATAAGAAACATTCAAAAAGGCACATCCTTTGTTGAAAAATTCCGGTTGAATGTTTTTATGTTTGATATTTATTAATTTGCGACGTTGCCTCAATTATTTTGATGAACACAACTCGGCAATTGAAACATTCTTTACAACAAAGAGACCATAACTCCATAAAAGAGTATTTTCTTCGAAAAGTCTATTCAAACAATTGTAAACATTGAAATTATCACTAAGATTTAAAAATCTCGTCCAGCTTAGCAACCGATGGTCGTCCGGAAAATATTGTGGCTTCGTTTATTAATTTGAAAATGTCTCGGGATGAAATCCATTTTCCCTATTTATACTATTTCGAAGTCGAATAGGCGAAAACGTGATAGGAATAAACTTTTATTTTTTCGCAGAATTGTAATATGCCTTTATAACGTTCAATTTTCACCGATTCTTAGGGACTTCGAATGTGTTGTGCAAAAATAGTATAAACCTAGAAACACTAGAACACTGCATTTTGGAGCTAGCGCAAAATCCAAATAGAATATCACAGAAACTTTGAAAGCCGTAGCTTTGACCTGCTATTTATCTTTTGCACTTCTTCTACTGTGCACATTAACAGCCGCATTTACCCGTTTTTGTATTAAGGAGGTGTTTTTCAATCGTCATTCCTTCGTTCATAGCCGGCGCGGCGTCCTAACGATCCATGAGCGTCCGAATATATCATTTGCGGGAGTCAGATATTTTAGTGGGGTCTACCTTGTTTCGCATAATTTTTATTGTCATAATTTTATTTGGCATATCATCAAATAGCATAAACTTCCTTTCGCAGAACATCAATTAGCATTCACTCATTTATCAGACGTTCAAAACGCATAATCGTGTAAGCTAGAATCATCCTTAGGCAGAAATTTAATATCCATAATAGTCTTAAAGCAGAAACATCCTAACGCAGAAAGTTCACAGATAGAATCGTCTTGTGGCATACAATTCGTATATATAGTCATTAATAGGCAGAATCATCCTATCGCAGAGAATTAACAGTCCGAATCGTCTTTTGGCATATTTTGCATATTTAATATTCCCCTATAAACCTTAATTTCTCTGTGTATCCCAAGTAGTTGTATCTCAGCAATACTAACATACAACATGCATGGCAAATCAAACATGCAGCATGCAAGCAAGCATAAAGCATGCAAGCAAGCAAGCAAAGCATGCAGCAAGCAAGCAAGCATGCAGCAAGCAAGCAAGCAAGCATGAAGCATGCAAGCAAGCATGCAGCATGCAAGCATCTGCAGCATGCAAGCAAGCAACAGCTTGCATGCAGCATGCAAGCATGCAACATGCATGGTTTCTGTCACGGCTCCGGCGCTGCGGGGCTCCGGCAGTCCCACGCGAGCTTATCGTCGCAGATGGTTTGCGCTCACCACCGCAGCTTCGGCTTGCTGGCCGGCTTCGCCGGCCAGCCTCAGCCGCGGCGGCGAGCTTTTAAACCACCTGCTCCTCAGCTCGCAGGCTGCATCGCCCCTCCGCGCCTACGCGATTTTGAATTACACTCTAGGGGTGGGGCAAACAAGACTGCGTGGAGTCGGTTTTGCACCGATTCGTTTCTGTCACTAACTTTTGTACCACAACTTAATGACTTTTTAATTCAATCTTAGGGTAAAATACTATTTAAAAGAAATAGCAATATGCGTAGTGAAATTATTCTAAAGGGAATTCTGCTTTTTTCATAGTATGCCTAGTCAAATTATGCCAAATAAACATTATGCTTAGCGAAAGTATGCAAAGTAAAACTTTGCCAAAGGTAATTATGCCTTATAAATTTCTGCTATCTTAAAAGTATGCCATTGTAAATTCGGGCATATAAATATTCGACCAAACAATAATTATGCTAACAGAAAATTCTGCCTGAATAATATTCGACTAAAGAAAATTATGCCAAGTGTGTTATGCCAAGTGACTTTCGGAACAAAAAGATTCTGCCAGATAGAGGGAACCCATTTTAGTGCCAAGGTGTTATCGTAGTACCTATGAATTTTTTCAGGGCTACTTGCCCTCTAGTATAAGTATTCGCGGATCTCTTTGTTATTTGAAGGTACTACATGCGGATAAAAGTTACACTAAAATTAAATGTGAATCAAGACCCGCGCCCCGCACTGAATTAAATGCGCTTCACAACGGCATTCGCTTCGATTTAAGCAATTTTGATTTTACACTGACACATTTTTTGTTTTGGATTTTTGATATACAATATTAATTAATTGTATTCTGTCGTTAAGATTGGAATTTCTTTTTAGATTTTTACAGGATTTTATGTTTAGCAGAATCACATCAATCTGCCCGATGATCTAAAGTGTTTGGTACTTACGAACTGTTGCGATATTTCGCGCCTAACAACATTTCAATGAAAATCGCTTGCACATACGATACAAAACCGGGCGACAATTCAATTAAATTTCACGCGAGGTATGACGAGAAATGACTTTCCTTGATTGACTTATTTATTGGTTAATTTTGCTTTTTTGTTGATGGTGAAACAGGCCCTGATAGAAATAATTAACATTGACGATCGACCTTGTTAAGTAATTTAAAAAAAACTTTTACAAATATATTGACGGTTTCGCATCTAAATTAGATCTTCAAATAACGAAGGAGATATATTATAGTGCACATAATCTGCTCAATACACAAGCACTGTTTCTCCATTCTCATAACTAGTTCAAAGGAATTTGATGTACGGTAAGCGCTGAACCGTTTCTGTATTGGGTTTTTGAGGCGTCGTAGCCGTACCGGTGGGGTTCACTGTTGCTGTAGTACCAACTGATTTGACGGGACTGAGATTGGCACCCGAAACGAGGGAGCGTGACACACACCAATTCATATTCTACCACGTGATGAATTATATTTACCCACTAATGTAATATTTTCAACTTGTAAATTGGCCAAATATACAGGATGACTTTACAAGGTGTTGCCCATTTTTTGAAGTGAACACAATATGTATACAATTTTTACTATGGGAAAATAAGGTTTGAAAACATTACCTAATAAAATTTCAGACGATCCACAATCAGTCCGTAACATTGATTTTTATACTAAAAATGGATTCAAATGATGGCCTCATAGTAAAGGTTGTAGTTGTTGATAATCTCATTCACATCTTGAAATTTGAAAACACCTTATGTATGTGATGTTGTTAAATATTTATGTTTAAGTATATACCTTGCATAGTTACCATGTATTTTAAAAATGAATTTAACACTTCCTATTATAAGAAAACCCCTGATCATCATTTAAATGGAACAAAATAGTATATCTATCACGTTTAAGGGCCGAACCTTCCTGCAAGTTTCAACCCAAACCCACTTACAGACACTTAGCAAATCCCTTTTATTGCTATGAAGGTACGACAGGTACATGATACCGACATGCGGGGGATATCGTACGAATATTAATAGGCTAGTTGACACCAGTTAGTTTTAGTACTTTTTAGGGTTCCGTAGCCGAATGGCAAGAAACGGAACCCTTATAGTTTCGTCAAGTCTGTCTGTATGTCTGTCTGTCCGTCCGTATGTCACAGCCATTTTATTCTGTCACTATAAGCATTACACGATTGAAATTTGGTAGAAAGATGTATCCTGTTAACCGCTAACCGATTCTTATACAAAAATAAAAAATAATGACATTTAAGGGGCGGGCTCCCATACATGAAACTAAAACCAAAAAAAAATTTTTTAGTCAAACCCATGCTTGTGGGGTGTCTATGGATAGGTCTTTTAAAATGACATGGAGGTTTCTAAAACTATTTTCTTTTAAAGTCTAACGTTTCATAGCTAGACGCTTCCAAAGTGGTAAAATGGGCGTCCCCCTTCATCTAACTTTTAAACCAAGCAAGTG
Source organism: Pyrausta purpuralis (assembly GCA_963924145.1). Lineage (NCBI taxonomy): Eukaryota > Metazoa > Arthropoda > Insecta > Lepidoptera > Crambidae > Pyrausta > Pyrausta purpuralis. Next base: position 11,532,073 of record OZ001650.1, read on the forward strand.
TAAATTTTGAAAAAAATATGGAATGTAGGTCTTAACAAATACTTTCAAAGAAAATTAGTTCGGACGGAATCCAACGAGTATAGAAACTTTTGGAGTAAATTGAGAAGGATTTCAGAGATTTCACCCGATAAGCCAGTAGTATACTTGTCGATAGGACTTTAATGACGTGGGGATGAAAGAGAAAAAGTGACAATCGCTCATCTGTTCAGCCAATCAGTCAGTAAATGGTGGAACAAGGGTTCGGTTACGTTGAGATTTCATTCGGTGACCCTTTTTGATAGCGCTAAAATATTATTGGATGCTCAAATACTTGTATTTGTTTGCCTCAAATATGAAATATCGGTACAAAATATGCCACGTCGACTTTGTTTGACAATGTTAGCATTCGATATCGATGCAGTGATACATTCCAAATAGAAATGGAAACCTAGAAGCGATGTTAGCACGTAGCTTATCACATTAAAAAAACACGAAATTGCACTCTGGGAGTGCCGGCAGAAGTGAAAACTTGAATATCAACGTTGTGCGCATTTTTGATTTTTTGGAATAGTTAGGGAATAATTTTGAATGAATTGCTCTTATTTTCAATATAAAAGTACTATCATTTTTGTGATAGAATACAATAATAATAATAATAATAATATATTTTTATAGAATACAATATTTATTTATTGCGCTATCGTACACAAACATTACAATTTATATTATATTAAATTACATTAAAAAGTTTATCTCTCAGAAAAATCAACTTACATCCATAATTTCGCCAACCGTCTTACGGTTTTTCGATCAGCCCACGTGTCCTGACGCGAGTTTCACATTTTTCCCCCATCCCACAAAAGTGCTCAACGCCGCTAAAGAAGTTTTCACTTCAAAAAAAATACTTATTACTACGAGTAAATCGTATTGACTGTGATTTAATTTACTACTTGCTATCTTTTTGTTGTGAATTGAAAAGCTTTTACGGAATGTAATGTAACGTGTAGTTAGGTAAAATTTAAAAATTTATATCAACTGCATTAACAATTCATTTTTCCTCGAAATTTACCTCCAAAATCAGTCGGACGTCTTGAAAACAGAGAATGCTGGTATCACTCGCAATGCGAAGGGTATTGTTTTTGTTTCCAACTTTGTAACAACGCAGGTAACTTATTTCTTTGTTATGACGAATTAATTGTTGGTACATTGCTTTTCTAAAAAAGTAATAGCAGTTTCATTTATTCCTCTTTTTGTTTCTTTTTCTAGTCTTAAAGTTTCAACAGCGTTGTAAAGGAAAAACTTAAAGGATACCTAATTCACTTTCCAGTATCGCAATTTGTAAAAACAGCATAACACTTTTGTGGCCAATAAATACAAAGCGGTGAGGATTCGGTACCTCATTGTGTTTCTTTACTAATATATTATGGCAATTTTAAGTGTAAATATTGTCGTGTGTCACTTTTGTAGAGTCGCGCTGTTTAGTTGATATTATAAGGAGCTAAATGATTAATTAGTAGAACATTTAAAAAGTAGGCGTAACCAGATAAAAAGTAAGTAAGCAGGTATTCGGAACAAAACAAATAAAAATGAATTCATTTTGGAATCATGTCCATGATGACGTTAGACGACAATCATATATGAAAATGTTTTTAACTTAGCACAATTAATTGAAATTATAACTGCGCAGTAATAAGAATTTTATTTCTTCCAGTGTCTCTTTAGTACAGTGGCTTGATAACTGTGTTGCCGTTTGTATTACAGCTGCGAAGTCGTGAAACATCAAAATGAGTTACTTGAATGTTGCGAGAAACTATTTCTTATAAATAACTCCGCGGTAGCTCACCACAAACTTCTTTAATAAAGAGTCATACAACTTTACCGTATTACCAGCCCTACACAAAAAGTTGGCGTTATGACACACTGGTTTTCTATTACTTTGGCCTATTACAAACTTAAAGAGGCCTGCCGCCTATAGGTACGTAATAACTTGACTACGACAGTAGCAGTAGTACAAGGTCATTGAAGTTGGCATGGTTTATGCTATATTAGAGTAGCATCAACAATATTTGTGGATAATTTCGTGTTTGTTATTTATTAATTTATTTATGACACTATGAAGAAAGTTCCAAGAAGTAGTAAAAAGAAACTAGTTTAGTATAATGGCAATTTGATTGCTCCTTCATTGAAAAATTTAGAATAAATGTGAAGTTGATATTCAAAGGCATTTCTATTAATGTAAAATGATTTTAATGAGTAAATTCATTTACTCTTATTTCCGTCCCTAAGTAGTCTATAGAAGGCCCTGAAAGTTAATTTGCCTGCTATTTTTGAAGTGAAAACTTCTTTAGCGGCGTTGAGCACTTTTGTGGGATGAGGGAAAAATGTGAAACTCGCGTCAGGACACGTGGGCTGATCGAAAAACCGTAAGACGGTTGGCGAAATTATGGATGTAAGTTGATTTTTCTGAGAGATAAACTTTTTAATGTAATTTAATATAATATAAATTGTTATGTTTGTGTACGATAGCGCAATAAATAAATATTGTATTCTATAAAAATATTATATTATTATTATTATTATTATTGTATTATTATTATTATTATTATTATTATTGTATTCTATCACAAAAATGATAGTACTTTTATATTGATAATAACTATTCCAAAAAATCAAAAATGCACAACGTTGATATTCAAGTTTTCACTTCTGCCGGCACTCCCGGAGTGCTTTCACAGTTTTTTTTTATTTATTTATTATGAATTCTGTAAAGACGTTGCTAACGAATAAAGCACGACCCTCATCACCATATTACAACACATTTGCACTCGGTTTACTTTTTCTTGGGTTTTCAATCTATTCCAAATTATATTAACAGCATATGGTAAGGCACTTATTCACCTGAAGATCATCAGCTCTATAATAAATAAATGCGGGGTCTGACTAAATTCCATATGTCGATCTATCCGAAATTTTCAACCGTTCTACTTCAATGATATTGAAATAACATGATAAGGTTACCATGACTTTAAATGTGATGGTCAGGAAGTTATTAATTTTATGAAATATTTGCTTTGATTATTTAAAATCGATTCAGTATCTGATTCTGAACAGTGCGTTTAATGAAAAAAATGTTACACGTTGTATAGTTTATTCCGTTAATAATCTTATGATTTTCAGGTCTTCATTTTCAAAATTTAAACAATCTTAATAAGTCAGGCTTAAATAGAAAATGATCGAATTGAGATGGAATATATACCTTTATATTCCATTATTATTTAACTTTTCTCGATTAATAAGCTATCTTAAACAATAAATATAAAAAATATTCGAACCTGTAATTCCTGAAACCTCTTTAATTTTGTAATATTTTATATTACAGGCATTATGTCAAATATGGCCTGCAAAGTGGAAAAGCCAAAATGACACAATTCACACTTAAATTTGTTACTCGATGCTTTTTAAAATTGATGTTTGACCTTTGCTACCAATTTAATTAATTTCTGAGACGAGCCCTTCTAATCAAAGCCTTATCTTCATTTTTAATTCAAAATAACAATTCGACATAATGCCACCTACTACGCAGATTTGATTTCATCTCAATTCAATCATTTTATTTTTTAGCCTGACTTATTAAGAGTGTTTCCATTTTGAAAATGAATACTTGAAAACCTTAAGATTATCAACGGAATTTAAGGAAAGTATCTGTCTGAAACCTTCTTACAAAATAAAATGTTTGGATCAATACGTACAGTATCCGTTATAATTTTTTTACGCGCGCAGTTTAGGGTGCTTAATAAGTACGAGTAAAAATAAGTTGGTAAAAAAAACAAATATCGAAACTTTGGAGTTACCAAAAGTAAATCTGGCCCGCATTTGTTAGTAAGATCCAATATTAAGGTAGCTTTATTTGTTCAGGTGGCGATGGAGCGCAACTCGGAGAGACGGACAACTGTGACTCGGGAGAGCTTAAAACATGCGTGGACCTCATTCCACGAACTCCTGTTGGCCTGCCGAAAAATAAAGAAGAACTTGATCTGCATTGCTCGTATGTACTATGGTCGCTGCTTTTTTTATGATGTTTTTTCTGATTATTTTAGAGTGTGTGAAAATTCTTACTATAGGGGGTGAAAAGGGTTCAAAGTTTGTATGAAGACCCATCATTTTAATATATTGGGTACATATTTAACCTCTTTCTTTTGTATTACAGACACAGCTAGTGCAAACATAAATAGCAATACACATTTCATTCAATAATTGAATGTATCGGCTAATCGTTTCTCTTGAATCTCAGCATACATGCGTCTTGACTAGTATTAAGTACGATAGAATTTCATCCTTTAAACACAAGCACCGGTGTTTTGAAGTGCCCGGTTGCTTCTTTTTCTTATTAAACTGCAAAAATAATTTAGACTTAGCAGAGGACCATAATGGGTTATCAACCAAGTTCAGAAGAAGAAACATGGCTGGCAGTATACCAACTTTTAGATTATTACTACATAGCATGAAACAAAGTCGCTTCCCGCTGTCTGTATAAACGTATGCTGAAATCTTTAAAACTAGGCAACGAATTTTGATGTGTTTTGTTAATAGAGTGATTCAAGATGAGGGTTTATAGGTCAAAACATTGCACCCGTGCGAACCCGAGACGGGGTAGGTAGTTTCACATAAACGACTTTGCAGCAAACATGCAGACGCAAAGAGGAAATGGCATATCGTGTAAACTTGCAGGCCTCGGTTAAGGACAGTTGGCTCAACAATATTTCTTGAATCAAGCAATCTTTTGTGTCTAGTTTTTTCCGTGCGGTGCGAAATTGCATCGAAATAAGAACATACTATAAGAATACTATTTACTATCGAAATCGATTCGAACTTTTAATAAACGAACTTTTAATATTTTTTAAAAAACATCATACCCATTGCAAAACACCAAAGACGTCAAATTTCTATAGTAACTCATTTCACACGCAAAAAGGGGAATGGTAAGGCGAAAATTCTGTTTCACGAAATTTTCCAACAACAACGAAGACGCTTTCCATTTTCATAACTTTCGGATTGAGTGAGTCCAAAACGTACTTATATTACTTGCCGCCAAATTGAACTTCTACCGCAAAGTTTTATGTTATCTATATTGCTTTCTCATGGTAAGTAAGTAAGAAAGGTAAAAGAAGATGGCGAATGAAAGCTATGCCGAAGTTTTCAGCCAGCAAGCTTCAGATTTATATAGTAAGCGCATCACTTCTTCGCAATCATCATCATCATCATAATCAGCCAAAGGACGTCCACTGCTGAACATAGGCCTCCCCCACGGCTTTCCACAGCGACCGATCACTAGCGGTCTGCATCCAGTTTGATCCTGCGATCTTTTTAGGGTCGTCTGTCCATCTTGTTGGTGGACGTCCTACGCTGCGTCTTTGGTCGAAGGGTCTCCAATCTAGAACTTTCCTGCCCCAACGGCCATCAGTTCTTTGCGCTATGTGCCCTGCCCACTGCCACTTAAGCTTACTGATTCTCAAGGCTATGTCCGTTACCTTGGTTCTTCTACGTATCTCTTCGTTTCTGATTCGATCTCGTAGAGAAACACCGAGCATAGCCCGCTCCATCGCTCGTTGTGTAATTTTGAGCTTCTTTATGAGGCCCATAGTTAGAGACCACGTTTCAGATCCGTATGCCATCACTGGTAACACACACTGATTGAAGACTTTCGTCTTCAGACACTGAGGTAATTGAGACGAGAAGACGCTCTTGCGCAGTTTCCCGAACGCTGCCCAGCCGAGTTGGATTCGTCGATTGACCTCTTTCTCAAAGTTGGACCTACCCAGTGTAACGTTGTATATTTTTATATAAGTTCGCGTGAAACGAAAAGCTGAATGGATGTAGGACTCCAGTCCATATTTTGGCATAGATATGATGACACTGACATTTGTCAAGTGTGACAGTTGGTCGTGCGTCGGAGTGGAACGTGTCTTAATATGTAATTAATTAAAGAAATGTGATTACGGGGCACGCCCCAAAGTATTTTATAGTTTGATAGTTACTCCTGACGCCACCAACATGTCAATTTGGATGAATTAATTTCGAAAATGATTTGATATAAATGACTGGAAAAATGGTCTCAAATAGAATAATTAGCATAAATGTTTAGTAATCAATTCAGAAATTATATGGCGAGCCAGCTTTTGCGAGCAACATAATTTTACAGGAATACCGGGACGGAGTACGCAGTAACTATGCCTAAGGAGTATTATGTTGGTGAGTTTGGTTGTTTAAAGTTTTTTTTTAAAGTTTTTAGTGTCCATGCTAGACATGCCACAAATTTTGTTGTTTTGGGGTGCAGAAATGCGTTCTGGTTTTTGGTTGGTGATGTAGTTTGGGAGTCCAGCTACACTCAAGTGATGCCCAATTTGGCACCAGTTTGTTTGTTTTTTGTTTGGTGTGGGATCACTGAGGTATTTTTCACCATTTTGTTTACGAGTTGGAGGCTATGGATGGTCGTTCACTCGGTTCGTGGCATTTAAGGATATTGAGACATAAGTTTTGATTCGACTAGAGTTTCTTTGGTTGTGTTTAAATTGATGAAAATTCTAAACACAAAAGTGAAAGGGTTCAGTTTTATTTAGATTGAGAAATAAAACTGTTTAGTTTTTGTATGATGAAGTATGAAAGGCGAGGTTGATAAGATGGTTTGCTTGTGGAAGAATGAAATTAATTTGTTTGTGGGTATGTTTTAGCGGAAACCCTTAAGTTAAGTCGCTTGAAACTTATGATTCTGAATTGTTGTCAAGCATGAGGTCGTTTTGGAATTATTTGAATGTGTTTGTTGCCCGATTTTTGACTTAATTAACTTTATGAGTAAATTGAAAAGAAATATATTTTGTTATTGAGAATTTATTATGAGGGCTTTTGGATAATTTTGAACAGAACATTCAATGTAGTTGATTTGTTTTTTTTTTTGAGCTTTTGGATTATTTTGAACAGAACAATCTTTAATGGCGTTGACGTTGAGATCTTTAGGTATTTATGAATGTTTTTAGTTAGAAAAAAATTTAAAACGGCGTTTTTGAGTTTATATTTTCAGGTAGCTATTTTGGATATTTTGAACAGAAAATCTTAAATAGCTTTGAGTTAAGATTTTTTTGAGGTATCGTCGATATTTTGGAAAGGAATATTCTTAAATAGCGTTGATTTTGAGTTTCTATTTGTAGATCTTTTGAATAATTTTAGCAGAGCACCCTTAAATAACATAGGTTAGCTTTTTTTGAGGTCCTTTGGGACATATTTTTTTTGGTATATACTTTTGATCTACAGTAATAGTTTGAATCCTTCTTGTGAAATTGTTTGCCCTATTAGTGTCAGTTTGAACTTGTTGGATAGTGGAAGGAAATTATTCTGGTTTTATTTTGGCATTTGGTAACAGTACATATTTTTACAGTTACGGAAGCTGGGGACAGCTTTCGGTTCACTGTAGTGAACCTCTTTTCTTTGGGAGGGGGGTATTGTAACGTTGTATATTTTTATATAAGTTCGCGTGAAACGAAAAGCTGAATGGATGTAGGACTCCAGTCCATATTTTGGCATAGATATGATGACACTGACATTTGTCAAGTGTGACAGCTGCTTTTTTTCCGGTTCCGGACTGTTGGTCGTGCGTCGGAGTGGAACGTGTCTTAATATGTAATTAATTAAAGAAATGTGATTACGGGGCACGCCCCAAAGTATTTTATAGTTTGATAGTTACTCCTGACGCCGCCAACATGTCAATTTGGATGAATTAATTTCGAAAATGATTTGATATAAATGACTGGAAAAATGGTCTCAAATAGAATAATTAGCATAAATGTTTAGTAATCAATTCAGAAATTATATGGCGAGCCAGCTTTTGCAGGTTTCGCTTTTGATATGTGTCTGTAAGTTGAACAGTCACAATTTGGTGATCATGTTGTAACCTCAGTGACCTTACTAAGACCTCATTTGGATTATTTTTGAAGTCATAACTTCCTTTTGGATTGATTTGCTTCTTGTCTGCTGTTTTGAGGATGGATCGGTATCGGTGAAATTTTGGGGTAATGTTGCAGAATTGTTTGTAGTTTGATGCAACAAAGATTTGAAATAGTAACCTCCGTTGAAATCAAAGGTTGGTTTTCCTTGTATTACTTTAACTTTAGTGAAAAGTGGGATAATTTAGCTATTAATTTAGGCATAATTTAGGAATCCCTTTGAGGATAAATTGTGGAATTTATTTAGGTAATTAAACACTTAAATTGGTGGTTTATCTTTATTTAATTAGAAATTTGTGAACATTAAGATTTGTAATAGTATAGATATTGATAACTAAATTAGAACCTAACCTAGTCTCTACTGTATTCTGAGCTATTAAGTTTTGTATTTGATTTTTTTTGAAGGTGTTAAAAGGTAATTGTGAAATAGCAAATTTGAATAAACTTTTGTTGCCAAATGCTATACCCGGATTTCTTTATTTCATTCGAATATTAGTACCTTTTAAACACCCTTTGTCCACACTAGCCGGGAGTGACTGCGACACCAGTTGGATCACTTGTCCCAGGTAGACGTACTCGTCGACAACTTCGAGAGTTGAATTCCCAATGGATACTGGAGTGGGTACAACAAGGGAACTCGACATGATTTTCGTCTTCTCCATGTTCATTTTAAGACCCACTTGTTGGGATACTCGGTCGAGGTCTTCGAGCATAGTGCCTAGATCATCCAGCGTCTTTGCCACAACGACTATGTCATCGGCAAGCCGAAGGTGTGTTATGTATTCGCCATTGACGGAGATGCCGAATCCTTCCCATTCCAGGAGTTTGAAGGCGTCTTCCAATGCCGTTGTAAACAGTTTTGGAGATATAACATCGCCCTGTCTTACACCTCTTCGCAATGGAATCGCCCTCGTATTCTGTTCCTGTACTCGGACCGACATGGTGGCATTGTTATATAGACACTTTAACACCTCTATATATCTATAGTCTATGTGACACGGCTGAAGAGACCGAAGCACCGCCTAAGTTTCGATCGAATCAAAGGCCTTCTCATAGTCCACAAAAGCTAAACATAGAGGCATAGTATACTCCTCGGACTTCTGTATAATTTGCCTTAGCGTATGAATGTGGTCTATGGTACTATAGCCTTTTCGGAATCCGGCTTGTTCGGGAGGCTGGAAGTCATCAAACCTACGTGCAAGACGATTCGTGATGACCCTTGAGAACAGCTTGTAGACATGGCTCAGGAGTGAGATGGGTCTATAGTTCTTCAATAAGGTTTTGTCTCCTTTTTCGAAAAACAACACCACCACACTCCTGTTCCATGCCTCAGGCGTGAAGCCCTCTAGCAGAACGGAATTAAAGAGTCTCTGAAGAACTTTAAGTACCGGTGTTCCACCCGCTTTCAGGAGCTCTGCTGTGATTCCGTCCTCACCAGGTGCCTTATTGTTTTTAAGCTGTTTCAGGGCCATCCTAATCTCGTAGAGGCTGATGTCCGGGATGTCTTCAGTGTAGTGTCGGGTCAGGATAGCTCGTGGGTCTCCAGCCGAGCTATCAACGGGTTTGGCTACTGAGGTGTACAACTGCCCATAGAACCTTTCGATCTCCCTCAAAACCTCTGCTTTCGTCGACGCTACACTGCCGTCCTCCGTCTTAAGCTTCGTCAACAGGCTTTGCCTAATAGACATGTCCCTTGCAAACACTTTGGAGCCTTGGCGCGACTGCGTCCGCATTAGGTGGTTTTTAGGGATCCGTTGCCGAATGGCAAAAAACGGAACCCTTATAGTTTCGTCAAGTCTGTCTGTCTTATTAACCGCTTTACGATTCTTATACAAAAAATAAAAAATAAATAATTATTTAAGGAGAGGTTTCCATACATTAAACCAAAACCAAAAATTTTTTTAGTCACACCTATGCGGAAGTGGTGTCTAAAGATATGTTCCTAAAACCATTTTCTTTTAAAGTGTAACGTTTAATAGCTAGACGCTTCCATATTGGTAAAATGGGCGTCCAACCCCATCTAACTTCTAAACTAAGCGAGTGTTAATTTTAAAAAAAAAAATTAATGTTGATCTTAACAAATACTTTCAACGAAAATTGGTTCAGATGGGATCGAATCAGTAGTTTTGAAAAAGAGCACATTTTCAACAACCGCAAACATAACATTGTTCTTCATACAAACACTATGAAAAACAAAAATTTATTATTTGCTGTCAACAAAATATTCTGGTGTTTTTTTAAGTGGATTCCCTAATAGGCGTAAAAGCGATCAATAATTGAATTCACATGTGTTTTCAGGCGATTGAATTTACACGTGTTTTCAGGCGATGACCAAGTCTCAATATATTTATATAAAACATTAATGAATTTTAATATTGATATGCGTCACTATAAGATGCTGTTAATTATTACGTAACAACTTAATGCTTCGAGTACGGAGATTCCAGACACAATTGATTTTCAATTGTTATGGACCACGATCGTGTCTTAGAGACTGGACGTATTAAGACAGAAAGTCGCTTCAGTAGAGACTGAATAAATTAATAACCGACTTGGTATTACATGGATCTCACAACTTTTTACCGCAGAACAACTGAGTTGCGAGACTTGTTTTTTTTGACAAGTATTGTTTTTGATGGGATCTCATTTCTTTTTGTATTTTGTAGACAGTTCTACTTTTTTCCTTACTGAATCCATTGCGACTACCTACAAGTTAGATTGCCAAGTTATTTTTATGCAGAAATACGAATAGGTGATAAGAAATTTATAAATACTTAGGTACTTAAAATATCAATATTTAATTAAAATTATTTATCCGAACAACGTCCAAATTGTAAGCAATTGTAAGCAAATAATATCAGTAGACCAATGAGAGTAGCCTTTAGTCGTCAAACTAATATAGCAATCGAAATTATCATTGAAAATCGCAAAGTTATAGGTAAGAATTCTGGGCACATCCGAACAGCATTGGGTCGCTTGCGCGTATGAGCGCGGCTGCTGCTCGCTCGGCGACATTCACCTTTCCGCGCGCCCCGCCACCACGGTAATATTATGTCTATCAGTATTGTAACTGGCCTGTGTCCTTAAAATAAGTACCTACAGCAGCACAGTACGTTAGCATGCGATAGGGCTGTCGCCCACCTACAGCGTTTTATTTTATTGCATCTGCCTAATTTGAGTTTCTATCTAGTTTTGAGATAGTAAATTTATCATTCTTTATTTATTTATCTATTAGTACAGATACTAATAGATAAATAAATAAAAACAATATGAAATATTAATATGATAACATAAAATACTTCGTGAATTGAATAGAAGGTTTTCGAGAAACTCGTGGACAAACATACATATATACATTCATACATACAAGTATTAAATACATACAAACATGAATAATATTTGGCACACGTGTTCAGAAGGTAGTATAGATTAACATACGCAAAAATGGTACAATTCCAACAATATTACATACATACATTGAATTGATAACGTCCTTTTTTGAAGTCGGTTAAATAGGAAATACCAATCCATTAAGACACAAGACACAAATTACGTAGTAGGTAGGTACCTACTTACCTAATAGTAAGTCTTATTATTTTATAGTCTTACCTTTCGGAGTTTCCAGGTAATCGAAAAAAAGTTATCTCTGGGTGCGTTATTAAAGAATTCATGCAACCAAAAACAGCACAATATATTCTACTTGCCATATTAAATAGCTACTTGTACTTATTTCCACTTATTTCTAGTAAAAATTCGCGCGGTTACTGATTAAAACCAAACACACTGCGGCACGGTTGCGTCCGGTCGTCACTGCGGCACGTCCGCGACTGTAGCATGCCGAGCGCATGCCGACAGCCGAGCGAGTAGGTATAGCTCGCGCGTCGTCCGTTTGTATGAAGTTACAATACTGTAGACATAATATTACCGTGCCGCCACTGTCTCCGCCCCGCGCCCTCGCGCTAGCACCGCGCAGCGCGTGGTATAATAATTAATTTACAACCTTACTTACTCGTAATAAGTACGAACACGCATGTAGGTACGTTTTTTGCATTAAATAATTTAATTTACACGTGTTTTCATGACGGAAATACCCATTTTTTGCTCGATTTGGCAGGGACACTACTATGCGCCTATATTTATATGGGACTAGCTTAAACCCGCGGCTTCGCACGCAATAATAATAACTGCCGTAAAACATCGTTACGAATAAAGCCAATATTAAAAAATTTAACTGAAGACTTGGCTGTATGGGCTTAATTTTCTTTGCGGCCTTTTCTAAATTTTTTAGTTTTTCCTTGATTCATACACCAAACACTACTTATATTCCAAATTTGAAGCTTCTAGAAGTGCCTTTGCATTTTGATGATCGGTGAGTCAGTGAGTGACAAAACTAAGAAATTTGACCCGTTATAATTCCTAAAATACTGGTTCAAATTAAATGAAAATTATACATTAAATTATTATATTATGAAAACTAAATTAAATATACCGTGTCTTTACAATGTCTGCATGGTAACTGAAATTTCAGTCTTCTAGTTTTATCCACAACAAAGTTACAGGGGGTCGAAAATGGTCTGAATTGCTTCGAGAAAAGGATGGTACGGCCGTGACGCTTTTTTGCTCGACTTGGTGGGGGCACTGCCGTGCCCCCAGATTGTTTATCTGTTGTAAAGTACTAGGTAACTACGAAAGGGGCAGCCACGTTTGATATTGTCGCTAGAAGTCTCCGAAATGTCTATTGTTACTAATTTTGGCTGGACTGCTTTCTTTATAACTGCAAGATATTAAAAAGTTCCACAAACAAAGGGATGTTTTGAAATTAAATTGTCACTGCTGTGCCTGTGAATGAGTACTACCCAATACTCTGAGACAATTTTATATTTGGGAAAACTATTGTCTTGTTGTAAAACTTCTCTTTTGAAGAAAATTCGACTGTATCATTACTCAATTGAAAAACTTTGTTTTGACGCTTGCCGAAAGTAAAAAAAACTATCATAGCTTTCTTAAGAAGTTCCCTAGTTCCTTTCATATCACTTAAATCGTCAAATACGCCGGTCGATCAGATTTGTATGTAATACGACAGTGTCATGAGGCTTCGTCCTAACTTGTCAGTATCGGCAACCCATAAGATCAATAACTCTACAGTTATTCATAGTCATCAGTGAAGACTTAACACAAAATTTGCTTACTATTCAACCAGTATGGAATGAAATTATGAAAAAAATCAATAACATTAGACTATTTAAGTTTTTTTTAATTTGCTTGTTCATGCATGTCATCAGACTTGATCAGACGTGGCATAGACAGATATTACGTTGGAGCGAGTCACCCAGAAATAGCCTATTCAATCTGGCTTTAAAAGTCTTCGTGGTTTACATGTTAATTTGGCCACTTAGGAAAGGTCTTACACGCAGTCGCTCTTACGCAGAGGTGTCGTCAAGTCGTATTCTGTAGAGTTCATAATATATTGTCATTCAATAGTTATCGTGTAATAGCGGAAAGCCAAAGCGGGCTCCCAATTTTTTGCAAGAGATAATAAATTAACATTTTATTACAAGGTAGGTATAGTTTTATGTATTTGTAGTTTATATCATTCAGTGTACATGGTACTCATTTAATTATTTATTGAAACTTTATTGTACTGTTAGTTGTGCAATTGGCGGACTTAAAGCCTTGAGGCATTCTCTACCAGTCAACCGCTTGAAAATGTAGAGAGTGTAATCAGTGGCGGAACATTATTACTAACTAGCGGTCCCCCGCGACTTCGTCCGCGCGTTTTTAGATTGCTCCCTCCCCTCCCGTCGCAGCGTCATGTTTTATATCCTAAAGCCTTTCTGGATAAATAAGCTATCCAAAGCAGAAATATTTTTTCAAATCGGTCCAGCAGTTCCTGAGATAAGCGCGTTCAAACAAACAAACTCTTCAGCTTTATAATATATAGCGGTCCCCCGCGACTTCGTCCGCGCGTTTTAAGATTGCTCCCTCCCCTCCCGTCGCAGCGTCATGTTTTATATCCTAAAGCCTTTCTGGATAAATAAACTATCCAACACAGAAATATTTTTTCAAATCGGTCCAGCAGTTCCTGAGATAAGCGCGTTCAAACAAACAAACTCTTCAGCTTTATAATATACTAGCGGTCCCCCGCGACTTCGTCCGCGCGTTTTGAGTTTGCTCCCTCCCCTCCCGTCGCAGCGTGATGTTTTATATCCTATAGCCTTACTCAATAAATAAGCTATCTAACACAGAAATATTTTTTCAAATCGGTTCAGCAGTTCCTGAGATAAGCGCGTTCAAACCAACAAACTCTTCAGCTTTATAATATAATTAGCGCAAACGCACGTTGTGATGTTAAAACTGTGATAGCTCCTAAGATATTTATTGGAATCAAATGATATAAAGGGCAACTTTGTTCTAAATGAAATGCTCGTGATGATGAATGTATTTATTTTGATAAGTATAAATACCTGTGTGTAAAATACACCTCTAAAAATGATGCATTATTTTTTTACAAATTTATTAACATATAAAAGGTTGTAGTAAGTCAACCATAACAGATAGACATATGCTGTCGCGGACTTTATTATAGAACTCTTAATGTTGAACAATACTGTCATACATGATTTTTGTGTAACTTAAGCGGTTTCCCCAGCGTACGCAGCGGAAGCTCTCAAAAGGAATATCTTTCTCCCGTTTTCGCAACATTTTTCATTGCTGCTGTGGTCTTATGAGTTGTATCTTTATGTTATATAGCCTAAAGCCTTTCTCGATAAATGTACTATTCAACGTAAAAAAGATTTTTCAAATCGGCCCAGTAGTTTCTGAGATTAGCACGTTCAAACAAACAAACAAACAAACTCTTCAGCTTTATAATATTAGTATAGATTAGCGCAAGCGCACGTTGTACTTAAGCTGCGAACATTATTTTGGTGCGGAGTTATGTTAAAACTGTGATAGCTCCTAAGATATTTATTGAAATCAAATGATATAAAGGGCAACTTGGTTCTAAATGAAATGCTGGTGATGATGAATGTATTTATTTTGATAAGAATAAATACCTGTGTGTATAATACACCTCTAAAAATAATGCATTATTTTTTACAAATTTATTAACATGAAAAAAGTTGTAGTAAGTCAACCATAAAAGATAGACATATGCTGTCGCGGGCTTTAATATAGAACTCTTTATGTTGAACAATCATGTCATACATGATTTTTGTGTAACTTAAGTGGTTTTCGCAGCGTACGCAGCGGAAGCTCTCAAAAGGAATATCTTTCTCCCGTTTTCGCAACATTTTTCATTGCTGCTGTGGTCTTATAAGTCGTATCTTTATTTTATATAGCCTAAAGCCTTCCTCGATAAATGGACTATCCAACGTAAAAATATTTTTTCAAATCGGGCCAGTAGTTTCTGAGATAAGCGCGTTCAAACAAACAAACAAACAAACAAACTCTTCAGCTTTATAATATTAGTATAGATTATCGCAAGGGCACGTTGTACTTCAGCTGCGAACATTATTTTGGTGCGGAGTTATGTTAAAACTGTGATAGCTCCTAAGATATTTATTGAAATAATGATATAAAGGGCAACTTGGTTCTAAATGAAATGCTCGTGATGATGAATGTATTTATTTTGATAAGAATAAATACCTGTGTGTATAATACACACCTCTAAAAATAATGCACTATTTTTTTACAAATTTATTAACATAAAAAAGGTTGTAGTAAGTTAACCATAAAAGATAGACATATGCTGTCGCGGACTTTATTATAGAACTCTTAATGCTGAACAATCCTGTCATTCATGATTTTTGTGTAACTTAAGCGGTTTCCGCAGCGTATGCAGCGGAAGCTCTCAAAAGAAATATCTTTCTCCCGTTTTCGCAACATTTTTCATTTCTGCTGTGGTCTTATGACTCGTATCTTTATGTTATATAGCCTAAAGCCTTCCTCGATAAATGGACTATCCAACGTAAAAATAATTTTTCAAATCGGGCCAGTAGTTTTTGAGATTAGCGCGTTCAAACAAACAAACAAACAAACAAACAAACAAACAAACAAACAAACAAACTCTTCAGCTTTATAATATTAGTATAGATTGAGAGAGAGTGGTACAAAATAATAATAATCATAACGTAATAAATAAAACAAATATGACATACTAATATTACACAAATAAATAGTAATAAAATCTATACTAATATTATAAAGCTGAAGAGTTTGTTTGTTTGTTTGTTTGTTTGAACGCGCTAATCTCAAAAACTACTGGCCCGATTTGAAAATTTTTTTTTACGTTGGATAGTCCATTTATCGAGGAAGGCTTTAGGCTATATAACATAAAGATATAACACATAAGACCACAGCAGAAATGAAAAATGTTGCGAAAACGGGAGAAAAATATTCCTTTTGAGAGCTTCCGCTGCATACGCTGCGGAAACCGCCTAAGTTACACAAAAATCATGTCGACGCCCCCAGCGAATAATCCGGTTATCGAAAAATTAACTTTTAAAAAGTAAAAACCGACTTCAAAACCAAAATGCACTAAAAAGTGTTAAATAAACTCTTGAACATTGAAAGGAAAGGAATCCATTTTAGGGAAACAATTTCTTTTTGGAGTCGGTGCTGCGACAGGTGAGGCTGAATTTTCAAAGTGGTGGCACCGACTCCAAAAAAAAATTGTTTCCCTAAAATGGATTCCTTTCCTTTCAATGTTCAAGAGTTTATTTAACACTTTTTAGTGCATTTTGGTTTTGAAGTCGGTTTTTACTTTTTAAAAGTTAATTTTATTTCTCCATTTTTAGAGTTTAGAAGAGAGGGGGGGGGGGGGAAGTTGCACCTTATGACTCTTTTCTTTAAGAAGCTACAAACTACCTATCATATGTTCTGTCATTATAATTACTGAACTCCTAAGCGTTAAGGAGTTCCAACATCAGCTCAGCCCCACAAGATGTGGACTATCAGACGTAACAACACGTCAACATTAAGATTCAAGTTAAGAAACACTGTACGTGCCTTTAAAATTTGAGGGTTTCCCTCGATTACACCAAGATCCCATCATCAGATCCCAAAATGGAAAAAAATGGGACCAACTAGAAGGTACACCCTCTAAGTAGGCGAAAAATTTTTTCGAATCGGTCGACTAACGACTGAGATATGAGGTAACAAACATACAAAAAAAAAAAAAAAAACATACAGTCGAATTGATAACCTCCTCCTTTTTTGAAGTCGGTTAAAAAGTGAAAATAATCAGGAAAAATAAAAGAAGTATTTTTTTGAATAACTCCATTAAACAACAAGTGCCAAAGTCGTTTTATACCGCATAAGGAAGCTATTTTTTTCAGCTTTCTTTTTATTCTAACAAAATTTAAATAGAACTGAGGGATTTTTAAAAATAAAGCTAAATGTATTTTACTATACTAGCATAGGTCCAGTTCTGAACAGCAATGCCCCTTACGATGTTATTCGTGTAAATTTATATTTTGACTGCAACAGTAATATCGTGTTGCGGCATTATTCGTGCAAATTGTTTTGTTTATTGAACATTTGTAGAAAGCAATTACTATACTATTCGCCTGTTGAAAACTAAGATACGTTTTATTGTTTTGATCATAACTATTTATTAAGCATTCGTGTAAAACTAAAAAAAAACTTCATACTATTTTTTATGAAATAAATGAAATTATTATAAATAAAACAACTTTGGTTATTTTTATATAAAGATGATAGGTATTTTTATCGTAAAAAGTTGACAAACTGGCCTAAAGCCAGGATAATTATTACACATGAATACTTCAGATCTTACAACAGTTAAACATCTTAATCAGAATCCTCATCATTACCTGATTTATTATCACAATAGCATAAGTTCCTACAAAATGATTGATAATGGTTGGGAATTGCTTTGGAGTTACACAGACTTAGGAGATCGTCATACAAAACCTTTCTTATAGGGAGAGGCTCGTCGTATGCTGGCTTTAATTCAATATTTTAAATTGTTTTGGACAACTATTTCTACCGACGCTGTCTACTTCTGCCTGCATCGTAATCCAAATCAATATGATCCTGTTCAAAATCATACTTAAAAAAAAAAAGGTTTAGTACATGAAACACTAACCTCCATCACATCGGACCAAAGTACTTTTTCTCTTGTCTTGTCTTGAAGCCATCTTTTGGGTTCGACTAGTTCTTTTATGTTGAGGATTTAAGATTGTTGCATTTCTTTGAGGGTATGTTTGTCCCCGGAGACTTTAGCGTTCATGATACACTTGGTCCGGTGTATACAAAACTTGGTTTTTCAGAGCTCTTTCGATACATGCGTGCATGGAATCGCCTTCATTTTGGCTATTACCGCTAACAAAGAATCTATGGGTGATATCAATTTGAAGAGTTATTGCAACATAAAGATACAACGCAAAAATGTGTCTGTTTTTATTCTGTCCATAACAACCATTAGAATAAAATATAATTTTCCGTATACCTTTTTCTTGTACTGTCTTAATGAATTGCAACAAACAACTTTCTATCTCGATGTATCCTTTCTTCCCGATTTGAGCTTTCCAAACGTAACAGAACCCAAGTTTGTTTAGAGCATCAAAACTGTAAAATTATAAATAGGGTATTTACGTTTGTAGTGAAAGATTGACACTTCAGACTTTGGTACCTTGAACACTTTCTCTAAGTCAAAAATTGCCACAACTGTATCATCTTCATTTAGTGTTTTCTTTTCTTCATTTTTCATTTCACGTACTCTTTCTTTCATACTCAAATGTTTCCTGTAGTTTTCTTCTAAAGATGTCTTTTCAACGGAATTAGCTAGTTGATATTGTGAACATAAAGTACATTGATCCTTTCTGGGCTTAAAAAAGGAAAGGTTTTAGTAAGTATTAAACACTCTTTCATATTGTCGTTTTGAAGCCATCTCAACATTAACTGGATAGTTCTGTTTTCCAAACCATGTCTTGTGGAGCCGGTACATTTTTGATATATTTAGGGACTCGTGTAATGCCTTTGGGGAAGTTTCGAACCTTAGTTTCGAATGTGGCCGAAGGGAATAAATGAATATGTTTTTTATACTGTCCTTTGTATCTAGCTTCATCTGATGTGGTCTATTCTGATGCTTACCTCTTTTATCATAAAGAGGCGCGCCTGTGGTTTTACTATTGGGTTCTTTATAACAAACCTCGTGAAGGATATGTATATCAGATGATGTGTGAGTCGAGGAGAATCTTTTAATCTAAGTTAAAATGGTGTCAAACAAATAAACAACAAATACAGTTAGACATTCTAGCTATGCATCATAGACAAAAAGATTTTTCTAGTTTTTGAAAACACACGAAAAAGCTTAATCCTAAACCTTGTGTTCCTGTAAGTGTTGAGGGGTTAAATGATCCAAAAGAGATAGCAGAAATGTTTGTGAAACATTTTAAGGTCCAACCACCGTTGAGCTCAGTTGTCAATAATCATTCTCAACATCGCTATCATGATGACCTTACTTCTCCACCAGCCCTGGTCACAGCGGGTGCAATTAGATCTGTGCTGAGTAAAATGACAAGAGGCAAATCTCCCGGCTATGACTACCTAAGCATTGAACACTTGCTCTTTGCAGGCGCGCACCTGCCTCGTGTCCTAGCTATGTTTTATTCCCTTTGTATAAGTCATGAATATTTACCTGATAATTTGTTAAAGACTGTGGTTGTGCCCATTATTAAAGATAAAACTGGAAACAGTAGTGACAAGTCAAATTACAGACCCATATCATTGGCTACGATATTGGCTAAGGTTCTGGACAGGCTGCTTGACCAGCAGCTGCGCAAACATATTAACATTCATGATGCGCAGTTTGGATTTCGACCAGGTCTTTCTACCGAAACTGCCATTCTATGCCTCAAGCAGACTGTCCAGTACTACACTAGCAGAAATACGCCTGTCTATGCCCTATTTCTGGATCTAAGTAAGGCCTTTGACTTGGTTCAGTACGATGTTCTTTGGGAGAAGATGCTTGATAAAACAAATGTACCCCATGATTATATATATATTTTAAAATACTGGTATATGCATCAACGTAATTATGTAAAATGGGCAGGTGAGCACTCGGACATGTACGGATTGCAATGCGGAGTGAGGCAGGGGGGAGTAAGCTCAACAACCCTTTTCAATTTGTACATGAACGAGCTGATCGAGGGGCTCAGTGGCGCCGGGGTCGGTTGTTCTATTGATGGCACATTTATAAATAACATAAGCTACGCAGACGACATGGTGCTACTGAGCCCTTCGATCAGTGCTCTCAAGAAACTGATTGCTATCTGTGAGGGTTATGTGGAGGCACATGGTCTCAGGTACAATGTGTCTAAAAGCGAACTGCTGGTTTTTTAAGGCTAAAAATAAGACGTATATCGTGCCGCCAATTAAAGTTAATGGCACTCCTTTAAAACAAGTCCAGAGCTTCAAGTACCTGGGACATTGGGTCACAGAGGCACTCAAGGATGATCTTGACATTGAGAGGGAGCGGAGGGCACTGTGTATCAGGGCTAATATGCTGTCCCGAAGGTTTGTACGTTGCAGCAAAAATGTCAAAATAGCGCTTTTTAAAGCTTACTGCCACTCACTTTACACGTGCAGCCTTTGGACGGATTATACCCAAAGAGCATACGGTGTCCTTCGCATCCAATATAATAAGCATTCAGAGGGCTGATGGGGCTGCCACGTCACTGCAGCGCATCCCGGATGCTAGCAGCAGCTGAAGTAGATGAAGTAGATGCTGAAGTAGCTGAAGTAGATGTAGAGGTAGCCTGTCGGCCATTATTAGGAAACGCGTCGCGTCCTTGCTGCAGCGAGTGCGGTACAGCGCCAACAGCCTCTTGAAGGTGGTCGCGGCGAGACTGGATGCGGACAGTGCTGTTATGCAGCACTGGACACGCGTCCATCTCGTCAAAGACACTAAAATTAGCTATAATAATTTTAATTTTAATTAAATCAATCAATTTAAATTTAAATTAAATTTTACAGTACTAACATAGTTTTTTTAAGCTTTCTTTGTTACTAACACTTTTTTTGTTTTCCTAGATGTTAAAAAGGCTTTTGATACTGTTTCCATCCCTATACTGCTTCAGAAACTAGAAAAACTCGGAATCAGAAACATAGAACTGTCACTCTTGCGAAGCTACCTCTCCGAGCGAAAGCAACGAGTAAAACTAGATAGTTACGTCAGCGATGATATCAATATATCTTGTGGAGTTCCACAGGGGAGTGTGTTGGGGCCTACACTTTTCCTGATATACATTAATGACCTATGTAACCTGAAAGTTGAAAACGCTCACATCTTCTCATATGCTGATGACACGGCTATCGTTTTTACTGGAAAAAATTGGAACATGGTAAAGCGGAATGCTGAGAGTGGCCTGCGGTTAATTGACAAGTGGATGAAAAATAATCTCCTAACCTTAAACACTAGTAAAACTAATTATATTTGCTTCAGCATCCAAAATCGCACTAAACCTTACACTGATTTTAAAATTATTATACACTCTTGCTCGCGAAACTCTATGACAAATGACTGCGGCTGTCCAACCTTAAAAAAAATCGAACACACAAAATACCTGGGTGTTGTTGTTGATCAGAGACTGTCCTGGCACTCACATATTGAACTTGTTGCCGCCAGAATCAGGAAACTGATCTGGATATTTAAAACTTTAAGACACGTAGTGCCGGCGCAACAGTCAATGGATCGCGGCCCTTCAGGTAGAAATATCCTGATGGAAATTTACTCCGCGCTGGCGCAATCAGTTATCACGTACTGTATTTCAGTCTGGGGAGGAGGAAGTAAAACCAAAATGACTCAGGTTGAATACGCACAGCGATCCTTGTTGAAGGTAATGCACTTTAAAGCTCGCAGATTCCCAACTAATATTCTATACAGAATTAGTCAGGTTTTGTCAGTAAGAAAACTTTATATTCTTAATGCTATACTAAAACAACATAAATCTACACATTACAAGCCATGTAACAAACGCGCTAGAAAAAGAAATGTCGTTCCTCAAATTCCCATTAAAACTGCCTTCGCTTCTAAGCAATTGTATAGTCGCTCAGTCTTTCTCTACAATAAAATAAATAATATTACAGAGGTATATAGTAAAACATTACACGAATGCAAAAGAACAGTCACTAATTTCCTTATGCCCTTAAACTATGAGGAAACAGAAGACATCCTCAATCACACAGTACAGGATATTAAACACAAAACACTTACGCCACACACTCAAACACACATGCGCGCCCGCACACACACACACACACATGCACGCGCACACACACACACACACACACACACACACACACATCTACTTTTTAAGAAAGACATGTGTTTATTATTATTATTACTTTGTTTTTTTTTATATTGTAGTATAGATCTCTAAAATAACGGCCACTTAATGGCCATAAATTATGTTTATAGTTTTAAATTAAAAGTATATCTCTTAATCATAATTTTAAAAATACAACTTACTTTTGTTACAATTTACTAGCAACTTAGAATAAAACCTTAAAGTGTAACTGTAGTTATGGAAGAGCGAAGTCACCTGTCACAGGCACATTTTGCTTAAAAGGTGACCTCGATCCCCTTTAAATACTGTAATTTTTTAGTGAAGAATAAATTTATTATTTATTAAATTTATTATTTATAACACTATATGGACCCTAGTCCGAAATAAACATATTTTATTTTATTTTATTTTATTTTATTTTATTTTATTTTATTTTTATTTTTATTTTATCGATCAAACTTTCGTCCTTTTTATTTTTTTCTAAGGCCGTGTAAATCATTTGCTCTGTAATAGAAAGCGTGTTTAAAAAAATACTTTGCACACTTGGATTTATTCATTGTTGAGGAGCAAATGATATTTTAATGTTTGGGATCGGTTATTTTTTCTATTAACGGTTACTCTTTTAACATGCTCGGATCTTACATGTCGTGTAATGTATTGCCATTGAAATTCAACCCGCCTCAGGCCAGCCACGAGGCCAGCTGAGACCCATCTAGACGGCCGCAGAGGACAGGGAGGGGGCCTCCCCTCCCTCCTCTTCAACTGCGATCCCTCCTCTGCTGCAGAAGCAGGTGGTCAGACCCCCCTGCAGCTACACCTTGTGAGGCGCATCCTCAACGCGGGCCGAGCCAAGCCTGCTGGGAGCGCTAACATCCCTAGGATCATCTTGGTTTACCGTTGGGTCAACCAATCTCGCGGTTACTTAGCCCACCCATCGCGACAAGATGAGAATGTATTTAACCGAGCCAACAAATTTCATAAAAACGCATGCAGTTAAGAAGTACTAACGTACAATATCTAGTTTATCCTTTCTGTAATGACAATACATAAAGACACTCACCTTTTCTACTTAGTTCTGCTTGATCCTGGACAAAGTTGTACAATAATTCTCTTCTAGATGTACTATAAGTTTTTAATTGTCGCGGCAACATAGTAACAATATTATCATTTAATAAGTAATCACTTCACTACGTAAAAATTAATTCACGTCTTAACAATCAGATTATGATAGGACAAGTGAGCAAAGTGGGCGGGGCATTAGCACTTGCCGTTGCAATAGGCATAATCGGAGACAGTACCTGTCATTACATGTTAAGAAATCGAGCACGGTGTTTTGGTAACAGTCTGTAATGTTTGTATGATATTTAATAATTTACACGAATAATCTTGTAATATCAAATAGAAAAGGGTTGTTGAAGAAGTTAGTCAATAATGAATGTAACTGGAAATCGATTTCTTAATAAAATCCCGAATATTCCTGTACTAGCGTTTACTTAACTATGGTAGTGAACTATTTACACGAATAATATCGTAAAAGTGTTAACTGTCAAATTATTTTGATAGTTGTTTTCGTAATGGTCTTATACCATATTATTCGCTAAAACTATGTTGTAATGCATTTAAACGGAATAAACAAGTATTTTTTCATATCTTTGTAAATATCGATAGAAAAAATCTGAAAAAAATTCACGTGATGCATTTTAATTTTTAGATGCCAAAAACCACATAACATGAAAAACCCCGTAATAGGTTATTACCGGATTATTCGCGGGGGGCGTCGATGTATAACAGGATTGTTCAGCATTAAGAGTTCTATAACAAAGTCCGCGACAGCATATGTCTATCTTTTATGGTTGACTTACTACAACCTTTTTTATGTTAATAAATTTGTAAAAAAATGATGCATTATTTTTAGAGGTGTATTATACACACAGGTATTTATTCTTATCAAAATAAATACATTCATCATCACGAGCATTTCATTTAGAACCAAGTTGCCCTTTATATCATTTAATTTCAATAAATATCTTAGGAGCTATCACAGTTTTAACATTTGACGACCCGTCTGGTGTAGTGGTCGAGAAATCGCTTACTACGCAGCGGGTGTGGGTTCGATCCCCGCACAATACAAACATTTGTGTGCATGAACATGTCTGTTTGTATTGGTCTGGGTGTTTTCTATGTATATCATGTATGTATTTACAAAAAAAAAAGTATTTAAGTATTATATCCGTTGTCTGGCACCCATAACACAAGCTTTGAGTAGCTTAATTTGGGGCCAGATGGCGATGTGTGGGAATGTCCAAAGGATATTTGAAAGAATGTCCAAAGGATATTTAACATAACTCCGCACCAAAATAATGTTCGCAGCTTAAGTACAACGTGCGCTTGCGCTAATATATTATAAAGCTGAAGAGTTTGTTTGTTTAAACGCGCTTATCTCAGAACTGCTGGACCGATTTGAAAAAATATTTCTGTGTTGGATAGCTTATTTATCGAGAAAGGCTTTAGGATATAAAACATGACGCTGCGACGGGAGGGGAGGGAGCAAACTCAAAACGCGCGGACGAAGTCGCGGGGGACCGCTAGTATACATATAAAGGACTAATGAACAAACATAGAATACACATATTTAATGAATACGAAATTATGATAAAGATATTGATGATATCCAAAGCAACACAAGTGAAAAATAATGGTATTTAGTACTGAAGTAAGCCAAGGTTAAGATAGTGGGTGCGGAGAGACTTTTTAAAAGTCTTGTTAGGAGACATTCTGATTTCATTGGGGAAAGGATTCCAAAGTCTAATGGCAAATATAGTGTATGAGTCTGTGTAAAGCCAAATTTGCAAAGAGGCGTGTGAAGAATGAGATTATGAGAAGAGCGAAGGTTGCGCGAAGTTGTGGAAGCCAGATTGATAAAGCGCTGTGCCATATAGGTGGAAGAGTGAGGGATGAAGTATGTAGTAATTAGGTTATTTGTACACAAAGCTATTTCTTCTTTGGGACTAAACATCTGAACTTTTTCGATTAGTTTTACGCGGAAGTCATGATAAAACCTCTAGTGAATCCCAAAATTTTCATAGAAACTACTTGTTTTAGCGCTTACCAGACGGGCATGGCGTGCATGGACAACTGGATACGTCGTTGCCTGCCCACTGATGGACAGAAACTGGTGCAGAAGCAAATAGGTGGCGCGCGCGCACTGATGCGGTTCCTTTGCAACAACGAGACTGCTTTAAGGAGAGGTAGGTGTTTTATATAGAGTTAAATTGTTTGAAATTTTATTGACAACAAATACGTTGTTATGTAAATCGTGAATCTTCATTGGCCTTATTATGGCGCTACACTAAATGTTTAACTATTGTGTCTCCAATATTGGATGGTGTTATGTGTCAAGGATCAAAGGTGGTACCACAACATTTAGATTCGAGACACTTTAAAAGTTTTATCATCATCAATTGGCGACATACGCTGTAAAAACTAACATGCGAGCCGTTTCACTACGAATTACGTCGTCGATAAAATAATTAAGATCCTATATTTGAAGGTGTACATGATATATTTGGTCACAAATTACATGCTTCAATGCAGCTCGTTCATCGCAGCTGAATTCGGACGCGATAACAATTGATTGTTGGTAAAAAGTAAAAATAGAATGGTAATCAAAAATATAATATGTGACGATATTACGTAAGATATTTGCTCCTTACAAAATTAATCACCTTTTTTTGTCTTGTCTATTAAAATTCTTACATACTTACATACTTTTGTCTTTGACGGCGATAACTATAGCATCTATGAGATAGCCGTGCACAGGCCTTGCAGCCTTGCTGAAACATGACCTGAATGCTCGGTCTGAATACACATTGTTTATATTAGTATCGCTGACACGATATTGTACACGATTAGTTGATTTGAAATCGCAATGAGCACGATAAATTGATTTTATTAATATAGGATGACACGAAATGTAAACATTCACTGAGTAGAGGAAAAGGTTGAAAAGACCATCTTTATCCGTTAATTACTGTCTAATATAACTAAAACTTAACTGCAATTTGAACTAACGACACCCAATTTGGGCTTAGCTCACAATGGTACCTTTTACATTTATTTTTACACATCATGACTACGCAATTCTTGCATCCTTCTGCATATTACGTGGGCGCATTTGATTTGAATTGAGGCGGCCGGGCCGATCTCAGAGTGCTTACCTGCGTTATTTGCAAACGAAATTCGATTGCAATCCGTGTGTGACTACACTTACATTGAAATGCGTCAATTTAGAATAAACAAACATGTATGAATATTTTTAAGCATTTTTATGCTCTTGTAAAATGAAGCTATAGCAAGATATTTTTTAAAATAAGTTTGCTAACTCATTCATGATTACAAACTAATGAAGTGTCATATTGAGCGCGACGACTTATTAGCAAAATTTAAATTCAATTGCATTGAATATGAAAATTGTATACAACTTAACCTCGATGACCTTTGCGAAGAATATCCATGAGTATAATTGAACTAGCGGTCCCCCGCGACTTCGTCCGCGCGTTTTGAGTTTGCTCCCTCCCCTCCCGTCGCAGCGTCATGTTTTATATCCTAAAGCCTTTCTCGATAAATAAGCTATCCAACACAGAAATATTTTTTCAAATCAGTCCAGCAGTTCCTGAGATAAGCGCATTCAAACAAACAAACTCTTCAGCTTTATAATATATTAGCGCAAGCGCACGTTGTACTTAAGCTGCGAACATTATTTTGGTGCGGAGTTATGTTAAAACTGTGATAGCTCCTAAGCTATTTATTGGAATCATATGATATAAAGGGCAACTTGGTTCTAAATGAAATGCTCGTGATGATGAATGTATTTATTTTGATAAGAATAAATACCTGTGTGTATAATACACCTCTTAAAATAATGCATTATTTTTTTACAAATTTATGAACATAAAAAAGGTTGTAGTAAGTCAACCATAAAAGATAGACATATGCTGTCGCGGACTTACTTATAGAACTCTTAATGCTGAACAATCCTGTCATACATGATTTTTGTGTAACTTAAGCGGTTTCCGCAGCGTATGCAGCGGAAGCTCTCAAAAGGAATAAGTTTCTCCCGTTTTCGCAACATTTTTCATTTCTGCTGTGGTCTTATGAGTCGTATCTTTATGTTACATAGCCTAAAGCCTTCCTCAATAAATGGACTATCCAACGTAAAAAAAATTTTTCAAATCGGGCCAGTAGTTTTTGAGATTAGCGCGTTCAAACAAACAAACAAACAAACAAACAAACAAACTCTTCAGCTTTATAATATTAGTATAGATAATCCACAGGGAACTATGACACTTAGGTAACAATCCCAGGAAAAGTTATGTGGTAAACAAAAGTTCAATTTTATTCAATGGAGTTTTCTGATACCGGTGTAAATCAATTCAATGTTTGATGCCTTTACTAACTGAATACGTATTCTGTTCGAGAATACTGTCTCGAATATGTGAAAACAAAAACGAAAGAACGTCATCATCATCATTATTATCAGCCAAAGGACGTCCACTGCTGAACATAGGCCTCCCCCACGGCTTTCCACAGCGACCGATCACTAGCGGTCTGCATCCAGTTTGATCCTGCGATCTTTTTAAAGTCGCCTGTCCATCTTGTTGGTGGCAGTCCTACGTTGCGTCTTTGGTCAAAGGGTCTCCAATCTAGATCATTCCTGCCCCAACGGCCATCAGTTCTTCGCGCTATGTGCCCTGCCCACTGCCACTTAAGCTTACTGATTCTCAAGGCTATGTCCGTTACTTTGGTTCTTCTACGTATCTCCTCGTTTCTGATTCGATCTCGTAGAGAAACACCGATCATAGCTCGCTCCATCGCTCGTTTTGTAATTTTGAGCTACTTATTGAGGTTCATAGTTAAAAACCACGTTTCGGATCCGTATGTCATCACTGGTTGAAGACTTTGGTCTTCAGACACTGAGGTAATTGAGACGAGAAGACGCTCTTTCGCAGTTTCCCAAACGCTGCCCAGCCGAGTTGGATTCGTCGATTGACCTCTTTCTCAAAGTTGGACCTACCCTATTGGATCACTTGTCCCAGGTAGACGTACTTGTCGACAACTTCGAGAGTTGAGTTCCCAACAGATACTGGAGTGGGTACAACTAGGGAGCTCGACATAATTTTCGTCTTTTCCATGTTCATTTTAAGACCCACTTGTTGGGGTACTCGATCGAGGTCTTTGAGCATTGTGCCTAGATCATCCAGCGTCTTTGCCACAACGACTATATCATCGGAAAACCGAAGGTATGTTATATATTCGCCATTAACGGAGATGCCGAATCCTTCCCATTCCAGGAGCTTGAAGGCGTCTTCCAATGCCGCTGTAAACAGTTTCAGAGATAAAACATCGCCCTGTCTTACACCTCTTCGCAATGGAATCGCCCTCGTATTCTGTTCCTGTACTCGGACCGACATGGTGGCGTTGTTATATAGACACTTTGACACCTCTATATACCTATAGTCTATGTGACACCGCTAAAGAGACCGAAGCACACCCAAGTTTCGATCGAATCAAAGGCCTTCTCATAGTCCACAAAAGCTAAAAAACTAAGAGGCATATTATACTCCTCGGACTTCTGTATAATTTGCCTTAGCGTATGGATGTCGTCTATGGTACTATAACCTTTTCGGAAACCGGCTTATTCGGGAGGCTGGAAGTCATCGAACCTACGTGCGAGACGATTCGTGATGACCCTTGAGAACAATTTATAGACAAGCTGAGAAGTGAGAAGGGTATATAGTTCTTCAATAAGGTTTTGTCTCCTTTTTTGAAGAACAACACCACCACACTCTTGTTCCATGCCTCAGGCGTGATGCCCTCTAGCAGCTCGGAATTAAAGAGTCTCTGAAGAACTTTAAGTACCGTTGTTCTACCCGCTTTCAGAAGCTCTGCTATGATTCCATCCTCGCCAGGTGCCTTATTGTTTTTAAGCTATTTCAGGGCCATCCTAATCTCGTAGAGGCTGATGTCCGGGATGTCTTTGGTGTAGTGTCGGGTCAGAACAGCTCTTGGGTCTCTGACCGAGCTGTTAACGGGTTCGGCAAATGAGGTGTACAACTGCTCATAAAACTTCTCAATCGCCCTCAAAACCTCTGCTTTCGTCGACGCTACGCTGCCGTCCTCCGTCTTAAGCTTCGTCAACAGGCTTTTCCCAATAGACATGTCCCTTGCATACATTTTGGAGCCTTGGTTCTGCTCTATCGTTTTTTTAACACTATTCGTGTTAAAGGAACGAATGACATGTCGCGGAGACTTCAATATACGTCTATTAAGCTGCCTGTAGGTTTGAGCATTAACGGAGGTTTGCAATGCCATAGATCGACGTTTTGCCATAAGGTCGAGAGTGTGGACCGACAGTTTTTTGAGGTCTATTTTTACGGCCAGGCCTAAAATACTTTGACCCCACCGTTTGGACAATTTGCAGAAACCCGTTGTTTATTTCATCCACTGATACGCAATTCTGTATGACCTTCAGCAAATACCTTTCGGTTATTCTGTGTATAAGGTATATCACCCTGTTCGACACATTCTCGATGGTTACGATGTTGTTTACGAGGGACCTGTGGACAAGAAACCCAACACCACCTTGGGACTTTTGGTCACCCTCCCGGTAGAAGAGCAGGTTGCCGGACTTCCAAATTATCGTGTCCTCGCCCTCTCTGCGGACTTCTGATAAACCCATTATGTCCCAGTGTA
Organism: Pyrausta purpuralis; assembly: GCA_963924145.1. Classification (NCBI taxonomy): domain Eukaryota; kingdom Metazoa; phylum Arthropoda; class Insecta; order Lepidoptera; family Crambidae; genus Pyrausta; species Pyrausta purpuralis. The sequence continues at coordinate 11,562,113 of OZ001650.1, forward strand.
ACCTGCTCAATTCTTCCTCCAGCTCAAGGAACTTCTCGTCTGTCCTCAGTGTGCACGTGTACGAGTATAAGTTACCAGGGCCAGTTGTCGTTGGAGGTGGTAGCGCGATCGCCTCCGGGGATTCTTAGCACCCCTGCCCCGCCGTTACCGTGACCGCTACCGGAGCGGGGCTGCCGGAGACTGGGGGCCTGAATTTTTTGTGTCCTACCATTTAGGGGGATATTTGCCAGTACTCGCCACGCTTGGCAGGTGGCTTGGCGAGCACAAAGGCGCAGTCTCTTTTAGGTGTGACGCTGCTGCGCATCACAGCTCAATATTTTACTGCGGCTTTTGTTGGATGGTTATCCCGCCATCGGTCGGTTGCCAAAGCCTCGTTTGTTGAAACAGGCCGCACCGCGTGAAGGTGAGGTTAGCTTGGAGCTTTGGGTCTTGTTTAAGCTCCCTTACGTCCCTGAATTTTCCTCAATCCTGAAAGAATGTGTGTTCATGTTTATGAAAACCGGAACCGTGAGAAATTGAACGCGTACAGTCGTAAAATTGGGTGGCATGCACGCAATCCTACTTTTCCCCAAATCTAAAAGAAGATTTATAACACAACACGCCCATTGTTCCACGAATACATTGTCATGTCCATCCAAACAAAGAGTGACGTACACAAAATTATGAAAGTATGATTCGCTATTTTTAAAAGATGCATGTACAAGTATCACAAACGGGAGAAGATGGTTTTAATAGTGAACATTATGTTCCGTTCGGGTTATATCAAGTCTTGCGGTCCCAGCAAACTTCATTTCACTCGCGGCCCCGTCCCACCATGGCCCCATTTCAAAGTTATTATCATCTTCAGGGCCAAGAACAATCCAACAAGGTAAATTGTATGAAAAAAAGCAAAATAAATAATTTTGAAAATAAACCCATGACGTTAAAAATGAAGTTCGTTATCGAAAAATCAATCAAATAAATTGTCCCAAATCCGCCAGCAAAAATGCGTAAGCGTATTAAAATATTTTTTATTTTTCGTATAAAATCGTAATGCTTAATTGCATTACAATGCATCTTCCCACCAAATTTCAACAGTGTGATGCCAAAAGATACAGAATAAAGTGTATGTGACATACGAACGGACAGACAGATAGACCGACAGACTTGACGAAACTATAAGGGTTCCGTTTTTGCCATACGGCTACGGAACCCTAAAAACCGCAAGTCAATCGATCAAAACATTCTGGAGATAAACGGAAACATCAGATAGTTATCATTTTACGAGCGAAAGAAATGGTGACGGATTGCTACTATGATGCCTATCTGAGAACCATCTCCAATTAATTACAAATCCACTGCAGAAAACCACATGTCAATCGGTCAAGCCGTTCTTCAAATAGTAGTAGTAACAACAAGTCAACATTAAGATTATTGTAAAGAAACACTATACGTGCCTTTTCAAATTTGAGGGTTTCCCTCGATCACACCAAGATCCCATGATAAGATCCCAAAACGGAAAAAATGAAACCAACTCGAAGGTACACCCACTAAATAGGCGAAAACATTTTTCGAATCGGTCGGCAAACGACTGTGATATGAGGTAACATAGATACAAAAAAAAAACAGAGTTGAATTGATAACCTCCTCCTTTTTTGAAGTCGGTTAAAAATTGTATACATTTCCCCATTAAAGTATTCCTCATCTTTCGAAGAATGAATTGTAGAATAGCAAGCTTATCCTTATTTCTTGTATTATATTTGTGTATATCACTTTTTTCGTGAATGAATGTAAATTTTTGCGTTACTACATTAAATTTTCATAAATATACTGAAAGTCTACAGTTAATAATCTCATTTCTTTCAAAACGTCTCGTAAGGAAACCACCAAAATTGAGCCTTACAGGAAAATGCCTCGGACTTGATGTCGGAAAATGCCTCGGACTATGTAAATAACTAAAAAAACTAACCTAGCTGTTTCTTTAACGGTCAAACATTTTAACTTCCTTACAGCAAAACCAGCTTAGCTTAGTTTTCCTAGTATAGTTTTATGTTTGAAGGCATACATATGTACGTACATATTATGTTACCTAAACAGGCAAACCATAACTGTCGCAATACTGACCATTGTAACCACAAACGGACAAAATAGGTACAGTCACCCAGAAGCGCCTGCGTATAGTGAACGCATGATAACAGCTATGATTTTTGCAACTGTTGCGCATCACTTTGTATTTCTTCTTCATCTTCTTCGTGAAGACGATTCTTGAAATATTTGAAGATGTAGCAGTGACTCGTTGAGCCTAATTAATTTTTTTTTCTTTGATTACATAAACAGCATCTTATAAACGAATAACATTAATCCTCATTTTCTTTTGTCCATGCAGAGTTCCTGAAAGAGCCAGCGTGTTGGGGTCGCGTCTCCCCAGACTGGTCGCGCTGCGTCGACGAGCTACAAAGTGCTGTCCGAGACATCACTGACAGGGCACAACAGCTGACGTACTTCAACAGGAACGCTGAACTGTGCTGGTATGTATAAGAATTCAGCGTGCAAGATTTGCTTGTATCTTCCAAAGAAGCCAAAGTGCTGACTGCTGGAGCCACGGCGCAACGAACTAAAAAATCAAATGGTGCTGAATTTGTTTATAGACATACAAATTAATAATACTCGTTCGCATCAAAACAACTTTGAAAATAGTTCATATTTTTTTAACAAATTTATGAACATATAAAAGTTTGTAGTGAGTAAACCATATCAGACAGACAAAATGTTGTGGCGGACTTTATTGTAGGACTTTTATAGCGGCACAATCCCGTCATACATCATTAGGTACGACAGAGGTCTCTGCTACCTGACCACTTTCAAACGAAAATCGTTACCACATATTGGAACACAACAAACCACCTGGTTTATTTTTTCGTGACGACGCGATGTGCTAATAATTTTAGCTTTTAATGTAACTAGGCGGCACCGTGGCGGTAACCTCGATAGTGCAAAGGTAAGTGATACTGTGCTGGATCTACCCACTCATCTTAACACCGCACAATAATAAAGTTAAATATACACAGTCTGGCCATAAATACTGCTACAATTACAAATAAGAAAGATATTATATTTGAATTTGAAATCTGTCATTTATGTACGATTGCTCATTGTGTTTTCTAATTTTGGCGCCACTACATTTTATGATATTTTTCGATATTAAAATGGAGTGGGGTGGTAAAGAGAACCGAACCACTTTGATTGCATTACACAAAGTTGGTATGGAGCCAAATGCAAATTTTAAAACTCTCCATACGCTTGGTATTAGTCAAATGTTTGTGTACCGGGATATCAATCAGTACAATTAGTCCTTCTCTGTTTGTGACAGAAAAAGATTTGGCCGTCCACGTAGTGTTCGTACGAAAAAGGTGGTCAAAGCAGTAAGGGAAAGAATTCGCAGAAATCCTGTCCGAAATTAAAAGATTTTAGCTCGGGAGATGAAGATAGCACCCAGAACCATGTCGCGTATTTCAAAAGATGACTTAAGACTTGCAGCCTAAAAGAGACGCACTGGTCATTTTTAACTGATAATATAAAAAAGAATAGGGTGGTAAAATCCAAAAAACTACTGAAGCGGTACGCAAAGGGAGGTCACAGAAAAAACATATTTACGGATGAGAAAATCTTTAAAATTGAGCAACATTTTAACAAACAAAATTACCGTATTAATGCTCAAACCTCTAAGGGAGCTTCCCAATCATTCGGCAGAGTGCAACGTGGGCATTACCCGACGTCAGTGATGGTTAGGTGGGGTGTTAATTATGAAGGAGTTACTGAGCCATATTTTTGTGAAAAAGGTATCAAAACATCGGCACAACTGTATCAAGATACCATTCTTGAGAAGGTAGTTAAGACCTTTAACAACACCATGTTCAATAACCAAGCATGGTCTTTCCAACAAGACTCAGCGCTGGGTCATAAAGCTCGGTTCACGCAGTCTTGGTTAGAAGCGAACGTTTCGGACTTCATAATCGAGCTAAAGACTGGCTGCCGTCTAGTCCCGATCTTAATCCACTGGATTATGATTTATGGTCAGTTTTAGAGAGTACGGCTTGCTCTAAACGCCATAATAATTTGGAGTCCCTAAAACAATCCATACGATTGGTAGTGAATAATTTTCCCATGGAAAGAGTGCGTGCTTCTATTTATAACTAGCCTTAACGCTTAAAGGACTGTATTGCAGCCAATGGAGACCACTTCGAATGAGCATTTTTTTCAAGTGAAAACTTCTTTAGCGGCGTTGAGCACTTTTGTGGGATGGGGGAAAAATGTGAAACTCGCGTCAGGACACGTGGGCTGATCGATAAACCGTAAGACGGTTGGCGAAATTATGGATGTAAGTTGATTTTTCTGAGAGATAAACTTTTTAATGTAATCTATACTATCTATACTAATATTATAAAGCTGAAGAGTTTGTTTGTTTGTTTGTTTGTTTGAACGCGCAAATCTCAAAAACTACTGGCCCGATTTGAAAAAATAATTTTACGTTGGATAGTCCATTTATTGAGGAAGGCTTTAGGCTATATAACATAAAGATACGACTCATAAGACCACAGCAGAAATGAAAATGTTGCGAAAACGGGAGAAAGATATTCCTTTTGAGAGCTTCCGCTGCGTACGCTGCGGAAACCGCTAAAGTTACACAAAAATCATGTATGACAAGATTGTTCAACATTAGGAGATCTATAATAAAATCCGCGACAGCATAAGTCTATCTTTTATGGTTGACTTACTACAACCTTTTTAATGTTAATAAATTTGTAAAAAAATAATGCATCACTTTTAGAGGTGTATTATACACACAGGTATTTATTCTTATCAAAATAAATACATTCATCATCACGAGCATTTCATTTAGAACAAAGTTGCCCTTAACATCATTTGATTCCAATAAATATCTTACGAGCTATCACTGTTTTAACATAACTCCGCACCAAAATAATGTTCGCAGCTTAAGCACGTTGTACAACGTGCGCTTGCGCTAATTATATTATAAAGCTGAAGAGTTTGTTGGTTTGAACGCGCTTATCTCAGGAACTGTTGAACCGATTTGAAAAAATATTTCTGTGTTAGATAGTTTATTTATTGAGAAAGGCTTAAGGATATAAAACATGACGCTGCGACGGGAGGGGAGGGAGCAAACTCAAAACGCGCGGACGAAGTCGCGGGGGACCGCTAGTTTAATATAATATAAATTGTAATGTTAGTGTACGATAGCGAAATAAATAAATATTGTATTCTATAAAAATATTATATTATTATTATTATTATTATTATTATTATTATTATTATTATTATTATTATGATTATTATTATTATTGTATTCCATCACAAAAATGATAGTACTTTTATATTGATAATAAGAGCAATTCATTCAAAATTATTCCCTAACTATTCCAAAAAATCAAAAATGCACAACGTTGATATTCATGTTTTCACTTCTGCCGGCACTCCCGGAGTGCTTTTTTTTTATATTTATGTATAAAACTAACACTGCGAAATCGCTAAACAGCATGCCAAACGGTGCGTTGGGTTGCGTTACGTGTTCAGAAAGCGAGTGCAGTGGATGAGAGTAATATGAACCGACACGCAACTCAAAAGACCGCCAATGTAGGTTAGTAGGTGTAACTAAGCCTAAGTATCAGTGAAAAACATTTTATGATGTTCTTCATACATTACGGCAGATCTCGGGGTACAAACATCATATGGATTTGAAGGTATCAAAGACTGGCACTACGCTCTACCAATTGAGCTACCGTGCTTTCATTCCGACCGCGCAAAATTTCTGGTATTTTATGGATCCGTCATTACGCGTGACTGTTAGCCAAGAAGTTGCTGGTTCGAGTCCCTCTCGAGCACAAATTTATGGTTTCTTATTTTATCTTTAAGAATAAATATGACACTGTGAGTGTTAAAAGTATTCTAAACCATTGGATAGCGAAGCGTTTTCATATTCGTTGAATATAGTTGAATTTATTCTGTAAGAAATGACTACTTGGCCCGCTGTTGCGTAAAACGACGGATAGATGGCACTACCGTCACGCGTAATGACGGATTCATAAGAGACCAGAAACGCGAGGTCGGAGCGACAGCACGGTAGCTCAATTAGTGGAGCGTTTGGCCCGGTTAGCCAAGAAGTTACTGGTTTGAGTCCCTCCTGTGCGCAAATTTTTGGTTTCTTATTTCATATCATCATCATCATAATCAGCCAAAGGACGTCCACTGCTGAACATAGGCCTCCCCCACGGCTTTCCACAGCGACCGATCACTAGCGGTCTGCATCCAGTTTGATCCTGCGATCTTTTTAAGGTCGTCTGTCCATCTTGTTGGTGGACGTCCTACGCTGCGTCTTTGGTCGAAGGGTCTCCAATCTAGAACTTTCCTGCCCCAACGGCCATCAGTTCTTCGCGCTATGTGCCCTGCCCACTGCCACTTAAGCTTACTGATTCTCAAGGCTATGTCCGTTACCTTGGTTCTTCTACGTATCTCTTCGTTTCTGATTCGATCTCGTAGAGAAACACCGAGCATAGCCCGCTCCATCGCTCGTTGTGTAATTTTGAGCTTCATTATAAGGCCCATAGTAAGAGACCACGTTTCAGATCCGTATGTCATCACTGGTAACACACACTGATTGAAGACTTTCGTCTTCAGACACTGAGGTAATTGAGACGAGAAGACGCTCTTGCGCAGTTTCCCGAACGCTGCCCAGCCGAGTTGGATTCGTCGATTGACCTCTTTCTCGAAGTTGGACCTACCCAATTGGATCACTTGTCCCAGGTAGACGTACTCGTCGACAACTTCGAGAGTTGAGTTCCCAATGGATACTGGAGTGGGTACAACAAGGGAACTCGACATAATTTTCGTCTTCTCCATGTTCATTTTGAGACCCACTTGTTGGGATACTCGGTCGAGGTCTTCGAGCATAGTGCCTAGATCATCCAGCGTCTTTGCCACAACGACTATATCATCGGCAAACCGAAGGTGTGTTATGTATTCGCCATTGACGGAGATGAATTTCATATAAGAATATAAAATACTAGCGGTCCCCCGCGACTTCGTCCGCGCGTTTTGAGTTTGATCCCTCCCCTCCCGTCGCAGCGTGATGTTTTATATCCTTAAGCCTTTCTCAATAAATAAACTATCTAACACAGAAATATTTTTTCAAATCGGTTTAGCAGTTCCTGAGATAAGCGCGTTCAACTTCAAACCAACAAACTCTTCAGCTTTATAATATAATTTGCGCAAGCGCACGTTGTACAACGTGCTTAAGCTGCGAACATTATTTTGGTGCGGAGTTATGTTAAAACTGTGATAGCTCGTAAGATATTTACTGGAATCAAATGATGTTAAGGGCAACTTTGTTCTAAATGAAATGCTCGTGATGATGAATGTATTTATTTTGATAAGAATAAATACCTGTGTGTATAATACACCTCTAAAAGTGATGCATTATTTTTTTACAAATTTATTAACATAAAAAAGGTTGTAGTAAGTCAACCATAAAAGATAGACTTATGCTGTCGCGAACTTTATTATAGAACTTTTAATGTTGAACAATCCTGTCATACATGATTTTTGTGTAACTTTAGCGGTTTCCGCAGCGTACGCAGCGGAAGCTCTCAAAAGGAATATCTTTCTCCCGTTTTCGCAACATTTTTCATTGCTGCTGTGGTCTTGTAAGTCGTATCTTTATGTTATACTAGCGGTCCCCCGCGACTTCGTCCGCGCATTTTGAGTTTCCTCCCTCCCCTCCCGTCGCAGCGTCATGTTTTATATCCTAAAGCCTTTCTCGATAAATAAGCTATCCAACACACAAATATTTTTTAAATCGGTCCAGCAGTTCCTGAGATAAGCGCATTCAAACAAACAAACTCTTCAGCTTTATAATATATTAGCGCAAGCGCATTAAGCTGCGAACATTATTTTGATGCGGAGTTATGTTAAAACTGTGATAGCTCCTATGCTATTTATTGAAATCAAATGATATAAGGAGCAACTTGGTTCTAAATGAAATGCTCGTGATGATGAATGTATTTATTTTGATAAGAATAAATACCTGTGTGTATAATACACCTCTTAAAATAATGCATTATTTTTTTACAAATTTATGAACATAAAAAAGGTTGTAGTAAGTCAACCATAAAAGATAGACATATGCTGTCGCGGACTTTATTATAGAACTCTTAATGTTGAACAATCCTGTCATACATGATTTTTGTGTAACTTAAGCGGTTTTCGCAGCGTATGCAGCGGAAGCTCTCAAAAGGAATATCTTTCTCCCGTTTTCGCAACATTTTCCATTTCCGCTGTGGTCTTATGAGTCGTATCTTTATGTTACATAGCCTAAAGCCTTCCTCGATAAATGGACTATCCAATGTAAAAAAAAAAATCAAATCGGCCCATTAGTTTTTGAGATTACCGCGTTCAAACAAACAAACAAACAAACTCTTCAGCTTTATAATATTAGTATAGATAGCTTAAAGCCTTCCTCGATAAATGGACTATCTAACATAAAAATTTTTTTTCAAATCGAGCCAGTAGTTTCTGAGATTAGCGCGTTCAAACAAACAAACAAACAAACAAACTCTTCAGCTTTATAATATTAGTATAGATAACACTGTGAGTGTTGAAAGCATTTTAAACCATCGTCTAACAATAGTATTTAAAGCCAATCCACCAATCCTTAACGTATGGTGACAATCAGTTCTTTTAAAGTAGTTTATACATTAAGATTGTGCAACTGAGTCGAAAAACTCAAATGTTACAAATGAGTATCATTTGAGAATGCTCTTAATACTCAGGCCATATGGTACTGGCACGATCGCATTGCGAGCGTTCGCAAGTAACGTAATGAGTCCCACCGACGTTTCATAGTTACGTAGAGCTTTTCAAATGCAATATATCAACTTAAAGTATTACTGTTCGTTGCTATAAATTCAGGATTTTCTATACTGACCAGCAACAGAGAAAATGGATTGAGAAATTTGGACCATCCATCACCATCTATTTCCATTTTCTGAAGAAAATATTGCAAAAAAATTTGCTGAGTATAATGCTGTTAATGAAATGAGCATTGCAAACCACGCTCATCCATAAATGTTATACTTTTAAATCCAAATAACAAATAATTCAAAATAGGATTTTTTTCGATCTCTCGAATTAATTAATGCTGCTTTTGTTCCAGCGCAAGAGACGCGTTTGTCATGTGCGTGGGTCCCGCCGGCCGGTCGTGTTCGGCGTCCGGCGGCACGCTCCTCAGGCGCATGGCGTGGGTGCTGGCGCAGGACGTGGCGGCGTGTGCGCAGCCGCGCGCGACATGTGCTGCGTCAACGCCACCCTTCGCTGCGCCCTTACTGACGGCAATCTACGGGGCTCTGATGTACCCCCCAACACTTTAAATATAGTTTGTTAAGTAGATTAATATAATGTTAAATAATATACAATCGACAAGCCCATTTGAAATTACACCATTGTAATTTTTCAGTTTCATAGACTTGTGCGTGCTATGCTCAAAACATTCTATTGTAATAAATCTACTGTCATACAGTTTAAAAAAGTGACCTACTAAAATATAAATATAACAGCTGTAATGAAAATCATGGTCACCGTATCGCCATGAATGAAAATTATTTTACACCAACGATGCTGTCAAGCGGACAATATCGCGGAAATGTGTATTATTGTAAATAAATAGTTGAAATATTTGATTGTTGTGTGGATCTTTCATTAAAATTATTTATCTAAATAAGTATGAAGTGGGGCAAAAGGGTCGGTACTAGAACTACAAACTTTGTACGTTTTGGGTTGTAAAAGACAGAATAGTGAGGTAGGTATTTAACACTTTTACACAGGTTTGCAATGCTCATTTCATTAACAGCATTATACTCAGCAAATTTTTTTGCAATATTTTCTGCAGAAAATGGAAATAGATGGTGATGGATGGTCCAAATTTCTCAATCCATTTTCTCTGTTGCTGGTCAGTATAGAAAATCCTGAATTTATAGCCACGAACAGTAATACTTTAAGTTGATATATTGCATTTGAAAAGCTCTACGTAACTATGAAACGTCGGTGGGACTCATTACGTTACTTGCGAACGCTCGCAATGCGATCGTGCCAGTACCATATGGCCTGAGTATTAAGAGCATTCTCAAATGATACTCATTTGTAACATTTGAGTTTTTCGACTCAGTTGCACAATCTTAATGTATAAACTACTTTAAAAGAACTGCTTGTCACCATACGTTAAGGATTGGTGGATTGGCTTTAAATACTATTGTTAGACGATGGTTTAAAATGCTTTCAACACTCACAGTGTTATCTATACTAATATTATAAAGCTGAAGAGTTTGTTTGTTTGTTTGTTTGTTTGTTTGAACGCGCTAATCTCAGAAACTACTGGCTCGATTTGAATTTTTTTTTTACGTTGGATAGTCCATTTATCGAGGAAGGCTTTAGGCTATGTAACATAAAGATACGACTCATAAGACCACAGCGGAAATGAAAAATGTTGCGAAAACGGGAGAAAGATATTCCTTTTGAGAGCTTCCGCTGCATACGCTGCGGAAACCGCTTAAGTTACACAAAAATCATGTATAACAGGATTGTTCAGCATTAAGAGTTCTATAATAAAGTCCGCGACAGCATATGTCTATCTTTTATGGTTGACTTACTACAACCTTTTTTATGTTCATAAATTTGTAAGAAAATAATGCATTATTTTTAAGAGGTGTATTATACACACAGGTATTTATTCTTATCAAAATAAATACATTCATCATCACGAGCATTTCATTTAGAACCAAGTTGCTCCTTATATCATTTGATTTCAATAAATAGCTTAGGAGCTATCACATTCGTTTAGAACCAATTTGCCCTTTATATCATTTGATTTCAATAAATATTTATCGAGAAAGGCTTTAGGATATAAAACATGACGCTGCGACGGGAGGGGAGGGAGCAAACTCAAAACGCGCGGACGAAGTCAGTACCGCTTCGTGGTACCGGAGATTTGTTCCTAACTTTAGTTCCATTGCTGATCCCTTAAATAAGCTAACTTCTACAAGTAAAAAGAAAGCTGTCTCCTTTGTTTAGTCAAAGGAAGCTGAAGACGCTTTCAATAAATTAAAAGAATGTCTCATATCTGCTCCTACATTAGCTTGTCCGGACTTCGAAAAACCGTTTGAAGTCCACACCGATGCGAGTGATTATGGTATAGGAGGCATGCTCACTCAAACCCTGGATGGTGTGGAACATCCTATAGCATATATGAGTAGGTCGTTATCTGCAGCTGAAAGAAATTACGCTATAACCGAGAGAGAGGCTTTAGCAGTTCTTGCTGCCGTTGAATATTGGAGATGCTATTTGGACAATGCCCCTAAATTCACAGTCTACACTGATCACGCGGCTTTAAAGTGGTTTCTAAACTTAAACAACCCTACTGGACGTCTGTCTCGCTGGGGTGTTCGTCTATCAGCCTACAATTTCGAGATAAAGCATCGCCGTGGTGCTGATAATGTCGTGCCTGACGCATTGTCTAGAGCTTGTCCAGTCTCAGCAATTGAAAACAACAGTGACGATCTCAGTTTTCCCCAAACTGCCGACCAATGGTATCTGAACATCTATAAGAATTGCCAAGCATCCCCTGCTTCATGCCCTAACTACCTAATAAAAAACAAAATCCTCTATAGACTGATGAAAAATAAATGCTCGTTAATGAAGGAGTTTGAGTGGAAGGAGGTAGTCCCTACAGAAAACAGACTATCAGTTATTAGTTAAAATCACGCTGAGCCTACAGCAGGTCACTTAGGCATATATAAAACTTACAAACGACTAACGCTTCGTTATTATTGGCCGGGAATGCACTCCGACGTCGTTAAGTATGTTTTGTCCTGCGATACTTGCATTTCACATAATCACCAAAATCATGCTATTTTGGGAGAAATGGGTCGACCTAAAGTTTGCTCAAGACCGTTTCAAACTATTAGTATTGACTTGGTTGGACCACTACCCCCCACACGAAAACAAAACACTTACATATTCGTGGTGACGTGCTGTTTTAGCAAGTACTGCCTACTATTCCCCGTCAGGCGAGCTTCATCTGAAATAATTACAAAATTACTAGAAGAGAATGTTTTCTTAGTACATGGCATTCCATCTACTGTTATTGCAGATAACGGCAAACAATTTATTAGCGTAACTTTTAAAAACATGCTTAATAAATACAAAGTACCCAATCTACATTACACAAAATATTCCCCACACGTCAATACAGTTGAGCGATACAAAACCATAATAACTGCTGTATCAACGTTCGTTGACAATAATGATCATCGCGGATGGGATCAGATGATACCCCAAATTCAGTTTGCAGTAAACAGTTCAGTAAATGAAGTAACAGGCTATACTCCATCATTTCTCGTGCACGGTCGTGAATTAGTCACATGCGGGTCACACTACATTGATGCCGAATGCGACGAAATAGTTTACCAACCACGCGACTTATATGCAGAGAATTTAGGCTGCCTCTCGACTATATTCAACAAGGTTCAATCTTTATTACTGCAAGCGCATTCTAGAAATAGTAAAACATATAATTTACGTCATCGACCTGCCGAGTTTAATGTGGGAGACGTAGTGTGGAAGAGGACTTTTTACCAAAGTGATAAAGACAAACGATTCTGTAAGAAATTAGCACCAAAATTTATAAAATGTAAAATTATAGGTAAAAGGTCCCCCCTTATCTATGAAATGTCCGATGAAGCCGGTAATAATATAGGAAGTTGGCACATAAAAGATTTAAAATTAATAAATTATGCGGAATAGTAATTTGAAACAGGTTATCACTAAGCAACATTGACATAGATATACCTAGTTATTGATATTAATATAATTACTGATAAATTCGTTCGTACTCACATTTTATAAACTTTTCCTCCAATTTCACTCAGCATTGATTCCACTTTATTTTATGAATAATGTTAGGTTTTGCAAAAATATTTAGATTTTTACCGAATTTAAAGTCATGATTTATTTAATTTATTATATTTCCGAACGAAACGCAAATTTATTTCACTGGCAACCCGAGCGGTAACGGGGGGTGAGAGCGAGGTGAGGGACAAGATGGCGTATTCGAGTCACTTTTTGGTGGGACCTCATCGTGAGCAGTCGAACCTGTAAGTAGCTGTGATTATTTATTGGAGTAGGTGTGTGATATATCCTAGTAGTCTGATAATGTTAGAAACGTTCTCTTAATAATTCTTGTAAGTGTACCTGTCATTTTTAGTGTTTACTATGGCAGAAAATAAATGTGAAATAAATCTTGTGCTGTTTTCAATAAATAAGTTAAAATGGTTTGAAGTGTGTTTTATTAAAATAATATTTTTACACAAATTTGACATTTTCCAAAACATTATTATGATTTCGATTACATCACCGATTTCCACAGTTAGACGATGGTACACCATGCGCGCGCAATGCCTGCCGGAATGACGATGACTCACCACCCAACGATGTTGTTGGTTGCGGACAGTTGCGGACTGCGGCTGCGGTTCAAATATTCATCCGTTTGACAATTCCGTTCCGTTCCACAATTACTGTGCACACTTATTATGTTTGTGTATTATATATGTATATGTTCATCTCATTTGTATTTCTAATTTCGTTTATCTATTGTATTTATGTTTATCACTCAGAGTGGACGTGATGTTGGCGCCATTTTCCGTGTACCTCACTCAGCAAGGGTCCACTGAAAACCAGCGCCAGGGCCTCCCGGGTACCTGGCTTATGCTGAGTGAGGTCCTCTTGATTTGGACATCACCGACACACGGCACACTAAGGCACGCACTACAGGGTTAAAATATTTTTTCTACTTAGTTTTTCTTTTCTCTTTTTCTTTTTGGTTGTATTTGTCTGTTTTGTAATTTGTAAATTCGTTGTGTGATTGTGTATGTTATTGTTCTGTAAACTCGTTTAAATGTGTGTGTTTGTGATGTCCTAAATTAATAAACTCAATTTCTTTCTTTCTTTCTTTCTTTCTTTCTTTCAACAGTTAGACGGATTTTTCGTTTAGTAGGCACGCCAAATCCTTCCGTTCGCGGCGGAGTACTGTGACGTTACGACTTAGTGTCCTAACGTAAAACTTAAATAAGCATTATATTTAAAAGCACTAAGTGCATAATAAACATTCTTTTAAATTATAAATTAAACTAGTACAAGTAATCCTAGAATAAAACTTTAAGCGCGTTCGGTTTTTGTATTCAGCGCGCAGTGCGTACGCATCCCTAAAGTGAGCGGCAACCTTGCGCGGCGGTGCCGAAGATTTCCGAAGACAGCCGATCGCGGGATACTGCGGCCGCTCGGATTTCTTGCCGGCAGATCGAATTATGCTATACTACGTGACACCTGTGTCGTTCTTCTAAAGAAAAGCGTTATATCGTATCTTGTTACATATTTTGAATTTGAACATTGAAGTGTTTTTCAAATATCTACGTTACTATTACGAATCCCGCTGGGGTGAGTTCTTAATTTTGCGCATTCCTAGTGTTCTAGTGATATTTAGTGCTGCTTAACCTACTGCTACGCATATATAAGAAATGAGTGAGGTCGTAGACATTGCCTAGGGCTCGCCGACGGCAGATTCTGATTCCAGGATCCTGGACTATACTAGTGAGTCTATATTGCTACCCGTACGAGGAACGACGACGACTGCGAAGTACATACTTTGGTGGACCTACCTTCTCAAATGAGGATTCCCTCTACGGCATCATTTCTCGAGGCTGCCCTTAATTTGTACCAGCAAGCAAGGCTCCGTTCTACTACACTCAGGCCAGTGTTCTCCCTCATCATACTCATTATCTCGTACGACTAACGGTTGAGGAACAAGATAGATAATAAACCTAGTTTTAAAATTATTCGTGGTTTCATTGACCCACTTCTGTGATAACAGCTGACTAGCCGGGGGTTGTCACACTGTCAACAAAATATTGTGGTATTTCAGCTAAGTGGATTCCCTAATTCAGTTAATGTTGACACGGAACCCTCAGTACGTGAGTCCGACTCGCACTTGGCCGGTTTTTTTATTAGTTCAAGTATGTAAGACGTTAATTGAATAGAGTCAATGGAATCCCCAGAGACAATTGAAATAACTGTTGTATATATATTCCAATCTGGATGGATCAAATTCTTAGTTCTATCTCCGTAGTACTATTACTTTGTGTGGCTTTATATCTTATATTTGCTTAAACACACCAGATCAAATAGGTAGTATAAAATAAACCTTGTAGAATAGTGTTTTTATTTATTTCAAAATTAACTGTTAAAATCTTCAATTGGAATTGTGACTTTTTTGATGTTCTGATTAGCATAGTCAAACGGTTAATGATTTCGTCTGAATTTTTTTGAGGTTCTACACGAGTGAAAATGGTTTTGCGCTAAGTTTTGTCCATTCAATTAGCATTTTCATATGTTTGTTTGTTTAGTTAATTATGTCAGTTCATTGTCACTAACACGGTTGGTGGGAAGTACTAATCAATCACATGTAACGTACTACATAATTTAAGAGAGGTAGGAAAGTAATGCTTTGACAGATGTCATATCGTAGGCAATTAATTTTAAGAAAACTGTTAAAGTGTAATTAATTTAACACACACATAAACTAGATAGTACAAGGAACAAACGCTCTACGGATATATTTTGATTTTTGATAAAAATGCGATTAAGGCAGAGGGTTTATTATGTTTTTACGCTATCTTAGTCGTTAAAAAGTGTACCTATACAAGAAGCTGTCTAATTAAATAAATATACAGCACGAAGGTATTGAAGTTATCCTTAGGTGCACATGCTCAAAAACCACCTATAATTTAAGTTTATAGATCGAATGCGTTCCTAAGGCTGCACTCTTAGAATGGGTACACATAATGCCTTTGTTGTAAATGTCGCTACTTTCGCAGTGATTTCGCTAATTGTCAGCAGTAAAAAGAGCACGGTAATAACAGGAATACGGGTATTTAATCATTTACCACTTGGCATTAAATCCCTGGAAAATCCTCTTTTCAAGAGAAAACTAAAAGAATGGTTACTTCTAAAATGTTTTTATACACTGGACGAATATTTTAATAACTAGCGGTCCCCCGCGACTTCGTCCGCGCGTTTTGAGTTTGCTCCCTCCCCTCCCGTCGCAGCGTCATGTTTTATATCCTAAAGCCTTTCCCGTTAAATAAGCTATCCAACACAGAAATATTTTTTCAAATCGGTCCAGCAGTTTCTGAGGTAAGCGCGTTCAAACAAACAAACTCTTCAGCTTTATAATATATAGCGGTCCCCCGCGACTTCGTCCGCGCGTTTTGAGTTTGCTCCCTCCCCTCCCGTTGCAGCGTCATGTTTTATATCCTAAAGCCTTTCTCGATAAATAAGCTATCCATCACAAATACAAATATTTTTTTTCAAATCGGTCCAGCAGTTCCTGAGATAAGCGCGTTTAAACAAAAAAACTCTTCAGCTTTATAATATATTAGCGCAAGCGCACGTTGTACTTAAGCTGCGAACATTATTTTGGTGCGGAGTTATGTTAAAACTGTGATAGCTCCTAAGATATTTATTGAAATCAAATGATATAAAGGGCAACTTGGTTCTAAATGAAATGCTCGTGATGATGAATGTATTTATTTTGATAAGAATAAATACCTGTGTGTATAATACACCTCTAAAAATAATGCATTTTTTTTTACCAATTTATTAACATTAAAAAGGTTGTAGTAAGTCAACCATAAAAGACAGACATATGCTGTCGCGGAATTTATTATAGAACTCGTAACGCTGAACAATCCTGTCATACATGATTTTTGTGTAACTTAAGCGGTTTCCGCAGCGTATGCAGCGGAAGCTCTCAAAAGGAATATCTTTCTCCCGTTTTCGCAACATTTTTCATTTCTGCTGTGGTCTTATGAGTCGTATCTTTATGTTATATAGCCTAAAGCCTTCCTCGATGAATGGACTATCCAACGTAAAAAAAAAGTTAGCCAGTAGTTTTTGAGATTAGCGCGTTCAAACAAACAAACAAACAAACAAACAAACAAACTCTTCAGCTTTATAATATTAGTATAGATTCATAAATTATTCTTTTAATTAATATTATTTTATTAATTTGACTATTCGATACAATTATTCTTTCTGACTAAAATTTAAGTTATTATTTTATCAATTTAGACTGTATCTTTATTATTATTGTATGCCCGAAATGGGTAAACTGTTGAAACATTATTTTATTTTTAACAACTATTTTACACAGTTTTGAGACATAAATGATTATCTTATCTTATCTTATCTTATCTTATCAGTATAAAACGCAACTGTAATTTATTCAAACTTTCGTCAGATTATATCGTGAATCTTGTAAATAAATTGAAAGTCCACCAAAACTTGGGAATGGGCCATCAGGATTCCTGCCAGGAGTTCTGGCAGCGACTTAAAACAATTAACGGTGCGGTGCGAATAGAAACCCACTCCCTTCGTTTAAGTCCTCATAATTATAATACTTTGTACCGATAGATAGGTGTGTCAAATAAAAAAAAATAGGATAGAACTTCTATATTTGTACTTTTGACTTAAGTACCTACCTAATCTAAGTGTCAATTTAAAAATAGAGATCCATGCTGAGATGTTAATAAGAAGTCATTTTTGGATGTAGTTATATTTAACAGTGATATTTAACTCATAATCGAGCGTTTATTTGCCAAGGAAACAGTTAGCAAACCCAAGAATTTAATTTTACGTGTTATAATTACCACTTTATTCAAATAAATTGTAGCGTTGAAGCCCTGCTCTACACGAAAAGAAATTGTTTTCGACGAAGGTGGTTAAGTTAGTTTATTTCATTCAACAAATTACATTGTGACCCGAAAATAAATTCATTCACTACCGGTGGGCAATTTTAGGGCGTTATAAATAGGTCGCGTAAAGTGAAGTAGACACAGAGTTATTAAAAAGAGAAAGGGCAGGCTGTAAGGGCAACCAGTATGTATTCTTTGTAATGTCACTTTTTTATTTTCATTGTTTTGAGTCTGAATTTAATTAAACACATAGGTTCAGACTTGTTGGCTAGATCAAAAATTGCAACCACGATTAACTAGGGCCCTATGTTTGAATCTCTCGATTAAATATAGCGTGTGTTTTTTTTAAATTTTTGTTTAATTTTCGAATGAAAACTAAACTTCATACATACATTTTAGCAATGTTTAAAAAATAAGTAATTGAATTTTGTGCCGAATTGCGCCTTATATTTAGCATAATTTTCGTCATTTTTTTTCTGTTTTTTGAAATAAAAAAAGAAGAAACTCGGAATATTGACGCGAGTCCTTCTAAAATAGAGCAACTGATTCATATACATACATATATATCCAGCGGCGTGTCTACGCAAATTTCAAGTGCGGTTCGTCACTGCACTGCCAATAGTGCCTCAGCAAATTATTTGCCAGCGCTGCAAAATCCTCGAAGTTCTTGGAGATTTTAAAATACATGAAAATCCTCATTTATTCAAGTGAGACGTTGATCGAGATATGGTGACAAAAAATAGGTTTATAATATCATTATTTTTTATTTGTTGTATGAGAATCTAAATATCTATTGTAGAGCGGGGTAGGCCTGCGCTACATTGGCTGCCCAACGAGTGAGCACAGGAAAGAAACCTACCCACTCTTGGATTACGGGAGATTGAGCTGCCCACAGTCGTAGAAGAAGAATCTTAATACGACGCGCCTCCATATTTTTCGAAATCAAGACGCCGCGTGCTGTAACACGCAATAGCAAATGTCGTCAAACAGACTACTATGACGTAGAAGAAGACCCTTGTGATACTAACGTCGCAACCACGCCGAGACCCGCCGAGCGCGTAGCGCCCTTCGCCGTGCCGGCGTCGGTACCAATCACCGCGAGCGACATTGCAGTCCTTGCAGCAGGCGCAGGACGACCAGCTCGAGCGCCTTCTCACAAGAGTCCTCGAGACGCACTCACCTTCGGCTGAAGTCACGCAAACTGCGCCCTCACCTCCGCCGTCACCCTGTTCTGGAACGTTTGCTACCTGCAAAGCCACCTACAGTGGTGCGCCCGCCGAGTCCCTTGACGGCTTCATTGATGCCATAGAAGCGTTTAAAGACTGCGCCAACGTAATTGAAGAAAATGCCTTAACGCCTCACGCATGAAGCTGCCACCTGGTGGCATGGAGTCAAGTCTGACATAAAGACTTGACCGGAGGCATTAAATCAATTCCGCTGCACGTTTGGAGACCGCAGACCTCCGCACCGCATATAGGTACATGGAACTATTCTCCAGCAAACAACAACAAGAAAGAACTCACTTATTTGTCAGCAAGGCTCGCGCGCTTTTCGCCCGCCTGCCGCACGGGGATCGCACCGAAAAGTACAGCTCGATATGGTGTAGTAAGCCACACCAGCATAAAGAATTGAGTTCGACGAGACGAAATACTTACGTTCGCAGATCTACTACACCGCGCCCGCGAAGTTGAAGACTGCGAGCCCGATAAACAACCTTCAGGTGGTTTCTGCTCTACCGTCGGAACCACACCGAGACCGCCTGAGCCGCATCGAGCGCACCCCCAGCCTACGAGCACACGGTCACGTCGAGCGCCGGAGTCTTCGCAGTCGCCTGCCCCACCGTCGTTGTCGAGTCAAACTCCGCCGAATATTGGTGCCGCGATCGCGAAACCGCCTTCCAATCGTGATAATAACGTGCGTTATAGTGTTGCGTGCTACGGATGTGGACAGAAAGGAGTGATACGCACAAACTGTGTTAGATGTAACGCCCAAGTCAGTGCTGTTTCGTTTAGTACTGTATCATCATCGGCCTCTCTCCCCAAGTCATGCGAACATGTAAGTAAGTATCCTAATGATTGTTTTGTGTCCGAGAACTCATCTATCAATATTAATAATGATGTTTGCATTGGCCTAGCTGAACAAAGTAGGGTGACCATGAAATTTTCGGACAAATGTTTGGAGTCCCGTTCGGCAAGTAGGGTGACCATGAGTCCAGGCTACGATTTCGAGACTAGTACTGATACTGAGGTGCAGATTGCCGAGGAAGATATTTTAGAGCTTTCCGCGATGTCCTCGCATCCGCCACGGCCTATTTTAAGTATAAATGTTTTGGATTTTCAAGTAAATGCACTCATAGATACAGGTGCCAAAAAGAGTGTAGTGGGGAGCTCGCTGTACCGCATAATTCGAGAACGCCACCACCCCACTGAAGAGACCACCATGAGAATACGACTCGCCGATGGTTTGCCTCAAACGCGACAAGTTCGCACTACTACACTACAAGTCAACGCTGGTCGAGGTAAGCGCATTCAATTGGATTTTATCATTCTCCCTGATGCTGAGAATAATGACACGCAGTCGAAATTATTTTAGATTTCGCGACCTCCACTTGGCAATTCTCTGGCGAAGATAAGATCTACGCCCTTCAGTTTGAGCCCTTAAGTCCAGCAGTCTCCTGCTGCGTTACAGATGCTTTAAGGCAAGACGAAGCTAAGTTACTGACCGCTGAACAGCGGGCACGCTTGTCTTCTCTTCTTAAGCTTGACGAAGACATCTTTAGTCTTGGGGGAGCCCCGACGCCCTTTGCCGAGCACCGGTTAGATACTAGAGGCCACTTACCTATCCCTCCTCACTTACTCATTCCTCCGTATCGCATGACTTCTGCAAAAAAAGCCCTAATGAAAGCTGAGGTTGAAAAGATGCTTCATGATGGTATTATCGAGGAGTGTGAGTCTGCATGGGCCTCTCCAGCTATCCTGGTACCTAAAAAGATGGAAGCGTACGTTTTTGCGTCGATTATCGTCGGCTTAATGCTGTTACGAAGACTGACTCGTACCCACTTCACTAATCCTAATTGATGACTTGGTGCACTCGACAAAGCAGCACTACTATATTTCCAACATAGATTTGCGATCCGGGTACTGGCAAGTAGTGGTCGCAGAGGAGGACAGATATTGATTTATTCGCATACCATTGCTTAATGAACGGACCATCTACGTTCCAGCGGTAAATGGATCGTTTCCGTTCAGGGTCTAGCTTGGAAGGCGTAGAACTGCTGGTGTACCTTGATGATCTCCTGGTCCTGCAGAAGGTTTTTGATCGGTTGAGACACTTTGGGTTACGAGCAAATAGAGAAAAGTGTTATTTTGGACGTCAAGAGCTAACTTACCTAGGGCACGTGATCACCGCCGAAGGAATCAAGCTTGACTCTACAAAGGTAGCAGCTGTGATACAGATGCCGGAACCCCAGGATCTTAAGCACCTTAAGACGTTTCTCCAAACTTGCTCCTGGTTCCGTAAGTTTGTGCCAAACTTTTCACAGGTGGCTCAACCGTTGACTAAACTAACACGTAAAAACGAGTATTGGATATGGGGAAGAGAAAAAAAGAGCTTTTCAGCTACTGAAAGAGAAATTGACCACCGCCCCGATCCCAATACAAGCTGACTTTGAAAAGCCGTTCATGTTTCGGCAGCGGCTATGCCCTAGGAGCCGTGTTGTTGCAGGGTGAAGGTAAAGACGAGCAGCCCATAGAGTACGCAAGCCGCTTGTTAACTGCTGCCGAAAAAAACTACTCAACTACCGAGAGGGAGGCGTTAGCCGTGGTATGTGCTATTGAGAAGTTCCGAGGATATCTTGATGGACATCCCGTCATTGTCAAAAGCGACCACCAACCTCTATAATGGTTACTTACCTTGAAGACTCCTAGCGGTCGGCTGGTCCGATGGGCGATGAAACTGCAAGCCTATGACATACAATACGAGTACGCACCAGGTAAATCTAACGTTGTTGCAGACGCGCTTAGTCGTCCGCAGTGTGATAAGTCTAATGCTGACCGCTGCAAAGTTTGCACTGTATTATTCGATTTACCAAGGGTAAGCCCAAGTAAGCTTCGTACAGAACAATTGTCGGACCCTGATTTGGCTATGATCATCAATGACCTTGAAGGTGCTGATCCATTGGCCATTCGGTGATTGGAACGAGAATACGTTATGAACAACGGCGTTCTCCATCGTTATGATCCCGATGCTGATACCGAAGAAGTTCAATTGGTGGTTCCGAGCTCAAAAAAGGAAGAAATCCTTAAAGAATTTTACGACTCTCCTATTGCGGGGCATTAAGGCGTTGAACGAACTCTTCACCGTATACGTCAACACTACTTTTTTGTGGATATGCGCAGATACGTTACCGACTACCTGAAAAAGTGTGTAGAGTGTCAGAAGTATAAACCGATTATGTTCCAACCTGCCGGTCTTCTACAGCCCCCGGTACTGCATCAGAGAGGCGAAGTCTTAGCGGTAGATCTTTTCGTTCCTTTACCTGAAGGAAATGCTGGTGAAAGGTGGGTTTTATTAATTGAAGACACCGCTACACGCTGGGTGGAACTTTATGTGCTCCAAGAGGCCACCCCCGATAAGCAAAAGTTATGATAGAGGAGTACTTTTTAGGTACGCTACGGTTTTCCTCGGCGCATAGTCTCAGACAATGGTGTACAATTTATCTCTGCCGTGATGCAGCAATGTATGATTGTTCTCGGGATCAAACAAAATTTGATTCCAGTGTACCACCCCGAAGCTAATCCGGCTAAAAGAAAAATCGAGACATGAAAGTTCAGCTCGCAATGCTGGTTAATGCTTCAACACTCGAGCGGTTGCAGGCAACCGCATAACAATAGAATTTGCATTGTGTCTCGTTCACATACGCTTGAGGGATTAAGGGTGAGCATCGCTCTGGGCCGGAGCAGCTTCCTCAAGTCCGGTTCGCGCTTAATTCGGCTCGTTGCAGTACAACTGGCGCGACCCCTGCGAACTTAATGTTTGCTCGCGAGTTACGCACTCCATTCGAAGCTCAGCGTGACCTACGTGCTATCCTGGAGAAACAGAACTTTGTTCCTCAGGTAACCCCCTACCTTATTAAATGTATCGCCTTTCTCCAAGACTTACGTGATCGCGTGAAAAAGCAGCAGGACACACGCAAAGACGTAGCCGATGCTTCACGCCGCACAGGCCCAGTTTACTCTGCAGGGGATCTGGTCTTGCTGACAACTCATGTGCTCAGTAACGCCGCAAAAGGTATCTCCAAAAAGTTCATGCCCCGACGCGATGGTCAATACAAAATCAGCAAGGTTGTCAGTGCTACCATGTTTGATATTTCTCACTTGAACGATACGAATGTAGGTAGATTACATGCATCTGATTTAACCCCATTCGTGGCAACTGCTGATGAAGTTTCGAACCCAATAAAACCGCGTAGGCAACGTAGACGGCCGCGTACCAACCAAGAGCCGTTGGTAACAAGGCCCAACTTGCATACGGGTCGTTCCTGCGACTTAGTGGGGGAGGATGTAGCGCGGGGTATGGCCACCCCGGACACGGCCGTCGAAATAAGAACCCCGTGGTGTCGACCAATCAGGCGCCCCGCTCGTTTTTTGACATAACATTTTGACTTTAAATGACATTTTGATTCTTTTTTGCGTATTTCCTGTTTCCGTTTAGGAGAAATAAAACTTTTGTAATGGAGACGTGCATTTTTAGGGTTCCGTAGCCGAGTAGCAAAAAACGGAACCCTTATAATTTCGTCAAGTCTGTCTGTCTGTCTGTCTGTCTGTCCGTCCGTATGTCACAGCCATTTTATTCTGTAACTATAAGCATCACATTGTTAAAATTTGGTAGAAGTATGTATCCTGTTAACCGCTTTACGATTCTCATACAAATAATAAAAAAATATGACATTTAAGGGTGGGCTCCCATACATGAAACTAAATCCAAAAAAAAATTTTTTAGTCAAAACTATACATGTGGGGGTGTCTTTAGATAGGTCTTTTAAAATGACTTCGAGGTTCCTAAAAACATTTTCTTTTAAAGTCTAATGTTTCATAGCTAGACGCTTCCAAAGTGGTAAAAAGGGGGGGGACGCCCTTTTCCAACTTCTAAACTAAGCGCGCGTAAATTTTGGAAAAGATATATAATTTAGACCTTTACAAATACTATCAACGAAAATCGGTTCGGACAGAATCGAACCAGAAGTTTTTGAGATATAGCACATTTTCAATAACCGGAAACATAACTTTGTACTTCATACAACGATTTGACGACCTCCGTGGTCGAGTGGCGAGCACGCTGGTTTCAAGCGTCGCCATCTCGTAAGGTTCCGGGTTCGATTCCCGGTCGGGTCAATGTAGAAAACGATCTTTTCTATATTGTCTCGGGTCTTGGTGTTGTGGTACCACCGTTGTGACTGATTCCCATAACACAAGTGCATTGGCTACTTACTTTGGGATCAGAACAATGTATGTGATTGGTGTCCAATATTTATTTATTTTATTTATACAAACACTATGAAAAACAAAGTTATATTTGCTGTAAACAAAATATTGTGGATTTTACTAAGTGGAAGTAAGTGAATTCCCAAATTCAGTTAAAGTTAGCACGGAACCCTCAGTGCGCGAGTCCGACTCGCACTTGGCCAGTTGTTTTTTTTAACTCTCTCCCGAATAAGTATCCAAGAACCCCAAATATACTCAGGACTGAGTTAGGTCTGCGCTATAATGAATTATATAATATATAAGATATGAATAATACTAATAGTTTCAGAATAAAGTGGCTGTGACATAAGGACGGACAATCATACAGACCATTTTGCCTTTCTGCTACGGAACCCTCAAAACTATAGTGACTAAGTGACAAATGCTGTTCAAAGAAAAGCTAAGTAAGTAAGTAGTAAATTAACAATAATCACGTCAGTACACTAGAGGCGTGTTTCATTATCTTCAAGTTAACACTAACCGATGAGTAGGTATATATAATATACAATGTCGTTTTGGATACAGTATCTGACAGATATCACTAAACAGAGCTTTTTAAGTTATGGTCAAACAGACCGTTAAACTACTGAACCTATTTGTTTTCTAAATCGAAAACCGATTCATTCACATTACAATGTAACATGTTACGTTGCTTGGGATAACGTAAACGTTAAGATAATTGGATTTGCGAGCAGTCGTCCAGCAATAAAAAAACCTTACTTACGAATATCTATATTAATATTATAAAGCTGAAGAGTTTGTTTGTTTGTTTGTTTGTTTGAACGCGCTAATCTCAGAAACTACTGGCCTGATTTGAAAAAATATTTTTATGTTAGATAGTTCATTTATCGAGGAAGGCTTTAAGCTATATAACATAAAGATACGACTCACAAGACCACAGCAGCAATGAAAAATGTTGCGAAAACGGGAGAAAGATATTCCTTTTGAGAGCTTCCGTTGCGTACGCTGCGGAATCCGCTAAAGTTACACAAAAATTATGTATGACAAGATTGTTCAGCATTAAGAGTTCTATAATAAGGTCAGCGACAGCATATGTCTATCTTTTATGGTTGACTTACTACAACCTTTTTTATGTTAATAAATTTGTAAAAAAATAATGTATTACTTTTCGAGGTGTATTATTATACACACAGGTATTTATTCTTATCAAAATAAATAGATTCATCATCACGAGCATTTCATTTAGAACAAAGTTGCCCTTTATATCATTTGATTCCAATAAATATCTTATGAGCTATCACATTTTTAGGGTTCCGCCGAATGGCAAAAAACGGAACCCTTATAGTTTCGTCAAGTCTGTCTGTCTGTCTGTATGTCTGTCTGTCTGTCTGTCCGTCCGTATGACACAGCCATTTTATTCTGTAACTATAAGCATTACACAATTGAAATTTGGTAGGAAGATGTATCTTGTTAACCGCTTACCGATTCTTATACAAAAAATAAAAAATAATGACAGTTAAGGGGGGGCTCTCATACATGAAACTAAAACCAAAAAAAATTTTTTTTGTCAAACCTATGCGTATGGGGTGTCTATGGATAGGTCTTTTAAAATAACATAGAGGTTTTTAAAACCATTTTCTTTTAAAGTCAAACTTTTCATAGCTAGACGCTTCCAAAGTGGTAAAATGGGCGTCCCCCCCATCTAATTTATAAACCAAGCAAGTGTAAATTTTGAAAAAAATATATGATGTAGATCTTAATAAATACTTTCAACAAAGGTTCGGACGGGATCGAACAATTAGTTTTTGAGATATAGCACATTTTCAACAACCGCAAACATAACTTTGTACTTCATACAAACACTATGAAAAACAAAGTTATATTTGTAGTCAACAAAATATTGTGGTATTTTACTAAGTAGAAGTAAATGGATTCCCTAATTCAGTTAAAGTTGGCACGGAACCCTCAGTGCGCGAGTCCGACTCGCACTTGGCCGGTTTTAACATAACTCCGCACCAAAATAATGTTCGCAGCTTAAGTACAACGTGCGCTTGCGCTAATTATATTATAAAGCTGAAGAGTTTGTTGGTTTGAACGCGCTTATCTCAGGAACTGCTGAACCGATTTGAAAAAATATTTCTGTGTTAGATAGCTTATTTATTGAGAAAGGCTTTAGGATATAAAACATCACGCTGCGACGGGATGGGAAGGGGGCGAACTCAAAACGCGCGGACGAAGTCGCGGGGGACCGCTAGTAATTACATGTTTATTAAAATCCTTACCGTACAAGCTAAGCCCCGGCTACGTATACATACATCTTACTATGTAGAACAATTATGTAAAAAAGTACTGTTGCCTGACACAATTATTAACCATCGAACAAATAGCAAATCTGTAACACAGCATAATAATATACGAGTATCCAACACGTCGTACGAACAACGAATATAACTTCTAATTTTAGTCGTTCTACTAGTGCTCCATAGAGACAGTTGCAATATTATAGCCACCAATGATCTATTTTACTCCTATTCCAAGAATTAAGCCATTAAAAATGCTATTTTATAACATCTATAAAACTGACCAGCGTTTAGCGCATCCAAACTTCTCGATATAAGTAGGACTCAAACTCTCTTTACGTTCACATTTGATCTGAACTCGATATTATAAAAGATAACGATTTAACTTTCGTAAATCTTATTCAACGATCAGGTAATTCTCATTAATTTCTTATACGAAAAACGTTCACCAATATAATATCAGTGCTAAAGAAAGTTTTTGATGTCTCAGGTTCACGCTTTCTGTAAATTTCGTTTTCTTCCGTGCGCTTGTTTTTTACTTTTCTTTTAGGGAAAAACAGCTTTATAATAATTCTTAAAATTAAATATTAAATTAACATAGCCTTATGCGTTTTCAATGCTGAATTTTACAAGCTAAGTCAATGTTTTACGTCTTGATATTACTTGATTTTTTAGATAAAATGATAAAACTCGCAATTGAATCATCAAACAAATAAGGTCGATTGACGCGAGAAGAATGAAAGTTGCACTTGAAAAATACACTTTCATTTTTTCCGTAGGTTTCATTACAAGCAAGTTGACTTATTGCCAAAACAATCAGAATAGCTTTTTTTTCATTTTTAGGGTTCCGTAGCCGAATGGCAAAAAACGGAACCCTTATAGTTTCGTCAAGTCTGTCTGTCTGTCTGTCTGTCTGTCCGTCCGTATGTCACAGCCATTTTTATTCTGTAACTATAGACATCACAATGTTGAAATTTGGTAGGAAGATGCATCCTGTTAACCGCTTTACGATTCCTTTTCCTTACATGAAACTAAAACAAACAAACATTTTTTTAGTCAACCCATGCGCGTTGAGTGTTTATGGATAGGTCTTTTATAATGAAATAAAGGTTCCTTAAATCATTTTCTCTTAAACGTTTGCGAGATATACGCTTCCAAAGTGGTACAATGGGCGCCCCCCCCCCTTAACTTCTAAACTAAGCTTGTGTAAATAAATAAAAAAATACATAAGTACAATAAGTTTTGATTTTTCTGGCTTCGCCATGTCGAAAAAATATTGCAACTCAGTCTGTCCTGAAAGGACACCTAAACCTGAAGCACGCTACTACCAATCTACATCCAAGCCACTCTACGGTGGAAAATGGCGCATGCGTACACCCACTTAAGCAAAAAGCACGTTATAAATCTTCGGTTAGTAAGTTCAGACTGTTCTATTCACTTTAAAACCCGAAACGGAACGAATCGGAATACTAACTTACGTTACAGTTGCGAGCTGCATACAAATTGTGTTACTAATAGCAGTTATTCATGTTCTATAGGCATTTAAATGGTACTGAAGAATATTGAATGGAAGCGTGACGTGAATTTCAAATAGACACACTGCGTCATATTTGAACCACAATATTTTTCCAACTTGTGACCACTGCAAAAAGCGTAACTTAAAAAATGCAAGAAAATACCTTCACACGTCTTCTTAGGCCCTATTTGATTAATTCGCACGGAACCCTTGGAGCAAAAGTCCAACTCGTATTTGACTGGTTTTTGAATTAAGTGTGCATCCGAGTCGATTCTCATACAGTTTGTATACGAAAAAAGTTCACCGAATTTTCTTTATCGAACGAAATAGTTAGAAGAGAATAGTTTTTGATTCTTCATTATCCCTCCGCGGTTGTTTTTTAGGGGGGATAAATACATACTTGTTTATTTTTTTGTAAAACGATCTCAAGCTGTTAATTGAATTACCACACAAAAAACAATCGATTGACGTGAGAATCGCAGCCTAGGTTAATGCTTGCTAGAAGAATTTCTAGAACAAGGTTTTCTTTTAGGTATGGTGTCATTGCACCATGCATTAAAATAAACTAGTTTGTGACTATCAAATTTATGTGCAGTAAAAACTGCGATCAAGTTTCATTATGTGACTGCTCATTTTAATTTAAGATAAAAGCTCCAGCGTTTTGGAATTGTGGTGATAAAGATTTACGAGAAACCCTACAAAAAAAATATATTTTTAATCGTTCACAATTGCATTGTTACAACACTATTGCACTACGCTCGCAACATTAAAAAATAAAAAGTGCGGTTGAAGCTGTCATTTTAGTCTATCTAATTAAAAATCAGAGTAAAGTAGAAATATTATAACTCGTTGAATAAAAGATCAATCAAAAATCTGGTAGACACGATTGTAGTACAGGTTCTATAGTTTATTTAGTACGTTTAAATTGTTTCTAAAGTAGTTTACTGTAGTTAGAGTTAGAAAACTGCTAAATATGGCCACTTTTGGCATTTTTTCTAAGTGTAACTACAGATAACTCTGTTTTAATGAACTTAAACATTGTATCTAAACCACACAACCATAGCTACAATCGCATCAATCAGATTTTCGATTGGTCTTTTATTCAACGAGTTATGATTTTGCTACTAAAGTGGCGCTGGTGTGCGCGTTATAAATCCGGGTAACGCCTTAATGAAATAAGTCTATCCAAATAAGTAACAACCTGTCATTTTAAAGACTGTCATTTGCAATAACCAATGTTATTGTATTAAAAACTAGAGCTAAAACATAGTCAAGCAAACATCTTAGTCTGTTTTTGATGGCGTTAGTGTCTCAATGCCTCAGTGCGCCTTTAAAACTGCAGAAACAACTAACTAAATAAATAAAAAACAGTCCGAATATCGTATTTTCGTTAGGTAAATTGTATCTAATGATGCCTACCATTCATGATTGAAGTATTTTCAATAAAATTAGTGAGTTCTTTTTTAGCCATCCCGGACCAATAATGGTTAATATTCTAAGAAAGTGCCATACATGGAGTAGTTTGGTACTATATTTTTTTATAATAATTTAACGACCGTCATAGTGTGAACTCAATTTTAAAATTAGGCGAACGAGTATATTGTAATGTACCTACATACTTTAAAAAATATATTAATAAAGCTACTCTATTAAGACACAGTTCCAAAACTGATGTCTGATGTGATAGATGTCAATCCATATATTTGTGTACTCTTTTAGTTCGCGAGGCGTCATCTACTTTTAAATACAGTATCATTGGCAATAACTCAACCTGTTTTGTTTTTAACAACAATACATATATAACACATTTTTTTAACTCGGAAATAGCGTTTCATTCAGTCACTGGAGTTAGTCGTGCTTACGAGATATCCGATAAGCTATCTACAATGGATACTTACGATGTGCA
Source organism: Pyrausta purpuralis (assembly GCA_963924145.1). Classification (NCBI taxonomy): domain Eukaryota; kingdom Metazoa; phylum Arthropoda; class Insecta; order Lepidoptera; family Crambidae; genus Pyrausta; species Pyrausta purpuralis. The sequence goes on from OZ001650.1 coordinate 11,592,166, forward strand.
CCTGATTCTACACGACATTTCATAGAAACTACCTTTAGGCGGTAAAATGAAGGAGTAAGCGAGAATAACCCAAAATAATCTTAATTAAGCAAATAAGGAAATGTCGTTTTACATCTTCCCGTTGATTTATTATATGGTTTTGTTCTTTAATCAACACAACAAACTTTACAAGTTTTTGAAAAATGCTACAAAGTCATATGGGAAATTTACAAATTACTATGCGTGTGCATTCTTTCCTCTGAAACATAGTTCTAATGCAAAGTTATCGTTGCCTAACAAAAGAGCTGGATGAGGATATCATTGATGAGATAGACTCTGCAGTTGCAAATGCCTATCAACTTGAAGCTGAGTCAGTCCATAAGGTCATTGATTCTCCTTCTTCGGAATTAAAAGTTATTGCCCAAAATATTCGCAGTGTGTATAAAAATTTGGATGATTTTAATGTTCTTCTTTCTCGAATTAACTTTGATTTTGATGTTATCGTCCTCACTGAATGCTGGCTTCATATTAATAAGAATCCGCCGGATATAGATGGATACTGTTGCTATTTTTCTAAGAAATACTTTAATCAAAATGATGGAATTGTTGTATACATCAAAAATGAAATCTCATGCAAAGTTGAGGAGTTTGACCTTCCTGGGGCAACTTATTTGCTCCTTCAAATTCCACAATATGACATTGCTTTAATTTGTACCTACAGATCGCCTTCATTTCCTAGCATTACCGACTTGTTAGATTCTATTGCAACAATGTACAGAACAGTGTCACATTTCAAAAACATTGCGATTGTTGGTGATGTTAATATTGATATCATCGTGAATGATGATAGGAGTAATAAGTACCTCAACTTCCTTGAAGAGTTGGGTTTGCACGCCGGGCATGTCTTTCCAACTCATCTTCACACCTGCTATGACCATGTTATGTTGAAAACAATTTTAAACGCAACTGTTATTGTCGTCAATTCTACAGTCACTGACCACTTCTCGACTATCCTTACTCTCAACGTGGGGTCTAAAACCAAAACTAAAAAGCAATTCAAAATTGTAACAGATTATCACAGGGCACTTGCTAATCTTTCTAACTCAGATTTCTCTTTTATCACACCTAATGCTTCAGCAAATGAAGTGGCACGGAAAATGGTTGATATCATTGGTAATACTTTAGTAGATAATTCACGGACTGTTGTCGTTCGCAGCAAGGATAGGCTCCTCAAGCCGTGGATTACTCCGGGACTTCTTCGCTGTATTAAGCATAGGGATAAACTTCACGCTAAATCTAAAAGAAATCCAAACAACGAAGGTCTGAAAACAACGTACAAAAGATACAGAAATTTCTGCAACTCACTTTTGTCTAAGATTAAACGCCTACATGATAAAACGGAATTAGAGATGGCGAGAACTAGCAAAGAAACGTGGAAGGTCTTACGTAAAGTAGCGAACCTTACTAAGAAGAAAACACCTTCAGCCGAACTTTTGAACGTCACATCGGATCCCATAGAATCAGTCAACTTTGTTAACAAATACTTCAGCAATATAGGTGAAGAACTTGCTAAAAGTGTGAGTAGTAACAGCGGTGATCTCTCTCCATACTCGTTTAACATTCCTTATCTGCCAAATTCAATGGTCATCCTGCCGCCGGATGAGATGGAGGTTGAGACTCTCATTAACGCCCTCAAAAATAACTGTGCTGTTGGTTATGACTCTATCCCATCACACTTTGTGAAAATGGCCAAGGATATCCTTGTTACACCACTCACTAAGCTATTTACACTTTGCTGTCAACAAGGAGTCTTCCCTGATGTCTTTAAGATCGCTCTTATTACTCCGGTACACAAAGGAGGTGATCGAACCAGTGTCAACAATTATCGGCCTATCTCTGTCCTTCCTACTCTATCAAAACTCTTAGAAAAAATTTTAAACAACCGTCTTAACAACTTTTTAGAGCATAATAATCTCCTATCGCCACGCCAATTTGGTTTTAGGTCTGGTAAAAGCACTGGTGATGCCGTCTCAGACCTAGCTTCGTACATTTCCTCACATGTAGATAATAAGCAAAAATGTCTGGGTGTCTTTTTGGACCTTGCTAAAGCTTTTGACACTGTTTCGATCCCTTTACTTATTGGAAAGCTCGAACGCCTGGGGATTCGCGGCTCTGCATTAGATATTTATAAGGACTTTCTCTGCAAGCGGGTTCAAAAGGTCAAAATTAATAATGTGACTAGCTCTGAGTCTCCAGTCTCCTTTGGTGTGCCCCAGGGTAGTATCCTCGGTCCGAGTCTGTTCCTAATATATATCAATGACCTGTGTCAGTTAACTGTGAACTCAGGCAAAATTTTTACTTACGCCGATGACACAGCATTGATTTTTCACGGTCGGACGTGGGACGATGTATACGATTCCGCCGAAAAGGGTCTCCACCAGGTAACTTATTGGCTTCGGAAAAATCTTTTAACCCTTAACCTCTCTAAAACCACCTACCTTAGATTCATAAATTACGGAAGTAAATCAGCTAGCTCAGATTATTTGCTAAAAGCGCATACATGTTCTGCACCGTTTGAAAAAAGCATCACCTGTAGTTGCCCTTCTATAGCCAGATCTAACCAGATCAAATACTTAGGAATTTTGTTTGATGAGAGACTTAGCTGGAAATCTCAAATAGAGGTTTTGTCTGGCCGTGTCAAGAAGCTAATTTATGTGTTCAGAAGGCTGAGATGTGTGGGGGAAAGAGATCTTCTTAGAAAAGTTTACATTGCGCTTGGGCAATCACTCCTGAACTACTGCATTGATACCTAGGGTGGGGCGTGTAAGACTCTCCTTATACAGCTGGAACGGGCCCAGAGATCTCTTCTGAAGGTCATGTTCTTCAAGCATTACCTACACTCCTCTGCTCTACTCCACTCAGATGCACCATTACTTACCGTGAGACAGCTGTACATCCTCTCCGCTGTTCTCAAAAAACATTCACAAACACCATTCGACGGGAAGATGTACAATTCTAAGCGAAGGAAAGACAATGTTTGTGTAGTAAAACGATGTAGCACTGTGTACGCGCAAAGACAACACGATTTTCTTGCTCCTTTCCTATATAATAGAATTAACAAAATTTTGAATATACATCCACTGATTTTGAAGAACTGTAAAGACATTTTGTTTAATTACTTACTTAATCTTGATTATAACGAAACCGAGGCACTATTGTTTATTCAAAAATAATTATAACCTAGCATTTTAATTAACTTGTCATTTTAATTAAGATTTAACACAGAAATTTTATTTTAGATAATATCATCCTAATATCCCTTTTTTTTTTTTCAACGTACTTGTAAAAATTATTGTAACGCAGTCCAATTTATGACAATGGAAGTAGTTAATTGCCTACGATACAGGTTTTACCTAGTGTAGGCGGTTATCGATTTGTATATTCCTTACTGTTATGTTTTGTGCTAAATAAATATTTGATTTGATTTGATTTGATTTGAGGAAACAAGCATAAAAGTCGTCACATGTATCAAAAGACTTACATGTAGTCGCTTTAGACTATTACACAGGCCTTCGCGGGTTCGTATCCCGCTAGGGGCAAATGTTTGTGTGATGAGCACAAACATTTGTTCCTAAGTCATGGATATTTATGTCTATTTAAGTATTTATGGAAGACTCCTTCGACATAATCGTCATCTGGTATTCGTAACAAAAAAAAGAACAATCCTAACTTTGAAATCACGACTTTATTGGTGTGTTGTATGGCGCATATTTATTTATCAATTAACCTTCCTACTTAATTTATCACCGTTGCTTGCAAACTAAAGATATGTTTTTGCTAACCACAATATCTACGGTCAAAGTTTGAAGGTGGAAAAATGAATTTGCCAAGTTGACTTTAAGACCGCAGATTCTTCCACGACTTCTTAGTTTCACAAGCCTCAGATCCACTTTGTAGTAGCTAACTCGGCAGTTTGTCTTTTTCGCGACTTCATAACAAGCCATTTAGCTTCTACTCATGTCTCTCACGGAAATTAATTACACCTTGCTGCATGTTATTAGTCTTTTGGTAATCCTGCTCAAATATCAAACAAGCTGAATATGCAAAGCTGCTGACTTGCTGTTAAAAAGGTATACGAAAAATATACGAAATAATTTAAAAAGATGAAGAAAAAAAATTAACTTTGAAAAAAGTAAAAACCGACTTCAATATGTGATAGTTGATGCTCGATGGTCAAAGTGATGGCGCCGACTCCAAAAAGAACTCAAAAACTTGTTAAGCGGAAAACGGAATACATCTACCTACCAAGTTCCATCTGTGTAATGCTAAGTTTCAGAAAAAAGTGGCTGTGACATACGGACGGACAGACAAACTTGTTATAAGGGTTCCGTTTTTGCCTCGGTTTTGGCTACGGAACCCTAAAAATCTTCTCTCCGGCTAGAAAAAAAAGAGGGGCGCCCTTCTTAATACACACCAGCGCTGATGAAAAATATCAATTTTATTATTTTGACTTTAACTAAAATTAACTGCTTTATTAACTATTATAGTTAATAAATTTAACAGCTATTTAAATATGTTTAAATTAAGATCCTTGGGGGAAAATTATGTCCAGTTAAGTAGACTCTTTTGGTTAAAAAGATGATAACAACAACCCATTTTTTTATACATTATGAAATTTTCTAGTGACATGATATATGATTTATTGGTGATCTTTATAAATAAGTTTGCTTTAATACTTATTAGGAAAAACCTATTAAATACATACAAAAAAGTAAACTCTGAGTTCTTAATAAGTTATAGAGGGTGTTGTCTTGTTCAGCGACGAGTGATTTCGGGGTCATTATAAAAAACGATACTGCTGCCAAAAAAGTATTTAAAAAAAATGATTTTAATTAATAAAACCCATACGAAATCAATTTATTATTGCGATTCTAGCAAGCGAGTCAAAACTACCATTGCTAGGTCACCTTTTCTTTAGCTACGACGACGCGTGAGCTACGAGCACGTTTCCCCATTCTCTTTTTCTTTAAATTGCAAAGAAGGTTTTTGATAAAGCTGGCATTTAATTTAAATAATATATGTTTTTATAATAAGCATAACTTAGAATATTATTACCCCTAAGTTACTTTGTCGGCTGTTACTGACCAAAACAACAACCTGCATTGGTCTCTTCCGCCCAAAGACAAAAATCGCTTTCATACACGATACATAAATGTCACAGTCCAAAACAACAGACAACGCGAGTTGTAAGACTTTGTCCTAAAGTTGATTGAAAGAACGTTGGTTTAAAATCATTTCAATTATTGGTTAGGTAGGTAAAGTAAAACTTGACAAACGCAAAACTTCTTCAAAACATTTCCCCCATTTGCGACACAAAATCTTCAGTTGTATTTGCTACTGAAAATAAAGCCAAATGAGATTTAAATTAACTATTTGAGGCGTGTAGCCGGTCCTATACTCCTGGATTTCATTTACTTCACAGCCTTTATATCCCCTTTAAGACTATACACTCTTGGAAACACTGAATATTCGTTATAGTGAAAATGGATTTCATTACCAAGTCTACATTTGGGCATGCAGTTTCGTTTCATTCTATTTATTTGTTTTTACGAAGGTACCTAAGGAGGTATTACCAAGGTCAACACCATCTAATCACCTTTATAGAATCGCTTGTCCCTTGCGATATCTTTTATATGAAGAGTGTGTGTAAATGATTTTCGTTTGGAAGTGGTTAGGCGGCAATGACCTCGGCAGGCGGCAGAGATGCGAGCAAACATGTAAAACGTAATATTACATCGATTTTCCAGAATATGTTACTCAAAAAAGTCTAATTTAAATCTTATCTTTATTTATTCTCCTTGATCCTTCAGTGATCAAAACAAGCCATTAGGATCAATCTCAAATTCCCGACGATTACATAATGGCACATGGCTGACGAAGTCGTTACGTAACGAAATACAAATCTTTGGCTGTTATTTGATGCGTTACATACTAATAAGGATTCGGAGTTGTTAGCACTTAGTAGAAAACAATGTAAGTACCATAATTCTCATTGATTTAGATTTTCGAAACGGATCACCTTTATATTTAAAAAAAAACACATACTCGAAAAACGAAAACACTGGTGACGAGATAGTTGCACTAAAAATATAGGTATATGCCAATCTGCTTGATAAGTGACAGTAATCGTGTTTTTTACAAAAAAAAATATTACTACTCTATTTGGGAGAAAAACTTTCAAAATGATACAATACACAAACACAATAAAAAAATAAAATAATTCTAAAACAATTTATTAAAACTTTCGTATACTATAAATTTACAAAATTATTTAAATCAACGAAAAAGTTAACAACCAGTACCAACGGATGTATGTATGCAAAGAAAATTAAGTTCAGCCTCTGTTCTTGATGTTATGGTACACTTCGTGGGCAGTACCTGCGGCGCCGATAGCCCCCAGGCCAGTTTTCTAAAATAAACGCAAAAGTCATTAAACCGACTGCTTAAAACGACTGATTAAAAAAGTAATACCGGCACCCTTATACGGGAAATTAAATAATTAAGGTACCAGCATAAAAAACGCGACCGCAAATCATTTTTCATTAACACCATAATCAAAAAAGTTCCGGATTGGAGATCCTTCGCTTAGCAACGCAGCGCAGGACGTTCACCGACAAGACGGACAGAGGACCTTATAAAGATCGCAGGATCAAACTGCAAAGCAAAGCCGCAGGGGAGGCCTACTCGTATTTTCAGCAGTGGACGTCCTTTGGCTGAGATTGATGACTGTAGATTTGAGACTTTTGAGACTGAGATTGATGATTAATACATTTCAGTGAAATTCAATAGAGTAAATATCCAATTTGGAATCAATAAGTCAATTTTAATGAAATCATAGGTACTGGAAAGCATTTATTAGGGAGACATTGTTTTCACAAATACCACTGTCTTGACACGGGAGTGGCAGATAATTTAATTCAAAAGGTCACGTAGAAAATGAAATTTTCAAGATTCATTTCTCCAGAATATAATGTAAGCACTTGAAAGTCAGATTGAAAACTATATCGCGTCTAATTTCAATTGTTTTCGTTATAAAAAAAACTTTGCCAATTTGCTTGATTGGTACTTTTGGAGCAGGGTTACCATGAGCACCCATGAAGAGCGCAAACACAGCCATCACAGCCATGAAAAGAGCCGACAACTTCATAATTAGTAAGGATTAAGTAAGGTTTTATTATAAATAGAGTATCGAAGAAAGATGTTCGCTGAACCGTGTCTTTGTTGTGAATGCAAACAACATCACGAGGAGGCATATTTAAAGATCTAGTTTGCTCATATTTCCTTTTCCTTGCCAGCTTACTTTGACTGGCGTATTCCGGCCATTTGTCTACGAATGTGACAGTCGTATAAAGGCTTGGCGTGCGGTTTCATGTGCGATTTACCCTATTTTCTGGCAAAACCCGCAATGGAATCGTAGCATCATTTGTAGTCTTTGATTTGATCACTTTAATTTTATTTAAGACGTGTTTATTCTTAGTATTGATCATTAGTTTAATACATCAACTGATCAGGTATGAGCAGGAAAATATACTACATACTCCTAATTAATATGAGTCATCTTGTTTCATACATTTGATTTAGCTAAGCAATTATGAGTGAGTGAGCCTGGGTGAGAGAAAAGATTGACAAACCTAGAGTTCCCATCGATATTATAATAGTAAATATAAAAAACTCCAATGATTGTGAAAAGTAGGACTAAACTTTTATGACTTCCTCCACTAAAATGACTGATTTCCACCACGTATTGGACCACCACTGACCGATAACAGGAAATAATATTTTGAGTTATTTACATGTTGCTATGAATGTGAATGTATTAAAACTGTAAACTTTTAAGACTTTTTAAACAAGATCTATCCAAATTGAGTCTCCCGCGTATTATGCAATTTACAGAATGTTGGCATTTAAACATAAATGGTTGAAAACAATTCTCAATAATTTTTATTAATAAACAAGAGTTTTTCAATTGATCAAACCTTTAGGTCAGCTATCTTCTAGTCTTAGTTTTTAGGGCTCCGTTGTCTAACAAGGAACCTTATAAGTAGTTTCACCATGTTCGTCTGTCCGCGGTTAATGCCAATAGTGTCTGAGTTTTCTGCGCAGATTCTTCTTAGCACTAGCCCCACAACTGTCTCGAAGCTGTAGTAGGGTTTATATTGTGACGTGTATAAGTGGGCATATTCGCATAAATAAATTACTTTTGACTTTATAGACCATAAGTCGTAGAAAACTGTTATTTGGCATTGGTATGTATCTACTTCTCATACAAGTTATTTGGAGAGGTATTTTCTCTTGCCTAACCCATCTATCGTGTTAATTGTGACCGCGTGTGGTGTGTTTAAATAATAAACACGTATATTTTTATTCTTCAGGTTCTTCCCCAATCGATTTATTCCAACAAAATAGCGCAAAGATAAGGCACAAAGTGAGAGAGAGTACCAATTGAGGAAATATTCTGGCATGCAGCTCGCTTTTATAAAAATCAAAACCCTGAATAGTTGTAGAAAACAGTGGGGACGAAATCCGTTTCCTTATCTGAAGATTAACTTAAATATTTATTAAATATCTATTTGACATATCAATTCATTATTTTTTTGTTATTAATCGTACTGAATTTAGTTATACTTTTAGATTATTACAATATTTGAAATAAATCAAACCTGGTGGAGGTTAGATCCTGTCAGAGATAACTTCCTTTTGGTACCTAAATGAACATTTGTTATACGGCAGACATAAAAATCTAAAGTAACAATATTAAGTGCTGCAGTATACTATTACAGAACTAAGTAAACACGTAAGCCGACTAGTATCGGAAATCATCGTGTAACTTAAGATTGTGAGTTTTCTAGCATCATTTTTCAATAAATTTCAATTGGTTCCTATACTTTTTTATATTATTATTAGTATAATTCTCAGACCAAATTACTAAGAAGGTGACTTAAATACGGATAACAGCGAGAACGCCATTCATTTGGAATACCGACCCGATATAGTTTATTTCGAACCTCAAAGGTACCATAACATTTAAATAGGTTCTCAGAGGCTTCATGTGACCTCATAAAATATAATAAGGTACGTAATAGTCGCAATGTGTAAGGGATCTCACATAATTTATAACATTAATAGTACGTGTATTTTTTTCAAGGCGCCGCCCCAGTCACGTCTACTTAACTTGTCTCGCAACTCGCGAGTCACCTACTCGTAACTATGACGCATTAAGTTAAAGACATTCCTGGGACAGCCCAAACAAACTGTCATGGGAATCCAGCAAGGAAAACATTATTACCTTTACAAGGTGTTTCAAAACAACGAGTAAAGATTGAAAGGAGTTCAGAAACAGCAGAAAAAGTAACTGAACAACTTTTTCCTAGAAACATGAGTCGAAATATGCCAAAAATTAATTGACTCTCCATAGAAAGAAGACCACACACATCGTCAAATGACCGATTTAGTTTGCTTAGCTTATTTACCGAGGAAGGCTTTAGGCTATAAAACATCACGCTACCCGAGAGCGAAGCATAGAAGTACTATCCCAAAGGGATAATAATTTTATGGAGCGAAGGGAGCAGACTCAAAACGCGCGGCCGTCTAACAGTGACATTGACAAATGAATCACTCTCTGAAAAATATTTGATCAAAACTCAACCAACAAGCATGAGATTAGAATAAAAATAAAGTAGCTAATAACACTAAATATATAACAACTTGCAATCAGAAATAAATAAGAGCAAAGTAATGGTAAATGCAACTGACGACAGCTTTCCCAATCTGCTTAATGTGACCGTGACCAAAACCGAAGAACATGGCCAGTGTCGAAAGTCTCGACATAGTTCCCTGAAAAACCACCAGATGGCGCTCGAAAAATTCCGTAACAAAATTAGTGTTTTCGTGAAAATTTATTAATCGAGAAGAATTTTGAAAATTTTTTGAATGAAGCTTAAAAATTAAAAATATTTTTTAAGATTTATTAAACATACAAGCAAACAAGAAAAAAATAAACTAAGACATGCAACATAAAAAAATAACTTACTATCTACCTATTCAAAAACGAAACCATTTCATTTCATTTACATACAAGCTACATAAGTTAAAATTATATTTGATGAATAAGAAAATCATAAAAATGAAATTGTCTACGCGAAATGTCAAAAATGTTGGATCAGACTTCGCCCGCAAAAGGTTGCCCGGTAGAAATTGCTTCAAGCAAAAATACCGCCTAAATTATACCTATAGCGAAAATATATTATCCTGTGTAAATATTAAGTTTATGGTATGCAATAAAGTATTTTTATGATTATTTTTCCACAGTTTTTTGATCTCGAAAATAGTTTGCCTTCGGTTTTTATAGTGCCAGTGTCACGGGCTAAGGCTAAGTAAACTGCACTTTCGGTTGAGCCAGTAGAATTGGAGTCGTCCTGCGAAAATCTCCTAACTATTTTGCATGTGTTGGGAATAGCGGCCTTTGCATTGTAATGTACCAACGTGTTTTCCGAAATGTTGAGGTTGCGCATATTATTATTATTATTAATAACGTTAGTAACACCCACATGTAGGTAAGTATATCAATTGCAAACATTTTCTAATGCTATTGTACGAAATTGCAGGAAGCTTTTACTACTATGTATAGAGAAGCTATGAGAAGCAAAAAATGAGTCGCTTTCATTGTGACGTATAAAATTAGGTATATTTGCATTGATAAATGAGTTATATGACTTTTAGAGACCAGCAGTACTAGAAAACTGTAATTTGGTATGGGTATGTATCAACTTCTCATACAAGTAATTTGAAGAGGTATTTTATTCTCTTTTCTAACCCATCGTGTTATTATTGTAAGATTTCTAACATATTTTTTTAATAAAGTCGTCTGTGTCCGTTTTAAAAGGCCTATTTTTGTTAAAGTCCAATGTCCCCACCCTGTCCCAACTAAACGGTAATAGCAGGTGGATATATGAAAATAAATCACAGCAGTAGCATATTATGGTTTATTCAAAAGGATTACTATCACGGCTATGATAAGTGAACAAATTTCAGTGTTGTAGTCCATAAACTAAAAACAAATTAATTGTGAGTCAGCGCTACCATAAGATATAACTGAACTTATCTCTTAAATTGCGGATATTTTGATTTTTTAAGGGAATTATAACCATGTATCGTAAATTCAAAGCATTCTTTGCCAGTCAAACTGTTTACTCCGAAACTCAAAAGTTGCCATAACATTTGAGGAGATTTTTAGCGGGTTCACGTGAGTAGGTAAATATCAGACCGTATGAAATATAATTATGCTAGCTATTCCAATATGTGAGCTTTACTATTAATAACATCTAGTAACTAATTTTTGCGTGACCAACCCAACCCTGTGCACAAACAACGGACTTTTAGCAGCGATGCGACGCAGTGGCAAATTGACAATCTTAACACATTTCCGCTACTTTTAGCATCTATAAGTACAGTTGCGATGATTTCGCGCATTAGCATCGAATAAGTCGCGATGCAGAAGCTGGACATTGACAAATTATGTACTGTACATTGGCAACTGCATCGCTACTAACGCGCATTATCATCGATGCAGTGGTGCTTCTGTATCGATATTAATGCGAGACTACATCGATGCCAAATTAAAGCTGATCATTGCGTGAGATGCTAAAAGTCGCAATGTGTAAGATCTCACATTTAAAACCTTAGATGTATGTGTATTTTTTGTCAGGGTGCCGCCCCAGTCACGTCTACTTAACTTGTCTCGCAACTCGCAAGACACCTACTGGTAACTATGACGCATTAAGTTAACGACAATCTTGGGACAGCCCAAACAAACTGTCATGGGAATCCAGCAAGGAAAACATTATTTCCTTTATATTATGGTGTGTGGTCAAGCAGAAATTATTCGCAACGACAACTCGGTAGATTGTGCTTGTTTACCTGAAGATCAGAGTCTGAATCAATCATGAAATTCTCAGCTCTATTCATAATAGTGATGGCGGTCCTGGCCATGTTCTTCGGTTCTGGTCACGGTAACCCTGCACCTAAGGTTCCTATTAAGCAGATTGGGAAAGCTGTGGTGAGTTTCATTTATCATTACTTTCTCTTATTTATTTCTGACTGCAAGTTCTTCATATTTTGTTGTATTACTTACTTTACTTTTATTGTAATCGAGTACAGTTTTGATCGACATATTTTAAAGAGCGTTATTCATTTTGTTTATTATCATTGGTCTCATGCTTATTGGTTCAGTTCGGTTTCTGTTAGACAGTTTATTTATAATAATTATTTTACTAACTGATTCTTGTCTGATTTCAGAAAACCGGTCTCGGCTTCGTCGGCGCCGCCGGCACAGCCCACGAGGTGTACTCAAACATCAAAAATCACGGATAATATATTATAATGCACTTCTTCTTTAGTTATTAGTGTAGTCAGTAGCAGAACATTATAATTAAATAAATTTATAAGTTATTGGTAAACCAATGTGTTCATTAATGGTAAAGTAACGTTAGTGATACCTATCACATATCAATTGCAAACATTTTATAATGTTATTGTACCAAATTGCAGTGAGTTGTGTGTACTACTACGTACCTATCATAGAAGTACTATCCCCAATCAGAAGGGATAATAATTTTATGGTACCTATAGAGAAGCTATGAGAAGCAAAAAAATCTGTCGCAAATTGTGACGTTTTCTTAAAATTTGAATTTCAAATTATGAATCTGTACTATAAGTTGATGTCTCTATCGTCAATTCATGGAGCACGAAATTTGTTCGTGGTGACAATTCAATATTGTACAATATTGGTCTTAGTTTATAAATACATTTGAGTTCACCAAAATTTGCTAAATTTTAGTCAGCGTGCAAAATATAGTATGAGTTAAACCATGGTAATGTCAAAGGTGGACATCACCGCCATCGGACTAAACATTTATTTCTAGCGAGTAAAATATTCATTAAGATGATAAAAATTATTCTCAATTAACCACGAGTGTAACGTTGTTTTAAATAAAGACCCCGTAATTCCTCTTATGTCCTCTGGCAATGCATTAAAAACTTTTACTGCCATAATAAATACATTATTTTCAGCCAATGTCAGTCTGTATGCTGGAACTTGAAGGAGACATGTAGGACGCTTACGCAGACATTTACCCGACACTAGCAATTTTGCTGGGAAAAAATAACTGAGTTGCTTCACAAATAAACATATTTGTTTAATGTAAAGGCTAGTTAATGTCAGCAATCGAAACTGTTTAAAGAGGGGCCTGCAGGAATCTGTATAATCAGCACCACTAATGGCCCTAACACATTTTTTTTTTAATTTTGAATATCAATTCTATGTCAGTAGAGTTGCCCCATATCATAAGCCCATATTGTAAAACTGAGGCAACGTAGGCGTGATATGCCTCCAGAGCAACCTCTGTAGAAACAGTTTCTCGTAATCTCCTTAGAGCAAATACGAAGCGGCTTAGCTTGCCACATACACTATTTACGTGACATTTCCAACTAAAGTGTTCATCGATAATTATTCCTAAAAAAATAGTTGTTGGTACGTTATGAATTGTATGTCCTTGATAGTCAATTTTAAGATTAGTTTTATAAGATTGATATGTCCGAAATAGCATTATTTTGGTCTTGTCAATATTCACCCTCAAATTATTTTCATTTAACCATTTAATCACTTTTTTGATAGTCGTATTTATTTCAAATTCCAGATGGTCTTCGTCTTTTCCTTTAATGATAAATGTTGTGTCGTCAGCAAAAAGAATAGATTGATGATCAATTACTTTAGGTAGATCATTAATATATAAATTAAAAAGTATTAGACCTAAAATACTACCTTGTGGGACACCGACTCTATTCGCTCTGGAGTCAGATTTGTATGTCATTTTTGTGTGAGAGTTCTTTATTTTAAGCATCTTACTGATTTCCACGTATTGTCTCCGGTTTTGCAGATAGCTATGGAACCAGTCTGTTGCTGTTCCCCTAATCCCGTACTTTTGTAGTTTTTGGATCAGATTGGCATGATCGACAAAATCGAATGCTTTGCTCAAATCGAAAAACAGAGCCGCTACTGGTATCTTCTTATCAAGGCATTCTAATATTGATTGAACCAATGTGAAGATGGCTAAGGTTGTATTGTGATTTTTCCGGAAGCCGTTCTGTTCTGGCATTAATATATTAAATTAATCTAAAAAACTATTTAATCTGTAATGCATTACCCGCTCATATATTTTTTAAAATATTGACATCAGCGCTATCGGTCTATAATTACCTGGGACTGTTTTATCACCTTTCTTGAACAAAGGCTTAATAACTGATAATTTCAATGATACTGGAAACGTACCATCACAAAGAGACAAATTTATCAAGTAGCTTAAAATTGGTGAAATAAAATCTGCCACTTTCTTTAAAATATTTGTAGATACCTCGTCATATCCGACGGCAGAGCTGTTTCTTAAGGTTTTAATTATTTCACAGATTTCCTCTGGGGATGTGGGTTGTAGAAATATACTAGAACTACAAATGTCAATATTGCTTTTTGTTTGGTCATGTTTTTTGGATTCACCATTGGTAGCATCAATAAAGAAATTATTGAGGATGTCAGCTATGTCATGTGGTTAATCATAGGTTTCCGCGTTGTAAATTATTTTTTCAAAGTTTGCATGGGACCTTGACTCTGTTGTTTGCGATGCTATTATGTTCCAGGCTGCTTTTGATTTGTTTTTAGCATTAAGTATGTAGTTTTTATTGCCACATTTTTGAAGATACAGCATGCAGCGTCGGAGTACCTTCGAGTACAATTTATACTGGTGCTTATATAAAAGTTTATCGTTGATTTTGGCTCTTTGGTATTTGAAATATAATCGCCGTTTTTCATTACAACACTTTTTTATGCCTTTGGTGATCCATTTTGCTTTATTTGTTTTCCTTTTGATTTTTATCAATAATTTAGGAAAACACAGGTTGTAAAATAGTTGAAATAATGAATGAAAATCATCAAATGCTTTATTAGGATTTTTTTCAGAACGTATATCCGAAAACGATAGAGCAGCCATACATTTCTGAAATTTTTTAACATTTTCAGTTCCGAAATCCCGTCTTATTTCGCACCACTGTGATATTGTTTTTTTCAATTTTAACCTAAATTCTGCTATCTGTCCAGTATGGTCTGATATTCCCAAGTTATGTACTGAAGCTTTGACATTTTTTGTATTGCTTATTATATGATCGATACATCTGGTTAGTCTTGTAGGTTCCGTTATATGCGGACTTAAATTAAAAGAATTAAGAAGATTTAGTAGTCTGTTTGAGCGTGTGCTTGCAGTCAAAGTATTAATATTCAGATCACCCTCAATAATAATATTCTTTTTTCCTTTATCACGCAGTTTTGATAGTAATCCCTCGAGTTTTTCAAAAAAGACCTTGGGGTCTGACTTGGGAGTGCGGTAAATACATAGTATTATTAAGTTGTTGCTTTGAAGTTCTATGCCGCAACATTCGAAACTATTGCAAGTAGCGTAATCTGTGGTTATCTTCAGAACATCGAATGCCAAGTGTTTCTTAATCAGAATACAAACACCACCTCTTCTTTTCTTCGGTCTACAGTAAAAAGCAGCTACAACGTAATCCTCTAACTTCAAGTTTTTTACGTCTTCCGACTTGAGAAAAGTTTCTGTGACACAAATAGCTGTATACGCTTGTAATAGTAGTTTAATGCCAAATTGTAACCTCGCTATGTGTGCTCAAGGGATATCTATTTATTTTATTTATTTAAAAACTTCATGCACACAACAAAATATTGTAGGTACATATGACATATGGATATCGTTTGAATTTCATGTTTTTTAATTAGGTAGACCAGAATGACAGCGTTGATCGCACTTATTTGGATTAATAATACATTCAAACGTTGAAAACAACTTTAAACAAACGAAATACATATATATTATTTTAATATTTACACAGGTTGTTTCATTTAAGGTGCCAAGCCGGTGCGTGGTGATAGGTGACCACTATACTTATCAATCTCTATGTATGTTAAGCGATTTCCGGTAGTTACCGAGATAATTGCAAATAAAGTTTGTATGTAAAAATATTTCAAAATTATACTGAACATTGATTTTCTTATCCTTACATAACATGTTATTCAATTTGAACTGTAATCTTATTTTAAACATGAGCAATTAAAATATAATTTTAATTAAAAAAAATGCTCCCCATATATATTAAGTAAGGAGCTATATCTCGATAGCTAGCAAAACTTACTGTGTATACTCATGAGTTTACACGATAGCGACGACGTAACCTTCGTATGGAAAATTATAGTTCTGTCAGTGACCGCTAGAGGCGCTGTGCAATTTTCCATAGACTTATTTTATGTCGTCGCTAGCGAGTTAAACCGTCGTAAAGTCATGGTAATGGTACTAAACTGATAATGAAGCTGGTGAAGTAGGTTTAGGTACACACACCAAAAGTGTCAAGTCAGTCAGTGGGATCAAGCATTTTTATGCGGATTTCTTGAGATTGAGATGTGGCTTTGTAATAAATTTATGATTTTATAAATTTATATGGATCCTTTTTGGTGCATTTCATAATTTGAAACAGGAACTGTCAATCAAATTCGAGTAGAAAATTAAAATCAGCTTTCAATATTTTCCCTATAAAAACATACAACGCATTGAAGACATTATTAGTGCTACTGTTTCCCTACTACTGATTAAAACCAACGTTATTATGGAGCAGCGACGTCATTTAAGCAGGGAAGTAATGCTCAGAGCCGTGGGAATGATACAAGCTGGTTCCCGGCAACGTACTGTGGCTTTAGCTCTGAATACAAGTCAGAGTGTTACCAGTCGACTTTGGACACGTTACCGAAGCACTGGTACCGTGGCTGAGCGCCATGGAGGACGGTATCGCTGCACCACACGGAGACAAGACCGATACATTCAAATCACAGTTCAAAGAGCTCCAACAATAACCGCCATGATGTTAGCCGTGAGGCTTCATCACTCTTCAGAGAAATTAATTAGCGACCAAACAGTCAGAAACCGCTTGTATGAATTGAACCTTCATTCTCGAAGACCGCTACGGGTACCACCTATAGCAATCCACAATCGTACGATTCGATATCAATGGGCTCTTGAACACAGAAATCGGGCAGAAGAACAATGGCGTTTCGTGTGCTTTTCTGATGAGTCTCGTTTTGGTATGAGACCGGATACAAGACGTATACGACACTGGAGAACCCCTGGATGCCAACAGCGATTAAAATCCTGCCCGGAAGTCCATGCTTACAGTGGTGGAACCATCATGGTATGGGCGGGTATTTGGATCGGCGGAAGAACTGATTTGATTCGGATCAGAGGCAACCTCAACGCTCAACTTTATGCTGAGACGATTGTATCAGACGTCCACGTTCCTCTATAAGTGCAAATCGGTCCCTTATTTCAATTAATGCATGGTAATGTACGACCCGCACACCGCAAGAGTTGTAAGACAGACTCTCGCCGCAACTAACATCATTTTCCTGCCCTGGCCTGCTCAGTCGCCAGACTTGAACCCGATTGAGCATGCATGGGATATGCTACAAAGAAGAGCTCTGCCGAATATGGAGGGTATCCAGTCGCAAGAAGACCTTTTTTTGTTGTTGCACCGAACATGGGCGGCCATTCCACAGCGTGATTTGGATGAACTCATTTTGAGTATGCCAAACCGATGTTCTTGTGTTGTCATCGTTCTCTGTAGAAACACGGATTATTAATTGTTTAAGTTACCCAATAAAATTTTAAAGAAAACTGTTATTTCAGTCTTTTTTTCGAACTTTAATCTTTGTGGTTTAAATGTCAAAAATCCCTTTATTAGGAAAATGGCAATTTTTTTTATTAATGCAAAGGTGACTTAGTTTATCGTTACTGTAGACAAACGAAAACACTTTATTTGATGAATCCTTAAAGAAAATTTTAATTAATATCAATCAGGAGAAAAGTTATTGCAAAAATATATGTTGATCCCTAGACACTTTTGATGTGTGTAATTTGCACAGCTGTTAGCTAACTAAGTAAGTTGGTTTTTAAGATATGTTGCAAAATGTAAGCACGTAAAGCCGTCCTGCTCCTGATCTCTCTCCGGTCGTTTCAGATTTCTGTCCCATCGAGCTATGAGAGTGAAAGGAATAGAGAGTGCACCTGTGTTCGCGCACACACTTGTGCACTATAACATGTCCTGCAGTCGGTTAGTCTTTGTGACTGGCCAACGCAGTCAAAATCGTCTTGGGGGACTATTATATTATTATTATTGTCAAAACTTTTTTCACCTCCTGTTCGGAAAACTTGCATGTGTAGAGGTATCCGGGATGTAGCTGGGTGGAAAATAGCTTTTCCATCCTAGGGTGGTGGAAAATAATTTATTTTTAAGTGGCATGGCATGGAGTCAAGGCATGATGCCAATGCTTGGGTGAAAGTAACTGGTAAATATTTCAGTATTTATATTTAATTCAGTAACATCATATTATTAAAATATAAGCTTTTCATACATTTTTGCTTAGTTATACATTGAAAAACATATTGTGTATTATGATTGTTAATATAAAAATATACTCTTAATTGGAACAATTCCACAAAATCAACACCTACAATATTGGGCTGCCGCTATGATCAATGACTTTTTTTTAATTTATTTTATATTGTCTGTCACTTTTTATTTTATTTTTGAGCTCTCTGTCTATTTTTTTAGATTGTGTTTTTTTAATCTGTGAGGAAAATTCGATCGATAGTTTTAACATAGATTTTAAGTAGTCGATATCATCTGCCTTTTTCGTACTCTATTTTCATGTTTTTGTGCTGTTATTCTTTCTAATCGTGTTGGATATATTAATACGGTAAATCAACTAAAGTCAGTTTTTCTTTCCTAGTCGAATTATAATAATAAATAAATAAATAAATAAAAAATAATTTATTTTAACCATCAGGGATCATACAAATTACATAATTTAATTTAATTTTTGTGTTAGTAACAATTTAAATATTCTTAAAAACTAGTGTTAGTAAAATCATTAATCAACATGTTAAATTCAATCGATTCACATTATAGATTTTATTCAATTATTAGCCAGTACATGAATCATTGAGCAGTGATTCAAGTACTGTAAATTCTTTATTTTTTTTACAACTATTTAAAAAAAATTTTTTGAAGAGGTTATCTTTTATAAAACTTGCATTCAATTTAGAGAAAACATATTTTTTAAAATAAGCATAACTCATATTATCATCCCTGTTTCGGATGTCACTGACCAAACAAACAACCTGTATAATAAAGTGTTAATATTTTCCTTACTGAATTCCCATGATTGTTTGTTTGGGCTGTTCCAGGAATGTCGTTTACTCAGTACGTTACACAGTTAGGTAGTAGGTCAGACACGAGACATGTTAAGTGGTAATACGTGACCTGAGTAAAAAAAAAAAAAGTTAGCCTGTAACATCCCACTGCTGGGCAAAGGCCTTACCTCAACTATGAGGTAGTTTGAGCCATACTCCACCACGCGGGCTCAGTGCGGGTTGGTGGAGGGGTGTTTGCAAGGCAAGCGACTAACCCTGCTGTCAGATTTTATCAAGCCGCCCATAAGGCCTCTGACTAGGCTTTACGACTAATATCGACCGATATTAGCCGGGACCAACGGCTTAACGTGCCTTCTGAAGCACGGAGATGCTCGTGATGTACGTCACTTATATGGTCGGAATGGTCACCCATCCAAACACGACCGCGCCGTAGGTTGCTTCACTTCGGTATCACTACCAAAGCACTGCTACCACTGCGCTACGAGCACCACATGTGACCTGAGTATGAAAACTAAAATAAGATACTCGTATAAATACCTAGAGCTGCTATATGTAACGATATAACTTCATCAGTTTAACTTTGCTGTGAGATCGAATGAAAAAGTTACTTTTCTTATTTTTCTATTTTAGACAAGTTTTCTACATTAATATGGCTTTATGAGCGAAGCCTTTCATTGTGTCTTTTTTCTAAAAAACCCTATTTAGGTACGGGTTAAAAATAAAAATAAAAATGTTTATGGAGTTTGTCTTTTATTTGGTTAGGCGTCGACTAAGTTTGTTTTAGAATAAATTGAATTGCGTTTTAATTTTATGTGATAAATTTTACCTTATTTTGTAACTGGTCTTCCAGTACTTGCAAGGTGTACCTATATATTTTCCTTAGGATCCCATAGGATATACCTTCTTGTTGGTCCCGTTTTTGGCAATTCGGAATCTGATGGTTCCATCATCAGATCCTCCCTCAAATTTTAAAGGCACATAATATGTATTGTGTTTTTTTCTAGAATCTTAATGTTGACGTGTTACGTCTGATAGTTAACATCTCGTGGAGATGAGTAGGTAATTAGTAGCTTCTTAAAGAAATGAGTCATTAGATGCAACTTCCCCCCCCCCTCTCCTGTAATTACTAAAATAGAAAAAATGAAATTAACTTTAAAAATAAGTTAAACCCGACTTCAAAAGCAAAATACACTAAAAAGCCTTAAATAAACTCTTGACCCTTGAAAGAAAAGGACTCCAAAAAAAAATTGATTGCCTAAAATGGCTTCCTTTCCTTAAAGGGTCAGGAGTTTATTTTAGACTTTTGAGTGCATTTTGCTTTTGAAGTCGTTTTTTTTAAGTTTTTTTTTCAGACGTTTAATGCTTAGTGATTGTAGTCGTAATAGCGGTTAACGAAGTTGACTAAGTCGAGTCAATTTCTTCCAAGCTGTCCAGGGGCCCTATTTTTGAATCACTCACTTTGAAATGGCGAGTGATTTTCGTTCGACAACGATTTCTTTTCTATGACTTTTAATTCATCTTCGAACGAAAATCACTCGCCATCTTGAAGCGATTCAAAAGTAGAGCTCCAGGTACCTAATGCCGCTATTTATTTATAACAACATCGCAATAAACTGGCTATTTTGCGTAGCCCTTAATAAAACTGTCAAAAATGGAAATTACGAGCATAAAAAGATATCACAAAGACGTAATATTCATAATCTCAGTAATGAGTGATTTCCCATAATGTGATGGTGGGGTATAGAAAAATGAGTGAACGAGTCGACGAATCGAGTAAAATAGGATACGTGAGTTTTGGCTTTGTAAATCTTTTGTATTTATAGACTGAAATCAAACAGCACTGAGTCTTGGAGATACCACTACTTTGAAGAAATGGGTAATGGTTGTTAGATTTAAAAAAAATATATACAATATTATGAACAATGACATTTTATTGTGAATGTAATTCCATTAAATTTGGTAAACAATAAAAAACTTAATTTTAGAAATACGAGGATAACATCTTCTAACAAATCGTTTTACCCAATTTATAAATTAAATAATTATATAATACTCTTCCTTGGACAGTTGTTACCGTTTTGCGCCTTTTGGGGTTGAGACTTTCGGTTCCTGGGGTCCAGAGGCAAAAAAGCTATTCGCCGAGTTGTCAACTCGTTTGATTAGTGTGACTGGTGACAATAGGGCTGGCAGCTACCTTGGCCAACGCATAAGCATGGCCATTCAATGTGGTAATGCTGCCAGCCTTCTTGGTACAAGTTTCACCGATGTGATTCGGGGTTAGGTTAGTTTCTTTTTAGTTCTATTTTATTTTGTTTACACTTTGAACATATTGTCAAGTTTGTTTTAGTTAGATTTAATATTTTTAGTTTATTGTTAATACAATATATTTTAATGAGTGTATCAACAAAATAATAAATATAACCAATAAATATAATCTATTATGACTACTGACTAAACTTTTAACTAGAAGATCAATGATATTGTATTTAGAAGTTATAGATGACGCCTC
Organism: Pyrausta purpuralis; assembly: GCA_963924145.1. Taxonomy (NCBI): domain Eukaryota; kingdom Metazoa; phylum Arthropoda; class Insecta; order Lepidoptera; family Crambidae; genus Pyrausta; species Pyrausta purpuralis. Next base: position 11,614,030 of record OZ001650.1, read on the forward strand.
GCGAACTAAAAGAGTACACAAATATGGCACCGTCTGATTAATGGATGTCAATGGATTGACATCTATCACATCAGATATCAGTTTCGGAACAGAGTCTTAATAGAGTAGCTTTCTTAATATATTTTTTAAAGTATGAAGGTACATTACAATAGACTCGTTGGCCTAATTTTAAAATTGAGTTCACACTTTAGCTCGGTAGATTATTAATCAACAAGAATATTTTATTTTCAAACTATTCAACATTCGAAATATTAAATAATTATCTATTAAATGCAATTTGAATGCATCACGTGAATGCTTGAAATATCATGGCGCCAATATCAGAGTCACGTTCACTGCTAGGCATTGACGATCACGTGACCACATACATATTTTTTTACAAATTAAATAAATTAAAATATTTACAGGCCTTATTTAAATAAATGAAGAAATATTTATTAATACACCATAGTCATCTGGCATCATGTAAACAGGATGTTTTCTTCAAATAACATGCATGTTAGCGCACATATTTTTTTCTACAATCGTCAGGATCATCCCTCACTGATGTGTTTATTTATCAATAGTCTTTTGGTATACTTTTGTTAACGCGAGCGCCGGTGACCTTTTGATCCGTGAGCGTCTACGCTGTTACTTTAAAGAAATTGAAGGTGTACTTTATAGTTACAGAACAAAGACATATTAACATACATGTCCATAGATATATGTGTTAGGGTCGTGCGGGCGGGATTCGAACCCGCGACCTTTGTAGTCCGGAACGTAAACCACCACACTATGACGGTCGTTAAATTATTATTACTAATTTTATTGAAAATACTTCAATCATGAATGATCGGCATCATTAGATACAATTTAAATAACGAAAATATGATATTCGGACTTTTTTATTTTATTTAGTTAGTTGTTTCTGCAGTTTTTAAAGCGCACTGAGGCATTGAGATACTGACGCCATCAAAAACAGACTAAGTCAAAGTTAAGACCTCACTTTGACGTAAGGTGGTGTTTGCTTGACTATCTTTTACCCTCTCACCGGTGATCTAGTTTTTAATACAATATCATTGTAGTAGATAGGTACATGATAACAGTATCATCCTCGATTCTTGATGTTTGTGTACACCTCGTGGGCTGTGCCAGCCGCGCAGAAAAACAGATGAATTAAATTGAATAGCACGAATCAAAGCAACATTTATACGAATAAAAGAATCCCTCAAAATTGTAAACAGAGCTGGGCTGCAGTCAGGTGAAAAGAAATTAGATTATGAGTAAATGATACTCACCACAGCTTTTCCAATCTGCTTAATAGGGACCTTAGGCGCCGGCGCAGGGTTGGTTTAAATAGAGCCGAAGAACATGGCTACGACTGCCATCACTACCACGAATAGAGCTGAGAACTTCATGATTAATTGATTGAGACTTTGATCTTGAGGTTACTACAAGCAGACTCGACTTAGTTCACGTTGTGAATATGTTCTGTTTGACTACGCACCGTATATAAAGGTGATAATCTCAATAATGTTGTCTTTGATGGATTGCCATGACGGTTTGTTTGGGTTGTCCCAGGAATACCGTTTACATGGCACGTCACAGTCACGTAGTAGGTCGGAAACGTGTTGCCGAGCATAAGACAAGATGAGGCCCCGAGTTGTTGGCTGGTAGAAAGCTTTATTGTTGTTTCCCTTGTGCATTAAAAAATTATAAATAACCTAGTTAAGTGGTAGACGTGACCTGACTATTCAATGTGTAATTCTCAGTGATGGCTACTGGAACGCCTGCCGGCACATGCCGCCGGGCGGTGTGGATACACCATAGCGTTTGGAACCTGTCATTACAAAGCGAATTTTTTTCTCTAGATACCTCTATGGTCACTACAATCAAAGCATTTTTGTCTGTTCTAATATTTTTGAATACCGTTAACGAGAAACAAACCTATTTGATATAATGTGCTATTACAACTTAAAATAAGAGTTGAAAATTATAAGGATTAATTTAAAAACTTCAGATATCTATGTATAACATTTTTTTGCGAGTTATAATGTGAAACTATGTATGTTATTATATTTTATTTCGTAATAGACCTTATAAATATACTTAGCCACAAAGTGTTTGCGTACTAGAGTATCACTGGGTTCATAAAAAAAAAGATTTTGTCCGTGGAATAAAACATTTATTTGACTTTCTTGTTTCGGCATCATTAACTCACTTTTCTTACCGAATTTTAAGTAACTGGTCTTGAAGTATTTGCAAGGTGTTGATCGTTGATGGTATGGACGTGTTTGTCATTTACAGTGCTCCGAAAATTGTTGATCTGGCTCAGTGTTTCATAAGTTTTCGTAAGTAATAACCTAATTTTCTCTCTCCAGACCACAAATGTCTAAATGTAGCTGCACCATAAAATTAATATTCCTATCGGAAAGGATAATAATTTTATGAGCTGCACTGAAAATAACAAGTGATGGAGAAAATTGCAATTAAAAATTAATTTTTGTTTGTTGCATTTGATCAGGTTATTGAACTTGCTGTGAATAATTTAATTGCATATGCATGTGATAGTTTTCCTTTAAAAAAATATTAGTACTCTATTTAGGTGATTTATCAAGCAAAATCACTTGTCAGTCAAAACTGTTTTCAACTAGGTATAAAGAGTCGATTTAAAATTGAAAACACTTAAGTATTCCTTATTTGTACTTTAAAATTAAGAGTACTGTACGGCATAGCGATTGAAATTGTATACACGTACACTTCGTAGACAAACTTTTGAATATTTGATGAAATAACATAGAATATATTTTTTTGATAGGTAACTATCGAATAGATTTCAATGATGATGAAGTTTTCAATGATTTCAGGATGTAGTTTCAAACTCAAAAACCGGCCAAGTGCGAGTCGGACTCGCGCACTGAGGGTTCCGTGCTAACTTTAAATGAATTAGGTTCTAATTATCCACTTACTTCTACTTAGTAAAATACCACAAAATTTTGTTGACTGCAAACATAACTTTGTTTTTCATAGTGTTTGTATGAAGTACAAAGTTATGTTTGCGATTGTTGAAAACATGCTATATCTTAAAAACTACTCGTTCGATCTCGTCCAAACCAATTTTCGTTGAAAGTATTTGTTACGATCTATATTACATATTTTTTTCAAAATTTACATTCTCGTGGTTTAGAAGTTAGGTGGGGGGGGAGGGGGGGAGCCCATTTTACCACTTTGAAAAATGGTTCAAGAAACCTCTATTTTTATTTTAAAAGACCTATCAATAGACACCAAACAAGCATAAATTTGTCTAAAATTTTTTTTTTTGGTTTTAGTTTTATGTATGTTAGCCCCCCCCTTAAATGACATTATTTTTTACTTTTTTGTATGAGAATCGGTAAGCGGTTTACAGGATACATCTTACTACCAAATTTCAACAGTGTAATGCTTATAGTTACAGAATAAAATGGCTCTGACATACGGACGGACAGACAGACAGACAGTCTTGACGAAACTACACGGGTTCCGTTTTTGCCATTCGGCTACGGAACCCTAAAAAGGGAAATGGTAAGGAGAGAATTCTGTTTCACGAGTTTTCCCAACAACTACGTAGATAATTTCCATCATCATAACTTTTGCTTTGCGTGAGCCCGATAGGTACCGAGTACTTGCGTCCAAATTGAACCTTTGCAGCAGTTTTATTTTATCTATCGCACTGACTCATGGTGAATAATGGTAAGATGAAACGAGATGGAAAATGTAAAGCTACGCAAGTTTTCAGCCAGCAAGCTTCAGATTCATGTCGTAATGGTATCACCTCTTCTCAGTGATACTTTTTATTTGCACAGAAACGAATAGAAAACATGTTAAATGAATAGAAAACAACAACGTAAAAGTAATTAAAAAGAGCTGTTGGTACCTTACTTCAACATAGTTAACGTCACACAAGAGAGGAAGTATTGAACTAAATAGGCTCTAGTTTTACGGGTACGATTCAGGTCGGGTCAATGTTGAAATCAAAATTTTCGATATTGTCTCGGGTCTGGGTGTTGTGGTACCACCGTTGTGTCTGATTTCCATGACACAAGTGCATTAGCTACTTTGGGATCAGAGCAATGTATGTGATTGGTGTCCAATATTATTATTACATAAAATTATACATGTTTACTTATATTTATTAATATTATAACTAAGATACAAAATATTATTATGTTATTATGAACAGGTAAAGTTTTTGACTGTGTATGGGCTAAAACTTTCAAAACTGAATCTGATCTGTACCGATTATACCTTATTCTTACCAGTGAAAAGTTATAAGGTGACATTTCAATACACTCGTGTCAAGTCGGTTGGTCGCAAGCGTATTATGATTGAATAATCAGTTACAGTACCAAAAAACAAAGAACACAACTTTTCTTAGACCAATAAGAGAATATATGAAACTTCACCTAAATTTTTCAGGCTGAGACCAAGTACGTTGCACATATGACACTGGAACTGGAAACAATACTTATACTTTGGGTTTGGCTGTATGACACCATATTTTGTTGTTTCTTTGTAAATGGATAATTTTAAAATAAATTGACATTGTTTAAAAATTACATAGTTAACTAATTAATCATCTTAACAATTATGAATATTTTGTCTTAGGAATGTAATTAATAACAGAAAAGAAAAGGTTGCTATAGAAGAAAATGTTACGTAACATCATCTAGATTTGTTGACCAATCCACTCGGAAAAGTGCGGGCAGTTAGTTTCAAAATAAGATCAAAGAACTTACTAAACTGAATCGTATTCATAGAATATGAAGTAACTTGTGCTTTAAAACAGCGTGTTGTGTGCATTCAAGAGTAAATTAGTAAGAATTAAGTAGATAATATTCCTAATCTACATACTCGCGAGGCGCCTTATTGTTTTAATGTCTACCTAGCAAAATACCCCACAAGTAAACAAAGCCGAAAACTGGATTTATCACGGAAAGCGGAAAACGTAATGATCAATTTTGTATAAAGCGTGATCGGTTCATAATTAATCATCTCTAGAGTACTCTACACATAGACTTGGGATAATCCCAACTTAAGTCAGCAGGTAACTATGTATCTATTGGCATTTTGAGGAAATATAGGATTCATCTATTCCTTTAAATACGCAGACTTTGTTTTTATGAGTACATTCTGTCAACATCATTTAACGAGATTGATCAGTCAACCAAAAATCAGCCAATATGAACTTCTCGGCACTTTTCATGATGGTAGTGGCAGTGTTCGCGTTGTTCGCTGGTGCCTACGCTAAGCCCGAGCCTAAAGTACCCATTAAACAAATTGGAAAAGCTATGGTATGTATATCTTGGTTACTTGTCTTGAACATTAGGTACTTTTTACAATGATTTTAACTATCGTTCTTGATTCTCAGAAAGTAATTTACTATGGAGGCCTCTGCCGCCTTACCACCTCAATCAACTGCACCTCACTTCGTTTTTGTTTAAAATTAACTGGTTTTGTGTCGTGAGTTGTGTGCAAGGGGGCGCCAGAGACCTCGACCGAAAATTAACTTTTAAACAATTCACCTAGGCAACAATGACTTTTGTAATGAGGAACGCCTCAAACGTAGAAGCCTCAGGAAAATTCATTGACACGACAGAAGTGTACCCTTTTGATTGTTGTCTTGAATCAGGCCATTAATATGCTACTATTAATCAGTCAGCTCCATTAAAGATGTTCTATGGAGACCAATAAAGTTTTGACCAAATAGTAAAATTTGAGCTATTGATAGTCCCATCCACCTCCTGAAATTTGGCAACACCTAGTTAAGTCACCCTGTATTATGCTGATAAAGTCAAGAAACTTATACAAATATATTTTTTGTTTAGAAAACTGGCTTCGGAGTCCTCAGCGCCGCAGGAACTGCCCATGAGGTGTACAACCACGTCAGGAACCGCGGCTAGTGTATGAAAGAGGAAGAAGTTTTGTTATTTAATTAATTTATTCAAATTATTTACATGTTAACTTTTGAAAGTTGTTTCAAGTGAAATAAAATATAAATTAATCTGTAATTATGTTTATTCATTTCACAACTCCACGTGCTAATGATCATTTAGGACATGAATCCTGTCTTGGTACGACAGATGCTGACCGCCAATCCTATGATCTGAATAGTGAGGAAATTTATGTGTGAAGTAGTAATTTATTAATTTAAAACTTGATAATAAAAGGTGGGCTTAATGGCTTAATTATCTCCCAGTCATACTTTTAGGTCACGCACAGAGATTGTTTTGGGTGCAGGAGAATGTACGATTGGGGAAGGCCTCCACACCAGGGCCTCTATTTTTGAATCACTCGCGTCAAGATGGCGAGTGAAAATCATTTATTAAAGTCGAATTTTCTAATGAAAATCAGTTGAAATCCACATGGGAGGGATTTGCAAAAATATATCTTAATTTTGTAAGTACTTACATCAATAATTCGCGTGATTATCGTAGAGATATTTAATTCGTTTTCAAACAATTATCACACGCCAGGCCTGGGTAGGCCACTCCCTTCTGAAGAGGAGAGTCTCACATAACCCTCCGCCAAACAATTGAGATTGTAAATTTTTGACGGTTGTTATTGGTAGAGTAAGATATGACCAACATTAGTGATACAATTAGTTACTGTGCATTGTCACCTTTTCTATCAGAAACCAATCATATATTATCAGTATCAATATTCGTTGTAAGCTCATACGACAACATTTTGAAAGCGGTCACGACCCTGAACTACGGTAGTAACAAGTTTTTATACACAAGCAACAATATAAATTGCAAACAAAATAAGTCGCAATAACATATTATATGATTATAATATAACTTGCTGTGTAGTAAGCACATCTACTTACCTCTAGATAATTTCTTACCTTGTACCGAATCCGGCCACGCTACATGGAATGCGACACCTTTGCCGATGCAAAGGACAATCAATGACGTTATAGTACATTATGATACAAGTGTGCTAAGTTGACCATTATATACAAGGCGATATTGTGTGCGCACGAGCGAAAGCGAGTGCGCCATAAGAAAGCCGCGTATATAATGGTCACAGGCACACGTGTATCATACGACGTTTTTCAACACACTTGCGAAGAAAAAACATGACTTCATTTACTAAGTTTTAAATTAATAAAACATTTAGTAAAAATACATTTCACTCGACTTTGATGGCAAAAGACTATCGCACGCGTTTTTCGCCTCGTTACGTATGTCCGGCAGAGTTAATAATAGGTTTTCTTCATTTTCTTTACTTGAAGTAGACATTTTCGTTATTATTAAACTTCACAATTATCCAAACTTCGTCACAGCCGACAATACCGATGTGCGCGCAAGGCTAAGGCGCGAACTAGATCGGCCAACAGCAAAGATTAAAAATCTAATAATTCGTGTTAAAACACAAATTACAGAAAAAAATAAATGAGAAATCTGGATTTGCCATTTATTTCAATAAATACCTATGTATATAGAATACTGTTATTTTTCGCATAAATAATGTTTGTTGCTAAAATAAAAGTTATAACCCGACTAAATTACATCGCTTCTTCTTCCTACTTACGACTTGGTACTAGAGTACAAACCTAAATTGGTCGGGTTAATAAACTAAAGGCACTAGTGCAATAATATACCGAAAAAGCACGCGTGTTTAATATCTAGAATTATGTGCCAAAAATCGGTGTTATAAAAACGTCGTTTCGCGCAAGTGTGTTGAAAAATATATAAAAACCGCCATTAGCTTCATAGTGACCAATCATCCTGTTGTACCCATTTTCAACTTCATGGTCTGTTAACGCTACGGTCGTCGTAAATATTGCAACTACTAACTGTCCCACGCGACTTCGTTTGCGCGTTTTGAGTTTGCTCTCTCCCCCCCTAAGCCCCGTCATTATGATAAAGTCAATTGAAATCAAACTCACGCTTTATAGATATTTCATTTTATAATAATTCATTTTCTACCTACAAGATTATTGGCTTATCTGTTTTTTGGTTGATCTTTGGTTTTTAATGGATGTTGTTTTTAATATGTTTTTAATGTGTAAGCAGCGGAAGTTCTCAAAAAGAATATTTTCCCCTCGTTTTTGCATTGTTATTCATTTACCAAATTACAAACTCATTTCGTAACTTATTTATTTATAAACAATATTAAATATCATGATCGTTATTTCAACAGGACATATACTTAAATGCATTGAGTGTCGATCTAAACAATAAGTATTGCAAACAGTGTCGCTCTGAACATCCGGTCTGGAACAGGGTTTAATAGTTCAGATTGAGTTTAGGGTGTTTAATAGTTCAGATTAAGTTTAATTAAGTTAAGTGAACTGTATGTCCTTAATAGTAGATTATTCAACGAGAGAATAAAGTAGTGTTCTTATGGCACGGACGCCATCTTGAATCACGAGCGTAACGAAAGGATTATTATCTTGACTGCTAAGTATAGCGAGGGAGATAACTGAAAATCCTAAGTGTAGTGAGGGGTTCAAGCTCGCCAAAGCCGAAGACATTTTATTTCAAGTTCGACCCGTCTGGTGTAGTGGTCGAGAAATCGCCTACTACGCAGCGGGTGCGGGTTCGATCCCCGCACAATACACACATTTGTGTGCATGAACATGTCTGTTTGTATTGGTCTGGGTGTTTTCTATGTATATCATGTATGTATTTACAAAAAAAAAGTATTTAAGTATTATATCCGTTATCTGGCACCCATAACACAAGCTTTGATTAGCTTACTTTGGGGCTAGATGGCGATGTGTGGGAATGTCCAAAGGATATTTATTTATTTATTTTATTTATTTATTCAATGCAATCCTACTTTTCACTACAGTGAGGCAAAAAAATACATTTATTAGAAATTCGTCTTCAACGCATGCAAGGCTGTAATGCAGCAATTGTTACGTGTTAACAATCTGTTAGGGAAATGGATAACATGTCTTATTTCTGACTGAAACTAATACCAGTTTTTTTTTCAGTACGAGCTTTACCAATCAAGATCGTATTTTGTCCTTTTTTAATATATATATTTAGATAGCCTGGCCTGACATTTGGCCTCGATTGCACCCGATGTAAAGGGACAATGCAGCACTCTTTTCTTGAAAAAGTCAAATTTGACGACCTCCGTGGTGTAGTGGCTAAGCACGCTGGTTTCAAGGCGACGCCGCTCCGGGGTCCCGGGTTCCATTCCCGGTCGGGTCAATATAGAAATCAAAATTTTCTATATAGTCTCGGGTCTGGGTGTTGTTGTACCACCGTAGTGTCTGATTTCCATAACAAAAGTGCATTGGCTACTTACTTTGGGATCAGAGCAATGTATGAGATTGGTGCCCAATGTATATACCTAATATAATTGTAGTTGACTGGGAACACTTCAGTAGCTTCAAGTTAAATATCAAATTCTATACAAACCTGTTTTCTTTCCATATAAATTACATAGGTACACAACCAAAAAATATCTATCCATATAATGTACTAAATTAATAATGGGTGTTAATTCTTGGTGTGATTTTGAGAATTTTTATGAGGCCCATAAAAAAGCTCAAAATCACAAAACGAGAAATAGAAAGGGCTATGCTCGGTGTTTCTCACGAGATCGAATCAGGAATAAGGAGATACGTAGAAGATCGAAGGTCCAAAGCAAGATTAAAAGGAGTACCTAACGCACATATTATGAAAACAGAGTACAAAAAAACAAGCTAAGTGCGAGTCGGAATCGCGCACTGATGGTTCCGTGCCAACTTTAACTGAATTTGGGAATCCACTCACTTCCACGTTCCACTTCCACAAGTAAAATCCACAACATTTTGCCAACCAAAATTAAATTAAATTTGACACTGACAACAAAAATAAAAAAGTGTCATAATGACACGATTGCCGGCATTCGTTTTTTTGTAAAATTTAAAATTATATTAAGTTGTATATTTTTATATCAACAATCATAATATTCAAAACACACATAATGATGTGACTCAATTATTTTTGACCAAAGCTTTGACTTCATGCCATGCCAATTAAAACTAAATAAATTTCCACCCTAGGGATGGCAAATCTTTTTTCCACCCGGCTATCTACACATGAAAATTTAATTTTTCGAACAGCTTGATTGACAGCTACCTCGTATTTGGCAGTACTTTTCAATACACCCTGTATACTCAAAAGCTTTAATGAAATAATAAAATAGACCGGTTGCTTACAGTGAATCATTTATGAATATTTCCACGTGTAATTCTAAGATAACATATTTCTATTATTGAGCACGTGTAAGTTTAAATACTAAGCCACTAAAGGATCTATAATTATTTACATTAATTACTTCTCAAAGGGGTTTCTGTACAGGATTAATCTTTCTAATAGCAAAAAACGGCCAAGTGCGAGTCGGACTCGCGCACTGAGGGTTCCGTGCCAACTTTAACTGAATTTGGGAATCCACTCACTTCCACGTTCCACTTCCACAAGTAAAATCCACAACATTTTGTGGACAGCAAATATAACTTTGTTTTTCATAGTGTTTGTATGAAGTACAAAGTTATGTTTCCAGTTGTTGAAAATGTGCTATATCTCAAAAAGTTCTCGTTCGATTCCGTCCGAACCAATTTTCGTTGAAAGTATTTGTTAAGATCTACATTATATATTAAACTTACACTCGCTTAGTTTAGAAGTTAGATGGGGGGGACGCCCATTTTACCACTTTGGAAGCGTCTAGCTATGAAACGTTAGACTTTAATAGGTGTGACTAAAAAATTTTTTTTGGTTTTAGTTTCATGTATGGGAGCCCCCCCTTAAATGACATATTTTTTATTTTTTGTATGAGAATCGTAAAGCGGTTAACAGGATACATACTCTTACCAAATTTCAACAGTGTGATGCTTATAGTTACTGAATGAAATGGCTAAGACATACGGACGGACAGACAGACAGACAGACAGACTTGACGAAACTATAAGGGTTCCGTTTTGTGCCATTCGGCTACGGAACCCTAAAATATGAATAAATAATAACGGCAGATAGAAAGGTACTCATAGCTTCATCAAGTTGATTTAGGATTACCACATTTATAAAAGGATGCTTAAGTAGGCAGGTACTGTAGACTAAATCCAAACCATATTTAATGAGTATATGTTAATGAACAAACAGCCAACAGCCAACCCACGCTCATCTTTTCAAATGCTAGCTAATATTTGCTACAATTAAGGTGGATTTTAGTCGTATCATTTTATTTGTTACAAAAAGTTTTAAAGTATCTACAAGCAGGAAACTCTTAAATACATATTTTTAAATTAAAAGCCATTGCTATTTTTCTGTACAATTATTTCCTACTTCCCGAAGGCAAAATTTAGGTCTTCTTAACGGGTTCAGATTGCTGTCAAAAATCTAAAAAATCAATGATGTAATTTTCTTCGTTATTGTTATGAAACAGTAGGTATTAGTTGGTGGTAGCGTAAAAAGATTACTGCTAATAATAAGGCTTGAGGGAGGTCACGTTTCTTTTTTGTATTGAGGATATGTGTAGCGAGATAGAAACGCGAGCATTAATCACGGATGAGAAAACTTACAATTTCTATTTTCCTTCCTTACACCTGACGGCTGACGGATCACTTATGTTGTGTTGTGGTTTTACTCAAATACCTATTAACCGGTTATCAAACCATGTTCGAGCTAGAGCAAGAAACTTGCGCATGAGCAATGTGATTTCCCCTTCCATTAGAAACTAATACGATGGTAAATACCTAAGTATCGATAAATAATGTAAATTTGGTTAGAATTTATTTATTTTATTTTATTTCTTAACTTTATTGCACAAATAAAAATGTTCAAAAGGTAGACTTAATGCTAATAGCATAATTAATAAATATAATAATAATAGATTAATTGTTGCAGTCACTCCCGGCTAGTGTGGACAAAGGGTGTTTAAAAGGAACTAATATTCGAATGAAATAAAGAAATCCGGATATAGCATTTGGCAACAAAAGTTTATTCAAATTTGCTATTTCACAATTACCCTTTAACACCTTCAAATACAAAACTTAATAGCTCAGAATTCAGTAGAGACCAGGTTAGGTTCTAATTTAGTTATCTATATCTATACTATTACAAATCTTTATGTTCACAAATTTCTAATTTAATAAAGATAAACCACCAATTTAAGTTTTTAATTTCCTAATTAATTCCAAAATTTATCCTCAAAGGGATTCCTAAGTTATTCTTAATTCAATAATTAAATTATCCCACTTTTCACTACAGTTAAAGTAAATACAAAGAAAACCAACCTTGGATTTCAACGTAGGTTACCATTTCAAATCTTTGTTGCATCAAACTACAAACAACTCTGCAACGCAACGTTTCCCCAAAATTTCACCGATACCAATCCATCCTCAAAACAGCAGACAAGAAGCAAATCAGTCCATCAGGAAAATCTGACTTCAAAATAATCCAAATGAGGTCTAAGTAAGGTCTAAGTAAGGTCTTAGTAAGGTCACTGAAAAGAATTTACAAAATGTTAGTTCAACGCACAAACCAAAGTAAAAGTTAAAAAACACTAACTTTTCATAATAAATATTTACCTGAGGTTACAACATTAACACCAAATTGTGACTGTACAACCTACAGACACATATCAAAAGCAAAACCTAGAAATAAAAGAAAGTTCTAGTTAACAACCAATTTATTTTTTTCTAAGTGAGGGCGGTTATACTTTTCATCACCCTATTTATGAAATCTTTAATAAACCAATTTAATACCTGCAACAGCTGGCTCGCCATATAATTTCTGAATTGTTTACTAAATATTTATGCTAATTATTCTATTTGAGACCTGAAATGATAAAAATTACAACTCTCAATACAATATGCCCAGATGTAGGTAGGCTACATTTTCTTTACAAGGATTTCCAAAGGAGTTTCCCAAAATACTTACCATTTTTCCAGTCATTTATATCAAATCATTTTGGAAATTAATTCATCCAAATTGACATGTTGGCGGCGTCTGAAACGATAAAAAGAACCATGTGCTCAGACTCTAAGAAATGTCTCGCAACAAACAAAAATCAACGCAAACCTTTCTGCAGATACTTACCAGGAATAACTATCAAACTACAAAATAATTGGGGCGTGCCCCGTACTTAAAAATTTTCATTACATTCTATTTTAACACACGTTCCACTCCGACGCACGACCAACAGTGCGGAACCGGAAAAAACAGCAGCTGTCACACTTGACACATGTCAGTGTCACCATCCATCTTATCTATGCCAAAATATGGACTGGAGTCCTACATCCATTTAGCTTTTCGTTTCACGCGAACTTAGACAAAAATATACAACGTTACATAATGCAAAGCATTCTCTGCCAGTCTAACCTTTAGGTCATGCAGAAAGATAGCAACAGTTGCAGTGAAAAAAAAAAGAATGAAGGAACATAGTTACAAGAATTTAATAACTATATAACTAAAATAAATGAACTAAGTAAATAAAATCAAATAAACTACAAAGATATAAACGTATATTCATATACATATATAAAGCATAGATACATACATATTTATTTATTTATTTAAACTTTATTGCACTGTTAATGGTACAATTGGCGGACTTAATGCCTTATGGCATTCTCTACCAGTCAACCGCTTGGGAAATGCAGAGAGTTAAATCAGTGGCGGCATATTTAAAAGTACTGAGAGGGACAAAAATTTAAAATGCTTTAACATAAACATACATACAAAAATTACACATATAAACAAAATTATTTGTAAATATGTATGTAGGTAAGCATTGGATTAATAAACTTACATAGAATACATATATTTAATAAAAAATAAACTACAGATAGGGAAGTGAAGATATTGATGACATCTATTAAAATATTATCGACAGCAGTGAACGAAATTTTGGGTAATTCTGAAGTGAGCCTAGGTTAAGAGGATATAATAATATTATAATGCAATTATTCACTCTTTTAGAAATCTACGAACTTAAGTCTTGAAAGAAAACATTGCATCAGTTATCTTTATATCCACGGGAAGAGAATTCCACAGTCGTGTTGCCGTCACTGTGAAAAACTTGGAAACGTACGAGGAACGGTCGGCCAGCGAGCCTAGCCAGAGGTTGTCAGATGATCGGAGAGACCAATCATGGGTTTGACAGAGAATGGAAACATATCTTGAAGATAAGAAGGAGAAGAGGGGTTATAAAGAACAGCGTGTAGAATGCAAAAAATACGGGAGTCTCTACGTTGAAGGATGGTTAGCCAATTCAGTTGTGCTCTGTAACTGGAGACATGATCGTATTTACGGTGGCCGAAGATGAATCTGATACAACCGTTGAGGAGACGTTCGAGTTTACCGATGAAGGCGTCAGTGAGATTAGTACAGCAGGAATTAGCGTAGTCAATGACAGGTATTACAAGAGTTTGCATAAGCAGAAGTTTTGTCTTAAATGGGAGAAATAATTGTAAGCAGTAGAGACTTCTCAGACATGTGACAACCTTACTGGTCGGCCTACTGCCTTAATATTTAATTTTATCGTTTTTGAGCATAAATAATTAACGAATTAATCTCGTAGGTTAGTCTATATATCGAAATGCGTCAAAATCCGTAGTCGGAAACATAGCAGATAATAAAATTTAAGTCGTCAAATTAGTGAATGTTGAATTGCCGAAACAACGTTCGTTAGAAACTAAAAATAACAATCGCCCACAGGTTGCAAACTCTAGCTAGAAAGCAATGCTGAAGTGCCACAGTTTTGAGTTAGCGGTGGCGTTATTGGTTGAAAAAAAATATTCGTTAAAAGTTAATGGTTGAATAAAAATATCGATATTTTTAATGGTTGAAAATATCAGTTAATATTTTTATGCCGATACGTTATTTTGATATTTTTAACTGTAGTTGAATATGGTTGAAAATATTAGTAAATATATTTATGCAGACACATTTTTGATATTTTTCACCGTAGTTGAATAAAGTAATTACTTATACGGTTTCTTAATGTGTTTTGAGATTACTGGTTGTACCCTTATATGATAAGTTTTTTGTGCAATACTTGCAAATAGCCACTTTTTCACTCCCTGCACACTTTTCAAAATGGTCCTCAATTTCCACATTACGCTTCGGCATGTTGTAAAGTAATTTTTAGTCCTCACAATTAAAATGCCACACAAACTATTCTAAAGGTACGCAAATCAATGACTTAAATAGTATTTAATCATAACAGTTCTCAATTCACTCTTTAATCATAACGATTATTAAAACAAACTCGCGGCATCGCACGTCACAGCCAGAGGATCACAACAAAACACAAATTAAGTAAACAAAACATTGCAAGCGAATCCAACGTTCATCGGTAAAATTATGTGTCTTATTTTGCACGTGTCAGAGCCTAAAGTCGAAAAATTGTATCCGCATAAATATCAGACCGAATTAAATATATCGAAAAGAAAGCTGTTCCATACACCGAGTAACATTATTCTTCCTTAAACTAACGTAATAGAGTTTAATTTCAATGCAACTGTTTCTATTTGTTTGACTCGCACATTTTATCGCATTACACCTCGTCTCACTGGCGACGCCACTCGCATCCTAAAAATTGCATTCAAATTTAGGCTCTAATCCGTTTGGCTAAGGCTTAAGTTAACTTACTCTATAAACTAATAAATTAATCGGAAAGATTGAATACGATATTTTTATTCTTTGCGGACTTACGTTAAAAATATTCATTAGGTAATTTTATCAATCGGTAAGATTTATCTATATGAATAAAACTTTTAGTTGTGTTTAATTATCAACGACTCGAATAAATATTTTTATTCGATATGGTTAATAATATTTATAGAATAAAAGTGACATTTTTTTTTATTAGTTAATTTTAACTGATAATAGATATATTCACCATCTCTTTTTTGAGTGATGTGAGCTCAAAAGAGTAGAAAGATCCTTGGTTTTGAGTTGCTTTTCCCGTATTTAGTTCATGTTAGTTTTACACCCAAGTTTTTCCTCGCCAAAGGCACCGCTAATGTTTCGTATTTTACTCGTAAGTTAATTAACGTAATTTATAAACCAGGCGTTTAATAGGCAATGTTATCAAAATGGGTTATAAATTAGATATAAGATCTGCAATACAGGAGAGAAACACAATTATCTCTCACACAATCTCGCGAAACAATTTTGTTTTCTGAGAAATTTATTAATGCATGATGTCAAGGTAAATACTTTATATTACTCGCTCAACAACGACTAATAAATGTAAATCATTACCTTATTATTTTCTAATAAAGAATTTACTAAAAGTGCCATTTAATTTACTTTTAGCGAGGTACAAGACAGCAAGTTTTGTATTACATTATCCCTTAAAACATGTAACATAGAGTTCCCGAAATTTCCATAGTTTAAAAGTAAGGTATTCGTTTAGAACATTGTTATGAGTTAAGTATTTTATATCCATTTATTTCGCAATTCAAATGATTAAAAACATGAGAGCAAACTTAAAATATCTCGAAACTTAAAAATGTTTAATATAATCGGGTCTCGTTTTTTGAGATATTGGTTAATTTTAAGTCATCTAGGTAGGTATATGTTACTCAGAAACTTACACCGTAATTAAAAAGTAAATTAAATAAACAATTAAGCGGCATCACACAGAGCACTCAATAAACTGGGAGTTCAAACTTAATTAGAAAATGCTTACTCAGAAAGTGTAACTTAGTAAACAAAGAAGCAATATGTGACACATCCTTGTGGGTAAATTCCAAGCAATTCACGTTATAGACTCATTTTCCCTGTCCGCTACACTTATAAGCGTGGTTTTATTAGGGGTCCCTCACTCGCTGTCTGAGGCTTGTATAAGAGGAAAATGAAGGTGGCTATTTGGTTTCTTGTTGTAGCGCTGTGCTGCGAGCAATTGCTCTCTGTGGCCTGCGCTACCGTGCCCGCTCCTAAACTCGCATCGGCAGCCTCTACCACTACACACAAGCCGTGGTCCAAGAAAATTAAAGATGGACTGGTGTGTACCTGCATTACTCTCTGGAGATTGTAATTAAGCTCTTTAGCGTTTTTGTGACGCGATGTATCTCATTAATTTCTATGCAAGGACTTTCGATACTTAATAGCCTGACGGCCAAGTTTTTGTAAGTTTATTTATGAAATTATTACAAGAAAGCTTTGGAGTTTTGATGGATCAAAAAAACCTTGAATATGAATCAATCTTTTGATGAGAATTTCGATTTACATAATTGTATCTCTTCGCAAGTAATTTTTTTTTTGATAAAAAAGTTACCTTTTTTGATTACAGAGTACATTTCTTCAAGGAGCTGCTGTGGTGGGAGCATTTCATGGAGCTTATCAAGGTCACAAAAGTTCCAAAATAAAGCCGCCTCACGACGTAAAACACTAAAGTAATCTTATATTATCATTTAAACTCATGTTTATTACAACAGTTTGTTAACTAGATATTTATTACAAACCTACAGTGACATTGTTAATAATGTTGTAAACTTGAAGTAAGACAACCTTATGCTATAAGCTAGTAAGCTAGGAACTATTCTTGTGAAAGTAATAAATAGATGATGTTAGTGGGTATAACGAAATATCCAATAAAAAATTGTTTCAATAAAAGTCATATTGAATCTGAGAATACAGACCTTATTCTCAGACTGAAACGTTGGGAAACACCTTGATAATAACAATTTTAGAGCGCAAGAATAAGAATTATAAGCATTGAACACAATGCCTGAAAGAACGGCTTTGAAATGTTTATCTTCTTGAAATTAGGTAAAAAGATCGTATCATAAAGAAATAAATGTTAAATTTAGGCTTCACTTAAAAAAGGAAAACCAAAATTACAAGTTACCCTAAGTGCAAAATGTAATGGTACAAATATTTTGGAAAAAACCAATAGCATCAATCTAATAAGGTACTAGAGATAAATTTTGGATACTAATAATAAAATTAATTCCGAGGATAAATGATTAAAATTAAAAGCTAATTAAAATTAATTTAGGTCCGAAGGCAGTGATACTGATTGCAATTTTATTCGAACCAAAAGCAAGAATTAATAATAAATTGTTAATAAACGTCACTCGCATGAAATTACTGACATTAAATACGCAAACAACAAAACGCGAGTAAGTAGATATTAATTAGTATTAAAGTGAATACCGTTTTTCATTTATTTCCTTAAAGTGTTAAAAAGATTATTCCTTTTCTCTAACAAAACATCGTATTTGGATGTAACTTTTTTGATTTTTTCGTCCATCTCCGCTTGTCCTCTGTAAAAAAAAATACGATTACGAACAACAAAGAAATGCAACGCAACAGAGAGAAATTCAATAAATATGCTCCATGTAAATAAGACTTTGATTATTTATTGGAAGTACTGTAAGGCAATGCATGATTTTATTTGAATATTAAAAAAAACGAAACAAACTTCAAACAATGACTATATAAGGTTACCTCGTTTTAAGTGAAAATATTTTAACAGAGCATCAAACAATAACATAGAAAGAGGACCCAATAATTATTTTTTTTGAAAACTGGCCCGTTTACGTTTTTATTTTTCCTAACAAAAAAATATTATTTTTAAGAACACCCCGTTCCGCGACATCGCCTTTCGTCTCTTACATAAGTTGTGAAGGAAGATGGACTAGCTAAGCGAGAACGAGACATACGTGTGGGCGTGAGCGTGACAGAAGATGCCTATCTCATTCATGCGGCGTGCCGATGCGCGGTACTCTAGCGGTAGGGGGCGCCGCTGCGCGCCTATTTATTTGGTCCTACATAATAATAATAATAAAGGTAACTACCTACTGTATTCGATCACCTATTATTACGAAACAGTAATATGAAAAAAACATTATCAACTTGTATCAGTACCTAATAAATCAAACACAGACATATCAGTTAGATAAACGCTAAACAAACAAAACAGTTGGGTATGAAAACAAAGACAAAAACTTAGGAAGGTATGTGTCCATTTATCTGAGGCCTAAAACAGCTGGGTAGGTATGATTATCCGAAACAGAAACTCAACTTAGGTAGGTATGTGTTCATTAGGCCTAAAACACTAACAGCTGGGTATGTATGATAAATTAAGACAGAAACTCAACTTAGGTACCTATGTGTTTATCGCAGGCTTAAAACATGAACAGCTGGGCAGGTATGCTAAACTAAAACTACCTAATTGTGTTGTGTTCCTTTTGTTTATTTAATAATAATAAGGAGACAAATCTAATGTCAAAGTAATCTTTAAAAAGAATACCTATTAAAATTTATTACTAACTTTAAGAGATGTTGTAGGCTTAGTTGTAGGTAATGATAAACTAAACTACCTAACTGTGTTGTGTTACCTCTGTTTATTTAATAATAATAAGACAAATCTTATGTGAAAGTAAACTTTAAAAAGAATACCTATTAAATTTCCAATCTTACCAAATCTAACTTTAACAGATGTTGTAGTTACCTACCTACCTAATGAGTACCTATTGATTCCTTTTGATTCAGTAGATGGATATGCACTAAAAAATTGCGTGAGTAAATTTAACACAGTTTTGTTTTAAATTTCGTTTATTAGGTACCGTAATAAATAAACATAACACATTAAACGCGAACACGTCTTTGAAAATAACGTACATTTTTATTATTTTTTACCTTTAATTATCGCACTTGCTCAGTTTTGTACAGATATGTGGATACAAGTCTTATTTCACAATAAAATAAATTAAAGCTAGGATTTCTGCATTGGTTTACAAATACATTTTTTTTAACAGCAGCGATAGGTTAACATTTGAAAACAATGACGTCAGAGATTTACAGTGAAACAGGTTACTACAAATTGAGGCGATTCCTCCTAACCTTATTATCCAAACTGAAGCGAGCACTAGACAATCTAGCTATCACGAGCACTGTTTTTTTACTGGCCATCATGGCATTCACTGTTCATTCACACACGTATGCACTGAACCTTTGCTGGAATTGGGGGCGAATAACTGCAGCATTGTGTTGTGCATGCACGTTATCCCAACAACGTGCAACCGCGCAGTAGTCAACGGGAGGACTCGAGCTCGAGCTGCTCGATCTTCGTCGCATAGTCCACACCAGCAGCAAAACTTGGAGAGCCCCAAGTGATAAAGGCGTAATCCCCGCCAACAGCAAATCTTGGACCCTCAAGTGATAAAGGTGGAGGGCTTGGTTGTGCAGAAACCGCCATAGCAAGCGTCTGCGGTGTTTGGCAGTAGGTGCCGAACCAGGTCAAGGCGCGGCGGGAAACTATGTGATGTTGGTCACTCGACCCAGGCTTCGGAAAACGCACCGCAGGTCCGCGACGCGCGCGCACACGACATACAAACGCGATTTTTTTTTGGCAGACTGACTGACTCGCGTCGCGCGCGCCGCGCGCGGCTATTCGGTGGGGCGGGTGAGCGGCCGCGAGCGCGACACGTGTAGGCAGGCAGGCAACACGGCGGCGATGGGCGGCGCGAATGACAATATCTACAAAGACGCGGCACGGGGTGTTTTATTTTACTCTTTTTCTACATGTTTAGAGGCGATTTTCTCGAAAACTAGCGTATAAACATTTTTTTTTCGTACAAAATATGTTTCATTTAATTTTCTGAATCTGCCTTTAAAATATTATCACTTAAAACAAGGTAGCCTTATTTATATACGAGTATGCATGGTTGTCACCCTAAAGTTTAACTGACACTAGAGTATTTTTTGTATTCTATGTAAAGGAAATTATAAGAGGAGCCAAATCTATACGACCTTTTTGCTACGAGCGAGTGCATCACATGGACATGCAAAAATAACTTTGGGAAATGTGAGATACCTCCGGCAACAAAAGATAATTTCGCGGAGCGTATGTCTCTTTTATGGTCCCAATAAAATAATTGTTGGTGTAGATTTTTTTACAGATTTTCTATTTAGACTGGAAAACCAGTATTTATTAACACTCAGATACGGTTAGATTACGGCTTTAGGCGTTGCTCTTCTGATAAGGATAAAACTAGTGTAAACAGAGTTGTTGTTGAAAACTACAGTAGGTGCACGTTTCTTAAATTCCTCAAACTTTTCGTATTGTTTGCGAAAGCTCTGTGTTAATAATCGTCCAAGTAAATAAAATACGGAGTTAAATTAACTTATTAAAGAGTGAATTATTCAGGTAATGTAAAAACATAAATACAATAACTCATGTCACGTGTTATGTAACACACAAACACAAATGGTTTAAAGTGAAACTGAATTTCTACTGAAATGAAACTTTCTTTCTACTGAAAATAGTAGATTTCCGTTAGCATGTAAAATGATGGCCGTCAAAAATGAAAAGGACAATAAAATTAATTCCCAGAGCAATACCTCATAACGGGGTAAGGACAAAGATAAATGCCGCAGAATAAATAATCGTGTAATATTACAGTATTGCCAGCAGATTTTCCGGCACTCCGGGCTCAAGATCGTCCAGACTCCCTTTTAATTCGGCCACAGTGTTCTCACGATACACCATTTCATCTTCCAGTTCTTTTATAGTATTGTTTACTTTCTCCAATTCCGCTTTTATTGCGTCTTCGTTCTAATAAATAAAATAATTAAATAAATATTCTACAACATCACATACATTGCTCCGATCCCAAGCTAAGTAGCTATTGCACTTGTGTTAAGGAAATAGGAACCACAACACCCAGACCCGAGACAACATAGAAAATATCGTTTTCTACATTGACCCGACCGGGAATCGAATCCGGAACCTCATGAGATGGCGACGCTTGACACCAGCGTGCTAACTACTCGACCACGGACGGAGGTCGTCATAATGAAAATAAAACAGTGTGTTTCACCAAAATAAATACGTCTTTTACAAAATAAAAAGTACTTTTGGATATCATTAGGTAAGTCATAATTTAATAAAACAAATTAGGTTCAAAGCAAAACACGGCTGATATTTTTTGTTATTGAAACGGCATGATCGCTATTTGAATGCTAGTACAGCAAAGATTTATGGACGTTGGGCGGAATTTAGCAAAGATTTGCCAGAACAAATAATAACGCTCTTAAATGGAATTCTTAAGTTTGGTTTTACTCTGAGGATATTAATAATGTAAGGTATGATTTTTAACTTACATAAAATGAGCTTGTTTTCCTGAAACGGTCGGCTTTTTCCCGCAAGGAATCTTCATATTTACGTCTGAAATAAAGTGTGTATATTGAGCGTCATACGATAGAATTTATCCTTAATATTGGATTCAAATAAAGGTTATCGCCTGTTGCTAACTTCGTCTAAGTATATCGAGCTAACAAGCGTCAAATAGTGAATTGTTAAACCCTATAAAGAAAAGTATTTTAGCTTTACCTTATAAGATAGAGCAACGATGCAAAATGTTGCAAAAACGGGGAGAATATATTCCTTTATAGAGCTTTCGCGTTTGTGCGTACGCAATACGCAGCGTAAACCGTTTAAGATACATATAAATCATGTATAGCGGGGTCGTTCCCTCTTAAAATCCTACAATAAAGTCCGCGACAGCATATCTATCTGATATGGTGTACTTACTACAAACTTCTTATGTTCATAAATTCGATAAAAAATCATTTACTATTGCCAAAGGTGTTTTACTGCACACGGGCATTTTTAATATATTCATTATCACGAACATTTTATTTTGATCATAATTGACCTTTATTATTTGATTTCAATTAATATCTAAGAAGCTGTCACAGCTTAAAAATAACTCTGCACAAAAAAAAACGCAGCTTCAGTACAACACGCGTTTGCGCTGCACCGCTATGGTTTCTGGCCTCTTATTTCCAATGAAAATATGTATTTTGCGTTGAAATATTTTACGAGAAATCCGAAATTTACGCGGGCAACGCCGCGGGGGACCGCTAGTTTCGGCATAAAGCCTAAGCTAGAATCGATAAGTTATACGCCATCAAGTCACTATGACTGAGTGAAATTAATCTATAGCGATCCATGACGTTGGCATAACAGGAGGCCTATTCTGTAGGTAGGTAATGCATTGTTTGTATTTACTAACCTACCTTCTATATCACACTATAAAACATATTTACATATTAGTGTATTGCAATTAGTCCACAGTATAACCATAGTTATATATAGTTCACTGGTAGAGAACACCCTAAGGCATTAAGTTTACCTTTGAACAACACACAGTGCAATAAAGTTTAAATAAATAAATAAAAACCATATCAGTCATAATTCACCAACACCTGATTCTACCTAAAAGAAAAAATACCTGGATAAACGTCGCGTTGGTTTTTGTAACGAGCGTAGTTTATTTTTTGTTCAAAGAACGCACTAGTTGATTTGACTATGGATCATGCAACCGGCTCTAAAAGTATACCAAGCGATCATAATGCCAGTCAAAATGATGACGCTCTTTATAGATTTGCCTTATAGGATAAAATGTATCGCTCTGCCTGCTTCCAAATTAGGAGATATGGTGACAATGTGTGTTGATGCAATAATAAATGAATAATTATTTATTTGCTGAGATACATTTCATGCTCCGTTTTACCAGTCTGTTCTCTCCTTTTGCACTTCAGCTATCTGTCAGCCTCACAGGCCGCGAAAACAAAAGATTGTTAGTTACAACAACTATGTGAAGAATTAAAGGTAGAAAGGTAGGGCCTCAGAAACGGAGTAAGTACCTATTTCGGGTATGGAAGCCTGATAAGCGAAGTAATTAATTTTATATCGTAATTCATACATGAGCAGTTCCATTTCTTGTTCTTCCTGCTTTAATGAGGTCTCAAGGTCGTTCCGATTCTCCCTAGCGAGCTCCAGCGTCTTGCTTAAGTCCTCGCTCTGTCGCTTCAGCTGCATCCGTTTGGCTGTGAGCTTCACTGGAACGGAATTAATGCCGCATTAAGAATACATAAGCGATTCTGTCACTGACTAATGCGGATTGGGGAACTTATTGATGTTCGCATAAACAGTTCTGTGAAATAGGTTTGTATCATACATAGGCAAGTCAACACGAAAACGATTTTTGACTACGTTTCTTTGTTTGGACTTTTTAAAAGCTCAACATGTCAAAAATCCTAGCCCATTTTCCTGAAGTCGAGAGGAAGGGGGAGGGTGAAGGTTTACTTTAAGGGTTTTCGCTTATTATTCGGAAACTATGCGTTTTGCGTCATGACCTTGTAAAAATAAAAGCTGATAAAATTTACTATAAGTTGCTTATTCATGTTTTAAACCTTCTTCAAAAACCCGGCCAAGTGCGAGTCAGACTCGGGCCAACGTTAACTGAATCAGGGAATCCACTTTCACTTAATATTTTTTTGACAGCAAATATAATTTTGTTTATCATAGTGTTTGTATGAAGAACAAAGTTATGTTTGCGGTTGTTGAAAATGTGCTACATCTCAAAAATGTCTCGTTCGATCCCGTCCAAACCAATTCATTCATCACAAAATTTACACAGGCTTAGTTTATAAGTTTGATGGGGGGACGCCCACTTTACTACTTTGGAGGCGTCTAGCCATAAAACGTTAGACTTAAAAAGAAAGTGGTTTAAAAAACCTCTATGTCATTTGAAAAGACCTATCCATAGACACCCCACATGCATAGGTTTGACAAAAAAAAACGGTTTTAGTTTCATCATATCATTATTTTTTATTTGTTTTGTATAAGAATCGTAAAGCTGTTAACAGGATACATCTTCCTACCAAAATACAACATGCTTAATGTTACAGTATGAAGTGGCTGTGACGTACGGACGGACAGACAGACAGACTTGACGAAACCATGAGGGTTCCGTTTTTTGCCATTTGGCTACGGAACCCTAAAAAGAGGTGATCAATTCGACGTGTGTTTATATGACGTCTTTGGAATTGGATACTATTTGAGCATACAGCCATAAAAGTTTCCAAATACCTACGTGTGATAGATTTCGTTAATGTGTGTAATAATAACAAACATATTGTTTGTTTGATATTCGTATATTTGTTTAATGTTATTGTTTTTACAGATATTTTAGATACGATATGGTGAATGTGGATTTTTCTTTTTTAAATGAATTGAATCATATATCCCAATTCAGGGAACAGTGTAAGTTTCATAAAATTTCAGTTTAGTTGTTTTTGAGATATGTGTGTAAAGAAATACTATGGCATAAAAAACATATTTAAGAATTAACTAACTTCAAAAAACATACCAATAAGCCTAAAATAACGCATTTATAAGGCACTGGACTGATTTTGATTAAACTTACACTACTTATTTCATAAGTCGAAGTATACCTACCTGATGGAATTCATAAACAATCAAAAACCAATTATCAATAAATATCCAATTATCAAAAAAAATAGTGCCCTGTTTCTTTGATGTATATAAAGACACAGTTAAAATATTATCACTAAAAACGATTTGCCCTTAAATACAATGGATCTTGGTCACTATACTGAACTGCTCACCGTTTTCCAAATTGAGACGTTCCCTCTCCGCGTTGAGAGCGCGCGCCACCTTCAGCGCCGCCATAGTCTCTCGATATTTTTGCTCGTTTTCGGCATCCAAATCCGGCATTGCCGAATTCTGCAATTGAAAACAAAGCATTAGTTGAGATTAAAATTAGCAGTTCGTCTTATTGATGTTGAACTTGTGTGTGGGGTTAAGAAATAAAACAAGAGAGAAGTATATAACAAGATTTCAACAATAAATACAAACAGACCAACTCTCTTAAAATTTAATCATTGACGTGTCAATTCAATATCACTTTATAACATAATTCTGCCTTATACACTTACTTGAACAAACAAATCATCGACAATTTTTTCCAAGTTGGTCTTAAGTAGGCAAATTTCTATTTGTTGTTCTTCCTGAGAAAACATGTTAAAAACACAATTACAATGATATTTATTTAAATAATGGATAGTATTTAAAATTCACGTAAATCTGAATGGAAAATGTGAAAAACAGTCTCGCGTTACGCGCCAATTCTTTTTTTTTTATTACCTACGCCAAAACATGGCATGTTGGGGGACGTTTTTTTTTAATATACAAGTTTAACGTCCTCGGCTGTACGCCATACAGACAATTCGTTTTCGTATCGTATTTTGATTTTTGAATACTTAAAACAAAAACTAACACTAAACTAGCCTAACTTAACCTAACTCATTGAAATGCGAGGTGGTCCGCATTCCAAGGCTCAACAAGGAAGCTAAGCGCAGGAAACGCGATCCGGGTAATTCTCACTTTAACTTCATTGTTTTCTTCAAAAGCATGAATTATCATGACAATTCCACCGCACAATCACAATAATTGACCCGAAAATAACAATTTCTAAAATGAAGAATTAAGGTCCATCCTTCCCTTTTCGTTTCCCGCGCAAAACTCGTTGGGGGACGTCAATTGCGCGCCAAAAATATAAACAAACTTTTTTTTAAATCCCTTATCACTTCACCATACTAAGGCAACCACATTCATAAATTCTAGAGTTTTTCGATTTCGTTATTAAAAACACTGTCTTTTATTTAATGCAATTCGATTTAAATATTATGACATTGAATGAACTAAGACTTGGTTGATAAAAAGGTACCTACTTGCAGGTACTGTTTCTACATCGTTACTGCGAGAAAAAAATAAAATAGTTCCCATAACTTTATATAGCCTTTAAAAGATAGCGTTAAGGTAGCTTTAGAAACAACTTTTTTCACGCAAACAAGGAATAGTTGGCGGAAAACCTTAAACAAAGAAAAATAAGTGTGTAAGTAAATATTGTAAAATACGTTAATGACTTTTGGATTAATTAAGATACTTATTATTTGGCATTATAAAGTTCTTTATTTACTAAGGGAACAAATTAATACGAGGGTCAAACTGAAAGTTCTTAGAAAATCAAAAACTGATTACATTAGCCAGTTATTAGTTTTATTATATCTTTTCAAAATATTGTCCATTGACGTCAATACACCGCTGCATGCGATGGAACCACTGGGAAAAGTACTTTGCCCACTCGTCCTTAGGGGTCTCTTCAATGGCATCGCGATACGCAGCCACCGCTTCTTCAGCATTCATAAACCGCTTTCCTTTAAGTTTTACTTTAATTTTTGGAAATAAATAAAAATCACAAGGCGCGAGGTCGGGGCTATACGGCGGGTGACCCAGTAATTCAACGTTTGATGTCGCCAAATAGTCGATCGTTCGCTTGGCGGTGTGCGACGAGGCGTTGTCGTGGTGAAGGAGGATCCTACTGCGAGGTCGTTTCTCTCGAACTTTTTCCAAGACAAGTGGCAAACAATTGGTAGTGTACCATTCTGCAGAAACTGTTTTTTGATCGTCTAACACAATTGTTGCGAAATGACCTATCCTTCCAAAGAACGAGGCCACCATTTTTTTCCCGCACTTCGATCTCTCTTCACTTTAGTTGGCAACTCCTCGAAAGGAAACACCCACTGAGCAGATTGTCTTTTGGTTTCAGGATCATAACAGTTAATCCAGCTTTCGTCACCTGTTAGTATGTCGAACACAGCATTTGAGTCACCTCCGTTAAATCTTTCAATCATTTTACGGCACCAATCCACACGATGGAGTTTTTGAGCCTTAGTCAAATTATGAGGTATCCACCGGGCGCAAAGCTTCCTGACCGCTAAATGTTCGTGGAGGATTTTGTGCACTTGACTCATACCGATGCCTAAGCTTGTCCGAATCTGCTGATAGGTCACTCTTTTGTCAGTCTCTATCATACGCCGCACAACACAGATGTTATTTTCAGTTGTCGCCGTAGAAGGCCGTCCCTCACGTACATCATCAGTGAGATTAGTGCGACCACGTTTAAACTCATTAAACCAGTTGTAAACAGTCGCACGAGATGGGGCTTCATCGTGAAAGGCCAATCGTAGTCTATCATAACTTTCTTGTTGACTTAAATGACATCGAAAGTCATAAAAAATCATTGCACGAAAATTTTCTCGTGTTAAATTCATGTTGACGTGACACAGACAATTTTCAATTTGCCGCCAAATCGTAAAACAAATGACAAATGATTGAAATATATACTCAGTAATATTGGCAAAGAGTTCTATTTTCAAATTTTAGAATATTTTTTTTATTATATTGTTTATAAGTGGCCAGTTCTAAGAACTTTCAGTTTGACCCTCGTATTCTTATACTGTTTATTATTATTGACTATGGGATAAATTAATGCCTTACGGCATGAGCGAAACGAAAGGATTATAAGCTAACCCGCGACGAAGACAACTTGATTCCCGTGGTAAATACTCAATTTTTCTCTTTTCTTTGCGGGGCAGTTTATAAGGCCATCTACTTAGTTAATACTAATTACACTTGAACGCACGAAATGCCCTGCATTAAATCACAAGTTACCATTTAGTTTAGATACGATTCAGTTTAGTAAGTATTTTGTTCTGGAGGAAACAGCCTGCCCGCCATGGTTTCGTTACCAAATCAAAAAGATGCTACGTAACATTTTATATTAAACAAAGCTTTTCCTTACTTAAAGACACTTACAATGTCAAAAAAAATATTTTGCTAATGACATTAAGTAATAACCTATATGTAGTTGTATATTGCCATTTTTACTTTGGTATTGTCCATAAATTTGCTTGAAACTTAATTGTAAATTCCTTTGCTCAAAATGTTGACTTTTAAGTTCATAAAATATACTTTTTAGTCAGGTTTTCGAAGTCGGTTTATCTATACTAAAAGCTGAAGAGTTTGTTTGTTTGTTTGAACCTGCTAATCTCAGAAACTACTGGCCCGATTTGAAAAATTATTTTTATGTTGGATAGTCCATTTATCGAGGAAGGCTTTAGGCTATATAACATAAAGATACGACTCATAAGACCACAGCAGCAATGAAAAATGTTGCGAAAACGGGAGAAATATATTCCTTTTGAGAGCTTCCGCTGCGTACGCTGCAGAAACCGCTTAAGTTACACAGAAATCATTTATGACAATATTGTTAAGCGTCAAGAGTTCTTTAATAAAGTCTGCGACAGCATATGTCTATCTTTTATGGTTGACTTACTACAACCATTTTTATGTTAATAAATTTGTAAAAAAAATATGCATTATTTTTAGAGGTGTATTATACACACAGGTATTTATTCTTATCAAAATAAATACATTCATCATCGCGAGCATTTCATTTAGAACAAAGTTGCTCTTTATATTATTTGATTTCAATAAATATCTTGGAAGCTATCACAGTTTAAACATAACTCCGTACCAAAATAATGTTCGCAGCTTAAGAATAACGTGCGCTTGCGCTAATTGCTATGGTTGCTGGCTTCTTAGTTACAATAAAACTGCGTATGTTTTGCGTTAAAATATTTTACTACTTTTATTCGAACATTATTTTTGAAGGTGTTTTATACACACGGGTATTGATTCTTATCAAAATAAATACATTCATCATCACGAGCATTTCATTTTGAACAAAGTTTACATCATTTGATTTCAATTAATATCTTAGAAGCTATCACAGTTTTGAAATAACTCCACTTCAAAATAATACACGCAGCTTAACTTACTTACAACGCGAGCTTGCGCTAAGTATGGTTGGTGGCTTCTCACTTACATTAAAATATGTGTTTTGCGTTGAAATATTTTCCTTATACATACCTATTAGATTAATTTAGTAGGCTCCCTACGGAACGGTTGTCCCGCGCAACTGCTTTTTTTGCAATACTTCAAGTGATTTCAGCGCGTAATACATAGTTTTCCTTTCTAGGACTGAGTAGTAAAGGACTTGAGCTCATTATTTTGATTGCAGATATTTTCTATGAGGTAGATTCAGTAATACTTTTGGTTAAAATTCTTTCTTCAGATTTATGCAGGTTAAAGTTTTCTTTTCGCCACTGAGTAGGTTTTAATTTTGAATGCATCTATTTAGTAGGTAATTACTTCTGCTATTCTTTCTTCTGATTTATGCAAGTATAAGTAACTGCGATAGCTCATCTCAGCATGTAATAAAAAAATTCTTGACTTAGTCATAAGTTCTATTTAAAGTAGGTAGGTAGGTATTAAATCTAAATGTGCATTTATAATTTGATTTTGTAGTAGGTAATTTGATTTGATCTTATTCTCTGTAAAGTAATTGATGACATTAGGTTAATGCTTAATTAATAGGTTGGTTGATTTATAATTATATATCAACCAACTAAATAAATTATAATTTTCCAATCTTAATGCAAAATTTAATTTCATTGTAATTGGGTATTGTTTTGTTGTATCTCTACAAAGCGTTGACGTTTTGGTCATTTTTTATGTCAAAATTGTTAGGTTTTGTTTATCTTCTCACCATTTTTAAATTACCTACTAAACTATATTTTTTAATAAAAAAGTACCCACTGAATTAATTAGTAGAATGCCAAGAAAACGGACTCAGCTTTCTCGACAGTCTGCCACGTCTACAACGTCCATCCGTCTCAAACTGAATGCTATTATTTGAGAATATGGCTGCAACATATTCGCGGTATATTTTATTTGTAAAATAATTAGCCTAAATAATTAAAAAATCTACCCAAAGTCACTATTCCACGCGGACGAAATCGCGGGCACAGCTAGTTCATTTAATAGTTTTTTATTTCATGATTTTTAGTTATCAAACATAATGAATAAACTCAAAAAATAATGGACCTATTCTGACGTAACTAATACTCTACTTTTAGTTGAAATATACCTGGGGTGCGATTGTGTAAGGCAATCGTATTCATTTGACAATTGAAAACGTACGGTATGATCTGTCAAACGGCAAAGAACAAAGGGTTTGACAGATCAAACCGTACGTTATGAACTGTCAAATGAATACAATTGGTTTACACAATTCCAGCTCAGGGGTGCGATTGTGTAAAGCAATCGTATTCATTTGACAGTTCAAAACGTACGATATGATCTGTCAAACCCTTTGTTCCTGTGTTCAAACCCTTTGTTCAAACGGCAAAGAACAAAGCGTTTGACAGATCATACCGTACGTTATGAACTATCAAATGAATACGA
The DNA here is from genome assembly GCA_963924145.1 of Pyrausta purpuralis. NCBI lineage: Eukaryota > Metazoa > Arthropoda > Insecta > Lepidoptera > Crambidae > Pyrausta > Pyrausta purpuralis. The sequence continues at coordinate 11,644,975 of OZ001650.1, forward strand.
TTTCTTTACACAATTCCACCTCTGATTAAATTAAAAACCTGCCAAGTGCAAGTCGGACTCGCATACTAAGGGTTCCGTACTAACTTTAACTTTAGATTTTTTCATGAAAAAAAAAGAGTGGCATTTATTCGTATAACACACGAAATAAAAACAAACTTGCCATTCCAAACTTCAGTTTAACCAAAACAATGAATTCATTCCTGGGAAATTGTGACAAGTTTTTCATTAATATACTTAATAATGTTATCGAACTACCTATTCATAAATTTAAGTTACATGTCAAAACTACCCTAATGACGAAGGGGTATTATAAAATTCAAGACTATCTTAATGACGAGAGTGTATAGAAAGAAAGAAAGAAAGAAAATGCATTTATTTGACTCAAATAAAATTACATCAAGCTTAATATAATACAAAAGCAGGCGACTTGAGTCAAAAAGACAACCGCTCAGCATAAGTCGTGGCAGCGGGACGCATACCACGACGCTGATTTTTAGCGGGTGCCTTAGTGGGTGGTAATAATTTGAAAATGAATTATACACCCATAAGAAATATATATCACAAAATTAACAATAAAATATAAGTAACACAACATTTGATTATAAATAATATTATCGATGTGTATTAAATAATATAAAATAAAATAAAAAAGTTTGGTTTGACTTTATTGCGGCGGCCATAGACAATGTTTTTATAATCTGTGGCGGTCGGCCATCATGCGCATTCCGACGACATACGAGTGAAACCGATAATAATGCCACGCCACCCAGCCACGTACAGTCGCCGTCAGATATATTGGAGCAGACAAAGTGACCAAATACTTCTGAACAGTTTATAATGTCAATAAGTTCTATACACTACAAGTTACCATTAATATCAGAACATTCATAACTTCATTAATATCTGAGCAGAAGCTAGTCTATAACTTCTATACACACAACTAACCAAAATTATCTGAACACTCATAACGTCAAATGTATCTACGCAGTCGGTCTTAAATATCTGAGCAATCGAGGCAAATTGCAGAAGTGCTTCCAACTTAACTATAAAAAAAAAGTAAAAACCGACTACACAACCAAAATGCATTAAAAAGTCTTAAATAAACTCTTCACCATTGAAAGGAAAGGAATCCGTTTTAGGCAAACAATTTCTTTTTGGAGTCGGTGCTGTGATAGTTGATGCTTGATGGTCAAAGTGATGGCACCAACTCCAAAACAGAAATTGTTTGCCTAAAACGAATTCCTTTCCTTTCAATGGTGAAGAGTTTATTCAAGACTTTTTGGTGCATTTTGAAGTCGGTTTTTACTTTTTTTTAAAGTTTATTTTATTTCTTCATATTAAGTGATTACATAAGAGGGCCGGGGGGGATTTGCACCTTATGATTCTATTTTTTAAGAAGCTACAAATCACCTATCATAAGTTCTGTCATTATAATTACTGAACTGCTAAGCGTTAAGGAGTTCCACCATTAGCTCAGCCCCACAAGATGTTGACTATCAGACGCAACAACACGTAAACGTTACGATTCTAGTAAATAAACACAATACGTGGCTTTAAAATTTGAGGGTTTCCCTCGATTACACCAAGATCCCATCATCAGATCCCAAAATGGAAGAAACGGGAACAACTAGAAGGTACACCCTCTAAGTAGGCGAAAAATTTTTCAATTCGGTCGACAAACGACTGAGATATGAGGTAACATAGATACAAAAAAAAACATACAGTCGAATTGATAACCTCCTCCTTTTTTGAAGTCGGTTAAATAGGGACTCTTTTCATAGTTTATATTATAGTAAGATGACGCTGGCAGTTAGTAACGCTTTGTAACTTTGTTTTCAGTATTGTCATCACTGTCATGAAAGTGTCATGCAGTAAATAAATTCAGGCAAGTGAGTGTTCAGATATTATTGGTTAGTTGTGTGTATAGAAGTTATTGACACACATCTGCTCAGATATTTATGAAGTAATGAATGTTCTGATATTAATGGTAACTTGTAGTGTATGGAACTTATTGAAATTTTAAACTGTGCAGAAGTATTTGGTCACTTTGTCTGCTCCGATATATCTGATGGCGACTACAAGAATAGCAAACACGTTTTGTCGGACACGTTGGCATTAATTGATAGCAGTAATTGTGTTGTGTTAATGGCTACCAAATATTACACAATAGAAATGATCGTATCATCCGGAACTGGTCAATGCAGAAGACTGCGACAGACTCCACGCGTCACCGCCATGCACGATAACTATGCGTGCGTACGCGGACAGTTAATTACGAAGAAGAACCCTGAACCCACGGCATGTAATTACCTGTGTCTGGGTTCGCGACCCCCTAGTTTGACGCGCATACCCCGTTGGTAAGTTAACCTGTGCTTTTCGTCTTCACATTGATAATGTAGTAAGTGCTGTTTAAGTTTTGATTTAAACGTTGATTTTACTTTCAGGGCGCGCAACGGCGGGGGCAGCGAGTTCCAACACCGTGTCGCAGCGAATTTGAAGGAGCTGCGGAATGCAACTGTGCGATGTCTTGGGGTCAGGAACACGCTAGCACACTCCCTCCTTCCATGCCCATTCCCACCCCGTGCCCATGCCAAGTTCTCATGTAAGTAGCGTGGTCTCTTTGTCTTAATGACTTCAAACATTAGGCTTGCCAAGTGCAGTTTCCTACGAGCCTCCATTCGAAGCATGCTTGCAGCACTAATGTATGGAGAGACGTGAGTTCGAGGCGGGATATGATAGCAGAAGCGCACGCTCGCATTTTGCACTCGCTGAATAAGCTTTTCCGACCTCGCCAGCAGACAGGGACCATACACCGTATCGCAACAATTAAGCTTTGATAGCACAAGTGACTCGCAGAGTGCTTTTCTGATTGCCTCACTCAGATATGGTCTTATTTTGTATAAAAGCTTTACTCGATAAAAACAGTTTCTCGTGCATTCTGTGATATGACTTTCAAATCTTAAATTACTATCAAAAAGCAGGCCCAGGTTTCTTGCTCTGTCAACCCTTTCCACTGGATCTCCATTTATGGTTATATTTATTGTATTCATGTGTAATTTTTGGATGTTTTTAGGTGTTCCTATTATTAAAAATTTGGACTTTTTTGGGTTTAGCATGAGGCAGTTACTGTTACTCCACTTGCTTATCCTCTCCAGCTCATTGTTTACTGTCGTCACTGCGCTTCTACACTGCTCAGGGTCAAATGAGTAGTACAATTGCAGATCATCTGCATAAAGATAGTAGCTACAGCCAGTGATGCAATTAATGATGTCAGCACTGTACAGGATAAAGAGAATTGGGCCCAAAATTGAGCCCTGGGGGACCCCCCTACTCACCACTTGTAGTGCTGAATGCACTGTGACACCATTTGCTCCAGTTATCTCCACATACTGCTGTCGCTGATATAGGTAGCTATGGAACCACTTTATGGCTCCGGAATCAAGTCCATAGTAAGTTAGCTTTGAGAGCAACAGAGGGATACTGATAGAGTCGAAGGCCCGTGAATAGTCTAGTAGGAGGAGGAATGTCACATCCCCCCGATCCTGTGCAGACAGCAAGTCATCCACCACCTTTGCGAGTGCAGTTCCCGTTCCATGGCCCCTACGGAATCCAGATTGATGTTGAGGCAGCATGTCATTGTCCTCTAAGTATTTTGTCAACTGGTCACATACTATTCTCTCGAGCACTTTTGATAAGCAGGGTAGGATACTAATAGGGCGAAGATCTTGCAATACCTCCGGTGGACTGGTCTTTGGTAGTGGCCTGACTACTGCTACCTTCCAACTGTCGGGGAATTTATGTTCCACCAAAGATTGATTTACCATGGAGGTGATAGCATCCTGTGAATGCAGCAGCATCAACAAGAGCATATCCAAAGAGATCTCATCAATTCCCTGAGCATTTGAGCGAAGTAAGTTAATGGTCTTCATTACTAGGTAACTGTTTACGGCTTGAAGAAAAAATATAGCCTGATCACTAAACCTATGTAATTCATAATAAGTGAGTTGTGATAAGGTGACATTTTCACAGCCAGGTGCGTCCAGAAAGTGTGCATTTATGAGGAGGATAGTTCCAAAGGCATCTTTTTATCAGGAAGTATTGAAATCTTGAGATTTTTCCATAGTCTTTTTGGCTCTTTAGGGTGATTATTTATGTGTATTTCGAAGAAACTAACCTTCTCCCTCTATAGCCTCCCGTACTATGTGTTTCATTATCGTGTACCTGTCTTTGAGAGATGCGGTGCCATATTGTTTGAATTGGTTGAAATATCTGTCCCTAATACGCATCATTTCCTTAATATTGCCCGTGATCCAAGGGTGTGGAGGATTTATGAATTTTCTAGTTTTTGTGGGAGCATGCAAATCAAACAATCCCCGGACGCACAATGTGAAGGCATTGACAAGATTATTGATGCCCACTCCGTGTGGTCTCTCGAAGAAGTTCCAATCGATTGCAGAGAGGTCTTTGTCAAACTGATCTAAGAGTATGTTCTTTAGGGGTCTGTACGTTACACATCTTGGGCTAGTTTTTGTCTTTTTAAGTTTGAACTGTGCCAGTATCATGGCATGTGCTCCCATGTCTGGGGAATACCGTACTGCTACCCGAGTAGCTGGTACATCGGTACACACCACATCTATCAGAGTGCTGCTGTGGTCAGTAAAATGAGTTGGCTCCTTTACCAGTTGTACCAAATTCACTGTTTGCGTGAACTGAGTAAACGCTCTGTACTTAGGGCAACTCTCCACCAGCTGGTCAATGTTGAAATCTCCTACAAGTATGATACCATCAGCCCCCCCAAAAGATATCACAGATTCAGTTACTGCATCAAGAAACACCCCCACATTCTGCCATGGAAGTGTTGTAAGCCGTTCCCACAATAACCACTCTGTTTTGCACACGTAGGGAGATCCACATTTGTTGCACTGCAGCCTCAGTGTTGGGGTGCTGGCATATTCGAGCATTAGTACATCTGCGAATGTAGAAGCCGACACCCCCCCACGATCCTTAGGTATGCAACTAGGTCTAGGTATGTGCTTAAGTTGATGCCCTGGTAGCCTGGGAGCACGGCAGTCGTCCTGGGCCTCCATCCATGTTTCATTTATAGCTAGTATATCCGGATCCTATACCTCTTCACCAGGAGCTCCTCATGTTTCGTCCCCAGAAAACCCGCATTGAATAGTCCAACTACAAGGTTTTTTAACCTGCCGCCTGTGTCATAAGTGAGTTAAATAAAAATCAATACTATATACTGTTATTGATCAAGTTGATAATACAATATATAAATGACATTAACAGATTAATATTAATTAGATTTGCAATGTTGTTATCAATTAAATGGATTTGAGGAAAAATAATATAAAATATAGGGTAAATTTAATATTTGCTATTAATTATTATCAACACTACCAGAAAAATAATAATAATATGTGTTCTTACTATTTTTAGGTTGGCATGACACACAGATTGAAACAAAGGCGACCACTTAGCAGCATCAATAATGCGATTCAAAAATTTCATTTCTAAATTACATACAACAGACAGTAAGAAAAAAGGTAACAGACCTTCTCTTTTGAATACAACAATATTACATTTTGCTTTTACCTTTCGTTCTTTACTTAAGCATTGTGTACAGGCGGGAAGAAGTCCCGTCTATACAGTATAAAAAAGGTTAAAATGGTTACTAACTCCCTAGTGGCGTAGATATCCCTTTGCCTAAGATACTGAATCCCTAGAGCCCTAGCCCAGTCTAACAATAGATACTTAGATATAATAAGGATGTTGAGGTGGGATAGCTGCTCCCAGGTTGCCCAGGGTAGCAGCGTTAGGACGGTGGGTAGGTGGCGTGGACCCGCTGCCAGTCTGGCAGGCTCACCAGACTGATCATAGTGACGGCTAAAGGTGTCTTGGCCGCAGCGGAGGGAAATGAGAACCAACACGGACGGTTGATATCTAGTTTATTGTTGTACGATACATGTATTTATAATGATTTAATTGTATGTAAACATATAAAGGTTTAAGCTTGTGTGCCGCCGGTGTGAGTGCCGACGCTGCTTGCTGGGTCCATCGGTCAGCCGCTGCGATGTAGGTCGCTGACGCCGTGGTTCTCGCAATGTACGATGCTAGCTCGTACATATTGGCATCTTCAAAAAGAGAGAGGAAGAAGATGCGGCCCCGTCTCCTAGTGTCCAGTGGTGTGTCTCGAAGATGTGATGTACTGCTAGCACCATCCGTGGTTGTTGTTGGCGTTGTCTGCTGACTCGATGGAAATGTTGTTTGTTATTGGCTTGATAATGATCCATGAAGTGAGTTGATGATGAGGTAATCTGATGTCGACGTGACGATTGTGACCCGTCCAAAGTCCTGATGTCTAGAAGAGCTGGTTATCTCCCTCCGGGGAGACGATGTTGGTGTACAAGTCTCCTGACTTGCACAAGTGTAAGAAGAGAGTACACGCCTCCTGGCCTGTGCTCCGAATGTGTTACTTGTGGCTGCAAGCCTCCTGGCCTGCACCGTGTTGATGATGATGGCAAGTCTCCTGGCTTCCATCGATAAATTGTGATTGCAGCCTCCTGGCGTGCAAAGATAAGTTGGTGAGTCGCTCACGTTGAGTATCGATCAGATCCTCTTCGAAGTTGTTGATGATGATAATGTTCTGCTCGTTCGCTCCTTCTCCTTCTTGATGATGTTCATGTTCTTCTTTGTACTGAACAGCATGCGGTGGTGTTTCAGTTACTGGTGAGACCCGCTTCTGGGAGGCCAGTAACCGAACCGCTACTGTCAGTTGTCGATCTTCTTTCTTCTTAAATGTTAATCTTGCTTGTTTTATGCTAAGCTTGTTCGTGTTTGCTGCTTCCTGAGAAGTCCCCTGTCGGTTGATCCTCAGGATTTTGAATAGGACAAGACAAGGGAATAGGAAAAGGTTGATAATAGTTACATGATATATTTGTTTATACCTATTTAGGTCCCTGTCGAGTCAAGTTAATGTTAAAGTCAATGATAAATAATACATAGATAAGTAAATATTGATAAGTCGGGATGTAGGTGGTCGTAAGTCACCATTGTTCCCTATAATGCTAATGTTTGTTTGTTATAAACTAAGGCGGGATGCAGGTGGTTGTAAGGCACCAGACCCTGTAATGAGCTTGTTTAGATAATTGTTAAACTTGGTCTCCTTGCTGAGTCCCAAGTAAGACTTGAGCTCCTTACTGAGCTTCAAGCCGTGATAATGCTAAAACATGAGCTACTGATGAGCCTCAAGTTATGTTTAATTGCTTGCTAGATAAAACTTGATCACCACGTCGAGTGTCAAGCCATAATAAAGCTAATACTTGATCTACTGCTGAGCTTCAAGTTAATGTTATGTCAAGTCAATGTTATATCGGAAAGTGGTGATTGTAAGTCATCACTCCCGTTAGTCGATGTCATGCTAATTCGGAAAGCGGTGGTTGTAAATCACCACTCCCAGCTAATAGTTTGGTTTTAATTTCCCTAACCTACCCTACCAATGTTAGTCATGTTCGACGTTTAAAATGTAGGTCAGCTAAAATATTCATAAATGTCCCTCGATAGAATGTAATTACCTACTGATTTCGCTGAATTGCGTAAGGCGCTAATGCAAAAATGCCTAAGTTCTCACATTTTACTTGCACTAAACAAGTGTTGGTGATATTACTTTGAATGTTTGGATTATAAATTATGTTAAATAAGTTGATTACTTAAAGTAATTAAGTACTGCCGGAATAAGTGTTGAATTGAACGGCAGACTTACTGCTTTGCTAGTTTCTACCAGTCAACGTCATTTGACAAAACTGCAGTTTATGTATGTACGTTGCTGGTCCATGGTCACTGATGATCTATCCGGCTCGAAGATGAACAGGCGGGAAGAAGTCCCGTCTTTTCAGTATATAAAAGGTTAAGATGGTAACTAACTCCCTAGTGGCGTGGATATCCCTTTGCCTAAGATACTAAGTCCCTAGAGCCCTAGCCCAGCCTAACAAAAGATAATTAGATATAATAAGGATGTTGAGGTGGGATAGCTGCTCCCAGGTTGCCCAGGGTAGCAGCGTTAGGACGGTGGGTAGGTGGCGTGGACCCGCTGCCAGTCTGGCAGGCTCACCAGACTGATCATAGTGACGGCTAAAGGTGTCTTGGCCGCAGCGGAGGGAAATGAGAACCAACACGGACGGTTGATATCTAGTTTATTGTTGTACGATACATGTATTTATAATGATTTAATTGTATGTAAATATATAAAGGTTTAAGCTTGTGTGCCGCCGGTGTGAGTGCCGACGCTGCTTGCTGGGTCCATCGGTCAGCCGCTGCGATGTAGGTCGCTGACGCCGTGGTTCTCGCAATGTACGATGCTAGCTCGTACACATTGTCCTGTTACAGTGCCTGGTTTCGCCGTGTCAGCACTAAAGCACGGTGGAGAAAACCCGCTTGAGGTCACCCGTCGTCCGGGTCTGGTAGACCTGCGCCCCGTCACCCTTGCGGGCCTAAATGCGGCCTCGTCGCGTCCAAATGTACCTCCACTGCAGCCGTCGGCCCTCCTCACGCACCCGGTGAAAAAGCTGACGGTTGGAGCGCGTTAGGCGCTCGTTGACGAAGGCTCTGCCTTCGCCCTCCGCCGTCAGGCCGCGGTGCACGCGCGCGGCGCGCAGCAGCTCGTCGCGCAGCTGGCGGCGCGCCAGGCGAACAACGACGCGGCGCGCGCGGGCCCCGCCCCCCCTCCGCCGGGGGCGCGCCCACGCACCCGGCCAGCACAAGCACGGCGTGCATGACGCTCTCCCCCTTCTGCTCCGGGAGCTGGCCGATCTCGAGGTCGGCCAGCAGCGCCTTCTGATCGCGGTCTTTGAGCTCGAGCTTGAGTGCGAGACGGTCCGCTCCAGCCCCGCGACGACGCCCGTCTCGGCGTCCGGGTCGGCCTCCGCTCGGCGCCGGTCCGCGGCGTCCAGCCTGTATTCTACGGCATCGATGCGCGCCCCGACGGCGACGCCGGCGGCGCCGGTGGTCATATCGAGTGCACGGACACGCTCCTTGACGTCATTAAGCGACCCTCGCAGCGGACAACCCTGCCGGAGATCGCCAGCACATCACCGCGAAGAGCATCGATCCTGGACTGGGTCGCTTTCGCCTCCGCTCGCATCTCTTCCCTAAATAGACAGTCCAGCCAGCACCATACTTATGTACCTACCTGTTTATTTTGATTTGTTTCCTTTTTCTGGCAGCTAGTGGTGATTGTTCCAGCGTTTCTTTTCAGAACTTGCAAAATTGTCTGTTTCTTGTCTCGAAGCGCTAGTAGGGCCCAAAAGATAAGGAGACATGTTCTAGCCCCATATGGGCCATAATGGATTGATATTACACTATACACAGTCTGGCCATAAATACTGTTACAATTAAAAATAAGAAAGATATTACATTTGAATTTGGAATCTGTCATTTTTATACAATTGCTCATTGTGTTTTCTAATTTTGGCGCCAATGCATTTTTTAATATTTTGTGATATTAAAATGGAGTGCAGCGATAAGTAGAACCGAATCGCTGTGATTGCATTACACAGTTGGTATGCGAGCCAAATGCAACTTTTAAAATTCTCCATACACTTGGTATTAATCAAATGTTTGTGTATCGGGCTATCAATAGATACCTACACTGAGACCTCCTCTGTTTGTGACAGAAAAAGGCCGCCCACGTAGTGTTCGTACGAAAAAGGTGGTCAAAGCAGTAAGGGAAAGAATTCGCGGAAATCCTGTCCGAAAGCAAAAGATTTTATCTAGAGAGATGAAGATAGCACCGAGAACCATGTCACCTGCAGCCTATAAGAGACGAACTGGTCATTTTTTAACTGATAATTTAAAAAAGATTATGGTGGTAAAATTAAAAAAATAACTACTGAAACGTTACACAAAAAAAAATGTTTACGGATGAGAAAATCTTTACCAATTGTAATCCAAGTGTAACATTTTAATAAACAAAATGACCGTATTTATGCTCAAACCTCTAAGGAAGCTTCCCAATCAGTCGGTAGAGTGCAACGTGGGCATTACCAGTCTTCAGTGATGGTTTGGTGGGGTGTTAGCTATGAAGGAGTGACTGAGTCAATTTTTTGTGAAAAAGGTATCAAAACATTGGCACAAGTGTATCAAGATACCATTCTTGAGAAGGTAGTTAAGCCCCTTAACAACACCATGTTCAATAACCAAGCATAACCTTTCCAACAAGACTCGGCGCCGGGTCATAAAGCTCGGTCCACGCAGTCTTGGTTAGAAGCGAACGTTTCGGACTTCATCAGAGCTGAAGACTGGCCGTCGTCCAGACCCGATCTTAATGTTGGAAACACATTATCGGACGCGGCTGACGGACGCGGCTGTAAGCCGCAACTTAAAGGTTCTAGGTAATGAATGTACACTGAGCCGTTCACACTATCGGACGTAAGTCGCGGACGTAACCTTGGGCTGACCTTCAACTTTCGGACGTCCGACAGCAATCTGGCACGCCGGATGTTTTTGTCAGCCGAAAACGTCCGCGGTCGATATGCACGGGATGCAGGACGCGTCCTTGCGTCAGAAGGACGCAGTCCACACGAAGCACGCGTTTCGAAATTGATGAACGATTCATATATTGTGTTCGCATGCAACTGAGAATTTCTTTATAACACACGGTTTAGGTTGCGTTCTTTGGCTAAATAGTTTGAATAAATCAGGGTATCATTTAAATCTAAGCCTGTTGTTATTGTAGAAATAGAATAGTATAAAAAAAGGTAAACGTGTAATGCGTTTTTATGCATATAATTATTCTGATTTTAAATATTCTGATTCTGGTTTTATACCCTTTCATTCGAATCGTTATTCTAATGCGAGACCCGCATTTCAATGAGTGAGGTTTGGCTAGGCTATTTTAGGGTTAGTTTTGTAGTTCTAAGTGTAAATATTGAACTTATTGATGAAGAAATGTCCGTACGGTACGGCTCCGTCCGAGGACGTTAAACAAGTAAATTTAAAAAAAAAACGTGTTTGCAAGCTACGTCCGAAAAGACTGTGCACACTTATCAGTCGCGGCTTACAGCCGCGTCCGTAAGCCGCGTCCGATAATGTGTTTCCAGCTTAATCCGCTGGATTATGATTTATGGTCAGTTTTAGAGAGTACGGCTTGCTCTAAACGCCATGATAATTTGGAGTTCCTAAAACAATCCATACGATTGGCAGTGAAGAATTTTCCCATGGAAAGAGTGCGTGCTTCTATTGATAACTGGCCTCAACGTTTAAAGGACTGTATTGAAGCCAATGGAGACAACTTCGAATAAGATTTTTATGTATTAAATTGTTTTATGTTTATGTATAAAACTAACACACTGTAAAAGTAATAAATATTATTTCCATTAAAAATATTATTTTCTTAGTGTCAATATTTATGGCAAGACTAGGTTATTAACGTTCATAAGTGGCATTTTGTGTCAATTATTTTTGACTTTGACTTTGACTGAATTAGAAAACTACTTACCTCCAATATGCCGCAAAATACCGCAATATTTTGTTAACAGCAAATATAACTTTGTTTGTCATAGTATTTTTATTAATAACAAAGTTATGTTTAATGTGCTCTATCTCAAAAACTACTATTTCGACCTCGTTCTAACCAATTTTCGTTGAAAGTGTTTGTCAAGATCTACGTATATCTTTTTTTTTTATTCACACTCGCTTAGTTTAAAAGTTACATTGGGAGGGGTGAGGGGACGCCCATTTTACCACGAATAAGAGAATAATAAGAAGAATATAAGAAGATAACAATTTCAAAGCCGTTCTTTAAGGCATTGTGTAAAGGCTTCAAAACCTTATTCTTTCGCTCTTACGTGTCTAGGTAAGTTAGCCCTAGTAATAACAAAACCGAGATATGAGTAATTATTATAACAGGAAAATCATACGAGGTCAAGAAAAACTGACGGGTTTCACAAAAACGGCAAGAACCTAAGTACCTTTCTTTAGGGAAAAAGTGCGTAACGCCATCGCATAGTATACAGTTGAATAAGGGTTGGTCATAATTCTTGACACTTCCTTTGTTGGCGGCAGGCCAATTAGATCACGGCTTCGCAATTTACCACCGCCATTTAGTTTGTGATGTACCTCAATCAAGTTCAGAGTGCAAGGATGAAAAATGAGTAAATTAAAAAATTGAACTAATCAAAATTAAAACCGGCCAAGTTCAAGTCGGAATCGCGCTCTGAGGGTTCCGTGCCATCTTTATCTGATTTAGGGAATCCACTTACTCCACTTAGTAAAATACCTCAATATTTTGTTGACAGCAAATATAACTTTGTTTTTCATAGTGTGTGTATGAAGAACTGCCTCGGTGGTGCAGCGGTAAGAGGGTCGCACTTTAAAGCGACGGCTGCGCTAGAGGTCCCGGGTTCGATCCCCGGGTCGGGCCAAAAATACGAGTATATACCTGAGTTTTTCCGGCCCTGAGCTTTTTAGACCGGAGTATGGAAGTTGGCGGTGTTCCACCCCCGTGTCTCGGAAAAGCACGTAAAGCCGTTGGTCCTGCGCCTGATCTCTCTCGGAACCCTTATAGTTTCGTCAAGTGTGTCTGTCTGTCTGTCTGTCTGTCCGTCCGTATGTCACAGCCATTTTATTCTGTAACTGTTGAAATTTGGTAGGAATGTGTATCCTGTTAACCGCTTTACGATCCGCATACAATAAATAAAAAATAATGACATTTAAGGGGGGGCTCCCATACATGAAACTAAAACCAAAAAAAAATTTTTTGTCAAACCTATGCATGTCGGGTGTCTGTGGATATATATGTCTTTTAAAATGACATAGAGGTTCCTAAAACCATTTTACTTTAAAGTCTAACGTTTCAAAGCTAGACGCTTCCAAAGTGGAAATATGGGCGTCCCCCCCATCTAACTTCTAAACTAAGCGAGTGTAAATTTTGAAAAAAATACATAATGTAGATCTTAACAAATACTTTCAACGAAAATTGGTTCGGACGGGATCGAACGAGAAGTTTTTGAGATATAGCACATTTTCAACAACCGCAAACATAACTTTGTACTTCATACAAACACTATAAAAAACAAAGTTATATTTGCTGTCAAGAAAATATTGTGGTATTCACTAAGTGGAAGTAAGTGGATTCCCTAATTTAGTTATAGTTGGCACGGAACCCTCAGTGCGCGAGTCCGACTCGCACTTGGCCGGTTTTTTATAAATTTACACTCGCTTAGTTTAGAAGTTAAATGGAAGGGACGCCTGTTTTACTTCTTTGGAAGTGTCTAGCTATGAAACGTTGGACTTTAAAGGAAAATGGTTTTAGGAACCTCTATGTCATTTAGAGACCGAAAATGTAAATGTAAAATACTCAAATATTATAAATATTCAACGATATCACATACATACACATTAAATTGATTACTTCCTTTTTTTGAAGTTGGTAAAAATAACATGTTTCATAAACTACCATTTTCGATATTTTCTTAGCGCTTTTGGCAAATTTGACTAGGCATTCAATATCGATGATTAGGAGGCTCTTGGTCGTATTCGTATCTCAGTGGACACTCAGATTTGGTGCATTTTTTTCACTTATTCCATGAATGCAATTTTGTGAATCAGGGCTAAATATCATTACACGATAAGGAGGTTTTCGTATTAATGGAGCGACCGACGGTTGAGTGACAACCATTGAATTCGATTTATTGCTTTCTGACACTCCGTTTTTATAAGCCATAGTAGGAATTGACTGACGGTAACATGACCATGTGACGCGATAATAGCTACTATTTAGCACGTATTTAATCTGTGCTTACACAAAGACTATCAGATGGGTACAGAATGGGTTTACTAGGTAGGATATGACAAAAAAAAACCTAGGTTTAGATTTGAAATTCAGGCTCTAGCAAGGTTCCAACTGTTTTAAATTTCGTTGTCGAAAATATATACTATCAATTCGATTTCGGACAACACATGTTCAATGTCACTTTTATTTAAAACAATCATTTGGTATTTCGTTATACCCACTTACATAATCTATTTATCACTTCAAAGAATAGTTCCTTCCGTTTAGATTAATATTGCCAAGCTTTTAATTCACTACTTTATTAACCATGTCACTGTAGGAATTTAATAAACATCTAGTTAACAAACTGTTTTAACGCTTCAACACCCCAGTGGTTGCAGTGTAACGGAACGTCCATCACTCCTATGACTGGCAGTGATTGAAAACTAAAGTCAAATTAAAAATTAATATTTCATTAAATAAAATTAATTATCAATTAGGTCCAGCCTTAAATATAGACGCGTAGCGACGCGGGTTTTTGGCGGCAATACAATTGTCGCCGCCTAAATATAAGAAAAAAGCGGGCTGGGGCGGGGCTGGCTCGTTGACAATCGTCTCTTCGGGGAGATCCGGTGTTGGCATCCTAATACATTGGTACGTGCCTAACTTGATTTCGAGTTATACTTTATTTTATAATCTGTGTTATTATTTTGCCATCATAATTCATAAATTAAACTTAGTAAAATTAGTATTTGTGTATCTCGAAGTCCTAACGGGACGTAAGTGTCTCGGGGTGTTCCATGGAAACCTAACGGTGATACACGTAAATGGGACATCTTAACTGGTTAACGCCAGGATGCAATTGATTGTGTCTCATATTGTAAGCGTTATATATCACAACGCTAAATGACACACTTCCTAGACCGGAGTAGCTGGACTGAGATATCAGGCTGGTGAATAAAGAATAAAGGGAGGTCTCCTCTTGGAGGACCTCTTGTACGGAACCGGCCGCGGTCCAAGTCCAATTAGCGGTCGGATCCACATACACTCGGAGTGGGATAGGTGCACTAGAGGATTCCGCCTCGATCTCTTAGCTAGGTTAGGAGTTACGTCCCTTTACATGGGGCGTGAACTCACACACCACACACAACACGTTTAGTTAAAATGTGAGGCCCTGCCTCTGGTTTGCAAATACACACATAATAGGGAATGTAAGGCCTTATCAGTAGACATAAATAGTAGTTTGGTCATGGGAAACATCTTCTGTTGGAATCATTCCTCCCCTAGTTGCATATCAGTTGTTGCACCCCTTGTGGTTAAGTCGGCAAACCTAGGGTTACGCGCGAATGATTCTGGGAGTCAGGATAGAAATGTCCACCCCAGACGCAATTGGTATGTGATGAATGAGAAAAGTCATCTCTATTTGCAAGAAATGATTGCAAAACTTACATTAGATTTGTAGAGGTACTCACAATCTTAGTGTTACTATTGTTAGACAATGACAGAAATTACAGAACACGTTCTGAACTAAGTAAAGGTTTACTAAAAAAAACTTTAAAAAAAAAGAAAAAACCGACTTCAAAACCAAAATGCACTAAAAAGTCTCAAATAAACTCTTCACCATTGAAAGGGAAGGAATCCGTTTTAGGTAAACTTTTTTTGGAGTCGGTGCCATCACTTTGATGGTCACCAGTGAACATATAAAAGCAGTCAAAAACAATGACAGACATAAATCTGCTATAGCGGAACATTTATTAGAATAATGGCCGAATCACTGGATTGAGTTCCACAACCCTCAGATCATCTCGACAGAACGCCACTACATACCAAGATTGGTTAGGGAAGCGATTGAAATAACAAAAATTTCAATCGCGAGGACGGGTTTAAATTGTCAAGTGTCTGGAATCCAGTGGTTCGTATGTGTAAAAACCGTGTAAATAAACATAGTGCTGTTTCGCGAACAGATACTGTCAGTGTTGTGTGTCGAGAAAAGATGCGAGAAAATAGTGAGTTTGTGGACAATGGTACCGGCGGCGAGCGGAATAAATGACTTCGAAGGAGGGTAGACCGATATGTCTACCAATAACAACCCACCCGCAAATTCTCTTCAGTAACTCCGTGATCATGGCGCTTGCAACAGTGCCGAAATATCGGAAACTCATAAATAATAAGGTACATGGTAGCAATCCCGTATCTAACCATTTTCCTAATACCAAGCGTATGGAGAGTTTTAAAAATTGCATTCGAATCCATACCAACTTTGTGTGATGCAATCACAGCGATTCGGTTCTCTTTATCACCCCACTCCATTTTAATATCGCAAAATATTATAAAATGTATTGGCGCCAAAATTAGAAAACACAATGAGCAATCGTATAAAAATGACAGATTCCAAATTCAAATGTAATATCTTTCTTATTTTTAACTGTCACAGTATTTATGGCCGGACTGTGTATATAATTATTTTGTTTGCTATATAAACCCACTATCGAGAGCAAAGTGGCTTCAGGCTTAGCGCGGTCAAATACCCTATGGTATAAAGTCGACAGCTAACACATTTATGATTTCACTTAAACTTCGACGGACTTTTCATGCATGACATGTTTCATAGTTGTAAGCTTTAACTTTACAAAAAAGGTTGCTACAGCCGGATTTATGCACACATATTTTTTTATTAAATAAATATGCGCCAGATAACACAACACACCATTTGTTTTTGTTCCAAACTAAGGAATTTTGAAGATTATGACGAGGGCGTTTCCCGTTAATCTATACTAATATTATAAAGCTGAATAGTTTGTTTGTTTGTTTGAACGCGCTAATCTCAAAAACTACTGGCCCAATTTGAAAATTTTTTTTTACGTTGGATAGTCCATTTATCGAAGAAGGCTTTAAGCTATATAACATAAAGATACGACTCATAAGACCACAGCAGAAATGAAAAATGTTGCGAAAACGGGAGAAAGATATTCCTTTTGAGAGCTTCCGCTGCATACGCTGCGGAAACCGCTTAAGTTACACAAAAATCATGTATGACAGGATTGTTCAGCATTCAAAGTTCTATAAAAAAGTCCGCGACAGCATATGTCTATCTTTTATGGTTGACTTACTACAACCTTTTTTATGTTAATAAATTTGTAAAAAAATAATGCATTTGTTTTAGAGGTGTATTATACACACAGGTATTTATTCTTATCATAATAAATAAATTCATCATCACGAGCATTTTATTAAGAGCCAAGTTGCCCTTTATATCATTTGATTTCAATAAATATCTTAGGAGCTATCATAGTTTTAACATAACTCCGCACCAAAATAATGTTCGCAGCTTAAGTACATATGTACAACGTGCGCTTGCGCTAATATATTATAAAGCTGAAGAGTTTGTTTGTTTGAATGTGCTTATCTCAGGAACTGCAGGACCGATTTGAAAAAAATATTTCTGTGTTGGATAGCTCATTTATCGAGAAAGGCTTTAGGATATAAAACATGACGCTGCGACGGGAGGGGAGGGAGCAAACTCAAAACGCGCGGACGAAGTCGCGGGGGACCGCTAGTACTTAAATACATTTAAACATTCATAACTAAGGTACAAATGATCGTACTTATTACATATACCAGGCCACTCCGAAAGTATTGCGAAAAAAAGTTTTTATATACGTGAGACTGGCTGGTTAGAATCTTTTTCGAAAATATGATTATTTTTAAGTAAATTAAATAACTCCTGGGTTACCCCAGGTTACCCTTATTAAAGCTCTGATCTAGCACCGTGTGACTACTTTTTATTTCAAAAAATACCTACAACTTTCGTCGCCGGAAGATGCACTGGCTGCGTTCGAGCAGGCTGTAAACGAGGTGTCTGCGACGGACTGGAAAAAGTGTTTTTTAAACAGGTTCACACGCAGAAATCTTTATATAGAGGCTGATAGAGAGTAATTTGAAAAGATTTAATAAAAATATATGTACCTGTAACATATATTTTTTATTCGCTCAAATTCTTTCTCGGAGTGTCCGACGTTCACTTTAATCTTAGTATAGATAACTTTTTCCTTCATACAATTACTAAAAGAAACAAAGTCATCTTTGCTGACTGCAAAATATTATTGTATTTTGTCTAAGTGGAAGTGGCTTGTAAATGGAACCTTAATTTAGTTAAACTTGGCACGAAACTCTAGTGTGTAGTGCGCGAGTCCGACTCGCACTTGGCCAGTGTTTTAATCATTATTATTTGTTTTAGGAAATAGGGTTAGGCATCTTCGCTGCCGTAGGTTCAGTTTACGAAACAATAAGCCAGGTTACCAAAGATCGAAGCATTAAAAATGAGACAGTTGTGGCTTCGAGTATAAAGGATCTACACCATGCAAGTACTGGAAGACCGGTTACAAAATAAGGTTATCACATAACATTAAAAACGCAGTTTAATTAATGGACAAACACAAACAAACAAACCAAACTTAATGGACTCTGAACCAAGCAAAAATAAATGACTAACTTTGTAAAGACAAACATAATTCTGTACTTTCAGTGAAAAGGGACTTAAATCGAAATCAAGTTTATTGGTTCTTCCTGATTTTTTCTCTATCTTTATATGTAATCGGCATATTTATTCGCCGCTTAATATATAAATTAATTTTGTGCTAAGTCATATAAGTAAGGCTTTGTGAACCAATTTTAAGTATTTTTTGGTTATTATTGATTCATGTCTACTTTGAACAAAGTGAGCTAGGGTGTTCATACGGTATTTTAATCTGACAAGAAATACTACCCTTTATTGCACGATTTGATTTGTTCCTAATAATAAGCGAAAAGATTGATGTGTAATGTATTTGGCATTTTCATTGATCTGATTCCTTTCCATTCCAGCAGTTTGAAGGCGTCTTAAAATGCCGTTGTGAACATTTTCAGAGATATAAAGTCACCGTTTCTTACATCTATTCGCAGTGGGATCGCTACTCCTCTCCTGTCTTTGCACCGACATGGTGGCGTTATTGTACAGACCCTTTAACACTTCTATATTTACCTATAGTCTATGTGGCATCGCTGAAGAGACTGAAGCACCGCTAAGTTTCGGTCGAATCAATGACCTTCACATAGTTCACAAACGTTAAGCATAGAGGCATATTCGAGGTATCCTACTCGAATTTCTGTTTGATTTGTATGAGTGAAGTCGTATGGATGTTGTCTGAAGAGGCTATGCTACCACTGAAGTTTTATCGGAATCCGGCTTGGTCGGGAGGCTGGTAGTCAATTTAACCTACGTGAGAGACGATTCGTGATAAACCTTGAAAACAGCTTTAACACATGACTCTGACTGAGTAAGATGAGTCTATTATTCAAGAACACCACTACACTCCCGTCCCATACCTCAGGCGTAATGTCCTCTAGCAGCAAGGAATTAAAAAGTCTCTGGAAGTACTCTCTATCTCTGGAATACCGGTGTTCCATCCGCTTTCAGAAACTCTGTGATTCCGTCCTTGCTAGGTGCTATGTTATTTTAAAGTCATTTCAGGAAAATCCTTATCTTGTAAAGGCCGATGTCCGTGATGTCTTCGGTGTAGTGTCGGGTCAGGATAGTTCTGGGCCTCTGGCCAAGCTATCCACGGGCTTAGCAACTGAGTTGTACGTACAACTATAAAATATCGTTACTTCGATCGATACTCTTGATCTGCTTCAGAACCTCTGCTTTTAGGTTTAATAATTTATTTCTCTAAAAGAATACAATTGACTTACTAGAGAAATACAAAACACTTACAAAATAGCATCGGGATCGCAATCAGGTGCATTCACAATTCACATGTAGGGACGCACTATTTTAGTTACAAAAACAAACAGATTAGCAACATTTACACAACATTCATTTTGGCAGAACTTAACAAGCCCTTCCAATATATCAATAATTTTGCGGGTGGATCGGATAAAAGTTCCGTCGTACTAGCCGGTTCTCCGGTCGCCTTGGCGCTTGCTTGGAGACGTACCCATTACGAATCTTAAAGTATAATGTTTGCAGTTTGCAACTGATAGGCGTACATTATAATTACTTATGAATAATTTAACCTTAACATTGTATCATAATTAATAAATCATAACACTTATAACTTGAATAAATCTTATAGAATAATTTATATAATACTAAATAATATTGGGATCCTTTAAAATATGGCGCTTCAGAGATTTTAAAAAAATGGTATATGATTTTATATTTTTTAAGCTGTCTGGTAATTTATTATAAAGTTGAGCTCCTTCATACATAATGTTTTTTTCCCATAGTTTATGCGTGGCAGTTTTAAGTTGATGTGATTGACTCGTCTCATACTTAGGCTCCGTGTTTGTGACTTGATTGTAAAAGATATCTGAGTAAGGATTTTTGAAGTGAAAACTTCTTTAGCGGCGTTGAGCACTTTTGTGGGATGGGGGAAAAATGTGAAACTCGCGTCAGGACACGTGGGCTGATCGAAGAACCGTAAGACGGTTGGCGAAATTATGGATGTAAGTTGATTTTTCTGAGAGATAAACTTTTTAATGTAATTTAATATAATATATAAATTGTAATGTTTGTGTACGATAGCGCAATAAATAAATATTGTATTCTATAAAAATATTATATTATTATTATTATTGTTATTATTATTATTATTATTATTTTATTCTATCACAAAAATTATAGTACTTTTATATTGATAATAAGAGCAATTCATTCAAAATTATTCCCTAACTATTCCAAAAAATTAAAAATGCACAACGTTGATATTCAAGTTTTCACTTCTGCCGGCACTCCCGGAGTGCAATTTTTTTATTTAGTATTTTGCGTATGAGCAAACACGTGTTATATCTATACATTTGACAAAGAGGCATGAGACGAGTTTCTTTGTATATCTTTGTAGTATGAGTTAAGTAGTTAAAGTGAAACAGAAGTTTGATTATTTTGTTTTGTGCTGTTCATCAACGCTACACCGCCGTCCTCCGTCTTAAGCTTCGTCAACAGGCTTTTCCCAATAGACATGTATAGGTAGATAGAGAGAAACAGCAAATAATTGATCGGAATTCATAAAGCAATTTTTTATGCCTTGAGCCAAAGTAGATGATTTGAAACGGGTTTTGTTTTTTCTTTTAAATCCCCGAACGAATTAGATACACTTACTTTTTAGATATGACATTGTATGTTATTTATTTTTACTTGTTAGACATTTTATTATTATAGAATTATTATAACAACAGTTATATAACAACAGTTAAAATTGACACTTCAATTTTGAAAGAAAGCAATTAGATCTTAGTCGCCAAATATAGCTTACATCACTGTTTAAATAAATAATTAGATACTGTTGATGTTGTGGGCTAAATTTTTGTAGGTTGATTTTATTATCAAAGTCTACTACTTCCTTATGGTGTGTGTAATGCATGATATGTACAGTCTGTGATACAGCTGACGTATATACATTTCCCTCATATACTGAGTAGATTTAAGTTATGAGTAATTAATGTACATTCAGGCGAGAACAACTGCCGACAAACTGCTGTGCAGTTTGGCAGAAGTGATAAGTGTCTTTTACTGTTTATTTTGAAATAAATAAATAATCTTATATTGGTATTTTAGTTAGTTCATTTTTCACATACTTTTTTGCCATGAAATTGATGTGTATTTATTTAAGTGTCAAATTTTCAACGAAGCTTTATAGTGATTTCAGATAGATTACTTAGTAATGGTTATTTTGCAACATTTCCGCAAAGAGAAGAAACAAAAAAAATATTTACGAAAATAGTATGAAATGTATCACTTTTCACTTGTTAGCATGGGGGTAATTTACTGCAGTGTAATGATATAAGTTCAATCAAATCACTTTACACGAATTATGCAAAGTGATTAAGCTGAATGTATTTTTTAATTATAAAATAACTATTCTTAACTATGATTATCAAAAATATTATTTCACATCAAACAAATATTGCACCAAAATATCTTCAAATATATCACCGGACTGAGGTAACCTCATAATACAAAAAAGTACCTCAATTATAGAATGCTGTCATTATGTCATTATTTTTACATAGATCGGTTAATGCTTTATTATAGGTTTCACTCACTGGTATGAATTTAGATGTCGTATCTATTTTAATTATATTTGTTTAGTTATTTAATGTATAAAGTAGATCTAATTCATAAACAAAGGTTATTTTCATGTAACAATATAAATCGAAAGTTTAATATTGATCTTATTTTTACTAAATTGAAACTTCATTATTGAAACAAGTGGCATAAATTAAAAACGCGCAACAACATAAATCACACAGCTTTATTCTAAAGGAAAATCAATGATACAATAATGGGTGCCCAAACTAGCAGAGTTTCAGCTCATTCAGTGGCTGCGGCGTCAGAGAGCTTGGCTGAGCTGTCTAGCGCTTGTATAGGCTTGTTCCCTCCATCACATGCATGGCTGGCGAAAGTTGTGGTGGGAGAACGTGGCCTATAAGCGGCTGCTTGTCTATGGTTCGGCAAGCTTGCCGGCCAGGCTTGGCAAGCTTGGCGTTGGGTAGACATCGGCTTGGAGGCGCGACAGGCTTCACGTTACATCGGCCGTCCTGAAACAACCATTGCTCCCGCATGGAAAAAGGAGGCATTGGCACTCGAGTAAATATGTTGTCCTTCTTTGATCTCATCTAAGTTTTTGGCACTGTCAGACATAGGAAATAGTGTTTGTGAAGGGTGCAACATCAATCAAACTACAAGTCCTAAAAAATTCCCTATACCATCACAAGCCCCGTATCCATTTCTTATAACTATCATTTTCAACTACTGCAGTTTTGCTACAAGGATCTGAGGTGGAATTGTGTAAAGCAATCGTATTCATTTGACAGTTCAAATCGTACGGTATGATCTGTCAAACGACGAAGAACAAAGCGTTTGACAGATCATATTGTACGTTATGAACTGTAAAATGAATACGATTGCTTTAGACAATTCCACCTCTGAATAGAGATCTTCAAGTTTTAAATTCACTTTGGCTACACAACTTGTCCTGATTCCATCAAATAAGGTTTATTTTATTAATAAACCTGGCTAGATTTCCACTTTTATAGCCCTCGATAGCTCTCGATAGTCTAAACTCAATTTGGAAATAATACACTTACAGCTATAAGAGAACCTTACAAGAATTAAGAAAATGGTAAACTGAAATGTATAATAATTTTACGCCGCCTCAACTGTTTCTGCCTCACCCAATGGTTGACTGGTAGAGAATGCTTTAAAGCATTAGGCCCGCCATTTGTACTACATTTTGTTTGTGCAATAAAGAATATATAAATAAAAAAATTAAGCTAGTGGCTTTTGTTATATATTTCGTCACTGATTGTCCTTTGCATCGGCAATGGTGTCGCATTCCATGTAGCATGGCCGGATTCGGTACAAGTAAGGAATTATCTAGAGGTAAGTTTATGTACTTACTACACATCTTAAAGCAAGTTATATTATAAACATTTAATATATTATTACGAATTATTTTATATGCAGTTCATATTGATGCACACGTGCGTACAATAACTAGTTACGACCGTAGTTCAGGGTCGTGACCGCTTTCGAAATGTAGTCGAATGAGCTTACAACGAATATTGATACTGATAATATATTGTTATCTGAAAGAAGAGGTGATAATACTCAATAACTAATTGTATCACTAATTGACGGTCTAATCTTACTCTATCAATAAAAACTAACAAAAATTGACAATCGGAATTGTTTGTCATTAGACCGCTTCAAACCAAATTAATTAGGTGCATACCTACCATTTTTTACGCTTGAAAAATATGCATAGCTCCGCTTAGCTAGGCGCTAAAGGTATGATTGGGAACGAATGTATTTAGCATTAAGCCCATCTTTTGTACTCTTTTATTCGTGCAATAATGTTTTTAATAAATAAATAACTACGATTTACACATAATTTTCTACCCTTTTCAGATCATAGGACGGTATAGGTATAGGAAATAGGATAAAAAAAACAAGACCAGGAAAAAGCAAATAAATCTGAAATTCAGGGCCTAAATGATATAGCACGTGGAATTGTGAAATGAATGAACATATTTACAGATTATTTTTATTTTACTAACAACAACATTCAAAAGTTAACATGTAAATAATTTGAAAAACTAAACTAAATTATAAGACTTCTTCCCCTTTTATACATTAGCCGCGGTTCCTGACATGGTTGTACACCTCATGGGCAGTTCCTGCGGCGCTGAGAACTCCGAAGCCAGATTTCTAAACGAAAAAAAATATTTTAATAAGTTATTTGACTTTAACAGCATAATACAGGGTGATTGCCAAATTTCAGGAGGTGAATGGGACCATCAATAGCTATTTTTTTACTATTTGGTCAAAACCTTATTGGACTCCATAAAGCATCATGTTAAATGGAGCTGACTGATTAAAGTGTGTATTGATAATAGTCTTGCGTACCAGTAATGTGCACTTAGGAAATAGGAACGCACTTATTTCCTCATTCACTTCCATTATCATAACTTTTGCATTGCGTGAGCTCGACAGGTACCGAGTACTTGCCGCCAAATTGAACTTTTGCAGCAGTTTTATTCTATCTATCGCATTGACTCATGGTGAATAATGGTAAGATGAAAGGAGATGAACAATGTAAATCTACGCAAGTTTTCAGCCACCAAGCTTCAGATTTATGTAGAAATGGTATGACCTCTTCTCAGTGATACTCTTTATTTGCACAGAAACGAATAGAAAACATGTTAAATGAATAGAAAACAACAACGTGAAAGTAATTAAAAATAGCTGTTGGTTCTTTACTTCAACATAATTAACGTCACACAAGAGGGGAAGTACTGAACTAAATAGACACTAGTTTTACGGGTACGATTCAGGTCGGGTCAATGTTGAAATCAAAATTTTTGATAGTTGTGGTACCACCGTTGTGACTGATTTTCATAACACAAGTGCATTAGTTACTTACTTTGTGATCAGAGAAATTTATGTGATTGGTGTCCAATAATATTATTAGGTACATAAAATTATATATGTTTACTTATATTTATGAATATTATAACTAAGATACAAAATATTTATATGTTATTATACATAGGTAAAGTTTATGACTGTGTATGGGCTAAAACTTTTGAAACTGAATCTAATCTGTACCGATTATACCTTATTCTCACCGGTGAAAAGTTATAAAGTAACATTTCAATACACTCGTGTCAAGTCAGTTGGTCGCTAGCGTATTATGATTGAATAATCAGTTACTTACCAAAAAACAACGAACACAACTTTTCTAAGACCATTGGCTGTATGACACCATATTACGTTGCTTCTTTGTTCATGGATAATTTTAAAATAAATTAACATTGTTTAAAAATACATAGTTAACTAATTAATCATATTAACAATTATGAATATTTTGTCTTAGGAATGTAATTAATTACAGAAAAGAAAAGGTTGCTACAGAAGAAAATGTTACGTAACGTTACCTAGATTTGTTGACCGATACACTCGGAAAAGTGCGGGCAGTTATATTCAAAATAAGATCAAACAATTTACTTAACTGAATCGTATTCATATAATATGAAATAACTTATGCTTTAATACAGCGTGTTGTGAGCATTCAAGATAAATAAGTAAGAATTAAGTAGATAATATTCCTCATCTACATACTCGCAAGGCACCTTATTGTTTTAATGTCTACCGAAACTAACTGCCCGCACTTTTCCGAGTGTATCGGTCAACAAATCTAGGTAACGTTACGTAACATTTTCTTCTGTAGCAACCTTTTCTTTTCTGTAATTAATTACATTCCTAAGACAAAATATTCATAATTGTTAATATGATTAATTAGTTAACTATGTATTTTTAAACAATGTTAATTTATTTTAAAATTATCCATGAACAAAGAAGCAACTCAATATGGTGTCATACAGCCAAACCCAAAGTATAAGTATTGTTTCTAGATCCAGTGTCATATGTGCAACGTACTCGGTCTCAGCTTGAAAATGTGTAGTTTCATATATTCTCATAATGGTCTTAGAAAAGTTGTGTTCGATGTTTTTTGGTAAGTAACTGATTATTCAATCATAATACGCTAGCGACCAACTGACTTGATACGAGTGTATTGAAATGTCACCTTATAACTTTGACTGGTGAGAATAAGGTATAATCGGTACAGATCAGTACCCCTATCACGAATAATTTGCGTCAAAGTATTCGTATAGTAACGTAATCATTTGTATGAGAATCTGAAAGCGCCTCTATCGGACGTAAAACAAACTAAATTTGGCAGCTCAAATACCTGTCATTTATTGTGCGTGAACATTTTCTATAGTGTTAAACTGGATTTGCGATCACTAACGTTTCTTTGACGTATAGTATCGTGAGTTGCAACAAAAACATCTCAAGAGATTTTGAGTGTTAACAATAAGCGAAGAGAAACTAGGTAACTTTTACGGATAAGAACTCTTAAATTATTATTTTTTCTAAAATTATCATACAGTTGCATTTGAAGAAAGATTCAAGCTCCTGGAATGAGAAAGATTCGGCATTTTAATACCTCAACACCCGAGCGGTCGCATGCGACCGCATAACAATAGAATACCTATTGTGTCTCGTTCACATACGCTTGAGGGATTATGTCAATAGCAAATACATCTCTCACCTCCGGTTTACTGATAATATAGTATTCGTGCAGCCGAAGATGAAATTTTGGAACTACAGTCGAAAGCCTTGACCGAGTCTTACAACAAGTGCTTCTAAGAAAGAGGTCATCAACGAATCCAACGCCGCCTGCTAGGCAGAGGCCGGGAAACTACGCAAGAGCGTCTGCCCGTTTCATTAACCTCAGTGTTTGCAGACGAAAGTCTTCAACGGGTGTGTGTGTACTAGTGAGAACGTACGGATCCATCACATAGTTTCTTATCATTTGTGCTCAAAATCTCACATATAACAGCAGACAGAGCTCTGGCTTTTGGCGAGAAATAAAGAAACGTGTGAAATAAAGAATACATTTGTGGTCATATTTATAATTCTAAAATTAAGACATTGCAGTAGAAATATGAAAATTATTACAAAAGTTTTTATCTTCTACTCTTTATTCTTAACTTGAAAAGAAATCGGAACAGGGACACTTGTAACCGATGTACCTATCTATTTTGATCTTGTTGGGTTCATCTTTTCTCTGATTATGACATAAGGGAGTAACGAAGACCGCCGGAACTGCTAGACTCACTTTAATTCTTCTATTAGGCGTAGGCGTATACATATACATTGCATTTTGGTCTGTCTTCATTCTGAAAAATAATGTATATATGTTATGTATATATTATTAGAAACAGCGTCCTCTTGAAGAGCTGAGGGCTTGGATAAATCACAATATCTTGAGAAATAAGATCTAGCTAGAGTTTATCTCGCTTTAACAGCCAATGAATAAAAGCACTTTATACACAAATCCTTGTATTACTTTTATGTACTTACTTTTTCAAAAAATCAAATATTATTACGTTGTACTGAAAACGATTTGTCCTCGTTATTTTAAATACTTTTCATCAGATTTTTAACTAAATCTTTTGTAAAACTTTTGAATTTGTTTTTTTTTTTATTTAAACAGGTTTCACGGCTTTGGACAGGGTCCATACGGCCTATTCTTTTAGTGTTTCCATTGTGAGGATACTAGTCCTTTGTTCTGGGGAGTTTCTTCAAGTGAGAGGACTTCTATTGTAGTTTCCAATGATCATTCTGACAGTGCTTACAACTCTTTAAAGGTGGAACATATGTATTCGTAAATATGTTTGTAGGTGTCTTGATTTTCAAGTAGCGATGGCAGGAGGCGGGGAATTTCCTTATCTTTATATATCTCTTGTAGGCCATCCGCTAACAGCAGTTGCTGAATGTTGAAAGCAGGACACTTCAAGATAAGATGATCCAGAGATGCTGAGTCCGAATCGCAAAATTCACAAATATCAGATGAAGCCAACTTCATGCGCTTCAAGTGAGTGGGGAATTGTCCATGTCCAAGTCGTACTCTATTGATTTTAATATTGATCTTATTTTTACTAAATTGAAACTTCATTATTGAAACAAGTGGCATAAATTAAAAACGCGCAACAACATAAATCACACAGCTTTATTCTAAAGGAAAATCAATGATACAATAATGGGTGCCCAAACTAGCAGAGTTTCAGCTTATTCAGTGGCTGCGGCGTCAGAGAGCTTGGCTGAGCTGTCTAGCGCTTGTATAGGCTTGTTCCCTCCATCACATGCATGGCTGGCGAAAGTTGTGGTGGGAGAACGTGGCCTATAAGCGGCTGCTTGTCTATGGTTCGGCAAGCTTGCCGGCCAGGCTTGGCAAGCTTGGCGTTGGGTAGACATCGGCTTGGAGGCGCGACAGGCTTCACGTTACATCGGCCGTCCTGAAACAACCATTGCTCCCGCATGGAAAAAGGAGGCATTGGCACTCGAGTAAATATGTTGTCCTTCTTTGATCTCATCTAAGTTTTTGGCACTGTCAGACAAAGGAAATAGTGTTTGTGAAGGGTGCAACATCAATCAAACTACAAGTCCTAAAAAATTCCCTATACCATCACAAGCCCCGTATCCATTTCTTATAACTATCATTTTCAACTACTGCAGTTTTGCTACAAGGATCTGAGGTGGAATTGTGTAAAGCAATCGTATTCATTTGACAGTTCAAATCGTACGGTATGATCTGTCAAACGACGAAAAACAAAGCGTTTGACAGATCATATTGTACGTTATGAACTGTAAAATGAATACGATTGCTTTAGACAATTCCACCTCTGAATAGAGATCTTCAAGTTTTAAATTCACTTTGGCTACACAACTTGTCCTGATTCCATCAAATAAGGTTTATTTTATTAATAAACCTGGCTAGATTTCCACTTTTATAGCCCTCGATAGCTCTCGATAGTCTAAACTCAATTTGGAAATAATACACTTACAGCTATAAGAGAACCTTACAAGAATTAAGAAAATGGTAAACTGAAATGTATAATAATTTTACGCCGCCTCAACTGTTTCTGCCTCACCCAATGGTTGACTGGTAGAGAATGCTTTAAAGCATTAGGCCCGCCATTTGTACTACATTTTGTTTGTGCAATAAAGAATATATAAATAAAAAAATTAAGCTAGTGGCTTTTGTTATATATTTCGTCACTGATTGTCCTTTGCATCGGCAATGGTGTCGCATTCCATGTAGCATGGCCGGATTCGGTACAAGTAAGGAATTATCTAGAGGTAAGTTTATGTACTTACTACACATCTTAAAGCAAGTTATATTATAAACATTTAATATATTATTACGAATTATTTTATATGCAGTTCATATTGATGCACACGTGCGTACAATAACTAGTTACGACCGTAGTTCAGGGTCGTGACCGCTTTCGAAATGTAGTCGAATGAGCTTACAACGAATATTGATACTGATAATATATTGTTATCTGAAAGAAGAGGTGATAATACTCAATAACTAATTGTATCACTAATTGACGGTCTAATCTTACTCTATCAATAAAAACTAACAAAAATTGACAATCGGAATTGTTTGTCATTAGACCGCTTCAAACCAAATTAATTAGGTGCATACCTACCATTTTTTACGCTTGAAAAATATGCATAGCTCCGCTTAGCTAGGCGCTAAAGGTATGATTGGGAACGAATGTATTTAGCATTAAGCCCATCTTTTGTACTCTTTTATTCGTGCAATAATGTTTTTAATAAATAAATAACTACGATTTACACATAATTTTCTACCCTTTTCAGATCATAGGACGGTATAGGTATAGGAAATAGGATAAAAAAAACAAGACCAGGAAAAAGCAAATAAATCTGAAATTCAGGGCCTAAATGATATAGCACGTGGAATTGTGAAATGAATGAACATATTTACAGATTATTTTTATTTTACTAACAACAACATTCAAAAGTTAACATGTAAATAATTTGAAAAACTAAACTAAATTATAAGACTTCTTCCCCTTTTATACATTAGCCGCGGTTCCTGACATGGTTGTACACCTCATGGGCAGTTCCTGCGGCGCTGAGAACTCCGAAGCCAGATTTCTAAACGAAAAAAAATATTTTAATAAGTTATTTGACTTTAACAGCATAATACAGGGTGATTGCCAAATTTCAGGAGGTGAATGGGACCATCAATAGCTATTTTTTTACTATTTGGTCAAAACCTTATTGGACTCCATAAAGCATCATGTTAAATGGAGCTGACTGATTAAAGTGTGTATTGATAATAGTCTTGCGTACCAGTAATGTGCACTTAGGAAATAGGAACGCACTTATTTCCTCATTCACTTCCATTATCATAACTTTTGCATTGCGTGAGCTCGACAGGTACCGAGTACTTGCCGCCAAATTGAACTTTTGCAGCAGTTTTATTCTATCTATCGCATTGACTCATGGTGAATAATGGTAAGATGAAAGGAGATGAACAATGTAAATCTACGCAAGTTTTCAGCCACCAAGCTTCAGATTTATGTAGAAATGGTATGACCTCTTCTCAGTGATACTCTATATTTGCACAGAAACGAATAGAAAACATGTTAAATGAATAGAAAACAACAACGTGAAAGTAATTAAAAATAGCTGTTGGTTCTTTACTTCAACATAATTAACGTCACACAAGAGGGGAAGTACTGAACTAAATAGACACTAGTTTTACGGGTACGATTCAGGTCGGGTCAATGTTGAAATCAAAATTTTTGATAGTTGTGGTACCACCGTTGTGACTGATTTTCATAACACAAGTGCATTAGTTACTTACTTTGTGATCAGAGAAATTTATGTGATTGGTGTCCAATAATATTATTAGGTACATAAAATTATATATGTTTACTTATATTTATGAATATTATAACTAAGATACAAAATATTTATATGTTATTATACATAGGTAAAGTTTATGACTGTGTATGGGCTAAAACTTTTGAAACTGAATCTAATCTGTACCGATTATACCTTATTCTCACCGGTGAAAAGTTATAAAGTAACATTTCAATACACTCGTGTCAAGTCAGTTGGTCGCTAGCGTATTATGATTGAATAATCAGTTACTTACCAAAAAACAACGAACACAACTTTTCTAAGACCATTGGCTGTATGACACCATATTACGTTGCTTCTTTGTTCATGGATAATTTTAAAATAAATTAACATTGTTTAAAAATACATAGTTAACTAATTAATCATATTAACAATTATGAATATTTTGTCTTAGGAATGTAATTAATTACAGAAAAGAAAAGGTTGCTACAGAAGAAAATGTTACGTAACGTTACCTAGATTTGTTGACCGATACACTCGGAAAAGTGCGGGCAGTTATATTCAAAATAAGATCAAACAATTTACTTAACTGAATCGTATTCATATAATATGAAATAACTTATGCTTTAATACAGCGTGTTGTGAGCATTCAAGATAAATAAGTAAGAATTAAGTAGATAATATTCCTCATCTACATACTCGCAAGGCACCTTATTGTTTTAATGTCTACCGAAACTAACTGCCCGCACTTTTCCGAGTGTATCGGTCAACAAATCTAGGTAACGTTACGTAACATTTTCTTCTGTAGCAACCTTTTCTTTTCTGTAATTAATTACATTCCTAAGACAAAATATTCATAATTGTTAATATGATTAATTAGTTAACTATGTATTTTTAAACAATGTTAATTTATTTTAAAATTATCCATGAACAAAGAAGCAACTCAATATGGTGTCATACAGCCAAACCCAAAGTATAAGTATTGTTTCTAGATCCAGTGTCATATGTGCAACGTACTCGGTCTCAGCTTGAAAATGTGTAGTTTCATATATTCTCATAATGGTCTTAGAAAAGTTGTGTTCGATGTTTTTTGGTAAGTAACTGATTATTCAATCATAATACGCTAGCGACCAACTGACTTGATACGAGTGTATTGAAATGTCACCTTATAACTTTGACTGGTGAGAATAAGGTATAATCGGTACAGATCAGTACCCCTATCACGAATAATTTGCGTCAAAGTATTCGTATAGTAACGTAATCATTTGTATGAGAATCTGAAAGCGCCTCTATCGGACGTAAAACAAACTAAATTTGGCAGCTCAAATACCTGTCATTTATTGTGCGTGAACATTTTCTATAGTGTTAAACTGGATTTGCGATCACTAACGTTTCTTTGACGTATAGTATCGTGAGTTGCAACAAAAACATCTCAAGAGATTTTGAGTGTTAACAATAAGCGAAGAGAAACTAGGTAACTTTTACGGATAAGAACTCTTAAATTATTATTTTTTCTAAAATTATCATACAGTTGCATTTGAAGAAAGATTCAAGCTCCTGGAATGAGAAAGATTCGGCATTTTAAATACCTCAACACCCGAGCGGTCGCATGCGACCGCATAACAATAGAATACCTATTGTGTCTCGTTCACATACGCTTGAGGGATTATGTCAATAGCAAATACATCTCTCACCTCCGGTTTACTGATAATATAGTATTCGTGCAGCCGAAGATGAAATTTTGGAACTACAGTCGAAAGCCTTGACCGAGTCTTACAACAAGTGCTTCTAAGAAAGAGGTCATCAACGAATCCAACGCCGCCTGCTAGGCAGAGGCCGGGAAACTACGCAAGAGCGTCTGCCCGTTTCATTAACCTCAGTGTTTGCAGACGAAAGTCTTCAACGGGTGTGTGTGTACTAGTGAGAACGTACGGATCCATCACATAGTTTCTTATCATTTGTGCTCAAAATCTCACATATAACAGCAGACAGAGCTCTGGCTTTTGGCGAGAAATAAAGAAACGTGTGAAATAAAGAATACATTTGTGGTCATATTTATAATTCTAAAATTAAGACATTGCAGTAGAAATATGAAAATTATTACAAAAGTTTTTATCTTCTACTCTTTATTCTTAACTTGAAAAGAAATCGGAACAGGGACACTTGTAACCGATGTACCTATCTATTTTGATCTTGTTGGGTTCATCTTTTCTCTGATTATGACATAAGGGAGTAACGAAGACCGCCGGAACTGCTAGACTCACTTTAATTCTTCTATTAGGCGTAGGCGTATACATATACATTGCATTTTGGTCTGTCTTCATTCTGAAAAATAATGTATATATGTTATGTATATATTATTAGAAACAGCGTCCTCTTGAAGAGCTGAGGGCTTGGATAAATCACAATATCTTGAGAAATAAGATCTAGCTAGAGTTTATCTCGCTTTAACAGCCAATGAATAAAAGCACTTTATACACAAATCCTTGTATTACTTTTATGTACTTACTTTTTCAAAAATTCAAATATTATTACGTTGTACTGAAAACGATTTGTCCTCGTTATTTTAAATACTTTTCATCAGATTTTTAACTAAATCTTTTGTAAAACTTTTGAATTTGTTTTTTTTTTTATTTAAACAGGTTTCACGGCTTTGGACAGGGTCCATACGGCCTATTCTTTTAGTGTTTCCATTGTGAGGATACTAGTCCTTTGTTCTGGGGAGTTTCTTCAAGTGAGAGGACTTCTATTGTAGTTTCCAATGATCATTCTGACAGTGCTTACAACTCTTTAAAGGTGGAACATATGTATTCGTAAATATGTTTGTAGGTGTCTTGATTTTCAAGTAGCGATGGCAGGAGGCGGGGAATTTCCTTATCTTTATATATCTCTTGTAGGCCATCCGCTAACAGCAGTTGCTGAATGTTGAAAGCAGGACACTTCAAGATAAGATGATCCAGAGATGCTGAGTCCGAATCGCAAAATTCACAAATATCAGATGAAGCCAACTTCATGCGCTTCAAGTGAGTGGGGAATTGTCCATGTCCAAGTCGTACTCTATTGATTATAGTGACAAACTTTCTGGAAGGAGACTTTTTATACTTGAAGTACCATGGCTTGAAGGGAATACGTTTCTGTATTTGTGCATACCATTTCCCTTTATAACGATTAGTGTCTTCCCAATCTCTATGCCAGTCTTCTAACATACGTTCTGTAAGTGTTGATCCATAATCCGTGATGGGTACTGCTGGCGACGAATAAAGAGTGGTATTTATTTCAGGATGCTGTACTTTCATTAGCTGATCAACAGTTTCGTTTCCAGTAATTCCAGAATGAGATGGGACCCATATAAAATCAATTTCTTCCTTTTTTGATTCAAACAACATCTGCCTGATTTTAGTAATATATTGATTTGTTTTGTAAGATATGTGTGCATTTTGTAAACAAGTAAGAACGCTCAAGGAATCAGTCACAACTAAAAATTTACTATCATGCGTCAATCCTTGAATATACTGCAGAGCGGTATATATGGCATAAGCTTCGGCTGTAAATATCGATGTGTGGTTATCTAATGAGAAACATCGCCCAAATTTAGCTGTCGAATCATAGTATGCTGCTTTGGTGGTTGTTTCCGTTTTAGAACCGTCTGTATAAACTTTTCGATGATCTGGCTTTTCACTGTTTGCAAATAGGACAAACTCAAAATTGTTTGTGATCTTTTTCTGAATTACATTTGGTACCATGGTCTGAATCTCTACTGTACTAAAGTCCCAACTTGCTTTATGGTCTATGCACTTACAAATTTCTTTTAACTCACTTAAATTCTCAGATTGTAGTAGACTATTACTTTGATATAATTCTAACAACATTCTATTGCCTAAAATTTTAACATACAACTTTTCTGTAAGATACTTTAATCTAACTAATATAGGAGGAATTCCTGCCTCTATTTCTAAAGAGTTAATAGGTGTAGAACAAAAAGCTCCAGTAATTATTCTTAAACCTTTGTTTTGCAAAACTTCTAACTTTCTACATAGACTATTACTTATATATTTTCCGTAAACAACTAATCCATAGTCGTAATGACTTCTAACTATGGCTTTAAAAATCATGTTCAAAAGCTTTGGGTCCATGCCCCAAGTTACACTTGCCAAAATCCGCATTATGTTTAAAGATTTCTGCATTTTCTCTGCAATTTTAAGAACATGAAGATGAAAAGTTAACTTTGAATCATAAACTAAACCTAAAAATCTCTTTTCTTCTACTAATTGAATATTTACAGAATTATATACAATATTTACAGTATCAAAATAATCAATTTTATTACAAAAAAATAAAGACGAACTTTTGTTAGGATTAACATCTAGTTTTAATCTTACTTTATAGTATAAATACAATTTTCGTAAAGCTTCATTTAATATTAATTCAGCTTGAAATAAACTCCTGCTAGTCGTGTACAACACAATATCATCCGCATATTGAAGAATCGTCAGATTTGGGACTGATACGAATTTGTGTAATTGCGAGGTATACAATAAGTAAATCAAAGGAGAGAGGGCTGCCCCCTGGGTTGTACCTCTATAAGCTATCTTTGGTCCATATAAATTTGAATTAAATTTTACAAAAACACATCGAGAATAAAAAAGGTTATAAATCCATTTTGAAACTTTACCTGGAATATTATAGTCATGAAGAATCTTGACCAGAATTGATAAGTCAACACTATCGAATGAACCGCTAACATCTAAAAAGGTACTTACAAGATAAGAATTATTATTGAAGGACTCTTGAATATCACCCGTAAATTTTAATAGACTATCTATAGTGCCACGCCCTTTTCGAAAACCAAACTGGTCATGAGGAATTATTGATCTGGATTCTGCAAATAATTCCAAACGTGTCTTAAGCATACTTTCAAAAATTTTACCGACACAGGAAGATAACGAAATAGGTCTATAAGAGTCGGCAGAATTAGGATCTTTTTCAGGTTTTAAAATTGGAACTACGGCTACGGTTTTCCAAGTAGAAGGAATAGTACCAGCTGACCAAAGATTATTAAAAATTGTAAGTAAAACTAATTTCGCTGCGGGGTCTAACCGCTTAATAAGTATATACGGTATATTATCTATACCCGGAGAGGTATTTTTTTTCCTATTCAAAGACAAATTAAATTCCGCTTCGGAGAAAGGTAAGTTCAAATGTGAATTGAGTTTATTATACTCGAAAATGGGGCCGAGATCATTTGCATTATAATCTGCTTGACCAGATGCTATATTATCTAAAAAATCTGTTAGAAAATTATCATCTTTAGATTTGGGTGAACTGCTTTTCCTGCTAAAGGTCTTGATGAATTTCCATATATTACTAATAGGGGGTATTCCTATCAAAGCTAGAACACAAATTTCTCCAACTTGATATTTTTTGCTGTTTTATTGTTAGTTTTTTATTCGCTTCAAGCTTTTTATATAAAATATAGTTTTCTGTTGTAGGATAACGTCTATACATACGAAGAGCCAGTTTACATTCCTTGACTGCATTAGAGCAACTATCGTCCCACCAAGGCATAGGTTTATGAATGCGCTTGTTGCCGTTACTATTGATTTTATAAATAGGAATAAATTCCAAACGAAGACTGTTGAGTAAATGAAAGAATTCCTCATAAGCAGATAATGGATCTGTATTTGATAGTAAATGATTAAACATATCCCTAGACTTTATCATATATCCGAACCAATCAGCCTTACTATACAAATATTTTTCCATTGGATTAGGATTGTCATATGTATCGGATGTATAATTTAGATGAACAATAGTAGGAAAATGGTAAATACCTAACGTGTCCTCTGTATACACAGACCATTCAATAGATGACGCTAAAGCAGGAGTAGTAAATGCAATGTCAATTGCTGATGGAGATTGATTAGGTCTAGGTAGCGTGGTAAACTGACCGTCATTCAATATAAACATGTTAATTTCATCTAACAAGTCGTAAATTTGTATGCCTCTTGGCTTATTAGTAATAGATCCAAATGCTGTGTGATGCGCATTAAGATCACCCATCACAAGAACAGGAGAAGGCAAGGCATTAATAATATTTTTAAAAAAGGTTATAGGGAATCTGCCAGGCCGAGGTGGACAATAAACGCCTAAAATTGTTACAGAACTGCTTTGTTTAATTTTAACACTAATAGATAAAGTCTGGATTCTGTCTGAGGTAAGAGTGCTAATTATTGAACATATTAGGGAGTTTTTACAAATGATGGCAACACCGCCATAGCCAGTGTCACTGTCGTTTCTGAATGTTTTATAACCTCTAAAATTCACAACATCTGTAGATTTTAACCAGGTTTCGTTTAGGATCAAAATATCTATATTTAAGGAACTAAGTAACTGAGAGATAAATGGAGTCTTAGGCTTAAGACTCTGGATATTGTGCTGTACAATTACTAATTCACTTTCCATTTTCACACGCTTTTTTAATAAACAATTCTTTGATTGTGGCTGAATTAACTGGCATGCTATTGTCCTTGTTGGACAAAGTTAATAAAATATCTACAATAACTTTAATAATCTGTTCATTATTAATTACATCTGTTAACAAATTTTTGTTGTTTTCCTCTTTAGTTTCAGTGGGTTTAGTCTTAGGTATGTTTTGCTGAGATCGGGAACCAATTACTTTGGCAAAAGATTTGTCCAGTGTTGGGAAGAAGGTACCCAAAGTGGCTTTATTTAATATTCTACTTTTATTTTCATTAATCTTTTGTTGTTTTACGGGACAAACTCTAGCCACAGCAATATGATCCCCTTTGCAATTTACACAGAAAGGTTTACTTGTATTTGGGCACTCCTTGTAAGAGTGAGGTTGAGCACATATGGAGCATACAATATTATGTTTACAAAACTTGGTGGTGTGACCAAATGCCATACATTTAAAACATTGTACCACAGGCTTGACATACTCATCTACAGGAATGGTACATAGACCATATGTAACATGTTTAGGTAGTACATTACCTGAGAATTTTATTGAAACTGTCTGCAATGGGATAATGGTACCTTTAGGACTCCGTTTCGTGAACCTTCTTACAGCCAGTATTTCCTGAGAGCTTATAAGTTTATCATACAGATGCTTGGTGCTCAGATCAGTTGGAATATACTTAATGACACCGATACATTCTGATGTAGCAGCAGGGATGAATGCTTTTATTTCATGTGACGCCAAAAATGTTGAGTTAGACAGTAGCAAATTTGCATTCTTTGCAGTTTCAAAGAAAACAGCATAGCGCAAAGCGTTCACGCGTTTAATTTCCTTGACACCTTTTATATATCGGCTAAAGATGTTGTTAAGATAAATTGGGTCTTTATTTCCAAACTTTACTGCTTCATTGATGCTTTGTATATATACAGGGAATATATTACCAGGAGAG
Source organism: Pyrausta purpuralis (assembly GCA_963924145.1). NCBI lineage: Eukaryota > Metazoa > Arthropoda > Insecta > Lepidoptera > Crambidae > Pyrausta > Pyrausta purpuralis. Next base: position 11,682,968 of record OZ001650.1, read on the forward strand.
TTGTCTGGATAACTGCGTATATGGTTCTTTTTTACATATGGAGAATGTTTGATGTCCTCATCCTCATCAGACAAATCAAGTGTAGCCACAGGGGTGTCCGTTTTTCTTTTTTTGTTTGCCTTAGGAGCAGAGCCCCCGCTCTCGGAACCCATCTTGCTCTTTTCTACACTAAAACTTGCAAATAAACTTACTTATGGAAAATTTTAAATATTTACACGTAAAAATTAAAACCTCCCGCCTCGAAGGTTTCCCGCCAAAAAAAACTTTTGAATTTGTCACAATATGATGGCATAACGTCAATCTGTCAATTGACAGTCTAGTAAACAGTTCAAAAATCTGAAGATTACAGCAAAACATATATCTTCATATTTTAATAAACTAAATTTAACATTAACAAACCCTGCCAAACATTTTGATCGTAATTTTGTTCCGTTATTGATTTCTCTTAGATTTTACTGGAATATCATGATATATTTCGATAATATTCATAAAAAGATGTTTCTGGACGTGTCATTCAACGGCCATATTTACGTTAGTATGACGTCATCTTCGTCAATGCTATCGAGTTTACTACACGACACGAGAGTGCTTCGTGATGCCGACTAACGTTGTAATGCGTTCGTGAGTTCGTGATTGGGGTACAGTACCAGAGATTTAAATCGTTAGATGTGCCCAGTGCTCTCAAAAACTGACCACCTTTTATCACTGTGTGCGTGGCGTGACACCGCTCACGCACACAAAGCAACGTGCAGCGCAGGGTACCGTCAGCATGCTTGCACGGCACCGACGATAGCTTATAATCTTTTAAGAGAAGGAATTAAAAAACAAGTACTTAGGATTACAAACATTTATTTAAAAATACAATATCTTATGATATAGATTCGACAATAAAATTCTTCTAATAAATCAAAAGTTATTTTATAAGTTGAAAACATTTTCAACAAATTTTCAAGATAATATCCATAAAAAAATTAGTTACCATCAAATAAAACGAGTTTGTTAAATTTTTGTCTTTTTGTAGTCCTCGTATTTTTATGTAGATAGTGAAGACGTACTGTAAGATAAATTTTTATAATAGTCTTAATTAACATTGTTCGATGATTCGACAATATTGGTTGATCGCGGGAGTGGTCACAGAGCGCTATAAACACATTTGAGTTAATAAGATATTTTAAAACGCTTTGTGTTACTTGGTCCCACTGATTTTGAGTAAAATATGTGCATCCTTTCTGTTTCATTTGCTTTTTTATGAAATATTCTGATTTTAAACATACATCAAACATGTTTTGCGATGGAAATATAAGGCCCTGCATGTTTTTTATCGTAATCAACCTGTGAAAGGACAGTTTTTCAGTTGACATTAAACTGTCTAGGCATATTTCACACTTTATTTTTTGTGTCAACTTTCTGACTACCCAACCAGCCATATAGCCAACAACTTGCTGAGATATATCACTGATTCCAGGGTCAGAATCTAATGATTCAGTGAGGATATCGCAATTTATGTCATATTGACTTTCATCCGCGGCATTCTTGCTTAAACACTGTTCTGTCCCTTTGAAACCCACGCAAGTGCCATTAATATTATCTAAAGGATCAGTTTCACTACCACCTAGAATTAAAAAATTGTCAAGGGGCAGGCAGTTGCCTCTAAAATTGCTGTTGAGTGCTAGATGCGATGAAATTTTCTTATATATTCCAATAAATTGATTTGTATTGGGGTTATTATTGTGCCCACCGTGTTGTCTTATTTTACCGAAAAATAACTCCAAATAGTCCTGACTCAGCCGATACATAGAAATATATTTTAAGCATTTTTCATTTTCAATCAATTCTCTGTATAGAAACTTTAAACTTTGAATATTTATAAGAAAACCGATGAATCCAGTTTTACACTTTGCAGCAGTTATTTTTTTTTATTTATTAACATTTTAATTCGTCTTCTTCTTGTATATCTGACTTTATTAAAAATTGTCAATGAATTTATGTATTGCTCAGCTTCGACAAGGATCTTAAAAATATTTTTTGAGTTATTTTCAGCAATTTGTTGTTTTAAACCACTTTGAAAAGTCCGTGAATTGAAAATATCAAATAAGTCGTTGAAGACTGTTATAAATTTAATAGTTGCTTCAACATCTTCCAGGCTCCACCCAGTCAACATTTGAGTACATAATTGTAATGCTTTTGCTGTGCTGCGACTTAAAAGTTGCGCAGCTAAATTTACCTTCATAATTTGGTTTCGAAAGTAAATATGACGTTTAGTTATTTTGTTTGCGAATTTAAAACCTTCAGATTCCTGTAATTTTAAAAGCTTTATAAGATATCGCCATGAAACTTTATTGTTGTGCTTGTCGAATATTATTTTTTTACTTTCAAATGTATTTCTGACGAGTTTGAGCATATGACTCGCGTCTAAGATAACTGCAACCTCTCGAGCACCACATGGGTGCGGAAATGTTGTTTTTAAATTTTGTGAATCATGTAATTGGCAACCTAATATTTCAGCAGCAGCTATATTTGCCGAACATCCATCAAAAGTTAGTGCAATTACATCTACGCCAGCATTATTACACCTTTGAAGACAAATTTTAATTTAATTGGCCCTTTGCTCTGCTGGTAACCCGTTTATAAAAAAAAACCTAGTGGAATTTTCCAATTTTCGGTATTAGACACAAGCATAAAGACATATGCTTGAGTCGCGATTTCATTTCTATTCCCTAAACCTTCATCTACTAGTCCTACAGTTTTTTTCCCCGTCCAAATCGTCTGCTGCCGTATGGCCATCTCATCTACGACCAATGTGGCAATGATCGGTTTCTCCTTGCTCTTTTTTTCGAGCAAGGAAAATGCTTGGCTAGTAAAACCTGGCTGGCATTCACTATTGCCATACCACTTATGAAGAGTTCTTGGGTGAGGTAGCATGTTATTAAATTTACCCCTTACATATTTATATGCTGCAGGCGAATAATAATTAAGTGTTAATGAAAATTTCCGTATAGCAGGCGAAATTTTTCCATGACGAATTTTACGAGATAAAAAAACGAGCAAGTCCTTATTAGCATCTTCAGCGCATCTTACTACTTCGTCTTCGTGTTGCTTTGCCACTTTTCTACTACCTTTTAACTTTTTTACAGTTTCTTTTAAACTTATATTTAAAGACTTCAATTTCTTAGCCCTCCGTTTCTGCTTCTGAAGCTCAATTTTATACATATTTTTTTTAATGACTTCTGCTTTTAATTGGCGTTTTAAGCGAATTTTCCGTGGCGTGTCGAAAATAGATTCATTATCAGAAACATATACATGGGAAAGCGGAAAACCTAACATAAGATTTATTGGTTCAGGAGGCGATACCTAAAACAAAATATTTTTATTATTTATCACAAGTCACAGAAAAATTCTTGAAAATTAATAAGGATAAACATATAAATACTTACCCGAAAAGACGGCACTGCAAAGTTTTTTATTTTTCTGCGGCCTGTAGGTGTCATGTAGAACATAGGATCAGTAAAATGTGCCGAACAAACGCGACTAAATTTTGAAGGCAGCCATTCGTCATCTTTTTGATCTTCTTGAATTACTTTGATCCATTTTTCTTTAATACGTGGCTCTTGAGGAAATCTGATAATTATGACAAGAACAAATTTATTTATATGCGATGAAAAAATAATAATTAAATATTACAAAAGAATATTTTGCTGACTCTACCACGCACGCACACTCGGTTTGTTTACGTCCACAATTACTTGGCCCCTAGAACCGCCAACGGCTAGTTATGGAAGGGCTCAATCTTATTTGGTTACTTAGACAAGAAAGGATCCTGCGTATATCTTGCTCTAGCGTACTGATTTGTAACAGTTCTCTCTCTGTCATACGGAAGCCATTTGAACTTTCGCCAATTATTTGGGCAATGGTAAAAATAATTAAAAATATTTGTTATTTCAGTACTTACGCATGAAATGTAATTCCCTTGGATTTATTTGTGTTCCTTGAATTATTACAACACTTTCTAAAGGCACAGGAAGGCATATTGAGTAGATTTAGTGACACAATTATCGAAAACAATGAAATGACAAAAACGTGCACGGTTCACTGCTTCCTGCAAGCGACTAGCACGGGAAGAGTGAGCTCACTCTTTCCAACGATGACACATTTTCGTGCGCCTTAAGAATGGTAAGGGCTCATCTAACGATTTAAATCTCTGTACAGTACCCCAATCACGAACTTTTGACGTATTCGTCACGTTATCGTAGCGAGTTTACGTAGTACAACGTTAGTCGGCATCACAAAGCACTCTCGTGTCGTGTAGTAAACTCGATAGCATTGACGAAGATGATGTCATACTAACGTAAACATGGCCGTTGAATGACACGTCTAGAAACAAGTTAAGCGATCTTTTTTATTAATATTATCGAAATATATCATGATATTCCAGTAAAATCTAAGAGAAATCAATAACGGAACCAAATTACGATCAATATGTTTGGCAGGGTTAGCATATGTAAAAATTTGGTCTAACAAAATATGAAGATACATGTTTTTCTGTTATCTTTAGATTTTTGAACTGTTTAGTAAACTGTCAATTGACAGATTGACGTTATGCCATCATATTGTGACAAATTTTCAAAGTTTTACAAAAGATTTAGTTAAGTCATGGAAAGTACATTGGGATAATTCGAAAAGGTCAATTGGAAAATATTATGCTGACATTCAACATAGCATCCCACCACGACTATGGTTTTTCAGAAAGACTAACATCCCTAGAAATGTTGTGTCTACTATATGTCATATTCGGATTGGTCATGCATGTACTCCGGTTCATTTAGCGAAACTTCATATTAAGGATAGTTCCATCTGCGATTGTGGCCTTGATGAAGGCAGCACCAACCACATTTTCTTTAACTGCTCAAATGTTGGCGCCTCTCTCTTTGATTACCTTCCTAAAAAAATTCCTTTTCCGTGTAATATAAAATCTATTTTGCATTGTTTAAGTCCTCCGATTATAAAATCTCTTAGTAAATTTATTATTTCAAAAAATATTAAATTGTAATGTTTTGATAATCCATCTCTCGACCCTCCCTTCCCTCTTCACTAATAAACTCTCTCGAAGTGTAAATACCTGTATATAATGTTTTATATTATAATGTTATGTATATAATATTTATTGTTTTGTTGCATATATGTCGTCTTATGTGTTGTCTAGCTTTGTTATAGATGTAATTAAGTTTGTAAATATTCTAAATTACGCTTTGTTCGTGTCCCTTGGTCGTGTAAAAGCTACGCACGTGTCATTGGCGGAACAGTGAGCCATCGCTGGCAAGCTTACGTTCGCTCGCCATTCAAACGAAGAAGAAGAAGAAGAAAAGATTTAGTTAAAATTATGAAAAAATATTAAAATAACGAGGACAAGTCGTTTGCAGTACAACGTAACAATATTTGATTTTTGAAAAAGTAAGTACGTAAAAGTAAAACAAGGATAAGTGATTAAAATGCATTTATTCATTGGCTATTATAGCGAGATAAACTCTAGCTAGATCTTATTTCAAGAGCTCAGCTCTCCAAGAGGACGCTGTTTCTAACAAATGGAATAAAAAACATTAACGTCAATATAAAATATATACATTTTTTTTTCAGAATGCAGACAGGCCAAAATACAATGTATAGAAGTAGATTCTACAGCATGAATCGTTTTTAAATCTAATTTGTCTTAGTGCTTTTTTGCGACGTTGCCATCTTCAATCATAAGACGTGCCGCATAGCTCACGCTACGTTGCCAACTTAACTACAACTGCGAATTGGCGCGCGTAGGGCACACTAGATACTTGCAAGGCGCCCTATTGTTTTAATTTCTATAGCAAAATACCCACCAAGCAAACAAAACCGAAAACTGGATTTATTACGGAAAGCGGAAAATATGATGATCAATTTTGTATTAAGCATGATCGGTTAATTAGGAATTAATCATCTCTAGAGTACACTACACGTAGACTTGGGATAATCCCAACTTAAGTCAGCAGGTAACTGTGTATCTATTGGGATTTTGAGGAAATATTGAATTCATCTATTCCTTTAAATACGCGGACTTAGTTTTTATGAGAACATTCTGTCTACATCATCTAATGAGATTGGTCAGTCAACTAAACAATAGTCAATATGAACTTCTCGTCACTTTTCGTGATGGTAGTGGCAGTGTTCACGTTGTTCGCTGGTGCCTACGCTAAGCCCGAGCCTAAAGTACCCATTAAAAAAATTGGAAAAGCTGTGGTATGTATACCTTGCTTACTTGTCTTGAACATTACCTTTTACAATGATTTTGTTTATCGTTCTTGATTCTCAGAAAGTAATTTACTATGGAGGCCTCTGCCACCTATCCACCTAAATCAACTGCACCTCACTTCGTTTTTGTTTAAAGTGACGCCTGATTTTGTGTCGTGTGTTGTGTGCAAGCGGATAGGCGCCAGAGACTTCGACCGAAAATAAACTGTTGAACAATTCACCTAGGCATCAATGACTTTTGTAATGAGGTACGCCTCAAATGTCGAAGCCTCAGGAAAATTCATTGAGACGACAGAAGTGTACTCTTTTCATTGTTGTCCAAGATAACGAGCTCTACCTTGAAAATTCTTGTAGAAGTTTTGTTTGAGTGCGTTCCTATTTCCTAAGTGCACATTACTGGTACGTAAGACTATTATCAATACACAACTTTAATCAGTCAGCTCCATTTAACATGATGCTTTATGGAGTCCAATAAGGTTTTGGCCAAATAGTAAAAAATTTAGCTATTGATGGTCCCATTCACCTCTTAAAATTTGGCAACACCTAGCTCAGTCACCCTGTATTATGCTGTTAAAGTCAAATAGCTTATTAAAATATATTTTTTTCGTTTAGAAAACTGGCTTCGGAGTTCTCAGCGCCGCAGGAACTGCCCATGAGGTATACAACCATGTCAGGAACCGCGGCTAATGTATAAAAGGGGAAGAAGTCTTATAATTAAATTTATTTTTTAAAATTATTTACATGTTAACTTTTGAATGCTGTTGTTTATAAAATAAAAATAATCTGTAAATATGTTCATTCATTTCACAATTCCACGTGCTATATCATTTGGGCCCTGAATTTACATTTATTTGCTTTTTTCTGGTATTGTTTTTTTTATCCTATTTCGGTACGACGGTTTATTCCGGTCTGATCCTCCTTGTGGTGATCCACCAGGGGGATCACTATTAGTTTTAATTATTTTTTATTCCGGACTGATCCCACTTGTTGTGACGCATAAGGGGATCACATATTTTGAATTATTTTCTATTCCGGTCTGACCCACCTTCTTGTTAAAAGCACAATTATCGTACAGTCGGTAACGGCGATGTCATCGGTAGGTACGTTACAGTAATTTAAAAATAAAGTAATATTTAATTGAATTATAAATTATTTCTGTAATGATTTTAAGAAGTTTTGGTAAACCCATTTAAAAACTGAACTCTTTTGATTTAGGTATACACATAGTAAAATATATGAGAGCTAATACATAAAGTTCTAAATTCTTTTTTTTATAATTAGGGCTGATTTTGATTGAATTTAATCGTTATTATTTTATTGTTAAAATTTAAATGTGAAATGATTTCATTTTTGGTATGATTTCTTGCATATCTGTGATAATTATGATAAATAAACGAGTGTTGATTTTTAACATAGTAGTTATTTTTCCTGACTGCACCTACACACTTTGCAAAAAATGTAGGTGGATCAGTTAGGACGAACAAAATATAAGGGGGATCAGTCCAGAAATTGTTAATAATAATCATGAGAGGTGGATCACAACAAGGGGGATCAGACCGGAATAAACCGATTTTTTTGATATTGAATTTCATTTCACAGAAAACTATTCAATGAATGTTAATATCTTTTTTCTAGATTAATCGAATAGTTAATAATCGTCGTTTCATTACATCGTTCACCAAAAACAAATTAATCGCAACTGTTTTGTTAAGCAGAATAACGATAAATAAAACTAATGTTTCATAGAATTATTAAGTTATCGAAATACCCTTTCATAAAAACTTGTTTCAATGTGTAACGGTTCCCATATATTTTTTTTCCTCAAATAACTTTTAATGCAAGTAAGCACATGCATGCACACGCATGCAAGTTAGAAGGCATGCGCATACATACGCATGCAAGTAAGAAGGCAAGCATGCATGCATTAATGCATGCATGCAAGCGTGCAGGCATGCATGTAGCAAGGTGTCCGTTACCCTAGCAGGAAAGTGTCTCGTGGAGCACATTAAAGTATGCCGTTGGATAGTGCTAAGTATGCTTAAATAGTGCGCCAAATAAAAAAATTGTGGGGCCACAGTTTTCGCATAAAACAGAAAATACGTTTTCTGCTGGAGAAACGCTGCTCCAGCAGGAACTTTTTTAAATAACGACTCTAGAGCAGAACAAAGTATATTGTTAGATAGATCTTATAACACATAATTTGTGCGACTAAAAATTTAATCTCTAGGACTCACCATTTTGAAGATATTCCATTTCCTGCTAGAGAAACGTTTCTCCATATCCTATATCACGGGAACCGTTTAATGTGCGACCGTACAAAAACTCACACTAAAAGGTGTTAATTTGTGACACTTTATCCATTATTTGTATGTAACTATATCTTTCTGGTTTTTGAGAAATAAGCATGTATTTGGAAATGTAAAAATCGATAGAACTATTGAAATAAGCAACCAACGAATACAGTTCCAACGTTGGAAGAACACATTTATTATTTTAAACCACCTCAAAGAGTATGAAGAGCAGCCGTTTATTAGTTCCCTTATAATTCCACTTTGACTCCAAACTCACAGTGCATAATTTTGTCATGTGAATTCAATAATTAGAACCAACTGTATGTGTACAAGTATACACCAACGTTTAGTGCGCTTAACAAAGAACGTGTCTTGAAATATTTACATTGAAATAAGGCAAATTTTAGCAGATATAAGCAATAAGGCTAATTGATTTTACGTTATTGATTATACGGCCAAATTAGAATGGTCACAAAAAAGCGGCCTCTATATATAAATTGACGGCCTCCTTTAAAAAGTCATATAATATAAGGCCATTTTACGTACAGTCAGGTACGTATGCACCTGCTTAAATTTGTGGAGGTATAAGAGGTAAACATTGAATAGGTACGACTTTCCTTTCTTTTTGATACAAATTTGGATGTTCTTTTAAATTCATTGTTTTTACCTATTTGAAAGGTATAATAGTTGTAAATTGAATAAAAAGCAATAAAGTTTTTATTATTTTCTGTGTATTTTATTATTATCTCTGTTACTTTACATTGGTACTGGAAGCACTGAAACACTACGTTTAATATTTTTATTTAAGTACACGATGCGCGCGGATTATGAACCTTAAAGCTGACTAGCTTAAAACCAACGCTGCTACGTCTAATGAGTCACTAGGCCCTACGGGCGAAATATAGAATTACAGATATCTTAAGCATTGCTATAGCCGCACAACATTTATATAGTGGTGCTAAACTTCACGTTTGTTGTTATTTGAAACTGATGTCATACTTATTAGTTTGTCTTTTATTCAGGATGAAAACGAAGAGTTGGTAAAACCTTTCGAAATTGCACCTTATCCAGGGATATGCTGTTTTATAAGTATATATTATGATATGATATGATGATACACATTATGATGTAATTTATCATTTTTTATATTCAATTAATATAATTAAACATGTCAACATACTTTTTAGGGTTCCGTAGCTGAATGGTTAAAAACGGAACCCTTATAGTTTCATCAAGTCTGTCTGTCTGTCTGTCCGTATATCACACACACTTTATTCTGAAAGTTTTGTATTATACCTATTACATAATTGAAACACAGTTAAAAAGGTGTTAGCGGATAATGATATTCGATCATAGCCTTATTTATAACAATATTTGTTTGTTCAATGAGAGTTTTATTTTCGGCATGGAGAAAACTAATATTTATTGCATGCATTTTATACTTCTCACTAGATGGCTTTGATAACTCTAGGAACAATACAGGGTGACTTTGCTATCAGTACTGAAATTTTGTGTAAAGACTCAACTGATGAATATGAACAACTTTTACTATGGGGGCAATAGTGAAATCGAGAAAAAGAAATCAGCTGTTCCATACAAAAGTTCAATTGGCGCGCGGACAAAATGTATGTAACAGCTGATTTTTTTTCTCAATTTCACTATTGCCCTATATAAAAATTGTTCATATTCATCAGAGGAGTCTTTACACAACATTTCGGTACTGATAACAAAGTCAGCCTATAGATTAAAATGTTTATTATTAATTATGATATTGTGGAATTACGCGGGGCGCGGCGGTGGCGTTGAAGTAAGACAAGGTGGTTGTTGGGTGGTTGTAACTGAACTCTCTTTATTGTACATTTTCCAAAGGTTTATATATAGGCTTTTCCTACTTAATTATACGTCACATGACATTTCCTTAACCTATGACCTTTCACTTATGTAGGAATATTTTAGAAGATAATAAAACAATATTATTTATTAAGTGTCAGTTGACGTATGAGTGATGCTGTGTGTCGTCACACACCACAATACAGTGTGTCCCTGGATAAAGTGCAATCCCGAAAGGGGATGAAACTAGACCATGAATCATTGACTAGAAAAATATTAAAAAAATATATAAAAAATTATTGTAGGATTTATTGGTATTTTAAGATTTTCATGTTTCATTAAGGACTCTATGTACAAAAGTATTGATTTCTTCCAAAATAATGGGTCTATTTCTTTGAAAAAAAAAACAGTATGCCTAATACCTGGCGATGACCATGAAATAATAAATAGTCCGCAAAAAAGTAACTATCTTGGGTTAAAAAATGTATTTTTATGAAAAAAATGTTTTTTTTAGACTGCCCTTCGGCAGTCGCTGTCCTTTTCTGCCGAAGGGCACAGAGTAGGACGGAAACAATCGAAAAAAACGGTCTCTACCTGCACGGTAACACGATTAAGCTCCACTTTAAAAGTTCGTAGATAGCGTGTTTTTTTAGTTAGAACATTGTTTTTTTTTTATTTGGAAGCTAAAATGGTAAAGAATAAAAGTAAGCTATAAAATTACATAGTTATAGGGCACATTGTTTTAGTAATTTGAAGTTTTTTAAAATAAACGTCTAAAAAAATCATTTTTTTCATAAAATACATTTTTTTACCCAAGATAGTTACTTTTTTTGCGGACTATTTATTATTTCATGGTCATCGCCAGGTATTAGGCATACTGTTTTTTTTTTCGAAGAAATAGACCCATTATTTTGGAAGAAATCAATACTTTTGTACATAGAGTCCTTAATGAAACATGAAAATCTTAAAATACCAATAAATCCTACAATATTTTTTTATATATTTTTTTAATATTTTTCTAGTCAATGATTCATGGTCTAGTTTCATCCCCTTTCGGGATTGCACTTTATCCAGGGACACACTGTATAATAAATTTTATTGAAAAAAATGATTACGATTAAACTTGTACACTATACCCATTGTGTTTTACTCGTTTACTTTAAATTTATTTGGCGTAAAACATTTATTCTCTGCCTGTTCCTGAAAGTCAGACAGCGCCATCTCCTTATGATAAAAATTATTTAAAGCTCAATAATATTTCACGTGACATTTAATTTAAATTTTGATCAGAAATCAATCAAGTAAAAAATACAAGTTAATCTAATTTGTTACAAAATCGCTAAATTTGTATAAAGGGTCCTAATCTTTGAACCATAGAATTGGAAAATAAAATTTTGCAGCTAATTATACAAGGCCAAGTATATGTCAACCAGATTGTAAACAAAATGAAGGAGGTCGTCAATTTGTATATAGAGGCCGCTTTTTTGTGACCATTCTAATTTGGTCGAATAATCAATAACGTAAAATCGATTAGCCTTTTTGCTTATATCTGCTTAAATTTGCCTTATTTCAATGTAAATATTTCAAGACACGTTCTTTGTTAAGCGCACTAAACGTTAGTGTATACTTGTACACATACAGTTGGTCCTTATTATTAAATTTACATGTCAAAATTATGCACTGTGAGTTTGGAGTCAAAGTGGAATTATTAGGAAACTAATAAACGGCTGCTCTTCATACTCTTTGAGGTGGTTTAAAATAATAAATGTGTTCTTCAAATGTTGGAACTGTATTCATTGGATGTTTCTTTAAATAGTTCTATCGATTTTTACATTTCCAAATACATGCTTATTTCTCAAAAACCAGAAAGATATAGTTACATACAAATAATGGATAAAGTGTCACAAATTAACACCTTTTAGTGTGAGTTTTTGTACGGTCGCATATTAAACGGTTCCCGTGATATAGGATATGGAGAAACGTTTCTCAAGCAGGAAATGGAATATCTTAAAAACGGTGAGTCCTAGAGATTAAATTTTTAGTCGCACAAATTATGTGTTTTAAGATCAATCTAACAATATACTTTGTTCTGCTCTAGAGTCATTATGAAAAAGTTCCTGCTGGAGCAGCGTTTCTCCAGCAGAAAACGTATTTTCTGTTTTATGCGAAAACTGTGGACCCCACAAATTTTCTATTTGGCGCACTATTTAAGCATACTTCGGACTATACAACGGCATACTTCAATGTGCTCTACGAGACACTTTCTTGCTAGAGTAACGGACACTGTAGCAAGCAAGCCGGCATGCAAACAAGCAGCATGCATTAGGATTTCCTCGTCTCCGGCGCTGCGGGAAACGCACTCTAGTATCGGGCAGTCTAGTACCACGGCGAGGAGACCACGGCGAGTCGGGATTAACGCAGTTTATTTATTAGATCAATATTTATTACATATTTATATCAGTTATGCTTTAAATTGTCTATTAATAAAGTATGCAATATAATATATGTGACAAATTCGTTTGGAAATACGGACTTTAGTAAAGTAAAATTCGATGTTTCAAGAATTCTGCATATTGAAACTTACGTGGAAATAAAATTATGGGTAACAAAAAAGAAAGCTAACGTTACTTCCTTACTTTTAGCGTTACTACGTTAAAGAGGTAACGTGAAGTTACTTTGTTGATAATAAGCATTCGACCAAATGAAATTGTGATGTAACAAGATTCTAGAATTTGTTGAATATTATGTTGAAACAACTGCGAATCGTTTTATGGGAATAAAAATCGATGAAGAACAATTTTCTTCATCGAATTAAGTGATGGGTTGCCTACTTAGAAACTATCACCGTAATTATTAAGTAAATTAAATAAACAATTAAGCGGCATCACACAGAACACTCAATAAACTGGGACTTAATTAGCAATTTATTATACAGAAAGTGTAATTTGGTAAACAAAGAAGCAACATGTGTCACATTCTTGTGGGTAAATACGCTTCGTTTGTCCCAAGCAACTCACGATATAGACTCATTTTCCCTATCCACTACACTTATAAGCGTGGTTTTATTCCCTAATAAAACCACAAACAGGCCCCTGCCTGTCACTCGCTGTCTGAGGCTTGTATAAGAGGAAAATGAAGGCGGCTGTTTGGTTTCTCGTTGTAGCGCTGTGCAGCGAGCAATTGCTCTCTGTGGCCTGCGCTACCGTGCCCGCTCCTAACCTCGCATCGGCAGCTTCTACCACTACACACAAGCCGTGGTCCAAGAAAATCAAAGATGGACTGGTGTGTACCTGCATTTCTTTCTGGAGATTGTAATTAAGCTAGATAGCGTTTTTATGATGCGATGTATTTGATTTATTTCTACTCAAGGACTTTCGATACTTAATAGCCTGACGGCCAAGTTTTTGTAAATTAATTTATGAAATTATAACAAGAAATCTTTGAAGTTTTGATGGAATATTCAAAAACCCTAAATATTAATCAATCTTTTGATGATAATTCCGATTTTATAATTGTATCTCTTCCCAAGTCGTTTTTTTGAAAAATGTTACCTTTTTTGATTACAGAGTACATTTCTTCAAGGAGCTGCTGTGGTGGGAGCATTTCATGGAGCCTATCAAGGTCACAAAAGTTCCAAAATAAAGCCGCCTCACTACGTAAAACATTAAAATAATCTTATATTAGCCTTTAAACTCATGTTTATTACAACAGTTTGTTAACTAGATATTTATTACAAACCTACAGTGACATTGTTAATAATGTTGTAAACTTGAAGTAAGACAATCTTATGCTATAAGCTAGAAAGCTAGATACTGTTCTTCTGAAAGTATAATGTTAGTGGGTATAACAAAATACCCCATAAATAATTGTTTAAATAAAAGTCATATTGAATCTGAGAATACAGACCTTATTCTCAGACTGAAGCGTTGGGATACACCTTGATGATAACAATTTTAAAGCAAAAAAATCAGATTTTGAAGCATTGAACACAATGCCTGAAAGAACGGCTTTGACATGTTTATCTTCTTGGAAGTAGGTAAAACGATCGTATCATAAAGAAATAAATGTTAAACTTAGGTAGGTACCCTGGCTTCACTTAAAAAAGGGAAACCAAAATTACAAAAAACCAAAAGCTAGAATTAATAATTTAATTGTTAATGACGTTTTTTTTTATTTGTTAGTATACACATAAACGTCACTCACATGAAATTACTGACATTAAATACGCAAATAAGATGCGAGTTAGTAGATATTAATTAGTATTAAAGTGAATACCGTTTTTCATTTATTTCCTTAAAGTGTTAAAAAGATTATTCCTTTTCTCTAACAAAACATCGCATTTGGATGTAGCTTTTTCGATTTTTTCGTCCATCTCCGCTTTTCCTCTGTGAAAAATAAAATACAATTACGAACGACAAAGAAATGCAACGCAACAGAGAGAAATTCAATAAATTTGCTCCATGTAAGTAAGACTTTAATTAATTATTAGAAGTACAGTAATGCAATGCATGATTTTATTTGAATATTAAAACAAACGAAACAAACTTCAAACAATGACTATACAGGTCGTCTTTGTTATCACTACCGAAATTTTCATCCATACATTTTATTTACATTTTGACCGCGCGCCAACTGAACTTTTGTATGAACAGCTGTTTTTATTTTCTCGATTTCATTATTGCCCCCATAGTAAAAGTTGTTCATATTCATCAGTGGACTCTACACAAAATTTCGGTACTGATAACAAAGTCACCCTGTATATGCATGGTTGTCACCCTAAAGTTTAACTGACGCTAGAGTATTTTTTGTCTTCTATTTAAAGGAAATTATAAGAGGAGCCAAATCTATATGACCTTTTTGCTACGAACGAGTGCATCACATGGACATGCAAAAAACACTTTGAGAAATGTGAGATATCTCCGGCAACAAAAGATAATTTTGCGGCGCGTGTGTCTCTTTTATGGTCCCAATAAAGTTGTTAGTGTGGAAATTTTTACAGATTCTCTATTTAGACTGGAAAACCAGTATTTATTAACTCTCAGATACGGTTACTTAAAGCTAAGGCTTAAGGCGTTGCTCTTCTGATAAGGATAAGACTAGTGTAAACAGAGCTGTTTTGAAAACTTTAGTAATCGTTTCTTAAATTCCTCAAACTTTTCGTGTTGTTTGCGAAAGCTCTGTGTTAATAATCGTCCAAGTAAATAAAATACGGAGTTATTATCAAGTGAATTATTCTGGTATTGTAATTATGTCTTACTATAATTCATAACACGTGTTATGTTAAACACAAACACAAATGGTTTTAAGTGAAGCTGAATTTCTACTGACTAGAATAGTAGGTTTCCGTTAGCATGTTAAATGATGGCCATCAAAAATGTAAGGGAAAAAGCAATAAAATTAATTCCCAGGGCAAAACCTCATAACGGGGGTATGGACACAGATAAATGTCGCGAAATGAATAATCGTGGAATATTTACAGTATTCCCAGCAGATTTTCCGGCACTCCGGGCTCAAGATCGTCCAGACTCCCTTTTAATTCGGCCACAGTGTTTTCACGATACACCATTTCATCTTCCAGTTCTTTTATAGTATTGTTAACTTTCTCCAATTCCGCTTTCACTGCTTCTTTGTTCTAATGAAAATACATCACTGTGCTTTACCAAAATAAATACGTCTTTTACAAAATATAAAAATACTTATAGAGATCATTAGGTAAGCCATAATTTAATAAAACAAATTAGTTTCAAAGCAAAACACGGTTGATATTGTTTGTTATAGCAACGGAATGATCGCCATTTGAATGCTAATAATACAAAGATTTATGGACTTTGGACGGAATTTCACATAATTTTGCCAGTATGTACAAATAATAGCGCTCTAAATGGGATTGTAAAGTTTGGTCTTACTCTGAGGATATTAATAATGTAAGGTATGATTTAACTTACATAAAATGAGCTCGTTTTCCTGAAACGATCGGCTTTTTCCCGCAAGGAATCTTCATATTTACGTCTGAAAAAAGTGCGTAGTATTGAGCGTCATATAACAAGAAGAAGAAAATTTTGCACACATATTTGGAAGCCTTAATAGATCTACATACGCAAGTATTTCCAAATTCTCACGATATCACATACATTCACTTTGGTTTGTTTACCTCCTTTGTTTTGAAGTTGGTAAAAATATGTTGCAATCGAACCCATTAATTTGTGTGACCGCGTGTGGGGTGCTTGAATAATAAACTGTGTAATTTAGTGAATACAATGGGATAACATAAGTAACAAACAGTGAGTATGTAGTTTAGTGAATAAGTCTACTACTACCAAGAACCAAGTAAATATGTGGGGCAGACTAGGATCGGGAATCATCGTGTAACAACTGTTTGGACTGAACTTGAACTAGAGACCCTAGAGTACTTATCAACCTCAAAAACGTTTTCTTCTTTTTATTTAATAATTAATTTTCTAAATCCGCCGAGGCCTGCTATTAAGCGGGTATTCGTCTCAACGCAGTCGACTGGTAAAATATTAAGTTTTTCCGAAGGCCTTTTCAATACCTTAAAATAGTTAATAGGTTTTAGTGTAATTTAACTTTATTTTACCTTATTTATAAGACAGAGCAACAATGAAAAATGTTGCAAAAACGGGGGGAAAATATTCCTTTATTCTTGCTTGATTTACGCAGCGTAAATTATTTAAGATACATAAAAATCATGTATGATGGGGTTGTTCCTCTTTTAAAGTTCTACAATAAAGTCCGCGACAGTATGTCAATCTGATATAATTTACTTACTACAAACTTCGTTCATAAATTTGATAAATAATCATAAATAATCAATCAACATTTCATTTTGAACAAAATTGCCCTTTATCATTAGTTTTCATTTAATATTTTAAAAGCTGTCACAGTTTTAAAATAAATTTGCACAAACACAGCCACCGCAGCCTCAGTACAAAACAAAACGCGTTTGCGCCGCACCGCTATGGTTTCTGGCCACTTACTTCCAATGAAAATATGTATTTTGCGTTGAAATATTTTACGAGCAATCCGAAATTTACGCGGGCGACGCCGCGGCGGACCGCTAGTTTCGGGATAAAGCCTAAGCTACAATCGATAAGTTATACGCCATCAAGTCACAATGACTGAGTGAAATGAATCTGTAACGATCCATGACGTTGGCATTACAGGAGACCTATTCTGTAAGTAATGCATTGTTTGAATTTGCTAACCTATCTGCTATATCACCCTTTAAAACATAGTCACATATTAGTGTTTTTATTGTAATTAGTCCACAGTTATAGTTCCCTGGTAGAGAACACCCTAAGGCATTAAGTTCACCTTTGTACAAAACACAGTGCAATAAAGTTTAAATAAATAAAAACCATAGTCATAATTAAACAACTTCTTATCAATGTGGTATACCTAAAAGAAAAAATACCTTGATAAATATCGCATTGGTTTTTGTGATGAGCGTTGGTTACGTTATTTTTTTGTTCAAAGAACGCACTAGTTGATTTGACTATCGATAATGAAACCGTCTCTAAAAGTATACCTACCAAGCGATCATAATATCAGTCAAAATCATGACACTCTTTATAAATTTGCCTTATAGGAGGGTACATACTTTTAAAAGTGTATCGCTCTGCTTCCTGCCAAATTAGGAGAAATGGTTATAATGTGTGTTGTTGCAATAATAAATGAATAGTTCTTTCGAATGTTTTAAGCACTCACAGTGTCATATTTTATATTCATAAAGATGAAATAAGAAACCAAAAATTTTGCGCACGGTCGGGACTTGAACCAGCATCCTTTTGGCTGACCGGACCAAAAGGTTGCTGGTTCAAGTCTCGCCCGTGCGCAAAATTTTTGGTTTCTTATTTCATCTTTATGAATATAAAATGAATAGTTATTTATTCGCCTGAGATACATTTCATACTACGTTTTACCAGTCTGTTCTCTCCTTTTGCACTTTAGTTATCTGTCAGCCTCTCAGACCGCGAAAACAAAATTGTTGGTTATATCAACGGTGTTAGGAATTATAGGCCGAGTAGGGCCTCAGAAGCGGAGTGGGTACCTATTTCGGGTATGGAAGCTTGATGGGCGCAGTAGTTAATTTTATATCGTAATTCATACATGAGCAGTTCCATTCCTTGTTCTTCCTGCTTTAATGAGGTCTCGAGGTCGTTCCGATTCTCCCTCGCAAGCTCCAACGTCTTGGTTATGTCCTCACATTGTCGCTTCAGCTGCATCCGTTTGGCTGATAGCTTTACTGCAACGGAACGGATTTAATGCCGCATTAAGAATGAGCGATACTGTCACTGACAAATGCGGATTGGGAACTTATTGTTAACAGTTTTGTGAAATAGGTTTGTAACATACAGAGGCTAGTCAACATATAAGGTAAGAGGTCAAGAGTCCTAGCCGGTATTCCTTGAGTTGGTTATTCGCTTATTATTCGGAAATAACTTCGTTTCAGCGTCATGAGACTTGTACAAAATGAAAGCTGATAAAATTTGCTAAAAGTTGCTTATTCAAGTTTAAATTTCTTCAAACAGAGGTTATCAATTCGACATGTGTTTAGGTATGTGACGTTTTTGGAGTTGGATACTATTAAAGCATGATGGATCTAAAGCTTCCAAACACGTGTGATAGATTTCGTTAATTCAATATGTTTGTTTGTTTAATATTCGTATATTTGTATAATTTAATTGTTTTTCACAGATATTTTGGATACGATATGATGAATTTGGATTTTTTTTTTAATTAATTGAAGCATATATTCTTACTCAGGGAAATGTGTAAGTTTCATCTGATTTCAGTTAAGTTGTTTTTGAGATATGTGTGTAAAGAAAAACTATGGAATAAAAAACATATTTAAAAACAGACTAATAAGCTTAAAATAAGGCATACAGCGGTTTAACTTTTTAAATTATTTTTTTATATCATGATTTTTAGTTATTACCCATATCTTAAACACTGGACCGATTTGGATGAAATTTACACTGCTCCATAAGTCGAAGTACACCTGATTGAATTCAAAAACAATCAAAAACCAATCTCGGTTTTTCAATAAATAATAATAGTGTCCTGTTCCTATGATGTATATAAAGAAGCAGTTAAAATATTATCACTTAAAAAGATTTGACCTTTAATACCATGGATCTTGGTCACTATACTGAACTGCTCACCGTTTTCCAAATTGAGACGTTCTCTCTCCGCGTTGAGAGCGCGCGCCACCTTCAGCGCCGCCATAGTCTCTCGATATTTTTGCTCGTTTTCGGCATCCAAATCCGGCATCGCCGAATTCTGCAATTACAAAACAAAGCATTAAGTGAGATTAAAATAAACAGTTCGTCTTAAATGATGCTGAACTTGTGTGTGGGGTAAAGAAATAAAACAAGAGAGAAGAGAGAGAAGTATATAACACGATTTCATCAATAAATTCAGACAGAACAACTCTCTTAAAATGTAATTATTGACATATTAATTCAATATCACTCAATACCATAATTCTGCCTTATACACTTACTTGAATAAACAAATCATCTCCAATTTTTTCCAAGTTGGTCTTAAGCAGACAAATTTCTATTTGTTGTTCTTCCTGAGAAAACATCTTAAAAACACAATTACGACGTTATTTATTAAACTAATAGATAGTATTTAAATTTCACGTAAATCTGAATGCAAAATGTGAAAAACAGTCTCGCGTTACGCGCCAATTCTTTTTTTTTTATTTCTTACTCGAAAATTCGGCATGTTATGGGACGTCAATAACGCGCCATTTTTTTTTTCATACAAGTTTTACGTCTTCGTCTCTATGCTATACAGACTATTCTTTACCACAAATTGTTCATTTTTAACACTTATTGACTAAAACTAACACTAAACTAGCCTATCTTAACCTAACTCATTGAAATGCGAGGTGGTTTGCATTTCCATGCTCAACAAGAAAGCTTAGCGCAGGAACAGCGATCCGGGTAAGACGGCGCGATCAGATCGCTTCACTTAATTCCCCACTTTAATTGCATTGTTTTCTTCAAAAGCACAAATTATAATGATAATTTCACCACACAATCACAATAATTGACCCGAAAAAAACAATTACTAAAACGAGGAAATAAGGTCCGTCCTTCCCTTTTCGTTTCCCGCGCAAAACTCCAATAACGCGCCAAAAATATAACAAACTTTCTTTTTCCTCATCACTTCACGATCAAAGGCAACAACATTCATATATCCTAGAGTTTTCCGATTTGGTTATTAAAAACACTGTTTTTTATTTTACCCTAGCCGATTCAAATATTATAACATTGAATGAACAAAATTAATGTTGCAAAATAGTAACCTACCTGTAGGTACTGTTTCTAAAACGTTACCGCGAGAAAAAACATTATTATGTGAAACTTCAATAGTATTAGTTCTCCCATTACTTTATAGCTCTCATAAGATGGTGTTAGGATAGCTTTAGGATCATTTTTTATCACGGAAAGAGGATCAATTTTTTTCTCGAAAACACGGAACGTTGGCGGAAAACCATAGACAAAGAAAAAAAGTGCGTGAATAAATATTGAAAAATACATTGATGACTTTTGGATTATTTAAGATACTTATTTTTTGGCATTAAGAAGTCCTTTATATACTTAAGGTACAAATTAATATTCTCTTACTGTTTAATATTTACATAAGATATTAATAAATACGGAGGCGAGACATTAGTAATTTTAACGTCGCTACAATGTATCTTCAAACTTGATTCGCTAAGCAGGTACTTAGACTCACGTCAAGTTAATATATATTTATATACATTGTTATGTGCTCGATAAAGATATTTCTATTGCTCTTATTTAAGTACTTGTTATTAATATCCTACTTCTATTATATGCGAAAGTTTGTCAGGATGCATGACAGACCTACATAGACGGCAATCGAGCAGCATGTAAAGTATTTTTTCCTTCTGCTCGTAATAGAACAATATATAAGACCATTTCTCTATTGTGTGTGGATGGTATCTATTAACGTGTATGGTCCTTAAAACTGTATCTTAAGACTGTTTTTAGTATGCAATCTTTAAGGTACGCACGAAGCTGATACCTATGACTGCAAGAAAAAAAACACCTCTATGGACGACCATAGAGGTATACCATTTTTTACCATTCCAGATCAGTATCAGTTTTCATGAGTACGAACTCATGACAACTTATACTGAACTGGAATGGTAATAGTAGATTGTTATACAAGGGAAGAAATTGACCCATTTCACTTGAGATGTTTTTGGCGCTCGAACGGAGTGAGAGCGCTTATATTTCGAGAGTGAAATGGGTGCTTTTACCAGAATTAAATATGCCAGAATTAAATCATATATAAATATGCCATTTTTGACTGTGAGGAAAAATAAATAAATATAGCTAGGTGATTGTGATGCGATGATGAGATATTATGTTGTTTAGTTAGAGATGAAACCTCAAGTTTTTACATCACATATCAATTTGTTTACTGCCGTTATACATAAATCATATGATAAGAAAGACAGTAATGGCACGGATGTGTGTGAAGAGTACATATAACGCGAACGATATCAAACATTTTAAATCATTGTTAAAATTATCGTTAGATTTTTTCTTACAGACAACAATAATAATTTAAGAGCGCAATCTTAACCTTGTCACTAAAACCACCACAGGTTATGTTAAGTTCCAGGTTTAATTTTGCCTCATGAGATAGCGCTATGAGTGACAGCTAAAGGTGAGAGTGGGCAAGAAGATCAATGAACAAAAAAATCGCCTCCGCCTGCTTTAGTAATCTGTGCAATAATCGACGAAACTAAAAAAAAATATTGGCAAAGACAAACAAAATGTGACAATTTAAAATGAAAAAAAAGTGTTACTTTGTATGGCGCGCACTAATGTCACATTTTGTTTGTCTTTGACAATATTTTTTGTAGTTTGGTCGATTATTGCACAGATTATTCAGCAGGCAGAGGTGAATTGCCGCGATTTTGTTGTTCATTTATCTTCTTACTCACTACCTTACTCATTACCTTTAGCTGTCACTCATAGCGCTGTCTCATGAGGCAAAATTGAACATGGAATTTGACGTAACCTGTGGTTGTTTTGGTGACATGGATTTTTCTACTATTATTATTGTCTGTGAGAAAAAATCGATCGATATTTTTAATAATGATTTAAAATATTTGATATAATCCGCATTTTATGTACTTTGTTGTCGTCCGTGCCGTTACTGTCCTTCTAATCGTGTGTTATATGTATAACGATAGTAAACAAACTGATATGTGATGTAAAAACTTGAGGTTTCATCTCTCGCCCACGGCTCTGGCCAAACAACATATTATCTCATCATTGCATTACAATCACACAGCTAAATTTATTTATTTTTCCTCGCAGTCGAAATGCAAAATATTATGTTTACCTCGGGTGAAAGCACCCATTTCACTCGCTAATTATTAGCATCAGCAAACATCTCAAGTGAAATGGGTCACTTTCTCCCGTTGTATAACAATCTACTATTAGATATGACTTGATAGAAATCCTGTTTTGAAAAAAGTTCTCAGTTTAACTTGCATATATTTTTATGCAATCCTGCTAATATTATAAACAAGAAAGTTTGTGACGATAGATGTATGTTTGTTAGTCCTTCGTGCTACAACAACTCAATGTTATTGATGAAACTTTAAAATAATATAGCTAATACATTACAATAGCATATAGGCTGTTATTTAAAATGATATTTTGTTAGATACATTATTTACATGGGTGAAGCCATGGGAAATTGCTAGTATACTATACTGTAAGTAGCATTTAATCTCGTTTTAACTTTAGCCGAATAAAAGTTTGTGAGTTTGGAAGTGCGTTGAGCGATCGTGTGAAGCCTGGGTGGACACTATCAATCTTGCAACTTATATACTGTGTTGTGTTGTGACTTGTGACGCTGAGAAAGTCAAAAATAGTGTTTCACATTTCCTGCAAAAATCCAACTGCTTTTGCCGCGTTACTTAATAAGACCGGTGTGAGTGGTCTTATGAAGTAACTCTCGGATTAACTTCAGAATACACAACTGTTCCTATTTGCGTGCCCTATCTAAAGTTCAAACCGATTCCTATTAATAGCCGTCAGCTATGAATGTCAGGAGGGAGGAGCAATTGTACACAGAGTGCGGTGGGCTGAATCTAAGTGGCTCCAAAGTGCGGTGTTCAAATGATCTGCCTGGTTCAGTGCACAAGTATTCGTATTTATTTAATTAATGTCGGATACCTGATGCGTATGATATCGGAAGTTTCAAACAGTAAGTCATTTGTGGTTGTTATTCTTTAAAATAAATATAATAATCTTTATTCAATTATAAAGTTGAAGTTTTAGTTTGTTTGAACGCGTTTATCATATAAACTTATGAAAACTTTTTTGAAGACTGGGAGCAACTCCGCCTCTTTTCACTTCTATAAGAAAGCTTTTTATTGAGCTCTAGATTAGGAGCAGGAGCAGCTATAACCATGCAATTCCCATTTATATGATCATTATTGTCGAAAACACTATACCTTGGAAATTACGCGTTTCTGTGATATTGAGTTTTTTTATTTATTTTTATTTTTGTAAACAGACCATGCACGGTGCAATATAAAGCGCGGTGTGGCGCACACACTAGCGTTCGAACGCACATAACTAAGCCCGGCCTTTGTCGTGGCGTCATCACATTCATTGCTATGATCCCAAAGTAAGTAGCCAACGCTTTTGTGTCATGGAAATCAGAAACAACGGTGGTACTACAACACCCAGAATTGAGACAATGGTAGAAAGTTCTAATTTCTACATTGACCCGACCGGGAATCGAACCCGAGACCTCGGAGCGGCAATGCCTTGAAACCTAGCGTGCAACTACACTACAGAGGTTGTCAAAGCAAAATATTATAAAATTGTGTTGGACAGAATCGCGCGGATGGAGTCGCGGGTGCGCTAGTTGTGGATTATCGGATGTCCATAAAATATTCATAAATGTTTTTTTGTGATTGCAAATCACAAAAAATAAATTTTAGATGCTGAACAAATTTTTATTTGACAATAATGTAATTATTATGCTGTTTGCTATACAAACCCACCAGCGAGAGCAGTGGCTTCAGGGTTGGCGCGGTCAAATACCCTTCGGTATAAAGTCGACAGCTAACACATTTATGATTCCACTTAAACTTTCGTCGGACTTTGCATGAATGACATGTTCCATAGTTGTAAGCTATAAATTAACAAATTAGGTGGCTACAGCCAGATTCATGCACATATTTTTTTTATTAAATAAATATGCGCCAGACAACACAACACAACTCACCATTTGTTTGGGTTTCGAACTAAGGATTTTTCTTCTTTGTGCTACGAATACTAGCAACGATAATAACGAGGGCGTTTCCCGTGAATACACTTAAACATCCATGACTTAGGTACGAATGTTCGTGCTCATCACATAAACATTGTCATAAGTGAGATGGTTTTGGCTAAATACACATGGTCTTTACTCGGTCACATCCTAAGTAGATTGAAGTGAAGAAATAATTCATACCTAAATGTACTGGGTTTCAATAAATAGGATGTTTACTTATTAGTTTTCTCCATTATCTAGTTTCCTCTCCCGTGGTTTCTGTAGAAAACCGCAGGTGCGGCCTATGTTCAGCAGTTGACGTCCTTTGACTAATTATGAATATGAATCTTATAAAAAAAATATTATGAATAAAAACCGTACAAGTGCAAGTCGGACTCGTGCACTGAGGATTCCGTGCCAACTTTAACTGAATTAGGGAATCCACTTACTTACACTTGGTAAAATACCACAATACTTTGTTGACAGCAAATATAACTTTGTTTTTCATAGTGTTTGTATGAAGTACAAAGTTATGATTGCGGTTGTTGAAAACTTCTTGTTCGATCCCGTCCAAACCAATTTTATCTCGTATTTGTTAAAATCTACATTATATTTTTTTTAAATATTTACACTAGCTAAGTTTAGAAGAGATGATGAGATTAGGGGGGGGGGGGGGCGCCAATTTTACCACTTTAGAAGCGTGTAGCTACGAAACGTTAGACTTTAAAAGAAAATGGTTTTAGAAACCTCGATGTCATTTTAAAAGACACCTATCCATAGTTTTTTGCCATTCGGCTACGGAACTCAAAAGATATTATATGTCAAGCAGCACCAGAACGAATCAATATATATTTACCTGCTTTGTTATGGAGTGTTGTTAAAGTTTTTTAATTCACAAAGGTACTGCCCAAGATCTTGATAAAAGAGGTCGCCCGGTGTTGTGGAGTGGATTGCATTTTTCACTTCATTTTCACATTTTATGAGAGAAATTTCTCCTTTTATGACTATTTTACGGCAAAGCTTAGTCAAATGTGATTTAAATTGGCAATGTGTGTACAAACATCTGGATAGAATTTAATCTGTCATTCGTGTAGAACCCTTAATGTGATGGAACGGATTATGCATTATAGTTTTTTCAATGGAAAAACCTCGTCATGTTTCCTTTAAATCTTATTTCATAAGAGAATAAAGTGATCTTGAGTAAAAACGTAGGATTAATCAAAGTGTCACCGGTAATGTATATCCTCATACTGTATTGCGCCGAATAGATAGATAGCTGAATATACGGTAAGTTCGAAGTCGCTGCTGTCTCACCACTTTTCAACGAAAATCGCTTGCACACACGACACAAAAGCGTTTTTATAGTGTTAAGAAATTTATTGACTTAAATTTTTCGATACCCAACTAAGATGATAAATGATGTATACTAATCAATGTTCAATGACATTTAAATTAATTTTATTTTGACATCACATAAAAATTGACATGATTTCTTTTTACATTTTATAAAATATCTATACACCTGAAAAGGTAGATCCAAGTGAAACCTGTATTAGATATAAGAACTTTCCTTGTTTCTTTAGGCAAAAAAAAATCATTTCAAGTTAACAACAACCTATTACTTGCATTGCTTTCAAATATAATATTCAGGACTATTTGTCCTCGTATTTGTCATCGTATAATGCTTAATACTATTCACTTTCTTTCAGACGTAAATATGAAGATCACTTGCGTGAAAAAGCCGACAGTTGCAGAAAACAAGCTCATTTTACGATAAATATTCTCGGTATTAGACCAAACTTAATAATTCCATTTAGAGCGTAATTATTTGTTCTGGCAAATCTATGCTAAGTTCTGCCCAAAGTCCATAAATCTAGGTTTATTTAGCATTCAAATAGCGATTCTGCTGTTTCTACTTACGTACTCGTACATTCGGCACTACTAACAATTCTAATATTAGCTGTGGTTTGCAGTGAACTGTAATATTTTTAACGGTAGCCACATTTGTGTTTTAACAAGAAATAAAGCTTTCATTTAAATCTATTCTGGAATTTATTAACTTGTGAAACGTTTTCATCAATAGGTAGGTACCTAATTTGTTTTAACGTTATTTAGTTTTTTTTAGTATTTAATAGTATTTTTTTACTTTGTAAAATACGTACTTATTTTGGTGAACTTACTGTTGTATTAACATTAGACAGACACTTGTAGAATGATTTTAAAAAAATCGCTTACCTAGAGGTTATACCATTTAGTTGGTCCCGTTGTTGCCAAGTCGGGATCCATGGATAGGATCTTGGTGCAATCGAGGGAAACCCTCAAATTTATTAGGCACGCACAGTGTTTTTGTACTAGACTCTTAATGTTGACGTGTTGTTACGTCTGAAAGTCAACATTGTGTGGAGCTGAGCTGTTGGTAGAACTCCTTAACGCTCAGGAGTTCAGTGATTATAATGACAAAACTTATGATGAGTAATTTGTAGCTTTTTAAAGAACATTAGAGTGAAATGTTCGCATTTTACTACCGCCTTCCAGTTTGTGATGTACCTCACACAAGTTCAGAGTGCAAGGATGAAATATAAATAATTTAAAAAATGAAACTGACTTAAAAAATCTGACTAAAAGCTTAAAATTACTCATTTGTCTTCTATTTAAGAGAAACAAATTCTTTTGAAGATTTTGTAGTCGGTTTAATATTTGAATTATTTTATATTTCTTGATTTTAAGTTATTAAATTATTATAACCCATATCTCAAAAACTGCTAAACCGATTTTGATGAAACGTACACTGTACTCTAAGTTTAAATATACTTGATTAAACTAAAAACGAAATATCTCGCTATGACTTCTCCTTTTAGAGAAATCCGTGGACAAACATACATACTCTTATGAAATTTTGCAAAATACTCAAATATTGTAAATATTCAACGATATCACATACATACACATTAAATAGATAACTTCCTTTTTTGCAATTGGTAAAAATAACATGTTTTATAAACTACCATTTTTGATATTCTCTTAACGCTTTTGGTAAATTTGACAAGGCATTCAATATCGATGATAAGGAGGCTCTCGGTCGTATTCGTATCTCAGTGGACGCTTTGACGACCCGTCTGGTGTAGTGGTCGAGAAATCGCCTACTACGCAGCGGGTGCGGGTTCGATCCCCGCACAATACAAACATTTGTGTGCATGAACATGTCTGTTTGTATTGGTCTGGGTGTTTTCTACGTATATTATGTATGTATTTACAAACAAAAAGTATTTAAGTATTATATCCGTTGTCTGGCACCCATAACACAAGCTTTAAGTAGCTTACTTTGGGACTAGATGGCGATGTGTGGGAATGTCCAAAGGATATTTATTATTTATTATTCCATGATTTCCACTTATTCCATGAATGAAATTATGTGAATCGGGGGCTAAATGTCATTACACGATAAGGAGGTTTTCGTATTGATTGAGCGACTGACGGTTGAGTGACAACCATTGAATTCGATTTGTTGCTTTCTGACACCTTCCGTTTTTATCAGCCATAGTAGGAATTGACTGACGGTAACATGACCATGTGACGCTATAATAGCTACTATTTAGCACATATTTAATCTGTGCTTACACAAAGACTAGCAGATGGGTAGTTCACTAGGTAGGATAGGAACAAAAAGCCTAGGTTTAGATTTGAAATTCAGGCTCTAGCAAGGTTCCAAGTGTTTTAAAATTCGTTGACGAAAATATATACTATCAATACGAATTCGGACAACACATTGTTTAATGTCACTTTTATTTATAACAATCATTTGGTATTTCGTAATGCCCACTTAAATAATCTATTTATCACTTCAACAAATAGTTCCTAGCGTTTAGATTAATATTGCCAAGCTTTTAATTTACAACTTTATTAACAATGTCACTGTAAGTATTTAATAAAAATCTAGATAATAAACTGTTTTAATTACCATGAGTTTTAAGTTAATGTTTTACGTCGTGAAGTGGTTTTATTTTGGAACTTTTGTGACCCTGGTAAGCTCCTTGATATGCTCCCACTACGGCAGCTCCTTCAAGAAATGTACTCTGTAATCAAAAAAAGGTACAATTTTTACCAAGAAAACCACTTAGGACATCTATTTTACATAACAATTGCGAAGAGATACAATTATGTTAATCAAAATTCTCATCAAAAGGTTGATTAATATTTAAGGTATTTGAATATTCAAACTCCAAAGCTTTCTTACTATAATTTCATATTTTAAAAAAAAATACCATCTGGCTATATAGTATCGAAAGTCCTTGAGTGGGAATTAATTAGGAAATGCTAGCTAGCTTTAATTACAATCTACAGAAAGTAATGCAGGTACACACCAGTCCATCTTTGATTTTCTTGGACCACGGCTTGTGTGTAGTGGTAGAGGCTGCCGACGCGAGGTTAGGAGCACGTTAGCGCAGGCCACAGAGAGCAATTGCTCGCAGCCCAGCGCTACAACGAGAAACCAAAAAGCCACCTTCATTTTCGTCTTATAATACAAGTCTTAGACAGCGTGTGATGGGTCCCACTCTTATAAGTGTAGCGGACAGGGAAAATGAGTCTATAACGTGAGTTGCTTGGAACAAACGATTCGTATTTACTCACAAGGATGTGGCACATATTGCTTCTTTGTTTACCAGATTACACTTTCTGTATATTCCTATTTGCTAATTAAGCTTGAAATTCAAGTTTATTAAGTGGTATATGTGTTGCCGCTTGATTGCCTAATACTTTTCATTATAATTATAGTGTAGGTTTCTGAATAACATGTACCTACCTTGATGACTTAAAATTAACCAATGTCTCAAATTACGAGACCCGCTCATTAGGTTTCGAGATTTGAATTGCATAATTAATGGAATTCAAATCTCGAAATAATGTAAAATACGCAACAAATTACAGAGTTAAAGTTTATAACTAGTACCTTACTTTAGTAGTACGAAAATTTTGAAAACATAATATTATACATGTTTTAAGGGATAATGTACGTTTGTAAAAAAATACTGAAAACTTGCTGTTTTGTACCTCGTTTAGCACTACAAGCAAATTATTTATTGGAAAATAATAACGTAATTTTAATTATTATTCGTTGTTGTGCGAGTAATAGTTGGTTATTTACCTCGTTTTCATTTATCTCATTTACATTATGCAATAAATAATTTTCCCAGACGAAAAAAATATTTCGCGAGATTGTGTGTGAGAAAGTTGTGTTTCACTCCCGTATTGCAGGTATGATATCTAATTTACAACGTGTCATCGTTCATTAGGTTTATAAATTACGTTAGTGAACTTTGTAACAGAGAACGAAAGATAAGAGGTGCCTTTGGCGAAACTTTAGTTAAAAACTAGCATGCAGCTAACCACGGGAAAAGCAACTCAAAACCTTTCAAGATCTTTCTACTTTGAGATCACGTCACTCATAACTTTGTGGCGCTTTAGCAAGAGCTTTCATAATGAAATACTTTTTTACGGATTTTCATTTCGCAATCATATTAAATTTCAATTCGACGTTTCGAACAATTTACAGCGTTCCTGGTCACGGGTAGACTGAGATGTTATTTGTTATTTACAGAGTTTTGAAAAATTACACAACCGTCACTCAATAATATTAATGAACGTTCCTATCCACGCAGAAAGAACTAATTGTGTCTTGTGATCTTGCAGTGAGTGGTCTAGCTTGGGTCCTCCTTAGTAATGGATCCCATGCTGGTGAAATTTTCCAACCATCTTCTTATTCCTATAGCTTCGCGAAGCATTCATGGATAATGACCTCTATGTTACACTAGACACGCTTTGTACAAAAAACTTTGTACAACAGTGATTTAAGGCTAAATGAAGCATATGTGTTTATACTCTGGGGTGCGATTGTGTAAAGAAATCGTATTCATTTGACAATTCAAAACGTACGGTATGATCTTGCAAACGGCAAACAACAAAGGGTTGACAGATCAAACCGTACGTTATGAACCACATTATGAACTGTCAAATGAATACGATTGCTTTACACAATTCCAGCTCCGATTTTTAATTAGATAGACCAAAATGACAGCTTCAATCGCACTTTTTATTTTTTAATGTTGCAAGCATAGTGCAATAGTGTTGTAACAATGCAATTGTGAACGATTAATTCAATTTGTGATACGATTTTTCAATTTTGTGATTTTACTTATTTTGATAAATAATACATGTAAAACTTTGAACACAATCACAAAGAAACATAATACATAAATAAATATTTCGAATAGGTACAAAAATAAGTCCCTTAACATGCAATACCAATATTTTGTATCTATGACTTCAATATATTTTGACTATTTACTACTTTCTATAAATACACTATTAGAAATTATGATATTATTTTGCAGGTAACATGATCTTAAAAGAAAACTTGTTTGGTATTTTTTTGTAATACATACATAACTAATTTATTTTATGCAAATAATTTTCTGCACAGCACAATTCAACTATATCCACTTAATTATTCTATAATCATTTATATAAGCAACAATTGAATCAGAATGGAATTTGTCGAATATTTAGGCACATCAAATGTCATTTTGGTCTATCTAATTAAAAATCAGAGTGTAGTCTGTTGCCGAATCTACCATGTCAAAACGTCCCCTACGTCAAAAGATGAAACAAATAAATTACTTAAATATGTGTTATAGCGCCCGAATTTAACCTCATTTGAAAGTAATGTTTTTGTTTGGTTGCATGTAGTAAATTTAAGTCATTCAAAACTCTTATAGGTAGAAAATGAATTATCTGTGTTATGTACCCTTCAGAATTATAGGGCCAAATTATATCTATGAAGTATGAGTTTAATTTCAATTGACTTTATCATTAAAGCCAGATTTTTTTAGCGTGTCCAAAATTGTAATCAAAATTTTAAAACTGTTGTAATTATTTCAGTGAATAAAACTATTTTACTATCTAATAGAAAATATCTCAGTGTTTAATGATTATTGCCTATGTAAGATTTGAGTTTTGTGTTTATCTTTTTTTGAAATGAATCATTTTGTTAAAAGGAATGTCAAGCATGATTGTTTACAATATTTGACTAGAAAAGAAAAACGGACTTTAAGTAAATATCTGTCTGTACCTTACCTTTAGGTTGTACCTTTTCGGTTAATTTGTCAAACCGGCTTAGGTCTTTGAGTCAAATCACAACACATTTTTTTCATTCATTCATTCATTATGATGGCACGCATGAACACCATGTGTAAGGAAAATACAATTTGTAAGTTTTATCATCCGTGATTATTGACCGCGTTTCCATGGTAATGGTACCGTGTCGTTTATATCTCGTAAAATATATCCTCAACACAAAAAAAGACCGTGACCTTCCTCAAGCATTATTATTGGGAATAATCTTTTTACAGCTACTAGCCACTAATACCTACTACTCCATTTTAATAACTAACAAAATAACATCATTGGTTTTTAGGATTCCGTAGCCGAATAGCAAAACCCGGAACGCTTATAGTTAGGTAGTAGAATTTAAAAAAATCAAGGCTAGTACATCATCAATCACCATCGCACACAAACGGGTTCGCTTACGCCGGCGCCGAGTATGCGACACACGGCACGGGAGAACGTAAACAACGACGGGCTGTTAGCGACTTCTAATATCGCAGACATTGTCAGACAAGGTGATTGTGGTCACAGTGCAAAGAAAAAGGTTGCAAAATAGATTTTAAGCAAAAAAAGGAAAAGCTACTCTGGAACCTTCTTCTAACTTTAAAGCTGCGGATGTCACGGTACCAATATAAGGCTACCTCGTTTTAAGTGATAATATTTTAAAGGCAGATTCAGAAAAATAAATGAAACATATTTTGTACGAAAAAAATATATTTTTTTACGTTAGTTTTCGAGAAAATCGCCTCGAAACATGTAGAAAAAAGAGTAAAATAAAACACCCCGTGCCGCGTATTGCTGAGCGGAGCGCTCGGTCTTTGTAGGTATTGTCAATGACAGTCATACGCGCCGCCCATCGCCGTGTCGCCGCGATGTTGCCTGCCTGCCTACACGTGTCGCGCTCACGGCCGCTCCCCGCCCCACCGGAGAGCCGCGCGACGCCAGTCAGTCTGCCAAAAAACTTCGCGTTCGTATGTCGTGTGCGCGCGCGTCGCGGACCTGCTGTGCGTTTTCCGGAGCTTAGGCCGGGTGACCAGCATTACATAGTTTCCCGCCGCGCCTTGATCTGGTACGGCACCTACTGCCAAACACTGCAGTCGCTTGCAATGGCGGTTTCTCCATAACGAAGCCCTCCACCTTCATCACTTGAGGGTCCAAGATTTGCTGTTGGCGGGGATTACGCCTTTATCACTTGAGGTTCCAAGTTTTGCTGCTGGTGCGGACTATGCGACGAAGATCGAGCAGCTCGAGCTCGAGTCCTCCCGTTGACTACTGCGCAATTGGTTGCAGGGATACCTAACGTGCATGCACAACACAATGCTGCAGTTATTCGCCACCAATTCCAGCAAAGCTTCAGTGCATACGTGTGAATGAACAGTGAATGCCGTGATGGCCAGTGAAAAAAAAAACAGTGCTCGTGATCATAGAAAAAATGAATAAGGTTAGAATGGTTTTGATCGTTCGTTTGTATGGGAACCTCTGTCGCCGGTGGGAGTTACCGCGCTGTTGCTGCAGTGATAAAAGTACCAATCAATGAATTAACGCACCAATATCACAAACCAATCACAATTTCCGCTAGGAACTCTGTGATTGGTGTAATTAGTACTTGAAACCAACTACCAATCACAGAGCTTCTAGCGGTGAAACCTCCAATCATCATTCAGTTACGTTCGTTCTTTTATGTCAAAATACTAGTGATGTGGTAAAGGTCGATTATTATAAATTCAATTACCGATGTAATTTTGTTTCTCTTTGTGAATAAACATGACGTAGGATTTAAGTTTGAAATAATTTGGATAATTTAACAGCTCATTTGATCGCAACAAAGGGTACTACTATTGCCTTTCGGTAAAAACAATAGAAGAAGAAAATGAGTTGCTAAACGTTACTTGAAATAGAGTAACTTACACCTTTAAACATGAGTTTCTAAAAATAGTTCTATTAGTAGAATTGAATCATTCTTTGTATTAAGAATAAGTAATATTACTTATATACGACAAATAGATTCCAATTTAAGGAAAAAAGTTTAAAGGTATAAAAGCATAAAGGCCATGGTCTACATTATTCAGGTATTATATCTTACCATGCTAT
Source organism: Pyrausta purpuralis (assembly GCA_963924145.1). NCBI lineage: Eukaryota > Metazoa > Arthropoda > Insecta > Lepidoptera > Crambidae > Pyrausta > Pyrausta purpuralis. The sequence goes on from OZ001650.1 coordinate 11,716,963, forward strand.
TTATTCATTTGTATTTTTAGCTAATACCATAAAGCCGAAGAGTTTGTAAGTGTTTAATCGCGCTAATCTCAGGAACTACTGGACCAATTAAAAAAAAGTTTTTGTGTTGGATGTCTAATTTATCGAGAAAGACTTTAGCTTTGAACTTTACGCAGGGCCGGAAGGGGAGAGAACAAACTCAAATCAAAAATAGTTAAGATTACAATCAAAATAATACAATATACCTATAGACGTATGGTTGACCGGTATAGAATGGTTTTGGCATTAAGTCCGCCACATGTATAATTTTATGTTTCGTGCATGTGCAAGTTTTCAATAAATAAACATGACCCAAGTTAGTATGGTGGTTAAGTTAAAGAAATGTACAGCTGCATTATACAACAGTTATACTTACAGTGCTTTTGTTCGCATTTAAATCACATCACAATCGGGTTTTGCAGAGGTTTGTTAAATTACAAAATTATACACAAACTTACAATAAGTGTATAGCTGACTACAAATAACTCTTACAAAACTATTTGTATGTACAGTTATTGATAATATGACCGGATCCTTTTAAGAGTTGATGGGGGAGCTCATTTGGGACAATATTGATCCCAGAATATACTTTCCAAAAGTCAACTATTTTTAAGGAAATTTTCTTTTTAAGTTTTTGTAGAAAAACGAGATTACGAAATTATGATAAAATTAATACCGAATGCTTTTAGATGCTGCAAGAAAATATCAACCGATATTAGCTAACTAGCTTAACGTGCTTCATGAAGCACGGAGATGCTTGTTGTTTAGGTCACTTAAATATGGTCGGTATGGTCACTCATTAAAACACGATCGCCCCGTAAGTTGTTTAACTTCGGTATCACTCGTACCCTATTTTACAAGTAAATAGATCAAACGATAAATTAAAATCGAAGATAATAACAGCGAAAGTAGAAAAGTTGAGGATTAAGCAGTGCGTTTTTGCTGAGTTATATTTTTATTGCAGGAATACGTTATTTTGGTAGCACGAATTAGAATATAATACATGTTTTTTTTTCAAATAGCTCTAGTAGTTCCTGAGATAAGCGCGTTCCAACATATGAACTCTTCAACTTTATTGTATTTATTTTATCATTGTTATGTTTCAAATAATTAATAAAATAAACTTATTTTTATCTTTAAATACATCAGTAGGGAAATGACCATTTATCGATAATTTTACTGTGCTGTGAGCTACATCCCTAGTGATGCGTATACAAGCGAACAAAGCAAATTGGACGCGATACATTGCGTGTTAAGATAGCAGATTTGTTAAAAATATGCGTGGACAGTCATCAATGAATATTTTTTTTGAACTTAGTGCAAGAAAACCGCTATCTTTTGAAATATCATAATTAAAAGTGTTTTTTTGCAAATAATGTCGAAATAACTACTCATTGGTGTAATAATACACTTCCTCTCTCATTTTTTATGACCTGGCTTCACGCTCTTCAAGTAATTATAGCAAAAGACGGCATTTTTGACAAAAAATAATGCAACGCTCTTGTCACGCGACTGAAGTAGCTACGGCTCAATGCAGGCATATGCCTACAATTAAGCTCGCTGCCGCACTGACCGGGGCCATTCTAACCTTATTCATTTTTTCTATGCTCGTGATAGCTAGATTGTCTAGTGCTCGCTTCAGTTTGCATAATAAGGTTAGGAGGCATCGCCTCAATTGGCAATTGTAATAAGATGTTATCGTAAAAATAGTAACCTGTTTTACTGTAAATCTCTGACGTCATTGTTTTCAAATGTTAACTTATCGCTGCTGATAAAAAAACTTTTTTTGTAAACCAATGCAGAAATCCTAGTTTTAATTTATTTTATTGTGAAATAAGACTTGCATCCACATATCTGTACAAAAACTGAGCAAGTGCGATAATTAAAAGTTAAAAAATAATAAAACTACGTAATTTTCAAAGATGTGTTCGCGTTTTATGTGTCATGTTTATTTACGGTACCTAATAAACGAAATTTTAAACAAAACTGTGTTAAATTTACTCACGCAATTTTTAGTGCATATCCATCTACTGAATCAAAAGGAATCAATAGGTACTCATTAGATATGTAGGTAACTACAACATCTGTTAAAGTTAGATTTGGTAAGATTGGAAATTTTAATAGGTATTCTTTTTAAAGTTTACTTTCACATAAGATTTGTCTTATAATTGTTAGAGTTTTAAATGAAAAGGTCCTACCTAAAATATATTAATATTGTTAATTGTATGATTACCTAAAAATAAATGAATGTTATATTCCCTGATTAGTGATTTATTATTTTTCTAATAATTCAAGAGCAATTATGTATTTAAAAGTAATTGTAGTGACCTTCACCGTCCATTTCCGCTGTTATTTTAAATAAATAAGCCAGGCCTAAAATATATTTATAACTAGTTTTTATCATTACTATAAATCATAATTTAATGAAATATTGACTGGTTAATGTTTAATTATATTGTTATATTATTTTAAGAACATTTACAAAATTAAAAGTAATTGTACAAACTCGCGCCGTCCATTTCCGCCACCACTACTCTCCCCCACCAAGGCATGGTCGCGGGAATGGACGCCTCTAGATTTGAGACGAGCAGTCTTGAACACGCTAGGGATGGGCAAATGGAAAAAAAATATCGATATATATCGTATCGATATTTTTCAAATATATCGATATATATCACCCAAGAAATATCGATATTTCGATATATTTTGCCCAATTTGCAATTATTTATAAAAATTGCTAAAATTATCGAAATTTTAAAGCAAATATTATTTGTAAATAAGCAAAATGGTGCTTCGTTTTTAAATGTGTTGCTAAATTTGTAGTGTTTCGACAAGTTTTATACGTTTTACCGCACAAGTTGCAAGAAACAGGTTCTTCGTTCCCACTTTTTTTAAAGAACTTCCATACAGCAGCCATGACGTTTAACTTAAAAACAATTTACAGAGAAAAAATAACATTAACAAAACAACGTTCGTTTCGTACCAACACTCTAAAATGCAGTCAGTCCAGAGCTGGAATTGTGTAAAGCAATCGTATTTATTTGACAGTTCATAACGTACGGCTTGATCTGTCAAACCGTTCTTTGCCGTTTGACAGATCATACCGTACGTTTTGAATTGTCAAATGAATACGATTGCTTTACACAATCGCACCCCAGTGCAGCAGTGATACCAACCAAACCAACAAGCAATGTCATTGTCATAGACAAGCAACTCATAGAGTGTAAGTTTTGTTTGTGTTTGAAGCAAAGAATCTAAACCCATACAGACTTCTGCATATTTTCTAAATTTGAGAAATCGGATTGGTCAAAAACATGATGTGACGCATGAGCAGACAGCAGAGCTTTAAAAATATATCGATTTTGATATCTGAAAAAAAATATCGGAAATTGATATATCGCGGGAAAAAATATCGCTAAATTATATCGATATTTTTCTGAAAAAATATCGATATTTTGATATATCGATATTTTTTGCCCAATCCTAGAACACACAGTTGAACTGAATGCTAGTCTGGCATAAGCTCTGTCCGTTGGGCTACAGATAGTGCTTATTACTTAGAACTAAGTCCAGTGTGTTATACTAAAAGTGTTAATAAATGCTGTGAGTTTAAAATAAAGAGCTATCGTGTTGGAACAACCTCTTTCAATCGTCTACTTCAACCCTGGTCCTGACATCAGAAGTAATGATCGAGTTTACGCCACACAAGGTACTTTTTTTTTCCTCTTCTTCTTTCTCTTTGATAGTAAATAATCAATTATCCTGATTTCATTGTAAACTGTAAGGCAAGTAACACGATTTTTCACTGCAAATACTAGTATGCAATAAGATTTATACATATATAATGTTTACATTGTTGGGAGAAATTTTAAACCTACTATCTAACTCTGTTGTAATTTAATCAATGCTTTGTTCACCTGTAACTGGGATGCTTAGTAGATGATATTTATTCTAGTTTATTTTGTCATAGTTCCATACGAACAAATAGTGTACCTCACTATCAATGATCGTAATAAATAAATAAATCATGAAATGCAAATGTTAGGTTTGCGTTGTTGAGATATTTTTCATTCTCCGTTCTGTTTTATTTGCTGTTCTTTCACGCAACGAGAATAGTTAAGTGCATCATCCTAAAAAGATATAAACATTAAATGTTCTTTTTTGCCTTTAATTGAATTCATACATAGTAATGCAAAAAGTAACCATTAACGCTTCAACACCCTAGCGGTTGTAGGCAACCGCATAACAATATATATTGTGTCTCGTTTACATATGCTTGACGAAAAAAATTAGAATTAATGATGTAAAATAAGAATAAAACACACCATTTTTTTACCCATCATAATTTATTGTGTGTGGTATTGTTTCTATTTATTTTCAGTGCAAAAATGTAGTGTAAAGAACATATGTCCGAAAAATATTTTTAGGTTAACAAATCATAGAAAAGTACGAACACGATGGTACTGTGGAGCCCCGCCGTAGTCGTGTTGTGAGCACTCCTCCACGAAGTAACGAAGAAGTTGAATCCCCTCGATGTTCACGCGACCGCAACCGGGACAATCTGCGGCGGAGCAGAGAGAAGCGAAGCCGATCAAGACACAGCCGGGGCGGCATCAGTCGAGTGAACACCAGGGACCGCAGCTGTCCGAGGCGAGCAACCAGTCGGAGTCGCAGCCCTATTCTACCGTCCCGCTCAGCAGCCACGAGGTATGATGAAGATCATTATCGCATGAGTCGGTCTCCGCCTAGAGCATCGGCCAGGAGAAGTGAGTTGCATAGCAACATGTCTCCTAACCGTCGTAATAAAGCTTCATATCGTTACCAACCATATCAACAAGCTGGAACATCCCGGGAAGGTGTCCATAACCAGTCAACATTTTCACCTAATCTTAATATCAATGATTTCATTAGTTTTATGAGTAGTTTTATGAAACCTCAGCATAATCAAAAGTTGCATTTTGACAAAAATATGATACCTGAATTTGATCCAACAGTAAAGAACCATAGGATTGAAACTTGGATATCTAAAGTTAATGAATGTTCTAAAATATATGGTTGGTCTGATCAACAAACCGCACATTTCGCTTTACCTCGTTTAGTAGGTCACGCCAAAAACTGGTATGAAGGCCTTCCTAGTATAAACAGACATTGGTCTGAATGGCAGAAATGCCTCAGAAGAGCTTTCCCGTCTGAATCGAACTATGGAGTTTTGTTATCTGATATGTTAGAAAGACGTTACAAATCCTCTGAATCATTAGATCAGTATTATTACGATAAAATGTTGCTTTTGAATGCTTGTGATATATCAGGTAAAAAAGCTGTTGATTGCATAATCCATGGGTTAGATGATAAGACTATTAGAGCAAGTGCCTCGTCAGCTAGATTTACTCAACCTGAGAATTTACTAGGTTTTCTCAAAGATGTGTGTAGCGATAGGAATGACTACTTTAGGAGTTCTAAACTAAAGCCACCCTCCCAACCTAATAGCAATGTGACATGTACACTGTGCAAAAAAACCGGGCATTATTCTAAACAATGTAGGGCTATTATTTGCTACAATTGTAAGCAGGCAGGTCACAGAATTTCTGAGCGCCCACAGCCAATAGTAAGATGTGAGACATGCCAAAAGGTAGGTCATAAAACTGACGATTGCAATCTCAAAACTAAAAATAAGCAATCGTATGAAAAGCGAGTAATGTCTATTGACACTATATTAAATAGCAGTAATAGCAAATGTTATAAACAATGTACTATAAACGATAAACAAAATGAAGTGTTATGCTGCGTTGATTTTGGTAGTGATTGTTCTCTTATAAGGAGTGACTTAGTTAGCGAATACGGACTCACGTATGAAAACTGTGACTTACCTGTTATAAAAGGAGTAGGTGAATCAAAACTTTTCCCTTTGGATAAAACCAAATTTACGTTATGTATAGGATCCATAAAGGCTATTATTGATGCTTTTGTAGTTCTGCCAGAACATCTCCATACCCCGATCCTGGTCGGGCAAAATTATACGGAGCAACCACACATACTAGTTATTAAAACTAATAGTTCGCTAGAGATCCTTAATAGAGACATTCATCCTGATTTACCAACGATCGAACATGAGCCACAACAGACAGTTAAATTATACGTTCGTGATGACACTGAAGTACATAACACTGGATCAGTCATATGCTATACTGATATTTGCACTAATGGTACACTGTACGTTCCGGGTAGCTATCGTTTTTATACTGGGTGTGAACTTTGGGTTCAACAAGGTATACATGGGGTAAAAAATAATGAGACGACCATATAAGTGATAACTCCTCGCGACAATTTCGACGCCTCGAGATATGAGACGAGCAGTCTTAAACACGCAGTTGAACTGAATGCTAGTCTGGCATAAGCTCTGTCCGTTGGGCTACAGATAGTGCTTATTACTTAGAACTAAGTCCAGTGTGTTATACTAAAAGTGTTAATAAATGCTGTGAGTTTAAAATAAAGAGCTATCGTGTTGGAACAACCTCTTTCAATCGTCTACTTCGACCCTGGTCCTGACATAATTATTAAATAAACAGAGGTAACACAACACAATTAGGTAGTGTTAGACGGATAATCGATTGTGGCATTATGTACTATGATAGACAACACTAGGACTTATGGACAGCACTAGACCTGTCAGATTGATGGTGTTTGACATTAGTTGGATTGTTGTGGAATTGTCCCGCGTAATTTTACTTAGGTACTGCATTGATTATTGTATAATTAGTAACTTTGTTATGAAATAAGAATATTCTTCAACACACCGAGTTTATCTCTTTTATATCAGAAGTGAAATGTGAACATCAAGCCCACTCGTGGATTTTCACAATAAAGTTCACGTCACGTTGCAAATGCAATCTACCGGCTACCGGCAAGCAAATGTTTCTTACAAGACGAAAACCTTATTTAATATCAGGAAATCAAAGGAAGTTACTGCAATTCCAAAGTCAAAACACAAGTATAATTAAGACATGGAAACAGTAAGACGGAAACGTTTATTCGAATATAATCATCAAATTCAACCCAGAACTCGTGTGTAATCTTCAAGATCACATAAAACTCTAATGCATCTTTAGTCAGCTTTACGCAATGTAAAGACAAAAGAAATCTATCCTGTGTGCTACCAACTTGAGAAGTCATAAACATGCACAAGTAATTCTATGGTCTGCAAGCATATAAAAACATGCTAAATAAATCAGCAATTGAGTTGCATGGAGATAATATTAACATTGTGCTGAAGTGTCAGGAAGCTATTTCTACCTGATACCAAGTTAAGTATACTAAGTTTTACTAATTGTTGTTTGATTTCTAATGTGTGACATGCTTATTATTTCTAACTTGACTAGCATGTTTGAGGTGTGATACTCAGTTCATTGAGTGTAAGATTATCATTTAAACTGAGCTTTAACATTATTCCAGTTAGAATAATGTGCTAAAGAGATGGTGAGAGCATGTCATCCTTAGCCGTTGAAAATTGCTATTGAAATTGTTGTATTACACCTTGATGCATTTACCTTGTATAAGTCATTCAAGCATAAATGAATGGGTTAATTATAACATCACATACTGCCAGGGAAATAACTTCATACTTAAACCTTTAAAATTAATGCTGAGTAACAGCAAAGTTATAATCTCGTCTTTAAAATGTTAGCAATTTCTTAAAAATCTATACTATTATATTGTTAGTGTCACAAAGTAATGGGAATGCTAAAATTAGATATTGACTATTGGTAACATTTCTTGACAATGCTTATAATATTTTGTTATGCTGCACTAAGAGGTATGCAGTAGAATCATACTGTGATCGGTTTTATTAGACCAGGGCCTTTGAGGATAGTGGAAATGTTTTGCAATAATGTTATATTTCAGAATAACTTTTTAACTAACTTTAGTTTGATTTGGATACCTAAGGCTATACCTTAAGGTTTCAGAAGAAAATAATAAAAGAATGTTAATGCTTCAACACCCGAGCGGTTGCAGGCAACCGCATAACAATAGAATTTGCATTGTGTCTCGTTCACATACGCTTGAGGGATTAATACTGAATGTCATTCAATCACTGAGTAGAATTATTCGGTAAAGTAAGAAATTCAAATCAAATCTTTCAAGTCAAATCAATCAAATTGTGGTATGATGTAAAATTACTAATATTACAATTTACATAAAGGTTCTGTTGGATAGTTTGAAGATGTGCAAGTAAAAAACAAAACTATTCAGATCTGTTTCTATTATTTCATAATTGTTTTAGTTATGTCTAGTTCTGAAAACAAAGTGGCATGTTCTAACCCAACTTTATAAGTTTTAGCTGTGCATGAAAATGTGAATGCCAACTAACTGCCTTGTGAATTGCATCTCCAAAGTGCATAGGAGACAAAATGGCACATTTGAAAAATCTGGAGTGAATTATTAAAGGATAAGTGTTAAGTATTGGTTAAAATAATACCAATGATCAAACATGGAGGTAAAAAGTAAAGAGCTGTGTTCCGGTGAGTTGATCACTGCAGAATATTACTCTAGTATTTCAGCGTAACAAAATTCATCCCAGTGATCTTATGGATCACGGTGGTCATATCAAGTTCATGTTTCCTATTTATGAAGAGAAAAATTTTTTTTTATTGAATTTAATTATATTAAAATAAAGACAGGAATCTCATGGCACTTAGGTGACTGAGTTAAACAAATTAACTTCAGCATAAAGTATGGTGATGATGGTAATTTATCAATGGTTAGTATTGTTGTATATCTAATCCTAATTCAGTATGAATTGGTTCAATTTGTTGCGATGGGGGCCACTGGCCGCTCAGGGCTCACTTGCTGCTCGAGCTCTGTCGCCGCTCGGGGCTCACTGGCTGCTCAGGGCTCACTCGCTGCTAGAGCTCATTTGCCGCACGGGGCTCACTGGCCGCACGGGGCTGACTTGACGCACGGTGCTCATTTGCCGCACGGGGCTCACTCGCCGCACGGGGCTGACTTGACGCACGGTGCTCATTTGCCGCACGGGGCTCACTGGCCGCACGGGGCTGACTTGACGCACGGTGCTCATTTGCCGCACGGGGCTCACTCGCCGCACGGGGCTGACTTGACGCACGGTGCTCATTTGCCGCACGGGGCTCACTGGCCGCACGGGGCTGACTTGACGCACAATGCTCATTAGCCGCACGGGGCTCACTGGCCGCACGGGGCTCATTTGCCGCACGGGGCTCACTCGCCGCACGGGGCTGACTTGACGCACGGTGCTCATTTGCCGCACGGGGCTCACTCGCCGCACGGGGCTGACTTGACGCACGGTGCTCATTTGCCGCACGGGGCTCACTGGCCGCACGGGGCTGACTTGACGCACAATGCTCATTAGCCGCACGGGGCTCACTGGCCGCACGGGGCTCATTTGCCGCACGGGGCTCACTCGCCGCACGGGGCTGACTTGACGCACGGTGCTCATTTGCCGCACGGGGCTCACTCGCCGCACGGGGCTGACTTGACGCACGGTACTCATTTGCCGCATGGGACTAACATGCCGCATGGGGCTCACATGCCGCACGGGGCTCACTTGCCGCGCGGGGCTCACTTACCGCACGGGGCTCCGACGCCGAGAGGACCTCATTGCCGAAGGCGCTGGTTGCCGAACGACGCCAACTGCCGAAGGGAGTGTGCTGCCGATTGACTGCGCGAAAAGACGTTTTTGGGGAAGACACCAGGGTTTCCTTCGAGGACGAAGGGTTTTTCAGGATGGCCGAACTGTTAGACGGATAATCGATTGTGGCATTATGTACTATGATAGACAACACTAGGACTTATGGACAGCACTAGACCTGTCAGATTGATGGTGTTTGACATTAGTTGGATTGTTGTGGAATTGTCCCGCGTAATTTTACTTAGGTACTGCATTGATTATTGTATAATTAGTAACTTTGTTATGAAATAAGAATATTCTTCAACACACCGAGTTTATCTCTTTTAGTAGTTTCACTTTATCATTACCAACATCATCTGTTCAAGTTAGTAATAAATTTTAATAGGTATTCTTTTTAAAGTTTACTTTCACATAAGCTTTGTCTCCTTATTATTATTAAATAAACAGAAGGAACAAAACACAATTAGGTAGGTAGTTTTAGTTTATCATACCTGCCCAGCTGTTCATGTTTTAAGCCTGCGATAAACACACAGGTACCTAAGCTGTTGAGTGTCAGTCTCAGTTTATCATACATACCCAGCTGTTAGTGTTTTAGGCCTACGATTAATGAACACATACCTACCTAAGTTGAGTTTCTGTTTCAGATAATCATACCTACCCAGCTGTTTTAGGCCTCAGATAAATGGACACATACCTTCCTAAGTTTCTATTCTTTGTTTTCATACCCAGCTGTTTTGTTTGTTTAGCGTTTATCCAACTGATCTGTCTGTTTGATTTATTAGGTACTGATACACGTTGATAATGTTTTTTTCATATTATTGTTTCGTAATAATAGGTAATCGAATGCAGTAGGTAGATACCTTTATTGTTATTATTATGTAGGACTAAATAAATAGGCGCGCAACGGCGCCCCCCCACCGCGCGAGTACCGCGCATCGGCTCGCCGCATGATAGAGAAAGGCATCTTCTGTCTCGCTCACGCCCACGCGTCTGTCTCGTTCTCGCTTAGCTAGTCCATCTTCCGTCACGCTCAGGCCCATACGTCTGTCTAGTTTTCGCTCAATCTAGTACTTATGTAAGAGACGAAGGCGATGTCGCGGAACAGGGTGTTCTTAAAAAATAATATTTTTTTGTTAGGAAAAATAAAAACGTACACGGGCCAGTTTTCAAAAATAATAATTATTGGGTCCTCTTTCTACGTTATTGTTTGATGCTCTGTTAAAATATTATCACTTAAAACGAGGAACCTTATATACGTTTATAACGTGGCGAAGGGAGTTCCATGAGTGACATTCCTAGTTACATCGAAACAAAAACAAGCCTATCTGTGAAATTGGAGAAAATGAAAATGAAGATAGAAAAAGAATATGGTGCTTATTAAATATAAGACGTGAGCTAGACATATTAATAGGCATTTCTTCAGAAAGTGTTCTTCGTGTCACCTTCGTGGCGAAAATTTATAGTGATAGTATTCAAATGAAAAAAATACTGCTTTCAAGAAGAAGAAGCTATCAAACTGTAACAAAATCTGTTAGTTCATGAAAATCGGTTCATTATTCATGTAGATATTTAATATTGAAATTTCTTCAGCCACTAAAGTTACTCACCGTGACACGAAAGTTACGCAGCGTCTTTTTGAATAGATAATTCGGTATAAAAAGTATCAATTACTTGAAATGTTACCTCATTTTGAACTTTATACATAATCAAATACTGCATTTACATACTTGCTGCTAAAAAGATAATTTGACATAACATGAATTGAATGTTATTATCGGTTCATTAGCGTTTACAAGCTTACAAAGATCATTATAATAAAAATCTAAGTACATATCCTAAATAAATGTGACTGGTTATATTGGAGCCATGAGTATAAACATTAATTTAAATGAAGATAAGACAAAAAGTAATGTGGTTAGGTATTATATATATTTTTAAACATTCAGGATGAACACTAACATAAGAATAGTTTGTTACCTTCGACATTGCTACTATGTACCAAATTATTTGTGAGTATCCGATATTTCAACACTGTCGCAAGTGCCATGATCACAGGGTACCTAAAACCGTTGATGTGAGCTGTTATTTGCAGACTTAATGGTCTACCCTCCTTCGAAGTCTTTTATTGCACTCACTTGCGGTATCACTGATCTCAAATTCACTGTTTACTCGCATATGTTCTCGACACATAACACTGACAGTATCTGCCAGCGATAGGATACTTTGTTAAATTTTACGGTTTCAAACTTTCGAATCAATGGTATTTTGACATTCGACAATTAAAACCCATACGAGGGTCAAACTGAAAGTTCTTAGAACTGGCCACTTATAAACAATATAATAAAAAAAATATTCTAAAATTTGAAAATAGAACTCTTTGCCAATATTACTGAGTATATATTTCATTCATTTGTCATTTGTTTTACGATTTGGCGGCAAATTGAAAATTGTCTGTGTCACGTCAACATGAATTTAACACGAGATAATTTTCGTGCAATGATTTTTTATGACTTTCGATGTCATTTAAGTCAACAAGAAAGTTATGATAGACTACGATTGGCCTTTCACGATGAAGCCCCATCTCGTGCGACTGTTCACAACTGGTTTAATGAGTTTAAACGTGGTCGCACTAATCTCACTGATGATGTACGTGAGGGACGGCCTTCTACGGCGACGACTGAAAATAACATCTGTGTTGTGCGGCGTATGATAGAGACTGACAAAAGAGTGACCTATCAGCAGATTCGGACAAGCTTAGGCATCGGTATGAGTCAAGTGCACAAAATCCTCCACGAACATTTAGCGGTCAGGAAGCTTTGCGCCCGGTGGATACCTCATAATTTGACTAAGGCTCAAAAACTCCATCGTGTGGATTGGTACCGTAAAATGATTGAAAGATTTAACGGAGGTGACTCAAATGCTGTGTTCGACATACTAACAGGTGACGAAAGCTGGATTTACTGTTATGATCCTGAAACCAAAAGACAATCTGCTCAGTGGGTGTTTCCTTTCGAGGACTTGCCAACTAAAGTGAAGAGAGATCAAAGTGCGGGAAAAAAAATGGTGGCCTCGTTCTTTGGAAGGATAGGTCATTTCGCAACAATTGTGTTAGAGGATCAAAAAACAGTTTCTGCAGAATGGTACACTACCAATTGTTTGCCACTTGTCTTGGAAAAAGTTCGAGAGAAACGACCTCGCAGTAGGATCCTCCTTCACCACGACAACGCCTCGTCGCACACCGCCAAGCGAACGATCGACTATTTGGCGACATCAAACGTTGAATTACTGGGTCACCCGCCGTATAGCCCCGACCTCGCGCCTTGTGATTTTTATTTATTTCCAAAAATTAAAGAAAAACTTAAAGGAAAGCGGTTTATGAATGCTGAAGAAGCGGTGGCTGCGTATCGCGATGCCATTGAAGAGACCCCTAAGGACGAGTGGGCAAAGTGCTTTTCCCAGTGGTTCCATCGCATGCAGCGGTGTATTGACGTCAATGGACAATATTTTGAAAAGATATAATAAAACTAATAACTGGCTAATGTAATCAGTTTTTGATTTTCTAAGAACTTTCAGTTTGACCCTCGTACGCACGATCGAATCGCATTCTGTCGAAATTATCTGGCGTTATAAAGGTAAGGGTAAGCTTAGGTACATGGTAGCAAATCTGTAGCAATCAACTCTTTACCCTCCAAAGTAGTGCCTCAAATTACATATAGGTAACCCTGCATTTTAGTAATCAGATATTTGCCGTCTATTATGAGAAGAGTCATAACTCATTTTCAAAGTCAAATACATAAGGTGATTCCCTTCATAAACTTTACAAGCAATAAATTAGTCTTCCAGACATTTTTCTTGTCTGGAGTGAGACTATTTAGACTACTAGCTGCTGGATCATAGCTGTAAGAGCGTTCAAAATATGACATTTTCTTATCCAATTAAGTATTAAACTATATCTTTAGAATCTTTGGAAATAAACACCAGACGTCACGCACTTATTGTCAAACCTTGGATATATAGTATCAGTTTTTATTGTATTTATTTCCCCGTGAAGCAAACTCATGATTTCAAGTCTTTATCTAGTAGCCTCAAAGAACGAAAAGACTTTTTAATCGGTCTAATCGACGATTTCCAGCTTTAGACCAGGCTCAAATTTTAGCCATGCGGCTTGGTTGATTAAATTAAGACGACTGGCATAAACTGCCATCATTCTTATTAGTGGCAAAGAATTATTTTCAAGGTTTGCTTTTGTGATATTTATTATTTTCTCATGTAAACTACACAAATTGGGGTAATTACGAATAATACACGAAAATTAAATAATTAATGAGTATGTTTTTTTAGAGTAACTTATTGTGATTATTTTACGCTGTTATACCTATATAATTAGTAAATAGATTGATCAGGCGATTCAAAGCCGAATGAAAATCAAGATTTAAGACGTAATGTTTTACATATTTTTCTAGTAAGCTACACTATTTCGATAAATCATATCTGTGCCTCTGGAAACTGTTTTAGTAGAAAAATTCAAGTATAAAACGTTAAGGCGGTTATTTTAACTGCATTTACAAACCATAAAATGTAATTTCTAGTGAGATCAGTACACTTTGATAACCTTTCGTGGTATGATTTGTAACTTTCGTGGGCAAGTGACCACGAAAATTGTGCCACGCAAGTGACGAAAATTTTACATTTTCAGATATATTCAATTAAGTAACTAACGCTTATGTAATCTAATCAGCTCAAATGAATCTTGACTATGAGTTTTATGATATAATAGTGGACATTTATTCGTAACGCTGACTTATAATCTTAAAACATCACCCATGAAGGGTCACATGAACTAGGATCTAAAGAAAAAAATAAAAAGCAAGGAGCTATAATAAGCTATATCATTCTGTGAGATATTTATTAGTCTTCTATTGTTGTTTTAACCCGTCTGAAGTTTCTGCGGACCTATGGCTTGTGTCGATAGGTTGAACCTATTTGAAGTTATGAGCATTTATGTGTCACATTTTCGAAAATGCTAAATACCTTATCCTGACTATATGTCCAATTTTTTGACATATACTATGTTAGTATAATGTAAAAGCTCAGCAAGACATAAGTGTTTAAACTGAGCGCCAACTCGTTGTGACGTGCGAAGAACAGCAGTTTTACTCCCGATTCTGATGGTAAAATATTTTTTCCTAAAAAACTACAAATATTATTACACATTTTAAAGTTAATTTTATAGATAGATACATGATAAAGCTTACAAAATGTATTCTTAAATTAAACATTCAATATGTTTGGAATTACAAACGTGTGACCATCAAAAAACGGTGCTCAAATAATGGCCCTTATGAATGATAGTTTCTGGAGGGAATATGCTTTCGCCGTTTTGTAAACTTTGACCAGAAAAACTCAGAAAAACGCTAATAGTGCTTTGAAGTCTGTCGATAAAAAAACTTTTTATTGGAATCTACGATTAAAATGGCAACTTTCAATTGTAAGATTGTAAAAAAAACGGCTGATTGTGTTAGAAACCTGTGTAAGGTGGCAGACGTCATCGCGCTTCAGGAGACTTGGCTTCTCCCCCACGATTTGACCTTCCTGGGCAGTATCAGCGACGATTTCACCTTCACTGGAGTATCGGCCGTGGATACGTCTGCTGGTGTACTTCGTGGGCGGCCCCACGGAGGGGTAGTCTTATTGTGGAGAAAATCCTGCTTTCCTGATGTTCACGTGATAAAGTGTGAAAATGTTCGTCTCACAGCAATAAGAATAGTGCTTAGTGATCGCAAGTTAGTAATATTTTTCGTATACATGCCAACGGACGATAACGATAACCTGGTAGAATTCGCGGATTGTCTAGGTGAAATGAACACTATTATAGAAAGCTGCAGTGTAGAAAGTGAGTTTATGCCCGAGGACTTCAACGCCCATCCTGGTGAGTCATTTTTTACGGATTTTACAAACTTTTGTGTGGAACAGTCGTAGAGCTGTTATGACTGGGAACTAATGTCGAAGACACGTTTACTTTTATAAGGTTGAAGGAGACTGACTGTAAAGTACTATACAGATGCGGGAACCCCAGTTTACGCGTGTTTTTTGGATCTCACAAAGGCATTTGATTTGGTCTCTTACGAAGTTCTTTGGAAGAAATTGAGACAAGAGACCACCTTGCCACATGAACTGACATCACTCCTAAAATACTGGTATGGTAACCAGAAGAACCGTGTAAGGTGGGAAAAGCTCTGTCGGAAGAATACCAGCTGGAGTGCGGGGTGAGGCAGGGTGGGTTGACCTCTCCAAACTTGTTCAATCTCTATATGAACTGCATAATTGATGAGCTCAGCAGAGCTAGGGTCGGAGGTCATATCAACGGTGTATGTGTCAACAACGTGAGCTATGATGATGATATGGTGCTGTTGAGCCCATCGGCGGGGACGCTAAAACGGCTCCTATCTATCTGCGAGTCCTACGCAGAAGCTCATGGCCTCAGATATAATTCAAGAAAGAGTGAGCTCATGTTATTCAAGGCGCGCAATAAATCCTACAGTATATCAACAATTACCCTTGGAGGCATTCCTCTGTCAGAAATTTATCAATTTAAGTATCTGGGGCACTGGGTCACTGCAGACATGAAGGACGATGTGGATATTATGAGGTAGCGCAGGTCGTTGTGTGTCCGCTGTAACATGTTGGCTCGCAGGTTTTCGCGCTGTACACAACATGTAAAATTGGCGCTATTTAAGGCATACTGTTAGTCATTCTACACATGTAGCCTGTGGGTCAGGTATACGCGTCGGGCACTCAGCGATTTGCGAGTACAATACAACAATGCGTTCAGGGTGCTGATGGGGCTGCCGCGTTATTGTAGTGCATCGGCATGTTTACAGAGGCGCGGGAGGATGGTTTCCACGCCATAATGCGTAAAAGGAGCGCTTCGTTGCTGAACAGATGGTACGGCAGCGCCAACAGCATCCTGACAGCCCTGGCTGACCGCTGAGACTGCGCCCTGCTTGCTCATATGACCAGGTTACATGTTCCTGCATCCTGACCTCTAGAAAAACAATACAATGTCTGGCACATTGTATTGTTTTTCTATATGTAATTGAATTGTGTTTTAAAAATTTATTACTATTGAAAGTTGATTTTATTGAATGTGTATATTATATTAAATTATTATAAAATTGATAATTATTATTTTACAACATTAAATATCGGTTATTTTAGTAATTTAATGTGGAATATTTGACGGATAATAATAATATTATTTAATAAATGAAATTAATGATTTCTTAATCTCAATGTATTCAGAATCACACTGATTATTAGATTTTTTGTTGACTAACTGCTATGGGCTCTGCTTGAAATAAACTTTTATTTATTTAATATTATTATAAGATAGCGAAGCGTCATCAATTTTCAAGTTGAATTTATTCTGTAAAGAATAACTGCTTGGGCCCACTGTTTCATAAACAGAAAGCTAGATGGCGCTAAGCGTTACGCAATGACGTATCCATAAGAGACCACAAATATCGCAAGGTAGCACTGACAGCATGGTAGCTCAATTGGTAGAGCGTTTGGCCTGGTCAGCCAAGAGGTTGCTGGTTCAAGTCCCGCCCGTGCGCAAATTTTTGGTTTCTTATTTTCATCTTTATGAATATAAAATATGACACTGTGAGTGTTAAAAACATTCTAAACCATTAGATAGCGAAACGTCATCAATTTCCAAGTTGAATTTATTCTGTAAAGAATAACTACTTGACCCACTGTTGCATAAACAGACGGGTAGATAGCGCTTAACGGCGCGCATAATGACATATTCATAGGAGACTACAAATTTCATAAGGTCTGACTGACAGCACGGTAGCTCAATTGGTAGAGCGTTAGGCGCAGTTAGCCAGAAATTTGCTGGTTCAAGTCCCGCCCATGCGCCAATTTTAGGTTTCTTATTTCATCTTTATGAATATAAATGTGACACTGTGAGTGTCAAAAATACTCTAAACCATTAGTTCAATGGTAGATCATAAGTAATTACAGAATTACGATGATTGCTACGCTAGTCATACTCCAGATATTATTTCAGTGACGTAATACATATTAAAATTATTGGATTTGCAGCCCATATCTTAAGAACACACACAATATCATCTAACCATATCACACAGTGAGATGGAAACAGTAAAATTAGAAATTGAATGCAGACGTGCGCCCATGTCAATAGTAAACTTTTTGTTGCACAGCACAAATAGATCCAATATACAGGGTCTAACAAAACTAGTGATCGATCGCCAACGGGGGGTATCTATAAATCATACTGAATACGATGACAAAATATTGACAGATGTTTTATAGTGATTTTTCAAAGTTATGTTTTCTAACATAATAATTCAATTAAATAAGGAAACCTGCTGTACTTTTATCTGTGTCATGCACACACATACGAACCGAAGGTACCTGCTCTGTACGTCGAATGTTCATGCTTTCTACTCTAGTCGTCTCAGTCACCCATGCCAGGATAACATGGGAGCAAGCAAGATGGCTATAGCCGATATTTACATGCAACGTCTTAACAAAGTAGGCCCCCAGACTCGTCTAAAGTCTGTTTATCTTTGATAGTCCAATAATGTAAACAATCTTTTTATAACTTTTATATCTTTTTATCAGCAATAAAATTAAAGTAATTATTTGATTTAAAAAGATCTTAGTATTCAAGGATAAATTACCTACGTGAGAAGAGAGTTATATCTTTATTTTATTTTAAAATTGATCATTTCACAAAAACGAAATGTTAAGATTGTTTACATTTGACAAGCCAAGAAAAACAGACTTTACCTACTCATTGGACACGCGCACCAGCTAGTCTAGTAGTTACCTAATTTTGTCTAGTCTATCATAACCTTATGATGATTAAAAGAAACTTTTAAACAAGCTGTGTAAATTAAATGAATAACCTGGGGGTTTACGCAGTTAATGGCAGATTTGCATACTTACCTACTTTAAAGTTGTAGTCATTCCTTTATACTTCTACTACCAAAATAATAACAGACACAACCTTATCAAAGATGATAATAAACGTTGCCTAACCAAAATGAATAACCAGCAAATGAATAACAAAGGCGTGGTAGTGTGTACCTACCTAAACAGTAACAGATTTTATTATGTAAAAACATTGTGTCTTTTCTCCTACCTAAACCTCAAAGGAGACAATAAGTTAAAGTCTCCTTTGGTATAAGCAGGCTTTGGAAGTAGATAAGCATAAAGAAAATACGACTTTGATGCAACAATTTATTTTGAAACGCATACCTATCACAATTTTTCAGGTTTATAACTCGTAATTTAAATTAAAATACTCGTAGTTAATAAACAAACAATTATTTTAGCCCTCTGAAACAAAAGTTACTGACATGGCGTTTTAGCTCTTTCATAAAAAAGTAACCTATTCACAGGAATTTTGTTGTTATAAAGACTTACTGTAGGTAATCTAACGTTGTCTAACACAAAATGTCTAAAAGCTTCAATGCACATCATCACGTCTCACTTATTACACGATTTAGAATGTTTTTTTATCACTTTTACGTAAATTGGTAGGTACATTTCTTATCAATCACGCACGTAACAACAACATTTCGTAGGTAATAAACACTGTCGTGTCCTTCACGTCCGGTACGTAGGCATGGAGGTATACGTTACCCCAGCCAGATTTTGTCGAAAATCACATTTTTTTTTAAGTAGATAATTAGAAGTCCAACTTCTTCAATTGTTGTGCTGATTTTTAAATTTGTTTTGCTTATGGTTTTTTAGTTATTTGACAAAAACAGATCTACCTAATGTCTTTCTTTTAATTATCTCAGTAATTACAAATCGTATTACGCTGAAATTTTACAGGTAGAAAATTGAACTAAAATACTAATTAATGATATCTTATTCAACTTTTAAATCCACAAGGAACTCAGTAAATCGGAGGCTTAAAATCTCCGGAGCGCATCGTTACGAGAACTGAATTAAATATCGTTGTAACTTAATAAATACCTACAGGATTCTAATGAAAATTTACAAACATTTGAAGGCAGTTGTAAGCTACAAAATGACGTTTCAAATAAGGCTTTAGAGCTCTTTTTTGAAGAGCTAGGAGCTATTTTTGAGTTTTTTTATTAATTAAAATACTTCTAAACGGTGCATTATTTTGTTTTTCTTTATTGGCAAACAAATTATAACAAATTCATAGAAGCTGTGTACAAAAAATTATACATATTCGCTTAGCCGTTTCGGAGATACAGCGAACACGTAAACGTTACACCAGCAGGATTTTGAATATCTCCGAAACCATAAACGATACAAATTCAAATTTTGTGGCAACATTTACCTCGTTCAGAATACTAATTATGTACCTAAAGTTTATTTCAATAAACCCTTTAATTAATAAAACATCTGGCTGGGGTAACGTTACGCCAGCCAGATCTGTTTTTGTCAAATAACTAAAAAACCATAAGCAAAACAAATTTAAAAATCAGCACAACAATTGAAGAAGTTGGACTTCTAATTATCTACTTAAAAAAAAATGTGATTTTCGACAAAATCTGGCTGGGGTAACGTATACGGCATGGAGTAGTGATTGGTCGGGCGCCGCGCCGGTCAGGGGCGCCAGGGCGCCGGGCCCATTGCGCCCGATCCACCGACGGCTGAGCCCGAAGAAAGAAGACACGGAGGCCAATCACACCACACTTGGCAGGGGGATCCATTTCGCTGAGTTAACATTTCGCGCCGAAAATGTACGTGGTGTAGAGGAACACCCACCAGGCCTCTCGGAAGTGACTCGTACTTGACTTCACTTCGGGTTGCAGAAAGTAATAATCTAGTTCAGTCGACGTCCTTTCCTTGGCGAAGTGAGTTCGCGACTGACGAAATAAAAATCAATACAAACACGCGCCGCAGACGCCGAAAGAAGAATGCCGCCCCGACACAAAGGATGCCGCTCCTTTGTTTACGTCTGCCGCGGTGCGGCGCACCGTCATGTCGGCTAGCTTTGTTGGTGTGCGACCGCATTTGACATCGTAGTATAGTAAACAGCTGTAAATGGTGTGTTTTTACACATTTTAGAAGTGCTAATGTTTTGTTGATTATCTCTGAAACTAGCCTGAATTTTTTTCTCAAATTTGGTGAGCGTGATCAATATGATGTATAGATACCCCCCGTTGGCGGTCGATCATTAGTTTTGTTAGACCCTATATATTTTATAAATAAAATTATGGCGTTTAATAATAATAATAATAAAATACTTTATTGCACACCATAAACATAATTACACAGGATAGTATCTTTGATATTCGCTATAAGTACAATTTAGGCGGTCTTATTGTTTGTAGCAATTTCTTCCAGACAACTTTCAGGTAAGGAAAAGTATGAAGAATGAAAGAAGAGGCATGGCGATAAAAACAAATTTGAAGTGGACAGGTTTTTATAAAGAAACATAAAAGAAGATGATAAGTTCACATTATATAAAAATTAAATGTCAATAAATGATCATAAAAATATACACCATAATACAGAATATATAAACTAATACATATTTAAACACATTTACATAAAAGTATGTAGGATAAATATAAATAAAACGCAATATTGTGGAAAATGAGCACTATGTTTATTCAAAGATTTTTATTAATTTTAAGCAGTCTAAGCTACCAATAGAAAGGCGCTTTATTAATCTATTTATTAAACAATAATTATATTTTATTATTATCTACGCACATGCAGTAAATAATACATCATAAATTCATTATAGTGACAACATAATATCAGAGTAACATAGTAATATTCAGTTTACCTGAAGAGCTCTGTCCGAGGCGGCGGCCGGTCGACAACTGACTGCCCAGCGCACTGCACTCGCTTATAAAGCGTGGCGTAAACAACTTGCGAGGCGAGGTGGGAGCGCAGAGTGGGGAGGAAGTGCGTAGTATTGTCTTATGCTTTAATTTTGATAGTAAGTTATTTTTAAAATAATAATTCGACATTTTTATTTACAATACTATTATTTTAATATTAAAAATCAATTAATCTCCCACACGGCCATTCTGACGAGCAGCCGTCTCAGACAGGCTCGCGAACTACATTTTAAACAATAATTATAAAAAAATAACTAAGACTTAGTTCATGAACAGTTTTCACGAACAAGCAAAATCAACTTGGTTTTATTTAGTCGCTTAAGGACAATGGCCTCGGTAAAAAGTCGAATCATACGACACAGCCTTTAAATATTGCCTCGGTAAAAAGCCACCATGTGGCACGGCAATTGTGAAGGGCCTCGGTAAAAATAAAGCCCAATAAGGCACGGCCAAATAAAAAAATTGTACACTTGTTATTCTGCATACACCCAGACATCTGGCCAGGACTAAGGGAGTATACAGAACAATCAGTGTAAGCTAGTATATACATACAACTATAAATAAAATGTACAACTGTTTTTAAAATCAACTTATTTATATTTATTAACTAGTTATTTATTGATTCATATAATTCGCAGCCCATATCGGGTGACACTAATCTTAAATTGTCATGTGAAACGTATAAATCATGGCCAGTATCATGAACTTTCACAGTATATCTTTCATTATCATGAACTTCAGTAATGACGCATGGACCTTTGAATTTACTGTCGAGTTTGTTAATTGATCTAGGATTATGTTTAACCAGAACTGAATCTCCAACTTTAAAAGGAACAATTTTAGCTTTATTTTGATCAAAACTTTTCTTTTGTTCAATGGCACGTTTATCAATATTTTGTTTCGCTATAGCTCGACAGGTCATCTAAGTCCAAACGTTCTACATCATTTATGAGAGTAGAAATGGCTGGAGGTGATCGATTGCAACCGATAAGGAGCTGGAATGGAGTATGGCTCGTAGTTTTATTAAATGTGCAATTGATTGCTAGTTGGACTTCCCCAACTGCATCCTTCCAGCCCCTTCCCGAGGTGTTTTCAATGATCGTGAAACAGTTAGTCAAAACTTTCATTAGTCTTTCAACCTGACCGTTTGCGCGACTGACACCACTCGCTATAAAATGAAGCTCAATAGACCATTTTTCACAAAAGCTACGTAATTCTCGGCCAGTGTATGATGCTGCCTGATCGCAAATTATTCTTTTAGGAGTGCCAAAAGTGTATATTAAATCTTTCAAGCAATTGACTGTAGCAGCTGCTGTAAGATTATTGACGGGCTTTATATAACAGTATTTTGAGAACGCATCGATGAATACTACAGCGTATTGTTTTTTCAGCTTGTTACCGCTTAATTTACCCGTGGTATCCATGTGGACTGTGTGAAAAGGTACTGGGGCTTTATCAATGGGATGTAATGATATCTGACGAGGGCCTGATTGGCTTTTATTTACTTTGCAAATGAGGCAATTTTCGACATACTTTCGGACATTTTTTGTGACGTTTGGAAACCAAAATTGCTCGCGAATTTTTTCTAGGGTTTTTTCCCAACCTAAATGTTTAAGAGAGTCGTGATATGTTTGAATGATATTCCACCTATAGCTTTTGGGAACAAATAAACCTTTTTTCGTTCTATTATCTTTGGTAGAATAAACTCGATACAGCAAACCATTTTGAACTTCGTAACTGGAAGATATACTTTTGTCAATAGTGCCATCTTGAATCGATTTTACTATTGATTTAGTTTCGGGGTCCTTGTCCTGCTCAACCTCTAGCCAATCGCGATAATTATTAACATTATTTATATTAAGACCTACAGGGTTTCTACTCAAAAAATCTACGTGGGGTATACGCTCGCCTCTACGGTACTCAATTTCAAAATCGAACAACTGCAGGAATGCCCACCAACGATGGACACGGGGAAGCAATTCTTTTTTATTTCGTGATGCTTTTAGAGAGTTACAATCCGTTACGAGTTTGAAACTCCTGCCAAATAGGTAATGTCTGAAATGTTTGATAGCTTTTACAACTGCTAGAGTCTCAAGCTCGTACGAATGGTACCTCTTTTCAGTTTCAGTGGTGCGTGCACTGAAGTACTCGACTACTTTAAATTGAGTGTCGTGTTTTTGGAGGAGAACTGCACCAAACCCAGTGGAACTGGCATCAGTGTGCAACTCTATAGGTTTTGAAGGGTCAAACAATGCTAGCGTCGGTTCAGAGGAAAGATATTGAATAATTTTTTGTCTGGCATCATCGTGTTTGGAAGTCCAATCAAATTTAGCGTCGGCCTTAGTTAAATTATATAATGGGTTCATGATTTGAGAGAAGTTTGGGATGTATTTTCTAAAATAACCCGCTAATCCACAAAACTGACGCACTTGTTTTACATTTGTTGGTACTGGAGAATTAATGAGAGCCTGAATTTTACCTTGACTTGGCTTGACCGAGCCATTTGAGATAACACGACCTAAGTATTCTATTTCAGTCTTGAGAAATTTGCATTTTTTAAGATTCAAAGAAAAACCAGCTTCCTTGAGACATGTAAAAACTTTATTTAAGTTATCTAGCCCTTGTTCAATACTGTTAGAGAAAATGATGACGTCATCAACATATATAAGGACAAACAGATCAACATATTGTTTTAGTGCCGCATTAATAGCTCGTTGGAAAACCGATGGAGCATTACACAATCCAAATGGCATGCGCAAAAATTCAAACTGCCCATCTGGTGTGACGAAAGCAGTCTTCTCAATAGAATCTTTTGCTATGGGGATTTGATGGAATCCTGCAGCCATGTCTAAGACAGTAAAGTATTTTGCGTTCACAAGTTTACCTATGTGATCGTCGATCAACGGGAGAGGGTAATGATCCCTGACAGTGTTGCTATTTAGTTCCCTATAATCTACACAAAGGCGATCACTGCCGTCCTTTTTACGAACTAATAGCATGGGACTGGAAAAAGGGGAATTACTATCACGGATGATTTCATTATCTTTCAGGTCTTGAATAATATTTTTAACGCTTTCGCGTTCAATAGGAGCAAGACGGTAAGGACGCCTTTGAACAGTCTTATCTGGATTCTTTAGTCGAATAGATAACTCGCCAGTATTAACTTTGGTGACAGAATTACCAGATGTAAAAAGATCTTTATTGATGTTTAATAAATCTAACAATTTGTCTTTTGCTTCGAAATTGACGTCAGTATCGACGTGGGTGGTAAAATCAATTTTCTCAACAAAATTAATATTGTAACTAGTTCGGGAAATTTCTGTTTTAGTTTTGGAAAATACAACTTGAATGTCAGGGATATCAAAAAGGTTTTCACCAAGTAAAATATCATACTGAATGTAGTGGTCTGGTACTAGTACAAATTCGAGTTCTAAATTTAATCCATCTATACAGATCAAAGTTGTTTTAGTTTGAGTCGAACAAAATGAATTTTCCCCAACTCCTCGCAATAGAGTAGTTTTGTAAGAGATCTGACCACTCATAGATTTTCCAATGCCTTCTCGCATTAAGGAACACTCAGCGCCACTATCGATAAGACACACAAAGTCGCGATTGTCGATCTTACCAATCATAGAACGGTTATTCCCTACTATTAAGGAGTTAACTGTTTTTGTTGGAGCAGGTTTATTATTTTTTCGCTGAAAACAGTTTTCGAATTTATGTCCTGGCCTATTACAAAAACTACATACAGGCAGTGTTCGAGTTTGAGACTCTTTTGACTTTTGAGGTAGAGTGCTTAGAGGTTGAGCAGTTGTGGAACTACTAGGTATGGGGCTATTGGTGCTATTATTACTAACAACCGTTCTACAGTCCCTTTGCAGATGACCCAGCTTAAAACATTTTTGACAACGCCTCAGCTTATAATCAGTTGAATAGTATTTAGCTTTCTTTGAAGGAACGTTATGATCACGATCAGCATCATACACTGGATGTTTGCGCTTATAAGAATTTAGACTTTGTATTAATTGAGGTAAGTTTTTAGGTGTCAATCGCAGTAAATCAGATCGAATACGAAAGTCTGACATACCTGATATCACAGCTTCTACTAGATGCATCTCGGTCACCTCGACGCCGACAGCTTTTTTCGCCAGCTCCCACTTGCGGGTCGCGTATTCTGCCAGGTTGCTCGCTTTGTCGCTGGTGTACTCCATAAATGCAGTTAAGTCATCATAGTATCTCGTCTCATCTGCGAATGTTTGAATAAGATTATTTTTTAGTTCTGTCCAGTTCGTAACTACAGAGTAATTACGCCGCGCCCAGTCAGCAGCTCGTCCCTTAAGGTTTTTTCTCGATAAGTTTAATGTTTCACGTTCACTCAGTTGGTATTCAAATTGTAACTCTTCTACCTGACGGCACCAGACTTTTATTGTGTCGGTACGGTCATCGGGATCAAACGTTGGAAGGTAAATGTGTTCTAGATTTCGTGATTTTGGTACGGTTTGCAGTACTTGTGGCACAGGGAAAGGATTAGTAGTTTGAAATATTGTAGACATCATTTCCTTCATCATGGTTTTCATCAAATCAAATGGAACGAAATTACCTCCACCCGTACTTAGTCCAATAGGGTTTGACGTTGAGGGTTCGTCCTGGCTGATACTTATACCAGGTGCGGCATTTGCGTTGACACATGGCTGCTGGTGCGACAACTGCTGACGCGTTGACTGCTGGCTGATGATCGGAGAAGCAGGCTCGTGGCATGTGAGTCCAGGATTAGGTGGCCCAGGGACCTCATTGGCTGGACCAGGTTGGTGCTCTCGATGCGACATGGTGGTGTTGTGTTCCTGAAACTCATAACCGAGTGGTTAAGTAAAGCAGAACAAAGCTCCGATCCCACTTCTGATGTAGGATAAATATAAATAAAACGCAATATTGTGGAAAATGAGCACTATGTTTATTCAAAGATTTTTATTAATTTTAAGCAGTCTAAGCTACCAATAGAAAGGCGCTTTATTAATCTATTTATTAAACAATAATTATATTTTATTATTATCTACGCACATGCAGTAAATAATACATCATAAATTCATTATAGTGACAACATAATATCAGAGTAACATAGTAATATTCAGTTTACCTGAAGAGCTCTGTCCGAGGCGGCGGCCGGTCGACAACTGACTGTCCAGCGCACTGCACTCGCTTATAAAGCGTGGCGTAAACAACTTGCGAGGCGAGGTGGGAGCGCAGAGTGGGGAGGAAGTGCGTAGTATTGTCTTATGCTTTAATTTTGATAGTAAGTTATTTTTAAAATAATAATTCGACATTTTTATTTACAATACTATTATTTTAATATTAAAAATCAATTAATCTCCCACAAGTATATATAAATAAATAGGTAAAAATAAATGCATAATCAGTTGCAACCAGCAGATCCGAGAGCCAATGAAGAATAAAAAGGAGTAGTAAGTAAGTAAGTAGATATTGTTAATACTATAGAAATTATAAACGAGAAAGGAAAAAGTCTTTTACTTCACGTTTAAAAGTAGGCAGCGTTTTGGACTCCCTGATTGAAAGGGGCAGAGAGTTCCATAAACGGATTGCCTGTATAGATAAAGATTGTGAGTGCGTACGAGAAGCATGAGGAGGAAAAAGGAGGCGAATTGTTTTAGAGGACCGCATATCACGACCCTGGGGCGGCTGCATGAATTGGAAGCGCTCTTTCAAGTATGGAGGAGATTAAGGGTTGAAAAGAATAGTGTAGAGAAGGGATAATACGTGTAAGTCACGACGAAGGCGAATGGGCAACCATTTCAGCTGAGCGCGGTACTCTGAGACATGATCGTATTTACGCAATCCGAATATGATGCGAATACAAAAGTTCTGAAGGCGCTCAAGCTAACTTAGGAAGATCTCGTTGAGGTCTAAATAGCAGCAATCTGCATAATCCAAAATGGGCAGGAGTAAGGCCTGAACAAGCGCAATCTTAGTGGGTATTGGGAGAAAATTACGAAGTCTATTCAATGACGCTGCAGCATCATACACTTTCCTGCTCACCTCAGCCACTTGCTTAGTCCAAGTGAGTGCACTATCAATGTGCCCCCGTCAAATGAAACGGGTGGCAGGTTAAACTAGTCAATTTTAGAAATCTGCCATAAGCTACCCAAAACGATTATCTGCGTTTTCGTTGGGTTCACCTTGAGTCCGAAACATCTACTCCACTCCAGTATCCGGTTGAGGTCAGTGTTAACCACGTCCACAACACTGGCAAGTTCTTCAAGGGTCCCACGGGAATATATTTGGAGATCGTCTGCATACAGATGAAATGATGAAAGGCGTTTATTGGCTAAAAGGTTAAAACTATTATGCATTTCACTTTACCATTTTCTTAATTCTAGTAAGGTAGTCTTAAAGCTGTAAGCGATTCTTTCCAGATTGAGTTTAGACTATCGAGAGCTATAAAAGTGAAAATCTAGCCAGGTTTAAAAATAAAAGAAACCTTCTTTGATGGAATCAGGACACATGTCCTGATCAAATTATTTCGTAGTAACGTTCCAATTTTTTTGACGTGACAACGTCTTAAATTAGGTTGCGGCTGGGAGTCACTTATGAAAAAGTGTAACGCTCGGTAACGTTACGATGAGTCACCGAACGAGAGAGAGGCCCGCGCGCGCAGCACTGAGAGCGAGTGAGAGGCACGCGTAAGAACGAGAGAGACAGACATAAAAAGTCGTTGTCACGTAAAACTTTCGCCCGTATACCGACTTTACAGGCAACCAATTTTTTTTCTTTATATATTAATTATAAATTCATGTCTTTTATTTCATTTGTGTATTTAACAAATTTTTATTATTATTAATTTAATATTACGAAATTCATGCAATTATTATTAGATATATGAATTAAATTTAATTATATAAATTTATACATAAATGTAAGTATATCTAATTTATTCGGGTATTTAAAATAAGAAACAAAACTCTTTTCACATCATCTACTTTGGCTCAAGGCATAGAAAATTTGCTTCATGAAATCCGTTTTTTTTGCTGTTTCTCTCTATCTACTTGTCTATTGGGAAAAAACTGTTGACGAAGCTTAATACGGAGAACGGCGGTGTAGCGTTGACGAAAGCAGAGGTTCTGAGGCAGGTCAAGAGTATCGATCGAAGTGATTATGTTTTCTAGTTGTACACCTCAAATGCTAAGCCCGTTGATAGTTTGGCCAGAGACCCAGAACTATCCTGACCCGACACTACACCGAAGACAGGACACCAGCCTTTACGAGATTAGGATGGTCATGAATCAACTTAAAAACAACAAGGCATCTGGCGAGGTCAGAATAGAGTTTCTGAAAGCGGGTGGACCACCGGTACTCAAAGTACTGCAGAGACTCTTTAATTCCTTGCTCCTAGAGGACATCACGCCTAAGGTATAATAATAATAAGCCCCCTAAAGTCCAGCCTTTCGTCCGAGCTCAACCATCTGAGCCAAGTGGGGGGCGGACACTTGAAACGAATTTTCTAAGCAAGTGACCAACAACGAAATGGCAAACCCATGAATTACAATGGAGCGTTCTAAATGTGGATATAGTTTATGGTCGCTACCCGGGGGTCGCCGGGGCGCATCTGAAGCCGGTGCTGGATGTGACAGCATGCGGACCATCGGCGATGGGGAGTTGAACAGACGGGCCCTCATCGAAGAATATGTTACAGCCGAAGACAGCGAGTCATCAACAGCTTCTAGCTACCCAGCTAGTGACTCAACCAGTTTTACAACCGAGGATGTTGTGCAGTTGGCACCAAATGCTAAACAGTCTGCACCCACCAAGGTTGGACCTACCTCCGAGACAGGATGGTAACGTACGTGGACCAGAGCGGCTCGCTGAGGAGTCACCGCGTGGAGTCCGGTGTTCCACAGGGATCAGTCCTCGGACCATGCCGGTGGAATATCGGATTCGACTGGATGTTGAAGGGCGCACTCCTCCCGGGCGTGAGGGTCGTGTACTACGCGGACGACACTCTCGTGCTTGCCCAGGCCTGGGATGTAGCGCGGGTCCTCCAGTTGGCTTCCGCGGCGTGCGACCTTGTGGTCCAACGGATTCGCCTGTTGGGCCTCAGGGTCGCTCTGGAGAAATCGGAGGCCGTCTTGTTTGACGGCCCGTGGCAACGCCACCCGCTGAACATCAGCCTGATGGTCGACGGCGTGGCCATCGACGTTAAGCCCCAGATGAAATATCTGGGACTTATCATCGACGGCCGGTGGCGGTTCAGCCGATACTTCGCCGAACTGTCACCCCGGCTGCTTAAGACGGCGGACTCGCTGGGGTGGCTGCTCCCGAACTTGGGTGGGCCAAGCGCTCACTGCCGGCGTCTCTATGCTGGCATACTCAAGAGCAGGGCGCTATACGGTGCCCCCATCTGGGCGGACCGTCTGAGTCGGGACAACGTGTCTCAGCTCAGGCGGCCCCAGCGAGTCATCGCGCAGAGGGCGGCCCGCTGCTACTCCACAGTGGCGGGTGCAGTGGCGTGTGTCCTGGCTGGGACTCCGCCTTAGGAGTTTGAGGCCCGAGTCCTAGCCTGGACATACGCACGACGGTTGGAGCAGCGTTCTCGGGGAGAGCGCGGCTCCCTAGAGAAGGAGCGCACCTTCGAGCGCCAGACCCGAGAGCTGCTGATTCGGGCCTGGACCGGGGTCCTAAACTGTGAAATAACTGGGGTATTGTAGAACGAAACCGTCTCCGGACGAAATCAAGAATACATCGTTTCTAAATATCAGTAATTTTTCGTATACAATCGTGATGTCAAACATTTTGTTTTATGGGTTGATAATTATTGTGCGGCTCAGAACAAAAATTGGTCGTTCATGTGTTTCTTGGTAAACATAATTAATAGTCACCTTATTGCTGCTGAATCTATTACAATAAAGTATTTCGAACCCGGCCACACAAGTTTCGGTTTTCCTTAGTAATACAGACGACACGTCTGGTGTAGTGGTAGAGAAATCGCCTACTACGCAGCGAATTGCGGGTTCGATCTCCGCACAATACAAACATTTGTGTGCATGAACATGTCTGTTTGTATTGGTCTGGGTGTTTTCTATGTATATCATGTATGTATTTACAAACAAAAAAGTATTTAAGTATTATATCCGTTGTCTGGCACCCATAAAACAAGCTTTGAGTAGCTTACTTTGGGACAAGATGGCGATGTGTGGGAATGTCCAAAGGATATTTATATTTATATTAAATTAAAATTAAAATATTTTACTAAGGAAAACCGAAACAACTAGGACAGTTATTGCACATATGGTTAGAAGAAAACTCGTAGGGTGTCATACAGTATGTGCTAGCTAAAAGAGCAATATGTCGGTTTACTAACAAATACTGCAATAAGTAGTGTAGTTATTGCAGTTATGATTAGGAATGCTATATCAAAACAATTCAAACATCCTAATGATAAATACATATTTGCATTTTTATGTGTGTATATAAACTTATGTACAAATAAAATATACTAAATAAAATTAAACATTATTTTATCCGTCATTTAGTAAAAGTTTCAAACCGATAGCTTTTATAGCTACGGAGATACACTCAAAAGAAAAATTAAATCGTTAACCGCGAATATCTCGAGAGTAGTCAAAACATAGTAATTGCACTTTTCGTTAAGACGGCAGAGATGCTCGGAAGACGTTTGGGCTGAGTAAACCACTTTTCACCAATAATGTTACCTAAATATTTGTGATTTTCAAATATTTTTTATAAGTATCTTAAATCATTTAACGCATGTATGAAATTAATAATGTAAATCTAAATGGATCATTAGATACAAAATTATTAAAATTAGTGTCTGATAAGGATCAGACTAAAGCACTAAAGAGTGCTATAAATAAAGTAACTACCCTTTTCACCAACCTAGAACAAAATATTAAGCTCTAATTCAATATTTTAAACATAATTATAAACATAATAATTAGGAACAAATCAAATAGTGCAATAAAGGGTAGTAGCACGAGTTATATTTCTTGTCATATTAAAATAACGTATGAACCCCGTGGTACACTTCGTTCAAAGTAGACATAAATCAATAATCACCAAAAAATATTTAAAATTGGTTTACAAAGCCTTACTTATATCACTTAGCAAAAACATATTTTCTTTATTAAGCGGCGTATAAATATGCCGATTACATAGAAAGATAGAGAAAAAAAAACAGAAATTCAGAATAACAAATAAACTCGATTTCGATTTAAGTCCCTTTTCACTGAAAGTACAAAATTATGTATGTGTTTACAGAGTTAGTCATTTATTTGGTTTTCCTTGGTTCGGCGTCCATTAAGTTTGGTTTGGTATTAAAAGAATCGCATCTTTAATTTCATATGATAACCTTATTTTGTAACTGGTCTTCTAGTACTTCCATGGTGTAGATCCTTTATACTCGTAGCGACAACTGTCTCATTTTTAATGCTTCGATCTTTGGTAATCTGGCTTATTGTTTCGTAAATTGCACCTACGGCAGCGAAGATGCTTAACCCTATTTCCTAGAACCAATAATAATGATTAAAACACTAGCCAAGTGTGAGACGGACTCGCGCACTGAGAGTTTCGTGCCAAGTTTAACTAAATTAGGGTTCCACTTACAAGCCACTTCCACTTAGACAAAATACGATAATATTTTGTTGACGGCAAAAATGACTTTATTTTTCATAGTAATTCAATGAAGGAAAAAGTTATATTTGCGGTTGTTGAATCTCAAAAACTACTCTTCGATCTCGTTCAAACTTTTTCGTTAATAGTTTTAGGAACATCGATGATATCCTTATACCACCACACATGCATAGGTTTGAGCAAACATTTTTTTTTGTTTTATTCTATGTATGGGAGCCCCCTCAAATGACATTTTTTTGTACAAGAATCGTAAAACAGTGAACAGGATACACCTTTCTGCCTGAGTAAGATCGTAATATGATACTCATATTGTTATGCTAATAGTTTCCGAATTAAGTGTCTGAGACATACGGACGGGCAGACGAAACTATAAGGATTCCACTTTTGCCATTTGGCTATGGAACCCTAAAAATCGAATGAAAGCAAATGGAAATCTCTAATATTCTAACGCTTCAGTGATATCAGAAAAAAGAACCATTAATAAAAGGCTCATAGGGATAATATCAGTACCTAACCAAAAATACATCCAATATGTCATTGCTGTTTTTTTAAAACTTTTTTTATTTAAAACTACTGCATGCACAAACAAAAGGAACATATACAACTTAATGCTAAAAGCATTATCTACCAGTGTTTTCTGAAATTTCGAAAAAACTTACCACGCCTTTCGCAATTTTCTTGAAAGAGATCTTGGATTCCGATGCAGGTGCTGGTCTGGCATGACCTTGCCTCATGAGCATGAAAAAAAGTGCTGTCAGGATCAGGAAGGCCCCAAACAATTTCATTGTGAACTGAAAGGTTGGCTCTTTAATAGATCAGAAACGAATATGAACGCGTCCTTACGCGGACTGCTGAATTAAAGATAATGTAGGTATGGTAATGTACTTCCTTCCGCCCCACCTTTATATTATAAGCTCTAATCAAAGTAATTGTCTAACCGCAGTGGTTTAAGTATATGCAGAACTGAAAATAACCAACAAGATAAAGAGAATTCCAGGAATTAATTTGTTTATTGCATTCAGTGCACTTGTGGCTGAAATAACATATGCGTGCATGGTTTTCCTCCATAGAAACAAATTTCTAGACAGGAAATGGTCGACCCCGTACAATGTTTGTTCTATAAGATTTGGACCACGACCAAAACATATTTTTTGAGTTATTTTTACAAAAAAAAAATATTAATAATACAAAACATATTTTTACAAAAATACTCTAATAACATTGAACGCGTTCAGAAAGTATTTACACGATACCTAGCATTTAAAACTCCCAATTATAGTTATAGGAGCGAGTACAGTGATCGCCTGTCGAAATTTAAACTTACATCTCTTGCTGATCGCCGCGTTATGGTGGATCTTATATTTCTGTATAGGGTTGTCAATAGCGTGATAGATACTCAAAATATTCTGCAGAACATTAAATATGTTGTACCAAGGCTTAGCTCCCAGAGGAAGCTCACGAACACTTTTGTTATGCCTCGATCCAACACTAACCTTGGAAAAAATGCACCGTTACCGCGAATGTTAAAATAATACCATAGCATAAATAGCGAATTTGATCTCGATATTTTCCATGAGTCTGGATCAAAATTCAAACAAAGAGTCGAGTCATTTTTTTAACGACACAGCTAGTTTAAATCGTTATTGTGTTTTCTTTTCTTTTCTTTGTTAAATTTTATTTTATGTTACGTAACTAGTTTAAAGCTTTTAACCAAGTCTGTCGTTTTTTAATCAATGTTGTGTTCACCTATAATTGGGTTGCATACTAGATGCAACTTTTATTATATTTTTATGTCAATAATTGTATGTAACCTGTTGGTGTACCAAATAAAAAAAAAAACAGTCTTATAATCCTTAGCAAATGTAGCCATAATAGAGTAGTTTTCACGATTAACGAAATTGACTATGTCGGGTCAGTCTCTTCCAAACTATCTATGGACCTAATTTCGCTCTTTAATTATATCAAAAATGCAAAAGAATGGCTATTTCTGCTGCATGGCCCTTATACTGCATGGTCATTAATTGCAATTACAAACAAAATAAGATGTAGACAACATAGACGAAACATTTATATCTCAGTAATAAGTGAATTTCCATAATGTTATAGTGTGAAAGGGAAAGAATAGCGTTTTAAATATGTAATTTTAATGTAGGATAGGTGGGTCTTGGCATTTTAAAGCTCTTGTATTCATCGACTGAAATCGGACAGTACTTTAAAAACTAAAAATACTTAGTGAAAATTGCAGAAATAATGTGTAACGAAGTCTTACAGTAATAAAAGTGTTATTGCGACCACTTCAAACAGTATGAGTTACTATCATAGGTAGATTTAAAAAGTATAATACAATATTAGGAACAATAAAATTTTATTGTAAAAAAATGACGTTGAAATTTTTAGTAAACAATAAAAAACTTTGGATTTGAGATGTATTTGCATGATAACACTAGGATATTACTATGGATATAGGATGGATAAAGGATTTATCACTTCCTTCGCGCCGCCAGCATTTTCTCTGTATAGACCAATAGTTGACTGGTAGAGAATGCTTTTAGCATTAAGTCCGCCATATGTACCTTTTGTTTGTGCATGAAGTGTTTCAAATATATAAATATTAAATAATTATAATTTATTATGACTACTGACTAAACTTTTAACTAGTAGGTACAAAATAATAGTATCATCCTCGATTCTTGATGTCTGTGTTCACCTCGTGGGCTGTGCCAGCCGCGCCAGAGACGCCAAGCCCAGGGGGCGATTCTCGTGCAATTCGTATAAAACGTGCCGATCTTTCAGAAATAAAACTGTCTAAACCGTCTAAAAGAATAGATACTGAACGCGAATAGGCAATACGAAAAACTGTTGAATCAGAATCAAAACCGGAAAAAAAAAGATTTGTAATATTTAAAAAAAACTCCTAAAAAAGAAAGAAAAACTGTGTCAACTAAGAAAATCTGATAAAAAAACAATTTGCACACTTTTATACAATAAGTTGTGATATCTCACCAAAAATATTGCGTAAACAACTAGCAAAGTCTCGATGGAGCTGCTTGTTTATCTCTAAAAAGTAATGAAATCTAGACAAAGTCGTGCCAAGTCTAAGGTTTCTTATTGCGATTTCTTCATTATTATAGTTAATGTTTTGTTTTGGACGTTGAACAATCTTTATACACTAGTGGCTTTATCAAGCCTAAATTGACTGGTTATTGAATCAACGTTTACAAGTGGCAATTTTTCTTTTAATGTTTTTTAGAACCTTAGATTTGGCTCGACATATTATCCATATTTCATAACTTTTTAGAGATAAACAGGCTGCTTCATCGAGTTGTGTCTAGTTTTTTACAGAACGTTTTTGGTGGGATGATATCTTACACTATTTCATACTGTGTTTACCTTACGGTTGTGAACGTGAGATAGGCGACAGTTTCTTTATAACATTGCGGAAAGGTTAACCGAGGGTGGTGACATAGAACAATGTGAAAAAGATACTATAAGACTTGTATAAATTCCTGTCTTGTCTTGTTATATAAGTATCTTAGTTTTTATTTGAAGACTATATGGGGTTTTAAAATGACTTAATTTTGGCCTATAACATCATTCATAAACAAAGATTAAATAGGTTGTTTTTTAAACATTGGATTTGTTTGTTTACTTCAGCCTGCCTGCGAGTCATAGTTAGGTTTTTTTAAACGATCCGGCATCAAAGAAAAATATCGATGCGTGATGATGATGAACTTTGATTTTTCATATTGCAAAGGTTGAATAACTTTACCGAATCCTAAAACCCCCTTTACGTTATGTTGTGTACTTACATGGAAGACACTAATCCAGGTCAGACAACGAGGCAGACAGTTTCACGAACATATATAAAATAAAAAGCAATAATCTACTCTCAGCTACCAAAAAAACCTATGCAAAACCTATGTAAAGACGTAAAACGCTACACGAGTTTCCAACTCCACCTAATTGAATAAAAACATCCACCTCTTTCTCCAATCTCGACACTTTCAAATGAGAAGCATTTTCTTATCGCTAATTTTAAAAAGGTATCTTGATTTAGGCAGATAAATCGCAAAAAAACAAACTTACTACTAAAATCTTAATGTTGACGTGTTGTTGCGTCTGATAGTCAACTTAATAGTTCATGGATTATAATGTCAGAACTTATGATAGGTAATAAAAGCTTCTTAAAGAAAAGAGTCAACCCAAAAATATAGAAATAAAATTAACTTGTATAAAAGGTAAAAACCAACGTCTAATCCAAAATGCACTTAAAGTCCCGAATAAACCGTAACCTTTTAAAGGAAAGGAATTCATTTAAGCCAAACAATTTATTTTTCTTTTCGGTGCCATCACTTTGACCAGCTCAAGCATCTACTATCAGAGCACCGACCCAAAAAAGAAATAGTCGCCTTATATTGATAAAAAAAATAACATTAACTTTTTAAAAAAAGTAAAAATTCCTTATGATTACAATTCAAATATCTTTAAAGTTACAGTGAACAGGCTTCTTCTGGCCAAGCTCGTTCCATTTTCGACTCCGTCTTAGTCGCACTTAGCTTAGCTAGGAGTCAAGAGCCAACCAATACAAAGAAATTATAAAATAAAAGTTTTTTCTTTTTAGTAAAATAGTAATGTTGTTTTATATTAACGTGTTCTTGGGGGCAGATTGAGGCAATATACTACTACACTAATAATAAAAACTAAACAGAATACTAATTATTTAACTAAGATAGCGTTTGCACATGAATTTTATTTTCTTTAACAGTCGGTAGGTACGAGTGTTTCAAGACAATATCAATTTCTATTTCATTATTAGAACCTACAAAGAAAGCTTATGTTTTTAGTAAAATACCACACTTTTTGAAAACAGATTATTTATTGCACGTGTTTCTTTATATTCTTTAATTATTTAAAACAATCATATAAGTCTGTTATATCATTACCAAACTAACGACTCTAGGTCTGCAACAATAGTAGATTGTTATACAAGGGGAGAAAGTGGTCAAAAACCCATTTCACCGGAGTTGAACATACTATTTTTCATTTCGACTGTGAGGAAAAATAAATAAATTTAGCTATGTGATTGTGATGCGATGATTAAATGTTATTTTGTTTGGCGAGAGATGAAAACTCATGAAGTTTTTACATCACTTATCAGTTTGTTTACTGTCGTTATTCATAAAACACACGATTAGAAGAAAGTAACGGTATAGAAGAACAGAGTATATAAAACGCGGAAGATATCAAATATTCAAATCATTGTTTAAAGTATCGATCATTTTTTCTCTCATAGTCAATAATTATGGTAAATGAATGCAACCTTAACCTGTCATCAAAACTACCACAGGTTATGTCAAAGTCCCGGTTCAATTTTGCCTCATGAGATAGCGCTATGAGTGACATATAAAGGTGGGAGTGAGTAAGAATATAAAAAATACAAAATCGCGGCAAGTCGCCTCCGCCTGCTTAATAATCTTTAACTCCACGTCTGATCGTAGCAACTAAAAATGAATTACTTTCCACCCTAGGGATGGAAAAGCTATTTTCCACCCGTATGTCTTCACATGAAAGTTCAATTTTCCGAACAGAAGAGATGTAAAATACATTAACCAACCAAACATAAACATATTGCTTATGTATCCTCCTTTGTTACCTCTATAGGTTTCATCTTCATTATTTTCAACCAAAGGACGTCCACTGCTGAACATAGGCCCCTCCACGATTTTCCACACCGACCATACAACCGATCAAGCGATCTGTCTGGTATCCAGTTTGGTCTTGCGATCTTTACAAGGATCTTGCGATCTTTGTATACATCCTACGCTGTCTCTTTGATTGAATGGTCTCCAATCTAGAACTTTTCTGCTCCAACGTCCATCAGATCTTTGCGTTATGTGCCCTGCCCATTACCACTTAAAATTTATAATTGAGACGAGAAGACACTCATGCGCAATTTCCCGAGCGCTGCCTAGCCAAGTTGGAATCGTCGATTGACTATAACCTATTTTATACCGCGGTTCAACAAGGAAGTTTAATAGTTTCGCCAGTGGTAAAATAAAATTTTGAATAATATATTTTATGGGAACCTCCCACTGAACACGCTTTAGACAAACCCAACCACTCTATACCTTTTGACTGCACTTTTGAGTGCACCCCGCTAGTAAGACAATAGGAAGGGAAGGGGCAGCCAGTGTTGCCATTTTTTAAATAGCGATAACGTTATTCGGTTAAGTAACAATACTCTTTGTTATATCAATATTAATAACGTTGACTGTTATTAGAGTGAGTTAAGATTACTACAGGGCTAACTGATCTAATTTAAATACATAAATCATCACACAAGCAATGGAGCGTTCGACTTTAATAGTATTCTGTAAGTTTAAAAAAATATTTGCAGACTGTTTGTAACGGGTACGTTTATAGTAGAATTAAAATTCCACAATCAACGTAAAAATACAATTCTAATGTACCTATATTCAATCACATGCGATAATATGTATGTGTAGAATTAAATAAAAGCTTGATTTGAATTCGCTAAGCGACGCCGGCGCAGGCACCCCCCGCGTTACCGCGTTGAGTATAGTTCAGGGACTAAACTTCAGGCGTCCTATTTTTTAATCACTCTTATTATTACAGCGTGTAAGTTTTTAAGATTAATGTTCGAATTTCGAAGGAAATTCAGTTGAAATGCAGATAGTTGACTGATACGAGTGATTTAACATTAGAGCTTCCCTCAATACGCATGCGGCACACCTAATTGTTAATACCCAAAAAAAAAGAACGTGCCATTGCATTAGCTGTGCATGCATGCGTATTGCAGGCGGTGCGTCGTCCATTTGCCTGACCTAATAACCATGTGGTAACCTTTCGCCTACGCCAGCGTCGCTTAGAGGAAATTGAAAACAAAATAATTTTATTTAATTCAACTTAATTCTGCAGAGTAACGCCTGATTCCATTATTAAACATCTGATATGTTATCTAAAACTATCATAATATATCCACTGGATTCACTTGATCTTAATCGAAAGTATATCAAATCAAAACATCGGCTAGTGACTAGTTAATGAAAACGATAGGTCTACAGGTTCCGTAGGAAAGTCAGGAGGGGAAACGGGAATAATGAGGAAAAGTAATATGAGACAACAGTCAGAAA
This sequence comes from Pyrausta purpuralis, assembly GCA_963924145.1. NCBI lineage: Eukaryota > Metazoa > Arthropoda > Insecta > Lepidoptera > Crambidae > Pyrausta > Pyrausta purpuralis. The sequence continues at coordinate 11,756,328 of OZ001650.1, forward strand.
CATACATTTAGGTATCAATTATAATCTTTCACTACAATTGACGACCCGTCTGGTGTAGTGGTCGAGAAATCGCCTACTACGCAGCGGGTGCGGGTTCGATCCCCGCACAATACAAACATTTGTGTGCATGAACATGTCTGTTTGTATTGGTCTGGGTGTTTTCTATGTATATTATGTATGTATTTACAAACAAAAAAGTATTTAAGTATTATATCCGTTATCTGGCACCCATAACACAAGCTTTGAGTAGCTTACTTTGGGGCTAGATGGCGATGTGTGAGAATGTCCAAAGGATATTATTATATTATATTATAATGTACGTAGGATGTGACCGATCAAAGACCATGAACATTTAGCCAAAACCAGCTTATGTCAATGAACGTGCGAATTTGTGCGTTTTTTTACAGGTGTATGAGATGGTTTCACGTTTGTAGGCATTGGTTCATTTTTAAACATTTAAACAGTCGACATGCGTTTGGTTTCTGGATCGTATTGATAAATCCAGGACTCATCACCTGTACCAATGTCCTAAACACACCCAGACAAACTTGCTTCAAACATGTTCAGCATATCACGGCACCATTCAACCCGGGCCTACATCTGAGCGCCGGTGAGGTAGTGCGGCACCCAGCATGATACTTTCCTCCTCAAGCGAAGATACTTGTGTATAATCCCGTAAACGTTACACGATCTAATCTTCAATATGTGCTGAATCTCTTGATATGTAAATCGAATATTATCTTGGAATATTTTTTTCACTGCTAGCACGTTTTCTTCCGTAATAGCCGTCAAAGGCCGACCGCTTCGATCTTCATCCCCCAAGGTTCGACCGCGCTTGAATTACAGTGAACGATTACAACAATTAACAGTGGCCTTGGAGGGGCTTTCATCCATATTTTATAAATTCCATTTGAAGTCTATCGAACAATGCTTCCGGTTTCAGGCGACACTTGTAATCGTAAAAAATCATAGGTCTAAAGTGTACCCGGTGCAGATATTTTTTTCAATCAGACACGATACTTTAAATTGGCTTGCAAAAATGTGGAGGGAAATTGAAAATGGAACACATCTATATATACTTAAAAATAATCATATATTCGAAAAAGATTCTAACCAGCCAGTCTTCCATATACAGGGTGTTGATTTCAATACGAGCGGAATTTTCAGAGGTGATTATGTACCTTCTTCTGATCATGAATCACAAAAAAAAATGAGTTCGAAAAAATATTTTTATTTTTATTAACTAATGACGGTTTTCAAAGTAGACCCTAGCGATTTTTAGAGTAGGCCCCCGACACCACACCGCGCCGGCTTGCGTGCGAACGAACGATACCTACAAAGCACAAAGGCACCGCAATCCTTTGTGTTTGGCGCGTGAGCGCCGCTCAGGCTTCCCGCCGCCGCCCGCCATAGCGCCGTGCGGTGAAGTAGCGGCTATCTCTTTTTATCGCCCAGCCCGCGCTATCTCGTTCTCACCCGTCGCTCATACCTCAGTTGTGCTAATAACATCGCCTATGCAACATGTTTTGCGAAAATGACTCAAAATTATTCTAACGGTGAACTCGTTGAAATGGTGCGATTGTATGCAATAACTGACAATAGTTTGAGTGCAGCTATAAGGATGTTTGGTGAACGTATTGTGTATACCGAAGAATCAACAAACGTTAATGACCTAAGACAGAGAATAGTCAGTGCATTGAAGTTAGTTTGACAAAATCGTTTTGTGCTGAACAGTTTAAAAGGGAACACCAGACGCCGTGCCAGACTGTGTATTGCTCAGTCTGGTGGACACTTCGATCATTTATTGAGGTTAGTGTAAATAAAAATGTACAAAAAACTAGATGTAAAGATAAATCGATGTAAATAAGTTGATTCCAAATTTTTAACTACGCCAAAAATACTTTAGACTCGCGTCATTTAATAATCTTGGTACTTTTTTATTTTGAAACGGTTTAGCATAAATCTAGACAAAAGCTCAGGGTTCGATTTCCGTTTGAACTCCCGAAGTTAGTTTAAATGATATACATACCTACATGACTTTTGCTCATTAAGTAATAATAACTAAAAAATTCATAAACCATTAAAACTTCTTTTGATTTTCAAAAGATTAGCCAAGCCAATTCCCACCTGAAGGCTCAAATTGTGTTTAAGTTACAGTACAGTACAGATGACTTTAGTTAGCCTAGATTAAGATTCAATTCGTAGTAGTAATTTAGAGTTTGAGGTTCGATAGATTCTCGATTGATTGCTCAAATTAATGAAAAACAGTGCGATCGATACCCAGTGCGCCATTAATTGATTCAAATTTAAGTGTTTCGGGTTAAAGTTTCAGAATTTCTGATGGATTGCCCAATTTCAGTGAGTTTTATCAAGATTAGGTAATTTGATTTGTTACAGATGAGTTTTAGGTATGTTTGTCGGTCCTAAGCCCGATTAAAGTAGGAAGGGAAATTTGGAATCAACTAATCCAAACACGTGAAATCGCTTATTCTTAAAGTCGGTAAAAATAGCAACATACACACTCGGGCATAACGTACCCGGCAGATAATGATAAATCAGCACTGACCGCTAGTTAGTACCTACTTGTCGCGTGCTACGCGATTCGCGCCCGCTACGATTACAGTGTAAACATAATGCAGTGTCTGACGCCACAACGCAGTAAGGGTTTCATAAAAAATAATCGCTTAAAATTTCAGTTTAATTATTTTGTAATATTTGGTTCCACATACCTGTTCTATATGGGATCATACATTGTTTTTATAAATACCGCTCGGATTGAAATCAACACCCTGTATAAAAACTTTTTTTCGCAATACTTTCTGAGTGGCCTGGTATAATTATGAGATAAGTACGAACATTTGTACTTTGTTCCTTAGTTATGGATGTTTAAATGAATTTAAGTATTAACGGGAAACGCCCCCGTCATAATCTTCAAAATTCCTTCATCATCATCATAATCAGCCAAAGGATCTTTTTAAGGTCGTCTGTCCATCTTGTTGGTGGACGTCCTACGCTGCGTCTTTGGTCGAAGGGTCTCCAATCTAGAACTTTTCTGCCCCAACGGCCATCAGTTCTTCGCGCTATGTGCCCTGCCCACTGCCACTTAAGCTAACTGATTCTCAAGGCTATGTGCGTTACCTTGGTTCTTCAAAATTCCTTAGTTCGAAACAAATGGTGTGTTGTGTTGTCTGGCGCATACTTATTTAATAAAAAAAATATGTGCGCATAAATCCGGCTGTAGCCACCTAAGTTTAAGCTTACAACTGTGAAACATGTCATGCATGGAAAGTCCGACGAAAGTTTAAGTGGAATCACGTGTTAGCTGTCGACTTAATACCATAGGGTATTTGACCGCGCTAAGCCTGAAACCTGGGTTCATATAGCAAACAAAATAATTATTCAATACATACTTGTAAAATAGGTCAGTGACAAAACTGACTATATACCATAGTGACGAAACACTATAAAACGAAAATATAATTATAAATCGGTTTCCTTTACCTTAACCGATAATAGTAGATTGTTATACAAGGGGAGAAAGTGACCCATAAATTTATTTACATATTATGTTGTTTGGCGAGACATGAAATCTCAAGTTTTTACATCACATATCAGTTTGTTTACTGTCGTTATACATAAAAACATTATACATAAAACAAGATTAGAAGGACAGTAAAGACACGGAAGGCAGCGGAGTACTACATAAAACGCGGACGATATCAAATATTTTAAATCATTGATAAAAATATCGATCGATTTTTTCTCACAGTCAATAATAATAGGAGAAGAACGCAACCTTGCGAAAACAAGGTTACTTGTCACCAAACCTACCACAGATTATGTCAAGTTCCAGGTTCCATTTTGCCTCATGAGATAGCGCTATGAATGACAGCTAAAGGTAGGTGTGAGTAAGAAGATTAATGAACAACAAAAATGGCGGCAAGTCGCCTCCGCCTGCTTAATAATCTATGCAATAGTCGACCAAACTAAAAAAAATATCGTCAAAGACAAACAAAATGTGACAATTTAAAATGAAAAAAAGTTTCGATTTCCCGCCATACATAGATGGCGGGAAATCGAAATATATTTGTAGATTTTAAATTGTAAAAAAATAGACTAATTGTACATTTTTCAAATCAGTGACCATAATAAACACGCTTTTAATATTTAGCTAATCTTAAAAATATGAAAAGCTTGTTTATTGTAATAATATAATGTGACTCAACTACCTTTAGCACCATGTCTGATCGTAGCAATTAAAACTAAATTATTTTCCACCCTAGGGATGGAAAAGCTATCTTCACATGAAAGTTCAATTTTCCGAACAGGAGAAATGAAAAAATAGTTCCTTCGGATATTGTGAGAGCAAACTCGCAACATTGATGAGGTCACGCAGTCTACACGTTAAAGTTCAACAGGCTAGCTAATGTGTCGGGGGCCGAGTGACATAGGCATATGCCCGGATAACGTAAGACATGGGGTTCAATTCCTCGTCTGACATAGTTGTATTTTAAAATTGCATTTTATATTATTTAGTTTGACTCCCATACATGAATTTAAAACCTAAATACATTTTTTTTGTCAAACTTTTGCGTAATGGATAGGTCTTATTACATGACATGGAGATTCCTGAAACCATTTTCTTTTAAAAATTAAATGTTTGAGAGATAAACAAGTCGATCTATTGTGTACATCCGGCCGTCTGAGCCAGGCTTCTATAGAGATCTTGCATATCTAGGCTGATAACGAATCGTTAGTGACGCTGATATATCCAGGTGTTATCGTTTGTGACGCAATAGTTTTCTTGGAAAATCAAAAAAACTAGGCTCAGACAGCCAGAATTTCGCATTTTCTGACTTTCCAGATCTCAACTATCAGAGGGTTTCAGGTCGCTGTTTCTTATAAAATGTGATGTGACGCGTTAGTGACGGTCATCCGAAGTAGTTTCATCAATTTTAATCCAGTACTTTTTGAGAAATCGTGATAAACGTGTGGCTCAGACAGCCTGATATCCGGTCGTCTGAGCCAACTTGTTTTTCTCTATATTTCACGAAATGTTACGTTTCGGACAAATGTTTTTAGGATTTACTGATGTGACGACGTTAGTGACAGCTCTCGACCAGATTTGAACCTTCGTGACGCACGCGTTTTGGAGAAATTGAGAAAAAACTGCTGGCTCAGACAGCCGGATGCTGGCTGTCTGAGCCACCCAGTTCTACCACTTCCAGGTGTTGTACGAAGCTGAAAACTCATCTAATCTGATGTGACGCGGCCTCTAAGTACAAAAACTCGTAAGTGACGGCTCTATATGCCGCCAATCAAAAGTTATAAGCATTTCAAATGTTTTCCATACATCGATGCATTTGGGTGGCCACACTTCGCACTCTTTATGGAAACGGAAAGACAATTTAGTAGAAAATGTAAGCTAAAGCCCCTCATATCAAAGCGGATGCTTTCTCCTGCTATTTAAATATTTAATTACGTAGTCAATAACTACGCCGATGAAGGAAAATATGTTAATTATGTATGGGTATTCCAGTTTTTAAAATTACTTTTTATTTAAAAATAATCACTAGCTCCAGCTGGTTACTACAATATAAGACTTTTTCGGTATTTAATACATACTAAGTACTCATTCCTCAACTCGTCCCATATTATTACGGCCCATTTGGGACAAGATGCAATAATTAATTTTAATCATTATGCAAATCGTCTCCTGCTTTTTTGGGTGCAAAATAATAACCATAAAACAGCGCAGAAGGTGAAACGCAGTTCTCTGGGACCGCTTATTATTATTACGAACAAAAATTACTAAGCCAGCCTTATTTCACCTTCGGAACACGAGACGCGCGCCATCTTTGTGTCCATCTTTGTTCGAACAATATTTCTGATGCGGGGGAATAAAGAATGGAATGCGCTACCGGCTAAGGTGTTCCCGAAACCCTTAATTTGGGCATTTTCAAAAGAAGAATGATTATGCTATTACTGATCAGACATGACCAATCCTCGACGACATCATCTCATCACTTACCACCAGTTGTGATAGTGGTCAAATGGCTGATCATATATATAAAAATATATAGGTAGACTATAAAATTATGCAGGATGGAAAGAAATCATCCACTTAATATCATTTATTTTAATAAGAAAGTTTAAATATGTATGTTACAAAATGTATACATAATAAATAAAAATGTAAGTAAGTAACAATGGATATGGCGGTAGGAGAGGTGCGTAGAAACCAACTTACGAAAATAATGAAATAAAATGAAAAAATGTATTTTGTTTTGGACCTGTCATGTTTATTACCACAGGTTGTAGCGTTTATCTTCTTTTAAAGTTTATGTTCATAGGACAAGTAATAATTATTTTATATTCATAAAGATGAAATAAGAAACCAAAAATTTGCGCACGGGCGGGACTTGAACCAGCAACCTTTTTGGCAAACCGGACCAAACGCTCTTACCAATTGAGCTACCGTGCTGTTAGTCCGACCCTGCGAAATTTGTGGTTTCTTATGAAAACGTCAATTGCGTGACGCTTAGCGCCATCCAGCCGTCTGTTTATGAAACAGATGTCACGTTTTGCTTAATTTATTGAAATAAAACGAACAAAATAAAGGTTAAGAAGTTTTATATTAATATTAATCAAGGGCGTGGGTAGGTTTCCGAATTAAAATTTCCACTAAGCACTCTAATAGCCAGACTCCCCTGCACTGCTCTTCTCCCGGCACCAACGTCGTCTATGGTTCGATCCGTCGACCAGGTCCAAGTGGGCTCGGTCTCCTCTCCCGGCTCCACCGTGACGAGCAGTCACGAGGTGGCAAGAACCCAAGTGGGCTCAGAAGTCCAGCCGTAGTTCCTGCATGGATATAACGTATTTGTAGTGGAGGAATAGATCGAGGCGATCGTTACTGCCACTTATTCCGAGATGTACCAAGCCCAGCAATAGCGACGTGAATGTAAGCGTTCAAAGCCAATAAGAATAAGAAAGCAAGTACAAGAAGAAAGTCTAGGCGTTCAATGTCAACTGGGATGAAGTGGCAGTAAGAAAAAGCAGAAAGTTTTAGTAACTATAGACTACAACTATAATATTCAAATACTAACTATATGATATCTAAAAAATGTGGCTTGGCTCAATAATGCAACTAATAGGTATTTGTTACATATTTAACTAAGAATGAAGGTGAATTTATTATTATTATAGGCATATAAAAGCTAGGAAAAAAATGCTACTTAAAATTAGTTACATTATTTGATAAATATTCTAGTAAATATTGGCCTTGGCTCAATAATGCGATTAATTAATATTACATCTACTTAGTAGGAAAGTAAATGTAATCAAGGTTTACTAAACTAACGCTAGAAACCCTTTTTCAAAAGTGAGGGAAACGAATGATGCGAAATGCTAACCGCCATTTCGATATACCCTAATGTAAATAATAAAACTGAATGCACAACTTACCCAGATACGGGATTAAATTCACTTTGAGACGAATCACAGTGAGATGAGTAGCACTAGGTAATATTAATGTATATTTGGCAGAGTAAGTTTTTGAAATTGTTACGAAAAGAACAGGTAATAACGCCGCGGTCGCTTCAAGCGGCACACGGGTGCTCCGATGCAAGCTCTGCGCGGTCTGTCAGCCCGTGTCTCGCGACGGGCGGTGGGAAGCTTGCCTCTGCGGCGATCGTTCCCCGCGCCCTTCGCCCCGAGCGTTTAGATACTGCACTAGGACTGATTATTGCTATTCTTTTACATGGAACCTAAAGTAATATGCCAAATGTTATTTAATATGTTGTTTTGGTATATATTTATTTATTTAACACAGTGCCTATACAATGAAACATTTGGTAACATTTAAGGTGTTACAGTACCCCTCTCCCTAGAAAGAAGATTTTGCCTGAGTAAAATCTTCAAGCAACAAGAAAATCAAAACGATAACTTATTTAATAAGCTTTAGATCCTTTATATGCCACGCTCCTAAATCGCGACCGGACATATCTTCTAGGACGTACACTAAAGGTGACCTCTTCTGTTTAACTCTGCACTTAAGATATTTTGGGGCAAGTTTTTTAGTGAAACGTGCATCCTTGTCGCTTTGAAAATAGCAACGACGCCAAACTATATCTCCAACACTGAATTCTGCGTGTTTTCGACGTAAATTATATCGTTCGGTGTTCTTTAAGTGAGCTTGCCACAATGCGACCTGTACTTTGTCAAAAACCTTAGCTAAATTACCCAGGTTTTCAGCATAGCTATCGCGTGGAAGGAAAACAAATTCGTTTGATGAGGTGTCATTGTCAATGTAATGTGACCCATCTGTGACTAGTTCCCGACCATGGACAAGAAATGACGGCGTATAACCGGTCGTTTCGTTAACGGAATTATTCATAGCAAATTGAATTTTTGATAGGTTTAAGTCCCATGAGCGATGGTCATCTTGGACAAAGGTAGATATTGCGGTAATAATAGTTTTGTTGTATCTTTCTACGGTGTTCATTTGGGGGGTGTATTTAGGCGTATAGTGGATGTTAGGTATCGAGTATTTTTTAAACAATGACTCCATTTCACGACTTGTGAATTGTACGCCATTGTCCAGAATAATGGTCTGAGGGATGCCATGCACCAAGAAAACTGAGTCCTCCAGATGTCTACTCACTAGATCGGCAGTAGCTCGACGCAAGGGAAACTAGAGGCAATATTTTGAGAAACAACAAGTTACTATGAAAATGTAACAGTGTTGTTTCCTTGAAACCGGTAAAGGACCAACCAAGTCCACAGACAGTGTTTGAAAAGGTCTACTACAATCCTTCGGCCTCCCCATCATACCTAGTGTTCCCTGGGTGGAAAGTTTATATGCCAAGCATATTTCACAATTCGTTACGTAATGAACAACATCTGAGTACATTTTGGGCCAGTAGTAACGAAGTAATAACCTTTTATGCGTCTTGAAGATACCAAAATGACCAGACGTAGGCTCGCTATGGTTTTGCCTTATAACTTCGAGACGTTTTTCCTGAGGTACGACAAGCTTCCAGTCAAATTCAGCTGTAAGTGGGCTTTGACTTTTCATATACCGATAAAGAGAGTGATTCTCAACCCTAAAATTTGGAAAACTAGTGGGTGAAGTCTGACATCCATTAAAGATGTTAAGATACCAGGAGTCCTCAGTGACATTACGTTCATCTGACTTTGAGATTGCCGCTAGTGTGGGTATTCTCGAAAGACAATCAGGAACGACATTATCCTTGCCACGGCGTGTACATCCGGCCGTCTGAGCCAGGCTTCTATAGAGATCTTGCATATCTAGGCTTATAACGAATCGTTAGTGACGCAGATGTATCCAGGTTTCATCGTTTGTGACGCAATAGTTTTCTTGGAAAATCAAAAAAACTAGGCTCAGACAGCCAGAATTTCGCATTTTCTGACTTTCCAGATCTCAACTATCAGAGGGCTTCAGGGCGCTGTTTCTTATAAAATGTGATGTGACGCGTTAGTGACGGTCATCCAAAGTAGTTTCATCCATTTTAATCCAGTACTTTTTGAGAAATCGTGATAAACGTGTGGCTCAGACAGCCTGATATCCGGTCGTCTGAGCCAACTTGTTTTTCTCTATATTTCACGAAATGTTACGTTTCGGACAAATGTTTTTAGGATTTACTGATGTGACGACGTTAGTGACAGCTCTCGACCAGATTTGAACCTTCGTGACGCACGCGTTTTGGAGAAATTGAGAAAAAACTGCTGGCTCAGACAGCCGGATGCTGGCTGTCTGAGCCACCCAGTTCTACCACTTCCAGGTGTTGTACGAAGCTGAAAACTCATCTAATCTGATGTGACGCGGCCTCTAAGTACAAAAAATCGTAAGTGACGGCTCTATATGCCGCCAATCAAAAGTTATAAGTATTTCAAATGTTTTCCATACATCGATGCATTTGGGTGGCCACACTTCGCACTCTTTATGGAAACGGAAAGACAATTTAGTAGAAAATGTAAGCTTAAGCCCCTCGTATCAAAGCGGATGCTTTCTCCTGCTATTTAAATATTTAATTACGTAGTCAATAACTACGCCGATGAAGGAAAATATGTTAATTATGTATGGGTTATTCCAGGTCTTTTTAATTAACTCTATTTAAAAATAACCACTAGCTCCAGCTGGTTACTACAATATAAGACTTTTTCGGTATTAAATACATACTAAGTACTCATTCCTCAACTCGTCTCATATGACTACGGCCCATTTGGGACAAGATGCAATAATTAATTTTAATCATTATGCAAATCGTCTCCTGCTTTTTTGGGTGCAAAATAATAACCATAAAATAGCGCAGAAGGTGATACGCAGTTCTCTGGGACCGCTTATTATTATTACGAACAAAAATTACTAAGCCAGCCTTATTTCACCTTCGGAACATGAGACGCGCGCCATCTTTGTGTCGTTGACATGCCATCAATGCGCACTAAACAGTTTCGAACAATATTTCTGATGCGGGGGGATAAAGAATGGAATGCGCTACCGGCTGAGGTGTTCCCGAAACCCTTAATTTGGGCATTTTCAAAACAAGGATGTTTAAGCTATTACTGATCAGACATGATCAATTCTCGACGACATCATGACTTACCACCAGTTGTGATAGTGGTCAAATGGCTGATCATATATATAAAAATATATACATAGACTATAAAATTATGCAGGATGGAAAGAAATCATCCACTTAATATCATTTATTTTTACAGCCCAAAAGATTGTTGTGGAATTTTACAAGAAAGTTTAAATATGTATGTTACAAAATTTATACATAATAAATAAAAATGTAAGTAAGTAACAATGGATATGGCGGTTAGAGAGGTGCGTAGAAACCAACTTACGAAAATAATGAAATAAAATGAAAAAAATATATTTTGTTTTGGACCTGTCATGTTTATTACCACAGGTTGTACTATTTGTATAAATGCTACACCAGAAACAATTCGTAAAATAACTTTTTTATTTACTAAAATATCAATAACAGGAGACATCCACATGGTAATTCTTAGACGTTGGGTGATATCAGAATTATCAGTAAACAGCTATCTAAACGCCGAGTAAAAAAGTAAGTGCAAAGCGCTGAGTATGCCTAGTCAGCCTGGAGCCTAGCTTTTTTCAAGAGAACGCTGACTACGCCTAGTAAAAGTAGTAAGTACTCCAACTAAATACTGCTCTGCTTACTGAGGTCTGAGTCTGGAGCTCACGTCAAAACATGCCTGATTGTTGTCATAAGTCTTTGTGCCCCCTTTTAGTATAACTAGCCCAATATTATCACCATAAATTTCTTTAAATGCATTTTTTAATGATTAACTTCGTAAGTGCAGGTTTCCTTGTCAGTACATCAGTCACTTATTATCAGTAGTGCGGATTTTTTTTCAGCAACTGTCATCACTGTAAATGTCTACTTTTTTGTCTGACGCTATCTTGCATGTCGAATTAACAGTGATTAAAAAGTGTTTTAATGTTCTTATTTAACATATTTTCTTTAACTTGATAGCATATTCCTGATTTTTTAAATGGTGATTAAAATATGAGCCTGTACAAGTGTACATGGTCTGATAATCTTGGTAAGATCATCTCTTTAAAAATAAAAGCCTTCTTTTAAACGTTGAGAAAGTTTAAGAATTACTCAGGACGAGCTGCAGTTTAGAAATATATCTTTGATTTTCCGCATTTCGTCCCAAATATTATATGTATAGGCATGGTGGGACGAGTAAATGAATTACTAAGTTTTCCATCCAAACAAAAAAGGAAACGACTTGCAGGATTAAGTTAGTATTTATATTGATTTTTTGCATCTTGTCCCAAGTGGGCCGTAAAATCACATGGGAAGAGTCGAGTAATATGTAAGTAGTATGTACCTTACCAAAATTCTCTAATATTGTAGTACCTTCGTTAAACTAGCGGTTGTTTTCAAATAAATAGTAATCTAACGATTTTTTTCCTTGGAATACCTGCGACCATAAATAATTAACATATTTTCCTTCATCGGCGTAGTTATTGACTACGTAATTAAATATTTAAATAGCAGGAGAAAGCATCCGCTTTGATACGAGGGGCTTTAGCTTACATTTCCCACTAAATTGTCTTTCCGGTTCCATAAAGAGTGCGAAGTGTGGCCACCCAAATGCATCGATGTATGGAAACATTTGAAATGCTTATAACTTTTGATTGGCGGCATATAGAGCCGTCACTTACGATTTTTTGTACTTAGAGGCCGCGTCACATCAGATTAGATGAGTTTTCAGCTTCGTACAACACCTGGAAGTGGTAGAACTGGGTGGCTCAGACAGCCAGCATCCGGCTGTCTGAGCCAGCAGTTTTTTCTCAATTTCTCCAAAACGCGTGCGTCACGAAGGTTCAAATCTGGTCGAGAGCTGTCACTAACGTCGTCACATCAGTAAATCCTAAAAACATTTGTCCGAAACGTAACATTTCGTGAAATATAGAGAAAAACAAGTTGGCTCAGACGACCGGATATCAGGCTGTCTGAGCCACACGTTTATCACGATTTCTCAAAAAGTACTGGATTAAAATGGATGAAACTACTTTGGATGACCGTCACTAACGCGTCACATCACATTTTATAAGAAACAGCGCCCTGAAGCCCTCTGATAGTTGAGATCTGGAAAGTCAGAAAATGCGAAATTCTGGCTGTCTGAGCCTAGTTTTTTTGATTTTCCAAGAAAACTATTGCGTCACAAACGATGAAACCTGGATACATCTGCGTCACTAACGATTCGTTATAAGCCTAGATATGCAAGATCTCTATAGAAGCCTGGCTCAGACGGCCGGATGTACACGCCACGGCGATGTTTTATTGTAAAGTTAAAAGCAGAAAGCCTTACACCCCATCTTGCTAGTCGGCCCGTAGGGTTCGAAAGCGAAAGAAACCATTTAATAGCTGAGTGGTCAGTGTAAACAGTAAAGGACCTTCCACTCTCTAGATAACAACGCCAGTGTTCAAGGGCTACCAAAACAGCAAGAGTCTCACGTTCCGTGACGCTATAATTTCTTTCAGGACCTGTAAGGGAACGGCTCATGTAAGCCACCGGGTGTTCAATGCCATCGATTGTTTGGGAAAGCATAGCGCCGACACCAAAGTTACTGGCATCAGTATGAACGTCAAAGGGATAGTTGAAATTTGGACAAGCAAGAACTGGTGCACCGGCCAAAAGGGTTTTAATTTTTTGAAATGCACTGTCGGCTTCGTCCGTCCAGAGAAAAGGGGGAGCATTTTTCTTAGTGGAAGTCAGTCGGTTTAGAGGTCCGGCGATCGTACTGAAATTGGGTATAAATCGTCTGTACCAAGAAGCGGTACTCACAAAACGTCTAACTTCTTTTCGGTTAGTAGGGGTTGGATAGCTGGTAATAGCTGCCACCTTTTCCGAATCAGTGCGCAGACCTTGTGCGTCAACAATGTAACCCAGATAACGTAAATGACTTCGAAAAAATTTGCACTTGCTTAAGTTGACCGTTAAGTTTGCCAAACGTAGCTTTTCAAGGACGCGTTGTAGCAAGGTCACGTGGTCAGAAAATGAGCTACTTATGACAATAATGTCATCTAAGTAGGCAAAGACCTTAAGTTCAAACTCTGGGCCGAAGAGAGTGTCCACCAGTCGTTGCTGAGTAGCTGGAGCATTAGTAAGTCCAAAGGCGGTAACTTTGAACTGCAACGAGCCACGGCCTGGTACATAAAATGCCGTTTTCTCTTTGTCTTCTTTACTTATCGGTATTTGCCAAAAAGCTTTAGAAAGATCTATGCTAGATAGATACCTAGCATCCCTCAGGTTATCCAGGATTTCGGACATGTAAGGCAAACAGTAAGCGTCTTTTTTAGTGACCGAGTTTAGTTTTCTGCTATCCAAACAGAACCGTGGCTTACCATCCTTTTTACTCACAACCAACACTGGCGATGACCAAGGGCTTTCACAAGGCTCAACCACATCCAGTGATAACATCTCATCAACTTGTTCAGTAATAACCCTTTGCTTCTCTGGAGACATACGGTAGTAGCGTTGTCTTATTGGTTTGGTATCGCCAGTATCAATATTATGAGTTATGATATTGGTTCTACCTAAACCTTTTTCCTCAAAAGAAATTGATTTGAATTCTTCAACTAAACTATCGGCAATAGCCTTTTCAGTAACAGAAAGACTATCATAATCATAAAGGAATACTTCTGTAGATTCCATGGATATATCCAGTACGCCAGAATCACCACAGATGTAGTTAACATTATTTAAATGGTTAGGCAAAATTTGAAATTCATTCCAGAAATCAATACCAAGTATAAGAGTAGAGTCCACTTCTGGTATGACATGAAACTTAATGACCCGAGAAGAATTATCGAAAACCACTGGCAAAAGCATATAACCCAATGATTGTAACCTCTGACCACCGGCAGCGTTTACAGAAATCTTTTGGCCATCAAACAAGGTATGGCCATGCTCTAATAGTAATTTAAAAGAATCTCGACGTAGAATACTAACCACAGATCCCGAATCCAACAAACCATAAACATTTAGATTGTTGTTACCAATGATTAATTTTACATAAGGACGTGGATCATTACTCGGCTTAGTAGTGAAAATTGAGGCAACATTATAGGATGAAAAAAAGTTTTTTATAGTCAGCAGCCAATTTTCCCAGTCCGAGCTATCGAAGAAACTGGCCGCTGCTTTGCCACAATTTTCACTTAATCGTTTTTTTTCTCTGATAATTGTTTATTTCTATTGCATTCGGGACATTCCGTAGAACGCACATCTTTCTTGCCGCACTTAAAGCAGAAAATGACACGTTCAGCGGGGCACTCCCTCATGCTGTGGGCATCGGAACGGCAACGGTAGCAAAATTTAGATTGAGATATAGCGGAAACATTATTGTTAACTTGATGTGATCTATTTACGTGACTGTTGCTACTCGCAAATGGGCTGTGTGAACTATAATTTTTTGAAAAAACTTTATTCCCTGTAGAGTAAGCGAATTCTGGGGCTAAGGTTTTAGGTGAGGGAGCCGCAGGCTCTTTGAAGTTTTCAGAACGCGCCTTAGCTTGTTCATAATTACGGCATAAGGTCTGTAACACTGGAATTGATGATATGCAAGGACTATTAGCCAATACATTAGAGTAGCATGGGCGAATATTGTGGAGAATAATTTCAAGCTGTTCTCTTTCAGACATAGGCGTACTAAGCCGAGAAAACATGCCTTTTATTATGGAGAGGAAAACAATAATATTTTCGGTTTCTCCTTGGGTACGATTACGAATTTCGGTTATCATACGATAGTCATAGTCGAATATATCAAAATCTTGTCGAAGTCTTGTTACAAGGTCATCCCAATGCACAATTTCATCTTTGACTGAACGGAACCAGTGAAGAGCGTCACCTATAAAAATTTCAAATGCGTAAGACATCAATTTATCATCGGACACGTTTTTAGCTAAACGAAATTTATCGAGCCTTTGAATAAAGGATCTAACGCAGGATTTGCCGTCGAATTTAATTTTAGAAATTTCTGCTGACGTGCCGCGGTCACAATGAACTGTTACATTCAAATTTTCGGTGCCGAAAATTTTATCAGAGTTTGGTAAAGCCGATTCTGAATCTTTAAATTCTTCGGGTTCTATTGTTTTAGAAAATTTAGCTTCACACTCGGCAAAATAACTTTTAAGCTTTTGCAGTTTAGGGTATTGATCTGATGACTTATCAGGTTCCTCCAGGCGACGAAACCTATGGTGGAGGTGATTAAGTAAGGATCGGGTACGGTCCGCGAGGTTTTCGTCCAATACGGACGCCGATGATAATAATTCAATATTTGAATTGATTTTTGCTAGAGATTCAGTTATGCCTTTTAAATCTTCGGCTAATTCAAAACAAGATTCAGCGATATCATTTGATGGATAGATTTGTGTAAGTCTACATACTTGTCGTCTCAGTTCTAAAACAGTAGTAGCTGGTGCTTCACCTCTTATAGTAACCTCATACTGCAACTCAGTTTTATGAAGGTGGAGGAATTTGATTGGAAACGACATTTTAAAGTCTTGTATAATCTGGGTATGTTGTGCAAGTAAATATTTTATTTATAAAAAAAAAGTGGTAAATAATAGCTTATAAATAATTAGTGGTTCTTTTTTTGCACAATGATAGCGATAAAATAAATCTAGCAAAATCAGGTAAAAGAAGTTCCTCAAGCTGTAGACATACTCAAAATTGGGCTCGTAATAACAATAACAACTTTAAGAACTATATTAAAATAATCAGAATATACTGGCAATTAAAATGAAATAATTCTTTTAAACTATTAAGACAAACAGGGTCACAGCGTGAGCAACCAACACTAATATTGATGTATAAAATCAACAGGCACACTACCATCACCAGAAAGAACAAAGAACATTAAAGTACTCACAGTAGAAATAACTCGGAAACCTTTAAACGAATGAGGTGGGCGCCATTTGTCACGTTTTGCTTAATTTATTGAAATAAAACGAACAAAATAAAGGTTAAGAAGTTTTATATTAATATTAATCAAGGGCGTGGGTAGGTTTCCGAATTAAAATTTCCACTAAGCACTCTAATAGCCAGACTCCCCTGCACTGCTCTTCTCCCGGCACCAACGTCGTCTATGGTTCGATCCGTCGACCAGGTCCAAGTGGGCTCGGTCTCCTCTCCCGGCTCCACCGTGACGAGCAGTCACGAGGTGGCAAGAACCCAAGTGGGCTCAGAAGTCCAGCCGTAGTTCCTGCATGGATATAACGTATTTGTAGTGGAGGAATAGATCGAGGCGATCGTTACTGCCACTTATTCCGAGATGTACCAAGCCCAGCAATAGCGACGTGAATGTAAGCGTTCAAAGCCAATAAGAATAAGAAAGCAAGTACAAGAAGAAAGTCTAGGCGTTCAATGTCAACTGGGATGAAGTGGCAGTAAGAAAAAGCAGAAAGTTTTAGTAACTATAGACTACAACTATAATATTCAAATACTAACTATATGATATCTAAAAAATGTGGCTTGGCTCAATAATGCAACTAATAGGTATTTGTTACATATTTAACTAAGAATGAAGGTGAATTTATTATTATTATAGGCATATAAAAGCTAGGAAAAAAATGCTACTTAAAATTAGTTACATTATTTGATAAATATTCTAGTAAATATTGGCCTTGGCTCAATAATGCGATTAATTAATATTACATCTACTTAGTAGGAAAGTAAATGTAATCAAGGTTTACTAAACTAACGCTAGAAACCCTTTTTCAAAAGTGAGGGAAACGAATGATGCGAAATGCTAACCGCCATTTCGATATACCCTAATGTAAATAATAAAACTGAATGCACAACTTACCCAGATACGGGATTAAATTCACTTTGAGACGAATCACAGTGAGATGAGTAGCACTAGGTAATATTAATGTATATTTGGCAGAGTAAGTTTTTGAAATTGTTACGAAAAGAACAGGTAATAACGCCGCGGTCGCTTCAAGCGGCACACGGGTGCTCCGATGCAAGCTCTGCGCGGTCTGTCAGCCCGTGTCTCGCGACGGGCGGTGGGAAGCTTGCCTCTGCGGCGATCGTTCCCCGCGCCCTTCGCCCCGAGCGTTTAGATACTGCACTAGGACTGATTATTGCTATTATTTTACATGGAACCTAAAGTAATATGCCAAATGTTATTTAATATGTTGTTTTGGTATATATTTATTTATTTAACACAGTGCCTATACAATGAAACATTTGGTAACATTTAAGGTGTTACACAGATGGCCCCAAGCAGTTATTCTTTACAGAATAAATTCAACTTGGAAATTGATGTCGCTTCGCTATCTAATGCCTTAGAATGTTTTTAACACTCACAGTGTCATATTTTATATTCATAAAGATGAAATAAGAAACCAAAAATTTGCGCACGGGCGGGACTTGAACCAGCAACCTTTTTGGCAAACCGGGCCAAACGCTCTTACCAATTGAGCTACCGTGCTGCTTGGGGCCATCTGTTTCATAAACAGACGGCTGGATGGCGCTAAGCGTCACGCAATTGACGTTTTCATAAGAAACCACAAATTTCGCAGGGTCGGACTAACAGCACGGTAGCTCAATTGGTAAGAGCGTTTGGCCCGGTTTGCCAAAAAGGTTGCTGGTTCAAGTCCCGCCCGTGCGCAAATTTTTGGTTTCTTATTTCATCTTTATGAATATAAAATATGACACTGTGAGTGTTAAAAACATTCTAAGGCATTAGATAGCGAAGCGACATCAATTTCCAAGTTGAATTTATTCTGTAAAGAATAACTGCTTGGGGCCATCTGTTTCATAAACAGACGGCTGGATGGCGCTAAGCGTCACGCAATTGACGTTTTCATAAGAAACCACAAATTTCGCAGGGTCGGACTAACAGCACGGTAGCTCAATTGGTAAGAGCGTTTGGCCCGGTTTGCCAAAACCGCCAAAGACTTGAACCAGCAACCTGCTGGTTCAAGTCCCGCCCGTGCGCAAATTTTTGGTTTCTTATTTCATCTTTATGAATATAAAATATGACACTGTGAGTGTTAAAAACATTCTAAGGCAATAATTATTTTGTTTTAATAAAGCAATGATATAAGTTTTGTGCTCGTGGATTTTTACTTAGTTCGTAGACTTTATTGATTTTATGACGAGTATAGTATACCTATTTACGAGGAGTATTATTCACATTTGACTAAAATTGTTTTATCAGATGTATATTATATTTTACTTTGTAATCATTAAAAGGGTTTCCTTTCATACAACAAAATTGTGTTAACTTTTTTGTAACAATATTATTGTTTTTTTTCTGATTATACTCATATTGACAATTTTAACTTTTTGATTACATTAAATGACGTTAAAAATCATTTGATTAAATTATCTGCATCTCGTCCAAAATAAGCTGTAGACATGTATGGGATGAATTGATGAACTACTATTTGTATAAATGCTACACCAGAATCAATTCGTAAAATAACTTTATTATTTACTAAAATATCAATAACAGGAGACTTCCACATGGTAATTCTTAGACGTTGGGTGATATCAGAATTATCAGTAAACAGCTATCTAAACGCCGAGTAAAAAAGTAAGTGCAAAGCGCTGAGTATGCCTAGTCAGCCTGGAGCCTAGCTTTTTTCAAGAGAACGCTGACTACGCCTAGTAAAAGTAGTAAGTAGTCCAACTAAATACTGCTCTGCTTACTGAGGTCTGAGTCTGGAGCTCACGTCAAAACATGCCTGATTGTTGTCATAAGTCTTTGTGCCCCCTTTTAGTATAACTAGCCCAATATTATCACCATAAATTTCTTTAAATGCATTTTTTTAATGATTAACTTCGTAAGTGCAGGTTTCCTTGTCAGTACATCAGTCACTAATCAGTAGTGCGGTTTTTTTTTCAGCAACTGTCATCACTGTAAATGTCTACTTTTTCGTCTGACGCTATCTTGCATGTCGAATTAACAGTGATTAAAAAGTGTTTTAATGTTTTTATTTAACATATTTTCTTTAACTTGATAGCATATTCCTGATTTTTTAAATGGTAAATAAAATATGAGTCTGTACATGGTCTGATAAACTATGATCTTGGCAAGATCATCTCATTTAAACTAGAAATAAAAATAAAAGCCTTCTTTTAAACGTTGAGAAAGTTTAAGAATTACTCAGGACGAGCTGCAGTTTGTAAATATATCTTTGATTTTCCGCATTTCGTCCCAAATATTATATAGGCATGGTGGGACGAGTCAATGAATTACTAAGTTTTCCATCCAAACAAAAAAGGAAACGAGTTGCAGGATTAAGTTAGTATTTATATTGATTTTTTGCATCTTGTCCCAAGTGGGGCGTAAAATCACATGGGAAGAGTCGAGTAATATGTAAGTAGTATGTACCTTACCAAAATTCTCTAATATTGTAGTACCTTCGATAAACTAGCGGTTGTTTTCAAATAAATAGTAATCTAACGATTTTTTTCCTTGGAATACCTGAGACCATAAATAATTAACATATTTTCCTTCATCGGCGTAGTTATTGACTACGTAATTAAATATTTAAATAGCAGGAGAAAGCATTCGCTTTGATATGAGGGGCTTAAGCTTACATTTTCTACTAAATTGTCTTTCCGTTTCCATAAAGTGTGCGAAGTGTGGCCACCCAAATGCATCGATGTATGGAAAACATTTGAAATGCTTATAACTTTTGATTGGCGGCATATAGAGCCGTCACTTACGATTTTTTGTACTTAGAGGCCGCGTCACATCAGATTAGATGAGTTTTCAGCTTCGTACAACACCTGGAAGTGGTAGAACTGGGTGGCTCAGACAGCCAGCATCCGGCTGTCTGAGCCAGCAGTTTTTTCTCAATTTCTCCAAAACGCGTGCGTCACGAAGGTTCAAATCTGGTCGAGAGCTGTCACTAACGTCGTCACATCAGTAAATCCTAAAAACATTTGTCCGAAACGTAACATTTCGTGAAATATAGAGAAAAACAAGTTGGCTCAGACGACCGGATATCAGGCTGTCTGAGCCACACGTTTATCACGATTTCTCAAAAAGTACTGGATTAAAATGGATGAAACTACTTCGGATGACCGTCACTAACGCGTCACATCACATTTTATAAGAAACAGCGACTTGAAACCCTCTGATAGTTGAGATCTGGAAAGTCAGAAAATGCGAAATTCTGGCTGTCTGAGCCTAGTTTTTTTGATTTTCCAAGAAAACTATTGCGTCACAAACGATAACACCTGGATATATCAGCGTCACTAACGATTCCTTATAAGCCTAGATATGCAAGATCTCTATAGAAGCCTGGCTCAGACGGCCGGATGTACACGATCTATTTATTAAATATAGACATTCAAGAATATTGTTAAGTAGTAGTAGTATTCATTTTCAATACAAAATATACGCCCGATCACGTCGTGTGTTTGTGGTTTTTATTTCAAACGTAACAATGCAAAACCTCCTTAAACTTAAACCATTTTTAACAAGGATACATTTTACCAAACAATATTGAAGTTTTACATAATAATATTTTTCCTTGCGGAAAATACTTAAAAGCAGTACCTGAAGGTAGGTACCCTATTTTGCAAAATTATTTTACCAAGTTTTATTTCATCCAATGTTATATTATTTGAATTGGCTTGCTTAAATTGAATAGTGTGTTTTTAATAACTTACGAAATCAGAAAACTCTAGGCTGTATGAATGTTGTTGCCTTTGTACCATGAAGTGATTAAAGATAAAAAAGGTTGTTTATCTTTTTGGCGCGAAACATACTCTTACTTAATCTGTGCAAGCCATGTTAGTAGGTAATAAAAAAAAAGAATTGGCGCGTAACGCGGTACTGTTTTTCACATTTTGCATTCAGTTTTTTGTTTTACGTAAAATTAAATACGTCTCATTATTTAAATAAATAACACTTTAGTTGTGTTTGAAAATGTTTTCTCAGGAAAAACAACAAATAGAAATTTGTCTGCTAAAGACCAATTTGGAAAAAATTGGAGATGATTTGTTTGTTCAAGTAAGTGTTTAAGGCAGAATTATTTTTAGCGATATAGAATTAACACGTGAATGAATAAAGCAATATAAATGCTCATTGAAAGAGAGTTAGTCTGTCTGTATTAGTAGTAGAAATCGTGCGACTTCTTTCTCTTCTCTTTTCTTTAATTTCTTCACTCCACATTTTCTAATTCCTTAACTTAGTGAAGTCATTGTAGACTATTTCACTCTTACCTAATGTTTTGTTTTAAATTGCAGAATTCGGCAATGCCGGATTTGGATGCCGAAAACGAACAAAAATATCGAGAGACTATGGCGGCGCTGAGGGTGGCGCGCGCTCTCAACCATAGAAAAAATGAATAAGGTTAGAATGGGTTTGATCGATCGTTTCTATGGGAACCTCTGTCGCCGGTGGGAGTTACCGCTCTGTTGCTGCAGTGTTTCAAGTACCAATCAAAGAATCAACGCATCTTTATTACAAACCAATCACAATTTCCGCTAGGCGCTCTGTGATTGGTGTTTTTAGTACTTGAAACCAACTACCAATCACAGAGCCGCTAGCGGTGAAACCACCAATCCTCATTCAGATACGTTCGTTCTTTTATGTCACAATACTAGTGATGTGGTAAAAGTCGATTATTTCGGTTGATAAATTCAAATACCGGTGTAATGTTGTTGCTCAATATGAATCAACATGTAGGATTTAAATTTGAGTTAATTTGGATAATTTTACAGCTCATTTGATGACAGCAAAGGGTTTTACTATTGCTTTTCGGTAAAAACAATAGAAGAAAAAATGAAGTTGCTAAACGTTACTTGAAATGTAGTAACTAATACCCATAAACATTAGAGTAGTATCTAAAAATAATTTTATTAGTAGAATTGAATCATTCTATGTACAAAATATAAGTAATATTTCTTATATAAGACATATAGATTACAATGTAAAGAAATGGTAATAAAAGTACATATAGATTCCAATGTAAAGAAATGGTAATAAAAGTGTTTTAAGGTATTTGCATGGTCTACATTATTCAGGTATTATATCTGACAACGCTATTTATTCATTCATATTCTTATCTAATACTATAAAGCTGAAGAGTTTGTTTTATTGTATTGTTTGTATGTTAAACGCGCTAATCTCAGGAACTACTGGACAGATTTAAAAAATAGTTTTGGGTGGGATGTCTTATTTATCGAGAAAGACCAAAACTTCACGCTGGGACGGGAGAGGAGAGAGCAAACTCAAAACAATATGTATATTATATTAACATAAACAGACGTAAAATAATACTACTCAAACTTTTTTATTTTAAATTCTTTTATTTTTGGAAAAATGTTAAGATTACAATTAAAAAATAACAAAATACTTATAGACCTATGGTTGACTGGTAGAAAATACTTTTGGCATTAAGTCCGCCATATGTACAATTTTATGTTTCGCGCATGAAGTTTTATATAAATAAATATGATAGGTTAGAATGTCTTAAACACTCAAAATGCCATATTTTTTATTCATAAAGATGAAAATTTGCGCACGGGCGGGACTCGAACCTGCAACTTTCTGGCTAACCGAGTCAAACGCTCTACCAATTGAGCTACTGACTGACAGTGTCTGTCCGACCTTGCGAAATTTGTGGTCTCTCAAGGATACGTCATTACGCGTGACGTTTAGCGCCATCTACCCGTCTTGTTTATGCAACAGTAGCCCAAGTATGATAAATAAATAAATATCCTTTAAATAAATAAATATCCTTTGGACATTCCCACACATCGCCATCTAGCCCCAAAGTAAGCTACTCAAAGCTTGTGTTATGGGTGCCAGACAACGGATATAATACTTAAATACATTTTTTTTGTAAATACATACATGATATACATAGAATAAATAAATATAAATATACCCCAAGTTAGTATGGTGGTTAAGTTTAAAAAATGTACAACTGCATGATACAACAGTTAACCTTGCAGTGTTTTTGTTCGCGTTATAATCAGGTCACCAAAAGATCGTTGTAGAGGTTTGTATAATTCCAGAATTATATGCGAACTAACAATAAGTGTATATGTAGGTACCTACTGACTTCAAATAACTGGCTTACAGAAGCATTTCATCAGTTTTAACACCATAGTATACTATCAAAATTCAACCATTTCTGAAGTAATTTTCTTTTTGATGGTATAAGAAAATATCAACCGATACTAGCTTACCAACTTAACGTTCTTTTTGAAGCACGGAGATGCTCGTGGTAAACCACGAGCACTAATATGGTCGGAACAGTCACCCATTAAAAACACAACCGCACCCGTATGTTGTTTAACTTCGATATCACTACCGAAGGAAGTACATTGTTGACAGTAAACCAATGTTCAACTTGTGAAAGAGTTTTGAACACATATCGATATTATAGGGGCAGCTCCAACAGCCTCCTGAGGGCGGTCGCGGCGAGGTTGGACACGGCCAGTGTCATTATGCGGCACTGGGTTCAGGTTCAACTCACCAAAGACACCAAAAATAATTATAATCACTTTTTACTGACATAGTTTTTTAAGAGAAAATGCTACTTACACTTACGGACATGTTTCCGAAATAAATTCATTTTATTTTATTTATTAATTTATAAAACTGTGTGTTTATTAATTTGTCGTACCCTATTTTCCAAATAAATAGATCAACCGTTAAATTAAAATTGAAATTGATAATAACGGAAGTACAAAAGTTGTGAATTAAGCAGTGCGTTTTTGCCGAGTTATATTTTTATTGCAGGAATACGTTATTTTGGTTGCACGAATAAGAATATAATAAAGATTTTTTTTTCAAATAGCTCCAGTAGTTCCTGAGATAAGCTCGTTCCAACATACAAACTCGTCAGCTTTATTATATTTATTTATTGATTATATTAAAAAAATAAACACAACTTATTTTTGCAAATAATTATTGTCCATTATTGTTAAAATACATCAGTTGGGATATTACCATTTATCGATATTTTTACTGTGCTGTGAGTTACATCCCTAGTGATGCGTATGCAAGCGAACCAAGCAAATTGAACGCGATACATTGCATACTAGCATAGCAAATTTGTTAGAAATATGCGTGGACTGTCATCAATGAATATTTTTTTTAAACTTGGTGCAATGAATCCGCTGTTATTTGAAATATCATAATTAAAAAGTGATTTTTTGCAAATAATGTCGTAATAACTACATTTTATTACCCTCCGGTGAAAAGATACACTTTCTCTCTCATTTTTTATGACCTGGCTTCACGCTCTGCAAGCACATTATAGCACAAGACGGCATTTTTGTCAAAAATAATGCAACGCTCTTGTCACGCGACTGAAGTAGCTACGGCTCAATGCAGGCATATGCCTACAATGCTAGCACGCTGCCGCACTGATCGTGGCCATTCTAACCTTATTCATTTTTTCTATGCTCTCAACGCGGAGAGGGAACGTCTCAATTTGGAGAATGGTGAGCAGTTTAGTATACTGACAAAGAGCTATAGTATCAAACAATATCGATAGGCCTTTTGGATAGTGTCGGTACTATGGATAACTCTGTTTGGTGCAATACAATGCCGATGGTGTCAAAGCTCGATATTGAACTATTAGATTTATATAGATAATTGGTATATATCGATAAATAATTGATATAAATATATTGGACACCAATCACATACATACATTCTGATTCCAAAATTTCTTCTTCCTATGATCACTCGGACAATGAGTTTTCTTTATGTCGAGGCTGTTGTTTAAAATCACGAACCAGTCCAGCCATGAAACAATATAGGAAAGTAGCAGTGTAGTCTTCATAGGAAAAATATTAGTAGCAAGTAAGAATTTCGTAATAAATATTTAAAACAGATGTTCATATTTTACTTGTTCTTAAAGATAAAAGAAAACTTTTGAATTTCGTGATTTATAACATTTATAGGGACATTTAAATGAGATAACCATGACTAAATAGACGTTTGAGGTATCTATCCATTTTAGGCAAACAATTTCTTTTTGGAGTCAGAGCTCTGATAGTTGATGCTTGAGATGGTCAAAGTGATGGCACCGATTCCAAAAATAAATTGTTTGCCTAAAATTGATTTCCTTTCAGGGGTCAAGAGTTTATGAATGACTTTTAGTGTATTTAGCTTCTGAAGTCGGTTTATACTTTTTTCAAAGTTAATTTTAATCAGTTGTTGTAATATTATAATTGGTTTGAATAAAAGCACGAAATTATAAGTACAAGAAAATAATCGATTAAATAGATTCATACTTACCTTATATTATATTTACAAATAATTATTAGTAGCATATTCGTAGGCACCTGCATAGTATATTTTTTAACATGCCTGTACCAACAACTGTACCTAAGAAACGGAACCCTTATAGTTTCGTCGAGTCTGTCTGTCTGTCAATCTGTCCGTATATTACAGACATTTTATTATTTACACTTCGTAGTCATTTGTCATTTAAAAAGACACACAGAAATTAATTAAATACACCTATATTTAATTAATTTCTGTGTGTCTTTTTAAATGACATTGAGGTTCCAATAACGTTTGTAAGATAATCGCGTCCAAATGAGTATCCTCCCCCCCTCTAACTTTTTAACTCAGCTATTCAACAATTTGAAAAAAAATACACGATGTAGATCTTTACAAATACTTATAAAGAAAATTTTAGTTCGGTTAAACGAAATCGAAGTTGTAGTTTTTGAGATATAGCGCATTTTCAGCAACCGTAAACATAACTTTGTCCCTTATACAAACACTTTGAATAACGAAGTTAATTTTGCTGTCAACAAAATATTGTGGTATTTTGGCTAAGTTGACGTAGGGGTCCACCCCTAATTTAGTTAAATTTGGGAGTTTTTTTTAATAAACTCCAGTGTTCGTTACAATCTTTTTTCACAAAACCGTACTTACACGAACAACAATGAGTTACAACAACAATATTAAGTGACATTAATTCCGTTCCGTTGCAGTGAAGCTAACAGCCAAACGGATGCAGCTTAAGCGACAGTGCGAGGACATAACCAAAACGCTGGAGTTCGCGCGGGGGAGTCGCAACGACCTCGTGACCTCATCGAAGCAGGAAGAACAGGGAATAGAACTGCTCATGTATGAATAACGATATAAAATTAATTACTGCGCTCTTCATGCTTCCAAACCGAAATAGGTAGGTTGGGTACCTACCTCTCCGCTTCTGAGGTCCTACTCTAACTAATCACGTCATTGTTGTTAACCAACAATATTTTGTTTGCGCGGCCTGAGAAGCTGACAGGTAGCTGAAGTGCAGAAGGAGTGAATAGACTGATAAAAAGTAACATGCAATTTATCTCAGACAATGAAATAATTAGCCATTCATTATTGCAATAACACACATTATAACCATTCGGTTATTTATGGCAACGCTAAAAAAAGGGTCATGATTTTGACCGAAATTATGATCGCTTACTAGGTACGCTTTAATGGCCGGTTTGATAATAGATAGTTGACTCAACTAATGGCTAAATATGGGCGGTTAAATATATGTGTATACGATTGTGCGTCTTTGAACAAATAAAATCCGTAACTATTTCGGTATTTTATTGTTCAAAAAAATTATATACGGTCAAATGCGTTATTCCATCAAGGTATCTTTAGGGTTCCGTAGCCGAATGGAAAAAAACAGAACCCTTATAGTTTCTTCAAGTCTGTCTGTCTGTACGTATGTTTTTACTAAGTAATTTTAAAAGCACGGAAACTATGTTATTATCTACATGTTATATATTGACCACTGACAGTTTGATTTTCTTCTATATTCAGTCCACTGAAATAATATAGTACATTTTTCACTATAGGAATAAAGTAATGTCTTACGGCAAAGGCGCCATTGAGTCACGAGGAAAACGAAAGAATTATAATTAATTTTAACTACTAGTTTTACTGTCTAGTTTTACTTCCGATTGGCAACAAGGGAGGTTATAGAAAATCCTGAGTGTAGCGAAGGTTTTAAGCTGGCTCAAGACGAAGACAACTTTATTCCCGTGGTGAATACTCTGCTTTTCGCTTCTCTATGCGAGGCCATTTATAAGATTGTCTACAAAGTTCATACTAATTTTAACTTAGACGCACGCAATGCGCTGCATTAAATCACAAGTTATCATTTATAAATAAATACGATTTAGTTTAGTAAGTATTATGATCTGAAAGAAACTGTCTGTCCACCCTTTTCCGAACGTAGCGATTACTTGCTTAGTGGTTAACAAATCAAAAAGATGTCACGTAACATTACACTGCTACACAAATCTTTTCCTTACTATAATTTATAACCTTCACAAAAACAAAACATTCACTTTGATAATGAGATTAAATCGATTAAGTAATAAAATAATCTATGTTTACATATTTTCAAAACAATAACAATTTATTTTTAGGTTTAGGTTTGGTGCCCCGTGGCATACAGCCAAATCACTAAGTATTTACACACTTTTTTATCTTAGAGGCAGCGCGTGGCCATCTCAATTTTAGAATTATGTCATCTTTGGTGCGATCTCGCGCGCACTGCCGATTTCATACGTCTTGGCAGCGATGGCTTTTCATAAAATATTTCGGCCTGTGACCGGAGATGTGTCAACTCTTTAAGTCAACAATACGTGACGTATAATCGAACGATTCTAAGCAAATGAAGCGAAAAATAAGTTCCAGGTTAAATGTCTCATAGTTTGCAGCGAGGTCTTCATAAGTGTGTCGCTTTATGCTCGTATTAAGCTTTTTTTAGGTTTCCGCTCGCAGCAATTTAAAGTGGAATTGCAGTTTTGTTTTGATTGGCCTATGATTTGAACTGAATTTAATCGATTAATTACACTCGCGTCTTTGACAATTAAATAAAATAAAAAAAACTTTGTTGAAATTGAATTGATAAGCAGGTCGGTTAAGCTCTATTTATGAATCACTCGCTTAGAAATGGCGTGTGATTTTCGTTCGATAGTGAACTAAATATCAAAGAATAGCGACCAAAATATACACGTGAATACTTACCAAATGAAGTATACTCTGTGTGGAATTCTACAGTTTTTCATTCGAAAATAGCATATTTATATCAATAATGTGTCACTCCATTTTGACGCAATGGCTTTAAGAATTGGGCCCCAGGTCAAACTGTTTGTTGAGCTCGATTGCAACATATTTTTATATTTTATAAGCATTGTTTTTTTTTTGGGGTTCATGACTCGTGTGTAGGCGGAACAATTGTCAGAATGGCCTATATTTGCGGTCGAAATACGTTTGCGGGCAATAAAATTTTCCAAACCGTAAACCTTTATGAAATGAAACAAATCTGGTCTCACTCGTTTTCATACATCCTATAAGGAAGACGAATATAAACCCTCTTTTTTAACGAAAAGAACTCTTCATAATTTCATCATTTTTAAACCAAGCAAACCTTAATGAAAAGAAAAATAAGACGTACGTCTAGTTAAGGATGTATGAAAACGAATGAGACCACAATTATTTGTCTCACATTCCTGTAAGGTTTACCATTTTGGAAACCCCCGCAACCATATTTCAAATGTTAGCATTTCCGTAAATTCTTATTTATGTAAAATTTCATGCACAAAATATAAAATTGGACCTATGGCGGACTTTATGCCAAAAGCATTCTCTAGCAGTCAACTATTTCTAATAAACCAACTATTAAACGCTTGTCAGCTTGTTACAGATCAATTTAACAATAGCTTATGACTTGCATTCAAATCGTAAGGATAAAGACCATCGTATAACGCTACATTCTACGCACTTTATTTCAGACGTAAATACGAAGATTCCTTGCGTAAAAAAGCCGACCGTTTCAGGAAAACGAGCTCATTTTATGTAAGTAAAATTATATCTCATAAAACTAATATTCTAGGTATTAGACCGCACTTAATAATCCCATTAAAAGCGTCATTATTTGTTCTGGAAACGTCCATAAATCTTTGTTTAATTAGCATCCAAATAGCGATTCTGCGAATTGCCGTTTGTAAAAACATTTAACATTTCTAACAATTTGTACAAACAAGCTGTAATGCTTGAGCTATAATATTATTAATGGGAATCATTTAACCGTTTTTAACAATACTTGATTTGTTTTATTATATTACAACTTATGTAATTAACTCTTAGAGTATTTTTTATTTTGTAAATTATGTATGAACTTATTTTGGTGAAACATGTTGTTGTATTCACATTAGAATGAAGACGCAATAAAAGCGGAATTGGAGAAATTTACTCATACAATAAAAGAACTGGAAGATGAAATGGTGCATCGCGAGAATACTGTGGCCGAATTAAAAGGGAGACTGGACGATCTTGAGCCCGGAGCGCCGGAAAATTTTCTGGAAATACTGTAAATATAACACGATTATTCATTTATCTTTGTCTTTACCTGTTCTGTTTAGAGGTGTTGCCCTAGAAATTATTTTTTTTGCTTTAAATTTTTGACGGCCACTTCACATGCTAACAAAAAATTGCTATTTTTTACGTTAAAAATTAAGTTTCACTTGAAAACATTTGTGTTTGTAAGTTACATGACACGTGACATGAGTTATAGTAAAACACCATCACAATACCAGAGTTATCCACTTAAATTAGTTAATAGTACGTATTTGATTTACTTGGACTATTATTAACACACAGATATTACAAACAACACGAAAGAATTGAGGCATATAATGTACAATTACTATAATTTTCAACAACAACTCTATTAACACTAGTCTTAACCATATTAGAAAATCAACGCCTAAGGTTTTAAATAACTGAATCTGAGTTAATGAATATTGGTTTTCTAGTCTTAATAGAGAATTCATAAAAAAATCTACACCAACAACTTTATTTGGACTTTAAAAGAGATATACACTCCTCAAAATTATTTTATGTTGTTGGAGAGTCTCACATTTTCCAAAGTGATTTTTGTATTCACAGTGCAGTCGTTGTACAATGTAGTGCAGTCGTTTGTAGCAAAGAGTTCATTTGGTTCGTCTTATGAAACAAACAATCATATCTTTTAGAAAAAAAAAAAAAATTGCACTCCGGGAGTACCGGCAGAAGTGAAAACTTGAATATCAATGTTGTGCATTTTTGATTTTTTAGAATAGTTAGGGAATAATTTTGAATGAATTGCTCTTATTATCAATATAAAAGTACTATAATTTTTGTGATAGAATACAATAATAATAATAATAATAATAATAATAATTATAAATACGCAGGGCAGCTTGTGGCGAGCTGTTGGGCAGTAGCGACCCCACGTACCTGATTGCTCCTGGGAGAACCCCTGTTCTTCATCTCTGTCTTGCCTTCACTGGCCGGGCAGAGTGAACGCTGACAAGGGACAGGATCTCCCACCTCTTGCTTGCCTTCATTGGCTGGCTTGAGTGGAGACTCGCTAGAGCAGAGATGCTCGGGGGAAGGAAGTGTGCCAGTAAGATGCTTGTAGGGATCTTGAACGATTACCGGAATTGTCCTGAGAGCCGTGGTACACCTCTCCACTTCCCTAGCACCTCAACTGGTGTTGCCCCCTTGTTGTCTACGTCACTTAGTGCTAGCAACTAATTTGGGGGGCCCATCGACTGAGTGTGCAAGTCACCCCCTGCAATTTTATCCGTGTGAGAAACATACGTGAGGCAGGGGCCATAGTTCTTCCATAGTCCCAGTTACTCGGTCCACCTAACACCCACACCCATAGCTCAGTATCTTTTTGTCCATATCTTGCAATAGTCCTACACAAACCGGGGGTTGTCCTTGGGTGCACTTGTATAGTGCATACAGGGATAATCGTCGGTTTGTGACAGCTTTCAGATTAATGTTGTTAAACGGGCCTCTGCGTGTTGGCTTCGGCCCCATGTACGCCTTCCAAAGGTCCGGGACCCTGTGGTCCCGAGATAGGAAAATGACCAACATAATAATAATAATATAATATTTTTATAGAATACAATATTTATTTATTGCGCTATCGTACACAAACATTACAATTTATATTATATTAAATTACATTAAAAAGTTTATCTCTCAGAAAAATCAACTTACATCCATAATTTCGCCAACTGTCTTACGGTTTTTCGATCAGCCCACGTGTCCTGACGCGAGTTTCACATTTTTCCCCCATCCCACAAAAGTGCTCAACGCCGCTAAAGAAGTTTTCACTTCAAAATACAGAAAAGTACGATGTCGGTTACACCTTAGTGTTACAATAACCAGCATAGTCCTTGTATTGGTGTTATGTGATGTCTATGAAGTTGGACAGCTATTCAAAGTTTGTTTTATTAGTAAAATAAAATAATACATCTCTTTACTATACCTGCAAATAAGTAATAAAAGTCTTATATGGACCATATTTACTGAATTTCTCTCTGTTGCGTCGCGTTTCTTTGTTGTTCGTAATTGTCATTTATATTTCACAGAGGAAAAGCGGAGATAGACGAAGAAATCAAAAAAGCTTCAGCCAAATACGATGCTTTGTTAGAGAAAAGAAATAATCTTCTTAACACTTCAAGAAAATAAAAATTAAAAATACCTACTCTTTCGACTCTTGTTTGCGTATGTCATGCCAACAATTTAATGCAAGTGTATTTTATTTTACTAATAAATAAAGTTTCTGTCATTTGCAAATATTTTTTAATTAGCATACAGTTGAATATGAGTTGGTCATTATTCTTGACACTTCCTTAGGTAGTTGGTGACCGGCCAGGTTGACCACGGCTTCGCATTTCTACACCGCCTTTGAGTTCGTAATGAATGTCACACAGTACCTCACAGAGGTGCTCGTAGCGCAGTGGTAGCAGCGCTTTGGTAGTGATACCAAAGTGAAGCAACCTACGGCGCGGTCGTGTTTGGATGGGTGACCATTCCGACCATATAAGTGACGTATATCACGAGCATCTCCGTGCTTCGGAAGGCACGTTATGCCGTTAGTCCCGGCTAATATCTGTTTATATTAGTCGTTAGTCCTAGTAAGAGGCCTTATGGGCGGCTTGATAACATCTGACAGCAGGGTTAGTCGCTTGCCTTGCGAACACCCCTCCACCAACCCGCACTGAGCCCGCGTGGTGGAGTATGGCTCAAACTACCTCATAGTTGAGGTAATGCCTTTGCCCAGCAGTGGGATGTTACAGGCTAACTTTACTTACTTTTTACCTCACAGTACAGACGCAAGGATAAAACAATATGTTTATAAACTATAATTTTCGAGGGACTACATTCCTATTTTTAGCGCTATTGATAAATATGTCAAGGGATTCAATCTTGATGATCTACCGTAAGAGGTTCTCGGTCGTATCTCATCGGACAATGACATTTACAGATTTGGTGTAACCGTTTCTTCACTTTTTTTCCGTGAATCATCATCATGATAAAACAAATCTGCAATCGTTGCTATGGATACGGAATGACATGCGTTAAAAGGATTTTTTTTAAAAAAGAGGTTTTATTATAATAAAGTCTTTAACATCCTCCGGCAATCCCTAACGGACTATACCAAGTTTCATTGCTATTGCATCTAACCGGGGCTTATGCAATGCCTTGCTCAGAAAATCTGCCAGTAGGAATTCGCTGGGAACATTTTCCACACGTATTTCGTCAGCAGCAACGAGTTCTCTCACATAAAAATGTTTAATAGCAATATGCTTGGTTCTTCTGTGGAGTTCTGGGTCATGAGAGATCTTTTTGCTGCGCAATTATTGACTTTCAGTTTTGGTAACTCCTTCAACTTTAAGATCTCATCAATGAATCTTTTCATCCAAACAATTTCTCTACAGTGGCAGCAACCAGTTCAGCTTCGGTACTAGATATGGCAACACATGTGTGGTATTTTACTTACGTTGTTACTTCCTGATTAGTTGCAGCACCCAGACCGTCGTCTGTATAAAGAGCAAGAATGATTTTTTTGCTCTCACGGTTGCGGATAAATAGGCAGGGGTCAGTGTCATTTTCTTCAAATCCTATAGTCTTCAAATAATCCACCATGCATTTCTTCCAACACTGGGATGCTTGCTTGAGACCATACAGGCTTCTCTTGAGTCGCACACCTTCTTTGATCCATCAGAGTAACCACCAGGTTGACTCATATAGATTTCCTCGTTTAGAGAATCAAACAAGAAAGCGGTTGATACATCGAACTGAATGAGTTTCAAATACTCATTTGCAGCAATGCTTACGTCACCTTCGACGTCACCTGGCAACTAAACTGAATATTTTATCATATTTAAATTCAAATTCAAAAATTCTTTATTTCTTAACAAAGATTTACATATTTCTATCAAGAAATTTGCCATTTTCCTAATAAAGGGATTTTTGACATTTGAACCACTAACATTAAAGTTCGAAAAAAATATTGAAATAACAGTTTTCTTTAAAATGTTATTGGGTAACTTAAATAATTAATAATCCGTGTTTCTACCGCGAACACCAACAACACAAGAACATCGGTTTGGCATACTCAAAATTAGTTCATCCAAATCACGCTGTGAAATGGCCGCCCATGTTCGTTGCAACAACAAAAAAAGGTCTTCTTGTGACTGGATACCCTCCATATTCGGCAGAACTCTTCTCTGTCGCATATCCCATGCATGCTCAATCGGGTTCAAGTCTGGCGACTGAGCAGGCCAGGGCAGGACATTGATGTTAGCTGCGGCGAGAGTCTGTCTTACAACTCTAGTAGTGTGCGGTCGTGCATTATCATGCATTACCTGAAATAAGGGACCGATTTGCACTTGTAGAGGAACGATGACGTCTAATACAATCGTCTCAGCATAAATTTGAGCGTTGAGGTTGCCTCTGATCCGAATCAAATCAGTTCTTCCGCCGATCCAAATACCCGCCCATACCATGATGGTTCCACCACTATAAGGATGGACTTCCTGGCAGGATTTTAATCGCTGTTGGCGTCCAGGGGTTCTCCAGTATCGTATACGTCTTGTATCCCGTCTCATACCAAAACGAGACTCATCAGAAAAGCACACGAAACGCCATTATTCTTCTGCCCAATTTCTGTGTTCAAGAGCCCATTGATATCGAATCCTACGATTGTGCATTGCTATAGGTGGTACCCGTAGCGGTCTTCAGGAATGAAGGTTCACTTCATGCAAGCGGTTTCTGACTGTTTGGTCGCTAATTAAGTTCCCTGAAGAGTGATGAATCCTCACGGCTAACATCATGGCGATTATTGTTGGAGCTCTTCGAGCTGTGATTTGAATGTATCGGTCTTGTCTCCGTGTGGTGCAGCGATACCGTCCTCCATGGCGCTCAGCCACGGTACCAGTGCTTCGGTAACGTGTCCAAAGTCGACAGATAACGCTCTGACTTGTGTGTGTTAGTGCTACTGTTTCCCTAGAAACAGTAGCACTAATAATGTCTTCAATGCGTTGTATGTTTTTAAAGGGAAAATATTGACAGCTGATTTTCATCTTTTACTCGAATTTGATTGACAGTTCCTGTTTCAAATTATGAAATGCACCAAAAAGCATCCATATAAATTTATAGAATCATAAATTTATTACAAAGCCACATCTCAATCTCAAGAAATCCGCATAAAAATGCTTGATCCCTAGACACTTTTGATGTGTGTATTTTACTAATAAAATTTAACAACAACGTAATATCGTATTTTAACAATTCAACTTAACTCTAATTTTGATTTCTATTTCTACTAGTCTAGTTTTTTGCTAGCGTGTGTATGTGTAAGGTGAGGATGTGTTGTGTAGAGTGCATGTGGTAAGAATATATTTTGTAGTGAAGTGTGTATGTAAGTATATGTATTTGGTGTAAGGATGTGTGTTATACTTGTATTTGTAGGTAATATTTTATCATGCAAAAAAGCAATCTGCTATTTTAGATTTGCTTACAGTTAAATGGGGAAATTGAACAAAGCCTCGGTTTCAGCGTAGTCTAATTCTTGCAACCAGTTCCTTACTGTAGAACCACACTCGGAGAAAGACATTTAATATATTTCGAGTTTTTATTTATTTTATTGTATATACCCGGGTGAAGACCGGAACTCAAGTTGTGATCTAGCAAACTCTGTTCTTACCTTTGGAATGGTTGCTTCTGAGCAACTACGAGCCCTTCTTTTACCTTCAACGTGGGGGTCGTAAGACAATACTTTATGTTTTTTTAATATTAAATCTAAAATATAAAGTTTTCTTACGGATATCAGTTTACTGATGTGGCAGATACTTTGGGTTGAGAATGTTCTTTCCGCATTAATTTTAAGTAATGCTCTTTGAGCTCTGTCCATGATTAAAAAATGCGTTTTAAGAGCGCCGCCCCAGACTGAGATACAGTAGGTTGTTATATATTCGATACCTTTTTATCTGTGATTCTCGAGGCAACTCATCTTGCCTTGAATTTATCTAGAGAGACATCTGCATTGGTTTTTGTCTTGTATACCCATTTACAGTATATAGGTTTTCTGTATTTTGGAAGATTAACCAGTATCAAGATTTTGTTCTTCTTTGAAGACTTCACCCCATTTTCCATTGCTTTGACCCACTGATCGTAAGGCGGACTAGATATTGCTTGTTTGTAGGTTTTTGGTTTATTGATCTCATGACATAGCCATCAAATCAATTTGGTGGTCGTATCTGACTTCTGTCGCGTAGAGTCATTCTTGAAGCTATGTCAGCTATATCATCAGAATTCCTTGGTCTCTCAAGATCATCATTATCACCCTCATCTTCATCTTAAGCATCTTCATAGAGAGGTGATCCTCGCAGCGATGCTTCTGGCCAAAAGATTCTGTTTCTTGACTTCCTGCTTCCTGACTATCAACACGATCCGGCGATATAGGAGGCACACTCGAACTAGACTCATGAATGCATCTAGTAGTGCGATCTGAGAAGTTTTATGTGCGATAAACTAATCTTTATCAATTATAAAAGAGACACACGTAAATTGGTGACAGCATAAAACATACTTATTAAAACAACAATCGTTGCTATGGATACGGAATGACATGCGTGATAAGGTTATAAAAAATACAGAGGTTTCAGTATAAAATAGTCAATAACACATCATTATCAGCGTCAAACAAAAGGACGTCCACTGCTGAACACAGGCCTTCCCCACGGTTTTTCTCAGCGACCGGGTTGTGAGCGTTCTCCATCCAGTGTGATCCTGCAAAATTTACAATGACGTCTTTCCATCTTGTCGGTGGACGTTCTACGCTGCGCTTTTGGTCGAAAAACCTCCAATCTAGAACTTGTCTGGCACAACTATATAGCACATATGTAATTTATGCTTACACAAAAATTGACAGATAGGTAGTTCAGGAAAAGGACCAAAGAGATAATTCTTTGATTTTAAATTCAGGCTCTAGCAGGGTTCCAAGGATTTTAAAACTCATGGTCAAAAATATAGACTGTATCACTTCAATTTCAAAAAAATGTTAAATGTCACTTTTATTTAAAATAGTAAATTAGTATTTTGTTATTAACCTACTTACACCATGTATTTATTACTTAAACAGAAATAGTGCCTAGCTCATACTCTTCTTATTTAAACCTTTATTAACATTATCACTGTAGGAATGTAATAATATATATCTAGCCTTAACGACATAATCCGCAGGGCTCTTTCCACCGCTTCGGTTCCAGCTATTCTTGAACCGAATGGGTTGGTCCGGAGCGACGGTAAGAGGCCTGATGGTATGACTAATTGATTGTACGGGCGACCGGAAAGCTGGCACATTTCTTGGACAAAGGATTAGTTTGGCAATCCAAAGAGGAAATGCAGCCAGCCTTCTCGGCACCATGCCGCTATTACAGGTCTCAGATTTGGGAAATGTTTTTTATTTGTAAATAGTTTATTTTAACTTTTGTTTAGGTTATTTTTTCTTTTTTTTCTATTATTTCCAGTTAAAACGTTTTTAATAAACATAAGTTTTAAGGCTTATATGAGATTAATTTAATGTTTTGTGAGGTGGTTTTATTTTGTAACTTTTGTGACCTTGATGAGCTTCTTGAATGTTCCCACCATCGCAGCTCCTTGAAGAAATGTACTCTGTAATCAAAAAAGGTAAGATTTTTACCAAGAAAACAGCTTAGGAATTCTACTTTACAAAACGATTGCGAATCAATACAATTTAGTAAATCGTAATTCTCATCAAAAGATTTATCAATAATGGTATTTTAATATTTCATCAAAACTCCAAAGCTTACTTGTTATAAATTGCATAAATTAACTAACAATTGAAATTTACAATTTAAAAAAAAAGCCATTTAGGCTATTTCGAATAGTAACGCAGGCACACACCAGTCCATCTTTGATTTTCTTGGACCACGGCTTGTTTGTAGTGGTAGAGGCTGTCCATGCGAGGTTAGGAGCGGGCACGGTAGCGCAGGCCACAGAGAGTAACCAAAAAGTCAAAAAGCCACCTTCATTTCCTCTTATAATACAAGCCTCAGACAGCGAGTGACGAGCCCCTAATATAACCACGCTTATAAGTGTAACGGACAGAGAAAATGAGTCTAGACTATAACGTGAGTTGCTTGGAACAAACGAAGCATATTTACCCACAAGGATGTGTCACATATTGCTTTAAGTACAGTTTCTGTATATTAATTTGCTAATTAAGTTTGAACTCGCAGTAAATAAGGTGTTTTGCCGCTTAATTGCTTAATTATTCTATACTAATATTATAAAGCTGAAGAGCTTGTTTGTTTGAACGCGCTAATCTCAGGAACTACTGGACTAATATTTTTGTGTTGGACAGCTTATTTATTGAGGTAGACTTTATCAGGCTGCGACTGCGGAGGGGAGAAAGCTATACGCGCGGACGTAGTCGCGGGGGTCCGCTAGTTT
Organism: Pyrausta purpuralis; assembly: GCA_963924145.1. Lineage (NCBI taxonomy): Eukaryota > Metazoa > Arthropoda > Insecta > Lepidoptera > Crambidae > Pyrausta > Pyrausta purpuralis. The sequence continues at coordinate 11,794,669 of OZ001650.1, forward strand.
ACTTTATAATTACGGTGTAATTTTCTGAGTAACATGTACCTCCTAGATGACCTGAAATTAACCAATGTATCGAATTAATAGACCGTTTCATGATTGTGAATCATTTTTAGATTTCGATATCAGTTTACTGATTGATATGTTTTTTTTTAATCATTTGAATTGCGTATTTTATACTAAACTTATTACAATGTTATACGAGTAATTAACAACAAATGCCTTACTTTTGTACGTTACTTTCCGCCCGCGGCTTTCAACGCATTTTGACCTATGGGGATAGGTTTCTTTGGTTGCTAACAATAATTATGGCATAGGTGCCAGAACATAGAACACACATGAACATAGAGGCATGGAGTCAAACTGGCCAGATCTTGAAAATTTCATGTTCACTTTCCAAACAGCTTAATGGGAGTCGTGCTCTTTTATATGTATATGGACGTCGTATAATGTATTTAAAAAAAATACTCTGTAAGCCCCTTAAGTTTAAAAATATACTTTGAACAGTACTAGACTATTTTGATTCAGTATGAACTTAAGGTATTTGCATATTTAGATCTTTAGCCAAGCGATGGATGTCACTTTTGGATTTATCAAACGGTAACTGATTATAAAATAAGTTCCAAATTGAGCGACAGTATTACAAGTATATTATTTACTGCTTCTAGTGCTTTGTTTCAATGATAAGTAATCAAGTATAATCCTTGTGTTTCAGAACCAATTTAAATAATTTCATGCCTGCAGATTAAATTAAATATTTCGAACTGGATCGCGTAGCGATATTCGATATGTATGAAAATTATTGTTGTATGCCCAATAAAATTTATTAGCAAACTTGCATATGATGTGATACTTACATTGTTTGTACTCATACCACGTAGGTACATTTTGTATTGTCCCCAAAGCAATATTCATTCCATTCATAATAATTCATGCATAACATTACTTACACGTAACGTACGGAATGCACGTCAGTCGGTATCAAACTGATAACGTAAAGTTCGTCTTTGCTAGTAAAATACTGTAAACAGTAACATGCCTTTTTAACGAAATGATTTACTTTAAAATAAAATTTACACAAAACTTACAACTAACAAAAAGATAATTCTTGAATACTGAGTACATTTTCAATTTAAATAGTTAATTAATTTTGTTCGCTGATATAATTTTAAAAGTAACAAAAAGATTGTTTACAGTGTTGGACTAGTAAAAGAATACAGACTTAACAATTTCTTACTTTGAGAGCCACCTATTATGGAAACTTAAGGCTGGATTGCACCATTTACCTTTATAACCTAAGTACTCATGTCAGCTTTGCTTTTTCGTATGGTGTGTCGTAAGTGCCACAGTGTGACAACTGTGTGACGCCTGAGGCAAAATAAGATAGGGCAACTAGTCCTAGATCATCAAATAAAAAAAGGTAGTTTATGTGCGTAAAGTCATCGCTTGGATTGATTTTTTTGACGACAAAAATAAGAAAAACTGTTATGAAAATTAAAAAAAAAAAACTCAAAGCAAGCGATGGAACCCTATATGAATGAACTTTATTGACCGCATTATTAATTTTAACCATGGTTATAAATTAATTTTAATAAAACGTGAAGCGGTAAACGTCGTAACAAGTATTTGAGACGGGAGTAATTTTTCCTGAAACCAATTAATAAGGCCTATTCAATAAATAGCCACAAAAAGTATAAAAGATGGAAGGGTCATCATTATTTCGACTGTCTACGAATTATTAGGTACTTGCCGCTAAATTGAACTTTCACAGCAAAGTTTTTTTATTTATATCTAACGCGCACACTCATGGTGAATAATGGACAGATGAAAGAAGATGGAGAATGCAAAGTTCCGCTGAAAGTTTTCAGCCAGCAAGATTTAGATTTATGTAGAAATGGTATCACCTCTTGCCAATTAAGCTTTATAATATTTGCACAGAAACGAATAGAAAACATTTACGTAAAAGTGAGTGAAAATAACAGTTGGTACCTTATTGAAACATAAATAACGTGACACAAGAGAGGAAATACTGAGCTAAATAGGCACAAGTTTTATATATAAATGATACATGTTTCACTTTTATTTATTAATATTATAACTAACATACAAAAATCAGGAGGTAAAGTTTTTGTCTGTGTAAGGGCCAATATCCTTAAAACTTAGTCTTAGACGAGCTAATATAAAGAAAAAGGAAGGCTCCATGATTAATTGCTTAAGTCCTTATAAAACTGTTTCGTCTGTGTACGCAGATAAAAGGTGTAGGTAAATAAGAAATGTACATATTACATTATACCTTCTGATTTCACTGCAGTATTTAAGTAAGGAGAATAAAATACGTAGTTGATGTTTGAAATTCTTATCGCTCACAAAACTTCGCATAATCTCGCGTGAGTTTATTATAATTTATTCAATTAACTGAAATAGAAGAATTTCGAATTCGAATGTTACGAATTCTAAAAACTCAACTTTTAGGTAGCGGTAGTATGGCGCTAAGCGTCACGCAATTGACGTTTTCATAAGAGACCACAAATTTCGCAGGGTCGGACTGACAGCACGGTAGCTCAATTGGTAGGATCGTTTGGCCCGGTCAGCCAAAAGGTTGCTGGTTCAAGTCCCGCCCGTGCGCAAACAATATATTATAATTAATTTAAGTAAAGATATAGGTACGAGTACGTATTTGTTACATGTACTATATTTACACGTTGCTTAATCCCTCACGCAGTTTATTGCACGTGTCCGACACACTACTTGTTCATTTTGTTTTCCGAAAAATAAACAAATATTCTAAAACGAGTAAAGTAAGTTTTATTTCTGTAGGGAACTAAAAAATGCGAAAATAACACAACCTTTATTTATTTTATTTATGTATCTAGTCTGATTTACATACTCGCAAGGCGCCTCATTCTTTTTATTTATATCTAGCAAAATACCCACCAAGCAACCAATACCGAAAACTGGATTGATCACGGAAAGCGGAAAATAGGATGATGATCAATTTTGCATAAAGCGTGATTCCTTATAAATCATATCTTGAGTACACTATACATAAACTTGGGATAATCCCAACTTACTCGTAAGTAAGCAGGTATATAGGTAGGCAGTTATATAAGCAGGAATTCTGAGGAAAAATTAGGATCATCTAGACTTTAAATAGGTGGACTTCGTTTTTATGAGAACATTCTGTCTGCATCACCTAACGAGACCGGTCGGTCAACCAATCAGTCAATATGAACTTCCAGGCACTTTTCAAGATGATCGCGTTGTTCGCTGGTGCCTACGCTAAGACCGAGTCTTAAGTACCCATCAAACAAATTGGGAAAGCTGTGGTATGTATATCTTGTTTAAACATTATATTTACAACGATTTTATTAAACGTTTTTGATTCTCAGACAGTAGTTTAATATGGAGGCCACTGCCAACTAACGCCACAATCAGTTGCACCTCACTTCGTTTTTGTTTTAAGTGACGCCTGGTTTTGTGTCGGGTCGTGTGAGCAAGCGATTTTCGGTTGAAAGTGGATAGACACCAATTACAATATTGGTGCGCAATTCGACCTATACAGCGTATGGGTGAGAATGTGCGCTTATGTAAGCGAAAAGCGGAACGCACTTAAATAAAACTACTATAGGAATTTTCAACGTAGACCTCGTTATCTTGGAAAAAAAAGACGTGTACTTCTGTCGTCTCAACTATTTTTTCTAAGGCTTCTACGCTTAAGGAGTTTCTCATTAAAAGTCATTGATGCCAAGGTAAATTGTTAAGAATTTTATGCATGGTTGAGGTCTCTGGCGCCTATCCACTTACCAACGAAAATCGCAAGTCTTTGCAAGGTGTTGCCGAATTTCAGTGAGTGAATCAGACCATCAATACTTACAACTTTTAATCAGTCACCATTGAGGATTATGTAAAATCTAAAAAAAAATAGGTACCTGTTATTGACCACCTAAAATTTGGCAACACTTTGTACATATTCCTTGCATTATCCTGTTTATCTCAAAGAACGTTAAGTCTGCGGTTGTGCAATTATAAAATATTTTGTGTTATTGTTTAGAAAACTGGCTTTCGAGTCCTCAGTGCCGCAGGAACTGCCCATGAGGTATACAACCATGTCAGGAACCGAGGCTAATATATAAAAGAGGAAGAAATCTTATTATTTAATTTATTTAAGCAAATTATTGACATGTTTACTTTTGAATATGTTGTTGTTAGTGAAATAAAATAAAATTTGTAAACAGGATAATTCATTTGACAATTATTCCATTTTTATGGACATGACTTTAAATTAATTTGTACTTGTTTTTTTCTTGTATTGGATAATTTTCTTTAACCTGTTTTTGTACGACAGATTGCTGCCTGCTTATCCTGTGATCTGACAAGTGAAGAAATTATGTGTAAAAGTAGTAATATACTCATTTACAACTTAATTGTACAAAAAAAATGTACAAAAGGTAGGCTTAATGCTAAATACAATCTCTTCTAGTCATATCTTTAGGTCACGCGTTGTTATGGGTGCAAGATAGTGTTCGATTGAGGAAGGCCTCTACACCAGGTTCGCCACACACAGAGAGATGACACTGGTGGTTATTTTAGTTAATGAGTAGGCTTCTCCCTTCTGGAGAGGAGAGTCCCCGATATAAAACAATATGGCGAGAGTGGGGCATGTTTGTTGAAGAGCGCACTGCATGTTTACACGCTACCATTCGTAAGCGGTGCGCGTCAATGGTGCGCAGAGTGCGGGCTAGCTCCAATGTCACCCTGAAAGCGATAGGAGATAGACTGGACTGTCCCTTCCTTCGGCACTGCTGCGACCGACATGTCCCAGTAGTTGCTCAGGTAAGGGGCTTCTAAATTAATAGACGTTAATATTTTTTATGTTATGTAATTGTTATGATACTAATAATTTTTCAGTAATCAGATTTCCCCACGAACCGGCCCCTCTACTCAGTGAAGTCAGACGGTGGGGCGCGTGGAGGGGCGAGTTGTCACGCCGGGAAGTACGGCGCGGCGGCGGTTCACTTTGCCTCGAGCGCTCGGATGCGACTGACGTGCCTTCTAGTGCTAGTACTTGATTATTATGTACACGTATTAACTGGTCAACAAAATTTTGTAACAAGAAAGGTGCTGGCTAATTTTAAATTACCCACATACCCTCATTTTATAACCATATTTATTTCGATTCCATCAGATCTAGTTTTCGTGTTACAGCTTCTACCCACAAAATTAAAAATTAACCGTTTTTGTTCTACTTTCGCATTTAGAAAATTTGATTATTTTAAGATCGCAGTGGTTTGTTCTGTTTTTAGAGTGAAGTGATTCTTAAATAATGTCAAGAAAGTGTAAAAATGATCCTAACAAGTTCTGTTACATTTGTGGTGACATTAATTTCAAAAACTCAGCGAAGGAATTTGACACTATTAGTTATATGAACAGTATTTTGGTTTTACCATCGGACAACAAGACAAAGCGGGGATTCCACACATCTGTTGTGTTACATGTGTAAGTCTTCTCACTGGATGGGCAAAAAGATCTCGATCTATGCCTTTTGCAATCCCTATGATTTGGACGGAACCAACGAACCACTCATCTGATTGTTATTTTTGTCTTACTGATACAAAAATCCATAATAAGTTTCTGAGGAATGCCGAATCTACTAAAAATACATTTCATTTTGTTAATCACCGTGTCGCTTCTCATGTTCGTTAGGCTTAAAACCTCTACAAATTTTGAATAATAATCAACTATTAGTAAGAAATGCTGGTTGCGCAATTCAAATATATCGGCAGCAAGTACCTCCCACGGCAGGCGCGGCACGGGGTGCGGGGCGAGCGGCTCGCGCGGCGGAACGGCGCGGTGGCGCTGGCACACGTCGCAGCGCTGCACGCACTCCTCGATCTCGGCGCCCATGCCCGGCCACCACATGACATCGCGCGCGCGCCTTTTACTTTTTTCAATACCTAAATGGCCCTCATGAATGCGACCCAACATTTCTTTTCGTAAACTATATGGTATGATTACTTGATCCTTTCTAAACAAAATATCATTTATCACGTGTAATTCGTGTCTCATCGTCTAATATTGACGTGCTTCTTGTTTGACCTGAGATTTGTTATGTGGCCATCCTTCGTAATAATACTGTATAACCGAACATAACGAATCATCTTTTTGAGTTTCGTTTCTAATTAACTGTAGTTTTTCGTAAGATGCATCAACGCCTGCAAATACTGCGTTTACGTGCACAGTGACGTCATCAGTTACCTGTCTATCCTTATCGCTCGATCCGATCTCGACCGCTGCTCGAGACAACGCATCAGCTATATGCATTTCCTTACCTGGCTTGTACATAACTCGTAATCGATAAGCCTGTAACTTTAATAACATTCGCTGTAATCTAGGTGGAGTTTCATTTAAAACTCTTTCGAATATTGATTCAATTGATACATATACGTATCATGACATACACAATTTATGACACAATGCATTACAGATTGTGTGCGCAATCTTCCATAGATTAATCATGTCATGTCATGATTTTAGTATAGTTTAGTCCGCGACTCAGTGTATTTGAATAAACACGATTACGCTGTAAAAGCATCAAACATTGAGTTGACATTTAAGTTAAAGTTTTATCGTGCCTTGTTAGACTTAGCCAGCTTAGCTTAATAACAACTTAGCTAAAGTTCGGCGAAGTAGCGACGATAGTTTAAAAGAAAATCGTCCGGGGATCCGCACTAAAATCTCGATTTGTTTTCACTATTCTACACTTAGACTTAGCCAAGTAACATCGACTTATCTTGTCTGTGCAAAGACATACGGGTCGATACTTGGATTTCTAGTGTGGTATCTATATCACGAAAACTACTGAACCAAGAAGATGAAACTTGTTCTTTTCCATAATTTGGAACACACATAACTTAACATAAATTATCATCTCATTCAAGTTTTAGATCGTGGACAAACAAACATACACTTATGAAACTTAGCATACGTGTTGCAAATTTAATAAGATCATCACACTTTAATATTATCCAATTCCAACAACGTCACAACGGACAGATACGATTGAATATACCTTCTTTATTTGAAGTCGGTACAAAAGGTTGCTAATTAGCGCATGTTTGTTGCGTGCCGGAAATCCTAATCCTATTAAGCTAAGCTGGCTAAGCCTAACAAGGCACGAAAAAACTTTAACTTAAATGAAACCGACTTGCAAACGTCAAGAAAAGTAATAAACCCTTTATATAATTAAAGAAGAACTTGAGATCAAAGACATAATCTTAATCGAATGTAGGGTTCTACTATATTAATATAATATTAATATTGGACACCAATCACATACATTGCTCTGATCCCAAAGTAAGTAGCCAATGCACTTGTGTTATGGAAATCAGACACAACGATGGTACCACAACACCCAGACCCGAGACAATATAGAAAAGATCGTTTTCAACATTGACTCGACCAGGAATCGAACCCGGAACCTCACGAGAAGGCGACGCTTGAAACCAGCGTGCTAGCCACTCGACCACGGAGATCGTCAAAACTATAATTGATGCAGAGTGTCGTGTCATTGTTGTTTACAAAAGCATTGCACTTTTTATTTCACATTTCACTTGTATGGTTCAGAGCTGAAATTGTGTAAAGCAATCGTATTCATTTGACAGTTCAAAACGTACGATATGATCTGTCAAACCCTTTGTTCTTCGCCATTTGACAGACCATACCGTACGTTCTGAACTGTCAAATGAATACGATTGCTTTACACAATTGCATCCCAGAGCTTAAGTTTAGTTATACTCACACACGGACGAGTAAAAAAAGTAAGGACTCCGCGTTACCTACACAAAAAGTGAAGCACCCAAAGTAAGCCAGCATACGTGTAAATACGAACCTCCACACACACACTGACGCAAAAGTAAGCCGATCGGCCGCCATTACCCTCTCTGCCATTGTCTGTGACAGTGCAAACCTTCGCGTATAAAAAATTGAAAAAAATGCCGGCGTGTGTCGTTAAACAGTGTAAAAATATTACATTTCTACAAAAAAAGTGCCAAGGAATTACCTTTCACAGGCTACCCAGTACCTATTACATTAATTTCTGTTCTTTTTAAAATACAAAAATTATTTATTTGGAACACAAAACCTCCACTCCACGTGATTTGCCAGTGACAGTGAGGCCGGGAAATAAATAGGGACTTTACCCGAAAAAACGGGTTAAGTGCGAGTCGGACTCGCGCACTGAAAAACTACAAGTTGGATATCGTTCAAACCAATTTTCATTGAAAGTTTTTGTCAAGTTCTACATTATGTTTTTTTTTCAAAATGTTCACTGTGTAAAGATTAAAGGGGGATGGAGGGACGCCCATTTTACCACTTTGGAAGCGTCTTTTGGTTAAGGAACCTTACTGTCATTTTAAAAGGCTTATGAGGTTAAAAATGGTTTTAGTTTCATGTGTGGAAAGCCGTAAAGCGGTTAACAGAATACATTTACCTACCAAGTTTCAACTGTGTAATGCTAACAGTTGCAGAATAAATTGACTGTGATATACGGACGGACAAACCGACAGCAGGACAATGAAACCATAAGGATTCTGTTATTTGTCATTCGACTACGGAACCCTAAAAATGAGGTTTCGCTGTTGGTCCCATAAAAAAAGCTGTGTTAAAGCAGTATTCTACTTCATAAACATAACTTTTTTTTTACTTAATGATAAAATTTTATCAGTTCTTTATTTTTTGGCATTTAAATATATTGTAGTGTTTGTGTAACAGAAAATCAAGCAAGTTTTTTTTTGTATTCGTAATAATAATTGGAAAAAGAAGCAAGCACTTTTTATTTAAATAAAAATATAATGAAATCCAACCAAAAGAAATACAGGTATGTAATTTATCTAGCTATTCCGATCACAGGTTGGCGACTTACATTATTTAAATTTTAATTGTGGTTTTGAAACGCACGTTACTTCAATTTTTACGCACATTGCTCACATGCATTAATCAGTAAAATTTACACCTACACAATAAAAGGAGAAATATTTGTATCAACTGGTATCCCAGTAACGCACACACATACAGCATAAAAGTGGCTTCACTTGCTAATATCGCGGCGCGGAGTCCTTTCTTTTTTACTCGTCCGTGTACTCACACTACTATGTGGAATCACTGTAGGTTCACAAGGTCGTCGATATAAATCTATACTTCTGTACTATACTAATATTAAAGCTGGAAAGTTTTTGTTTGTTTGTTTGAACAACTAGCTTATCCTAGGAACTATTAGATGGATTTAATTAAATATTTTTGTACTAATTAGATGTTTATCGGGGTTATAAGTAGCTTATATGATTAAGCTAGATGTTCTAATAATAAGTTATAAAACATCACGCTGCGAGTAGGTACGAGGTGAGGTTATGGGAGAAAATCAAAATTCGTGGACGTAGTCGCGGGAGACCGCTAGTAAAGAATAAAAAACTAGGTATAAACAGATCGTTGTTTTATAATATTCATCATCCATCAATCAAATGTGGCTTCAGTAACTTTAAAATATAAAATATTAAAAGCTAATCTATTTTTTCTGAAAACTCAAGTTGTAACTGTAACATTTACCATATATTGCCGATCCCACCTAGAATTAGAAAACTCAATATTTGTAGTGACACTACACAAAAGCTTTACCCAACAATGTGCATGGGGAGCACAAACAAACTGAGCACAGCAATTTGCATGAAAAACACGCGCGAATATATTTTTACGGCGTCACCATTTCATTTAGAGCCAGTATGATTTAGTAGGGTGTATAAAGCACGATATACAGTCAGTGTCAGAAATAAAATATAAAAAACATTTCATCTATTCAAATCTCAAAATTTTAGAAAAGGGCGCATTATATTTTGGACGCAGACTGTATGTCACAGAGATTTGTGTGTGAATGACAGTTCTACTCTTAAAATTACATGTGGCACATATTATTGAAAAAAAAAATTCAATTTAGGACACAATATGCCACTTATGAACGTCAAATGTACAGTGAAAAATAAAATAAAAATAATTTTGCCCTGAAGGGGCCGAATCATGTCTCCTTATCTTTTAGGCCCTACCAGCGCTTCGAGACAGAACACAGACAATTAGGCAAGTGCTGAGAAGAAACGCCGGAACAAACTCAGTCACCACTAGCTGCCGTAAAATCAAAATCATCAAAGGTAAGTACATCAGTTGGTGCAGGCTGGACAGACCACACATTCGTGTCGTTCAGGTAGTCTTGAACCTTATAATAGCCTTTAGACATAAGCGTGTTTTTAACGTGTTTCTTAAATTTATCAACCGTCAATTCGACAAGATTGTGTGGTATATTATTAAATAATTTTATACAATTTCCCATGAATGGATTACTAGTTTTGTCGCAGTCACTCCCGGCTAGTGTGGACAAAGGGTGTTTAAAAGGTACTAATATTCGAATGAAATAAAGAAATCCGGGTATAGCATTTGGCAACAAAAGTTTATTCAAATTTGCTATTTCACAATTACCTTTTAACACCTTCAAAAAAAATCAAATACAAAACTTAATAGCTCAGAATACAGTAGAGACTAGGTTAGGTTCTAATTTAGTTATCAATATCTATACTATTACAAATATTAATGTTCACAAATTTCTAATTAATTAAAGATAAACCACCAATTTAAGTGTTTAATTACCTAAATAAATTCCAAAATTTATCCTCAAAGGGATTCCTAAATTATGCCTAAATTAATAGCTAAATTATCCCACTTTTCACTAAAGTTAAAGTAATACAAGGAAAACCAACCTTTGATTTCAACGGAGGTTACTATTTCAAATCTTTGTTGCATCAAACTACAAACAATTCTGCAACATTACCCCAAAATTTCACCGATACCGATCCATCCTCAAAACAGCAGACAAGAAGCAAATCAATCCATAAAGAAGTTCTGACTTCAAAAATTAATCCAAATGAGGTCTTAGTAAGGTCTTAGTAAGGTCTAAGTAAGGTCTAAGTAAGGTCTAAGTAAGGTCTAAGTAAGGTCACTGAAAAGAATTTACAAAAGGTTAGTTCAACGCACAAACCAAAGTAAAAGTTAAAAAACACTAACTTTTCATAATAAATATTTACCTGAGGTTACAACATGATCACCAAATTGTGACTGTTCAACTTACAGACACATATCAAAAGCGAAACCTAGAAATAAAAGAAAGTTCTAGTTAACAACCAAATTTTTTTTTTCTAAGTGAGGGTGGTTATACTTTTCATCACCCTATTTATGAAATCTATAATAAACCAATTTAATACCTGCAAAAGCTGGCTCGCCATATAATTTCTGAATTAATTACTAAACATTTATGCTAATTTTTCTATTTGAGACCTGAAATGATAAAAATTACAACTCTCAATACAATATGCCCAGATGTAGGTAGGCTACATTTTCTTTACAAGGATTTCCAAAGGAGTTTCCCCGAAATACTTACCATTTTCCAGTCATTTATATCAAATCATTTTTGAAATTAATTCATCCAAATTGACATGTTGGCGGCGTCTGAAACGATAAAAGAACCATGTGCTCAGACTCTAAGAAACGTCTCGCAACAAACAAAAATCAACGCAAACCTTTCTGCAGATACTTACCAGGAATAACTATCAAACTACAAAATAATTTGGGGCGTGCCCCGTAATCACATTTCTTTAATTAATTACATATTATTAAGACACGTTCCACTCCGACGCACGACCAACAGTGCGGCACCGGAAAAAAAGCAGCTGTCACACTTGACACATGTCAGTGTCACCATCCATCTTATCTATGCCAAAATATGGACTGAAGTCCTACATCCATTTAGCTTTTCGTTTCACGCGAACTTAGACAAAAATATACAACGTTACAATACCCCCCTCCCAAAGAAAAGAGGTTCACTACAGTGAACCGAAAGCTGTCCCCAGCTTCCGTAACTGTAAAAATATGTACTGTTACCAAATGCCAAAATAAAATCAAAATAATTTCCTTCCACTATCCAACAAGTCCTGACTGACACTAAAAGGCAATAAATTTCACAAGAAGGATTCAAACTATTACTGTAGGTCCAAAAGTATATACCAAAAAAAATTAATATGTTCCAAAGGACCTCAAAACAACTAACACTATGTTATTTAAGGTAGCTCTGCTAAAATTATTCAAAAGACCTACAAAAAAAAACTCAAAATCAACGCTATTTAAGAATATTCCATTCCAAAATATCGACGATACCTCAAAAAAATCTTAACTCAAAGCTATTTAAGATTTTCTGTTCAAAATATCCAAAATAGCTATCTGAAAATATAAACTCAAAACGCCGTTTTAAAATTTTTTTCCAACTAAAAACATTCATAAATACCTAAAGATCTCGACGTCAACGCCATTAAATATTGTTCTGTTCAAAATAATCCAAAAGCTCTCAAAAAAAACAAATTAACTACATTGAATGTTCTGTTCAAAATTATCCAAAAGCCCTCAAAATAAAATCTCAATATCAAGGTAGTTTCTTTTTTTCTTAATTTACTCATAAGTTAATTAAGTCAAAAATCGGGCAACAAACACATTCAAATAATTCCAAAACGACCTCATGCTAGACAACAATTCAAAATCATAAGTTTCAAGCGACTTAACTTAAGGGTTTCCGCTAAAACATACCCACAAACAAATTAATTTCATTCTTCCACAAACAAACAATCTTATCAACCTCGCCTTTCATACTTCATCATACAAAAACTAAACAGTTTTATTTCTCAATCTAAATAAAACTGAACCCTTTCACTTTTGTGTTTAGAATTTTCATCAATTTAGACACAACCAAAGAAACTCTAGTCGAATCAAAACTTATGTCTTAATATCCTTAATATGCCACGAACCGAGTGAACGACCATCCATAGCCTCCAACTCGTAAACAAAATGGTGAAAAATACCTCAGTGATCCCACACCAAACAAAAAACAAACAAACTGGTGCCAAATTGGGCATCACTTGAGTGTAGCTGGACTCCCAAACTACATCACCAACCAAAATCAAAACGCATTTCTGCGCCCTAAAACAACAAAATTTGTGGCATGTCTAGCACGGACCTAAAAACTTTAAAAAAAAATTTAAACAACCAAATTCACCAACATAATACTCCATAGGCATAGTTACTGCGTACTCCGTCCCGGTATTCATTCCTGTAAAATTATGTTAAGGAATGTTGTAACAAACCAGTGCCTCCCTGAATCACGATCCCATAATATGTGTCCAATTAACCACAATCACGGTTTCAGTAACTCAAGAATCACTATAAATGGTTTCTAAAATTTTTGGCAACATTCGTACCAGTAGCACGCCTAATAGGAAACAACAGAGTCGATTTACCAAAACAATGCGTTACACCAAGAAAATTGTAACTGATTTCTTGGTTTATATACAAAATAGACGCAAGTAACATAATTTAATTCGTTTTCAGAACAACTCCAATAACGCTGACATGTAACCACAATGACCCTACAATTACTTCATAACTCATTTATCAATGTAACCACAACAAAAGCAATAATTAAAATTCAAAATTAATTCAATTAATTCACAACTCAAACTTATAAAAATTACTGTTATATCACTGTTAAATCAAATTATTTACTATTTCCTTTGGTGGTTTATATTTTTACAAGTTTTCATACAAAACAATATAAAGCGAGTCCAAAATATTACAACCAAAACAACTCAAAATATATCACAATACTTAAACAGGTTTAGAGTAATTAATTAATGCTAAGTAGAAGCAAACAAAAGGTTTTGGGATTTCACAAAATAAGGTTTACACCGTAACAACAACTTTTATTTGGTTAGTAAATACAAATTATTTGATGCAACACTAAACTTGTGGGATAATTCCTAACCAGTTAGTAACACAGGCAAAATAAACCTAAGCTAAATAATATGGTGGTTAATTAGCATTCCAAAAAAATTCTAACAACAAAGTGCTCAAAATTGTACTAATAACTAATTCTAAAGTTGGGCGCCATTTGTCGCAGTCACTCCCGGCTAGTGTGGACAAAGGGTGTTTAAAAGGTACTAATATTCGAATGAAATAAAGAAATCCGGGTATAGCATTTGGCAACAAAAGTTTATTCAAATTTGCTATTTCACAATTACCTTTTAACACCTTCAAAAAAAATCAAATACAAAACTTAATAGCTCAGAATACAGTAGAGACTAGGTTAGGTTCTAATTTAGTTATCAATATCTATACTATTACAAATATTAATGTTCACAAATTTCTAATTAATTAAAGATAAACCACCAATTTAAGTGTTTAATTACCTAAATAAATTCCAAAATTTATCCTCAAAGGGATTCCTAAATTATGCCTAAATTAATAGCTAAATTATCCCACTTTTCACTAAAGTTAAAGTAATACAAGGAAAACCAACCTTTGATTTCAACGGAGGTTACTATTTCAAATCTTTGTTGCATCAAACTACAAACAATTCTGCAACATTACCCCAAAATTTCACCGATACCGATCCATCCTCAAAACAGCAGACAAGAAGCAAATCAATCCATAAAGAAGTTCTGACTTCAAAAATTAATCCAAATGAGGTCTTAGTAAGGTCTTAGTAAGGTCTAAGTAAGGTCTAAGTAAGGTCTAAGTAAGGTCTAAGTAAGGTCACTGAAAATAATTTACAAAAGGTTAGTTCAACGCACAAACCAAAGTAAAAGTTAAAAAACACTAACTTTTCATAATAAATATTTACCTGAGGTTACAACATGATCACCAAATTGTGACTGTTCAACTTACAGACACATATCAAAAGCGAAACCTAGAAATAAAAGAAAGTTCTAGTTAACAACCAAATTTTTTTTTTCTAAGTGAGGGTGGTTATACTTTTCATCACCCTATTTATGAAATCTATAATAAACCAATTTAATACCTGCAAAAGCTGGCTCGCCATATAATTTCTGAATTAATTACTAAACATTTATGCTAATTTTTCTATTTGAGACCTGAAATGATAAAAATTACAACTCTCAATACAATATGCCCAGATGTAGGTAGGCTACATTTTCTTTACAAGGATTTCCAAAGGAGTTTCCCCGAAATACTTACCATTTTCCAGTCATTTATATCAAATCATTTTTGAAATTAATTCATCCAAATTGACATGTTGGCGGCGTCTGAAACGATAAAAGAACCATGTGCTCAGACTCTAAGAAACGTCTCGCAACAAACAAAAATCAACGCAAACCTTTCTGCAGATACTTACCAGGAATAACTATCAAACTACAAAATAATTTGGGGCGTGCCCCGTAATCACATTTCTTTAATTAATTACATATTATTAAGACACGTTCCACTCCGACGCACGACCAACAGTGCGGCACCGGAAAAAAAGCAGCTGTCACACTTGACACATGTCAGTGTCACCATCCATCTTATCTATGCCAAAATATGGACTGAAGTCCTACATCCATTTAGCTTTTCGTTTCACGCGAACTTAGACAAAAATATACAACGTTACAGTTTTAACAAATCTGAAGTTAGGAACGACAAGCTTGTGTTTATTTCTTGTGTTATATGAGTGAATGTCGCTCTTCTTCATGAAATTATCTAAATTTTTACGGACGTACATTACATTGTCAAAAATGTATTGAGAAGCCACAGTTAATATGTTGATTTTCTTAAAGACCTCTCTCAGGGAGTCACGAGGACTAAGTTTATAAATAGCACGAATGGCTCTTTTCTGCAAAATAAATATGGTATCAATGTCTGCAGCAGAACCCCACAAGGGAAGACCGTAAGACATAATACTGTGGAAGTAACTAAAATACACAAGCCTCGCCGTTTCAACATCAGTCAGATACCTTATTGAAGTGAAAACTTCTTTAGCGGCGTTGAGCACTTTTGTGGGATGGGGGAAAAATGTGAAACTCGCGTCAGGACACGTGAGCTGATCGAAAAACCGTAAGACGGTTGGCGAAATTATGGATGTAAGTTGATTTTTCTGAGAGATAAACTTTTTAATGTAATTTAATATAATATAAATTGTAATGTTTGTGTACGATAGCGCAATAAATAAATATTGTATTCTATAAAAATATTATATTACTAGCGGTCCCCCGCGACTTCGTCCGCGCGTTTTGAGCTTGCTCCCTCCCCTCCCGTCGCAGCGTCATGTTTTATATCCTAAAGCCTTTCTTGATAAATAAGCTATCCAACACAGAAATATTTTTTCAAATCGGTCCAGCAGTTCCTGAGATAAGCGCGTTCAAACAAACAAACTCTTCAGCTTTATAATATATTAACGCAAGCGCATGTTGTACTTAAGCTGCGAACATTATTTTGGTGCGGAGTTATGTTAAAACTGTGATAGCTCCTAAGATATTTATTGAAATCAAATGATATAAAGGGCAACTTGGTTCTAAATGAAATGCTCGTGATGATGAATGTATTTATTTTGATAAGAATAAATACCTGTGTGTATAATACACCTCTAAAAATAATGCATTATTTTTTTACAAAATTATTAACATAAAAAAGGTTGTAGTAAGTCAATCATAAAAGATAGACATGTGCTGTCGCGGACTTTATTATAGAACTCGTAATGCTGAACAATCCTGTCATACATAATTTTTGTGTAACTTAAGCGGTTTCCGCAGCGTACGCAGCGGAAGCTCTAAAAAGGAATATCTTTCTCCCGTTTTCGCAACATCTTTCATTTCTGCTGTGGTCTTATGAGTCGTATCTTTATGTTATATAGCCTAAAGCCTTCCTCGATAAATGGACTATCCAACGTAAAAATATTTTTTTAAATCGGGCCAGTAGTTTTTGAGATTAGCGCGTTCAAACAAACAAACAAACAAACTCTTCAGCTTTATAATATTAGTATAGATTATTATTATTATTATTATCTTCACTTAAGAAATGTTTTCTCGAAAAACTTAGTGTTTTCGGTAAACACGACAAACTCACGGACCTAAGCCAAGTGAGCTGCGTTAGTAATATTGGAAGTAGTAGAGTCATCCTGCAAAAACTTTCTGACAATGCGACAAGTGTTCAGAATGGCCGCCTTCTGCATTGTTATGTAAATGCTCTCCGAAATATTAAGGTTACGCAAAGCTGTGAGGAGGTGTTTTGGTATAACTCCAGTGCAAGAGAGCACCAGCGGCACGATGTTTACCTTGTATTATTATTATTATTTTTATTATTGTATTATTATTATAATTAATATTATTATTATTATTATTATTGTATTCTATCACAAAAATGATAGTACTTTTATATTGATAATAAGAGCAATTCATTCAAAATTATTCCCTATTCCAAAAAATCAAAAATGCACAACGTTGATATTCAAGTTTTCACTTCTGCCGGCACTCCCGGAGTGCAATTTTTTTTTCGTACTGCAAAGGCAGCCGAGCTTAGCCTCCTAGCTAGGGCTTCAATATGAGGTCCCCACTGTAATTTTGAGTCAAATGTTAAAATGTTAATTTAATTTGTAAGAAATCATAATATAGTGTAACTACAGTCTGTCTCAGACTACAATGTTTATTACGCATGTCGTGGCAGCCATTAATTAAGGCAACACTGTAACTTTGTTGTCATTTCTTGTATTTTGTGATTGTGAAGTGTATGCTTTGTTGGTTGTCCTTAAATAAAAAAAATAAAAAAATAAAATAAAAATAAGTGTAATGCCCAGAAATACAGTGGAGTCTATTAAGACTAGATTATTACCATTTAGTACAATATTTGGTGTAAGTTGCTTTACATTAGGCAAAGTGAATTTTACACATTTAGTTTTACTAGTATTCAGCAACAAGTTATTGGTGGTGAACCAATTCAAAACTTTGGAGAGACTATTGTTTACTTCGTCAAAATTTTCTTCATGTCTTTTCATTTTAAAAATCAAAGAAGTATCATCAGCAAATAGAACTATCTCACAAAGATTTGTGGAATAAAATGGCAGGTCGTTTACATATATCAGGAAAAGTAAAGGCCCCAATATTGAGCCCTGGGGGACCCCCATTTGAAGAGGGGCTCCGGAAGAGTAGGTACCATTTATGTTAACTGATTGTATTCTACCTGATAAGTACGAACTTAACAACTTAGATGAGTTTTCCGAGACACCATAGTGGTCTAACTTAATGAGCAGTGTCTGATGGTCTACACAATCAAACGCCTTTGATAAATCACAGAATACACCTACGGCATCATGTTTGTCTTCATAAGCATCAAGAATGTGTCTGATGAGTGCTACTCCGGCATCAGTTGTAATTCTCCCTTTAGAGAACCCAAACTGTTTTTCGTGTATTAAATTATTAAGTTTAAAATGGGAAAGCAATTGATTATAAATGAGATTTTCAAAAATTTTACTTATTGTGGGTAATATTGAAATAGGCCTAAAATTGCTGGGTTCACTTTTGTCTCCCGATTTAAATAAAGGGACAACCTTACTATGTTTCAATAAATTTGGAAACTGATTTTGGTCAATACATTCATTAAAGATATAAGATAAGTAAGGAGCTATTAGAGGTATAATGGGTTTTATTGTGTCTATTGATATACCCAATTTATCCTCTGTTTTCTTTTGTTTTAATTCTTTAAATGTTTTTATGATGTCTAAAGGACCAATATTTCTGAATTTAAATGAGGATTCGCACCTATGAACACTCGACACAAGTAATGTTTTCGCGTGACTTGAGCATGAACTCAACTGTTTAGTCGTCTCTATAGGTATGTTACAGAAGTAATCCTCAAAAGCGTTTGCTACCTCGTCATCAGATTTAATAAGCTTGTTGTTTATTTCTAGACTAAATTTGTTATCATGAGATTTCGTTTTACATGTTTCGTTATATGTAATATTCCATGTTTCTTTGATTTTATTACTAGATTTTTTAATTTTATCGCGTATGTAATTCGACTTAGCTACATAGCAAACTCTTTTGAAAATTTTTGAGTACCTCTTAACGTACTCATGAAACGATAGATCCTTCCTATATGCTTTTTTTTTATACAATTCAAACATTTTTTTTCTACTTGTATAAACTCCTCGTGTAGCCCAGTCACAGAATTTCGGTTTACAGTTATTGATAACTATTTTCTTTTGAGGGCAAGTAATATCAAATTGTTTTTTAACTACCTGAAATAATTGTTCATACAAGTCACTAGCATTTTTTTTTATCAAAAGGTATAGACGGTATTTTATCACTTACAAGGTTTTTAAATTTGTCCTTACGAGATGCAGTGACCGGCCTGCATTTGATTTTTAGACGGGGTGGAATAAAACGGTTCTGTAGTGTAACTATCTGACCGCAATGATCCGATTTTACAAAATAAATAATAGATTGTTCGATGATTTTACAGTTGCAGAGAATATTATCTAAGCAAGTAGCTGTTGTAGGAGTTACTCTAGTGGGCTCAGCAAAAACCGGAGTGAGGTCAAATGATTTGAAAATGCTCAAAAACCGAACGCGATTTTCCTCCGTAATATCTATAATGTCCACATTGAAATCTCCACATTCAACTACTTTCTTTGTAGTTTTACATATTTTGTTTAACACATTTTCCATTACAGATTCAAATAATTTAAAGTTTCCACTTGGGGGTCTATAAACACAGACAATAGGGGGTCTATAATCTCAATTGTTCGCTCAATAGTGAGAGACACTATGTCTTTTCGCTCTTTACATTTTAGTTTATTATTAATTAATATAAGTGTCCCGCCGCGAATGGCAGTCTCCCTAGTTAGATAGGCTAGCTAGATTGGTAGCTGTTGAAAGCCGAGAGGTATGCCTATGTTCAGCCGTGGACTTTCTTTGGCTGAAAATGATTAAGATGACATATAAGCCAATCTTTGCAGTTTTTTATGCTGTATTTACTAATAATAAACATTCACATGCCCATTTTTTTCTATATAAGTCCTTTGCCTGTTTCCTTAAGAACCTGTATAGTACTTAAATTTATAAACTTCCATTCATGTACTTGTAGTGAAAATTGATCGTTACTGTGTCCTAAAATTTGAGGTTGTGTCAAGAAAGTACCTACTTACCATCAAACACACATTTTATCGTTAACTATATTTTTCTTTACTTAAGTACTTAGCTAACTTTCCGTTTATTATGAATCCTATTATACTCATTCCTAGCATAGCAGCTTTTATGCGCAGTAACAGATCGTAATCATGGAATTTGATTTCATTTTATAGATTTCAACGATCACACTCGTACCAACAAACATTGAATACGCATTATGCGTAAATCACCATACAAAATGAAATCATATTATGAAGGAAAGGTACTAAGAAACAAAGACCAAAGACTCATATTTATTGATAATATAATTCGTAGATATAATTAGTAAAAAGGATTGTAGTACTACATTCACAGCACCAACAAATATATATTTTTTAGTTTTTACAAATACTTACAGCCAATAAGGTTAATAAGCCTTAAATTGGCGTTTCTTCTTAAAACCCTATTCTTTGAATGATGTTATTATCCCGCAAAAAATGCAAAATTATAGTAAAATTTTTAGCTTCTTCCGGCGAGGTGGAATAACAAGGGTAAGTTATAATAAATCTACTTACTACGGAATCGTATGTAGCCTGAACCTTTGAAATACGGACATTAAATTAATGATGAGGGACTGCCAAATAATGTCTAACGTGAACGGACTTATCCTTTGTTATTTGCCGGATATTTCGTTGTATGTATCACGTAGTGCTGGAACGGATTTCCGGCCCGCAACAAACATGCGCTTATTAACAATCTTTATACTGACTTCAAAAAAGAAGCTATCAACCGGATCTGTCTGTTGTGATATTGTTGGAATAGGATAATTTTTGAGTGTGATGATCTCATTAAGTTTGCAACACTGTAACATTTTATTTTTACCTAAATAAAAATAAAACAATTCAAAAAATATGTCTAATAAATATAACTAATATAAAACCACTTACTCACTAACTTCTAAATACTTACGAAAGATATTTTTAATAAAACTAGTAACTATCATACTTAACTGAGAAGAACGTTTTCCATCAAGTAATGTCCTAACGCACGTTACTGTCTGCATCATACGCTCATGCGCTGCCGGATTGTGAAAGCGATTCGAAGGTCACGGTGGTTCGCCTCTGCGACACTAGACGCCCGCACAGGCTCGGAACAAGACGCGTATCGGTCTATTTATTTTTTATCTACGAGAACCTACTTCTACTACCGTGCCAACTCGGCCTTGTGTAAAATACAGTAAGTAATGCAAAAAGCTTAAGTACCCATAGCATAACAGTGTACGCACGTCATGCTCAGAATCCAAATGAATTTGTTTTTCCTAAATGACAAATGAGTTATGTTAAGCTTTTTAGTGTATTTTAAGTACATAATCATTATCAAAATAGTATTAGTCCAATATTCTCGCTATCTGATTACGGTTTAGCTCAGAGACCATTGATTTTAATTAGTTATAGCTACATCGGCTACGAGTTTGTTTTTCCCCTATTAGACTGAATTTTAAAATATAATACGGCATGACAGTAAGTAATAAAGAACTATCATGAAGGTTCAGGTCACAGAGCGGGTAAGTCGTGGTCTACTAGGATAATAAATAATATAATGTAAGTACTTATGGTACAATAAGAATATGTTTAGAGCTTTTATTAAAATAGAAATTCAGTTGTTGAATGAGGAGAAATTTTAAGACACCTGTGCTAAAAAAATACAAAAACCCTCGAGATTACGACACTTTTTCACTCCTGCGCGCTAGATGCAAAAAACTTATAAATAGTTGTTACAATAACTACATCACATCTATAGAAAATGATTTAACAGAAGATGTGAAGTCGTTCTGGAGTTTTGTTGACAGAAAAAGACGCAACAACTCGGGCATCCCCGACTCAATGAAAATTAAAGGATCAGTATTCGAAGATCATGATCATGGACCAGGAACACCCGAATGCTCTATCCAAATAAACAGTATTTTAACTAAAATCGTAATTACTGAAAAATAAATATTAACGAAACTGAGGCGCCTTGACCCCAAAAAGGGAGCTGGCCCTTACGGCATTCCACCTATGTTCCTACGGATATGCACAGATGAACTGTGCTATCCGCTTCAGTTGATATTTAATAAATCACTAAACAGCGGTGTTTTTCCTTATTTCTGGAAAAGAGCTAATATTGTCCCTATTTTTAAATCTGGTGACCGAGCTAACTGTGAAAATTACAGACTAATAAGCATCCTCTCAGCAGTAGCCAAATTGTTTGAAACAGTAGTATTTGATCACCTATATTTCCATTTGAAACCCCTCATATCAACTAAACAGCAAGGATTCATTAAAAAGAGATCTACTGTCAGTAACCTTCTTAACTTCAAAACCTACATATGTGAAACATTAAACTGCCGCGGCCAGGTAGATGCTATATATACCGACTTTAAAAAAGCGTTTGATAATGTGGATCACACTATCTTGTGTAAGAAACTCGAGGCACATGCTATTCATGGCAGCTTGTTGCGTTGGCTGGAGTCTTACATCAAAAATCGGAGTCAGCTCGTAACCGTCAAGGGGTACGCTTCAGAAGCAATACCCATCAAGTCTGGTGTTCCACAAGGATCCCATTTGGGCCCTCCACTTTTTGTGACCTTCATTAATTACCTCATAGAGATAATTCAGTCTCCTTGCCTGTTGTACGCTGACGACTTGAAAATCTTCAATAGAATTGGTGTAGCGAACGACACGCGTATCATACAGGAAGATTTGGATATGCTGTCAAATTGGTGCAAGGAAAACAATATGTTCCTTAATGTCAAAAAATGCTTTGTTATCACTTACACTCTAAAAAAAAACAAAGTCATCATCATCATCATCATTATCAGCCAAAGGACGTCCACTGCTGAACATAGGCCTCCCCCACGGCTTTCCATAGCGACCGATCACTAGCGGTCTGCGTCCAGTTTGATCCTGCGATCTTTATAAGGTCGTCTGTCCATCTTGTTGGTGGACGTCCCACGCTGCGTCTCTCGTCAAAGGGTCTCCAATCTAGAACTTTTCTGCCCCAATTAATGCTTTAGTATATAGGTAATGCTCTGATGGAATGCTTCACTGACACACATTTTGGCTTGTTTCTTAAAAAGGTCGTCCCATTACTAAACAACGCCCGGGGATTAGCCGTCAATAGACTTCTGATTTCATTTGGACCGAGGATCAGGGCATCAGGCAGCATTGTATAGGTTTTTCCTACCTGACCATATTTTAAATAAATAAATAATAAAATAAAACTTACTTATATCAGATATAGCATCCATAGATTGTTAGTAACAGTCAGTAACAATTTTTCTTATAAACTAAGTTAGTAGTGTTAGTGTAGGTACAGATAATATTGATTATCTTATTTAGCCTGTCATTAATTTTATCCAATGGTTTTGGATAGGACAGTCAGGACGTGCAGTAATTGTCCTCAGAATGCTGTTGCTGCTAGCCCTCATGCGACGCAGTAGGGATGAGGCCTTTGTACGCATAATCGCATGGAATCCGTCAGTCCGTGCGTCCGCAAACATTCCCGACGCACTGCAGAACCGCGGAAGCCTCAGCAGCATTCCGAAGGCGTTGTTATACTGCACGCGTGTGCGCTGTAGGCTCGACGTCTTTAACTCACACACAGGCCACTCGAGTAACAAGATTGACAAAAGGCCCTAAACAGGGTAATTTTGACCTCCCCCGTTCATCGAGAAAACCTGCGGGCAAGCATATTGCTTCTCACCGCCAGCGCCCTACGCTCTCTCTCGATGTCCTCATCGTCACCTATAGTTAGGGAGGCGAGGTAGCTAAATGGCGTAATTTAACGGCACCGTCGAGACCTATCAAAATCGAAAGATAAAATAATTTCGAAAAGAAAAGCTCGTATGGTAAAAACCATTTAAGCGGTGGGTTTGGCGTGTACGGTTTTTCAAAAATGTAAAAAGAAAACAGTTACTTGGGCATTCTCGAGCGCGTCAGATATTCATACTACGTATGCCCCAAGTGCCTCTGATAACAACGATATACTAATATGCCGGTTTGCCCCACCAGGCATATAAAGTAGTCAAAAATGCAAAAAAAAAAAACTTGAGCGCGTCAGATTTTCGGAAGGGGTGTTAAGTAGGCCCCAAGGAAGCTCCCTTAAAAAAACTGATGATTTCGGCGTGACCATAAGTTACGATGAATTTTGAAAATGCAAAAAATAAAAGTTTTTTTGTAATACTCGAGCGTGTCAGATTTTCATAGGGGAGGTTTATCTCGGTATCCTGAAAGCATATTTTCTTAATCTGACAAAAACTGGCCAAGTGCGAGTCGGACTCGCGCACTGAGGGTTCCGTGCCAACTTTAACTGAATTAGGGAATCCATTTACTTCTACTTAGTAAAATAACACAAAATTTTGTTGACTACAATCATAACTTTGTTTTTCATAGTGTTTGTATGAAGTACAAAGTTATGTTTGCGGTTGTTGAAAATGTGCTATATCTCAAAAACTACTCGTTCGATCCCGTCCGAACCAATTTTCGTTGAAAGTATTTATTAAGATCTACATCATTTTTTTTTTCAAAATTAACACTTGCTTGGTTTAGAAATTAGATAGGGGGGGACGCCCATTTTACCACTTTGGAAGCGTCTAGCTATGAAACGTTTGGCTTTTAAATAAAATGGTTTAAGGAACCTCAATGTCATTTTAAAAGACTTATCCATAGACATCCCACACGCATAGGTTTGACAAAAAGTTTTTTTTTGTTTTAGTTTCATCATGAGAGCCCCCCCTTAACTGTCATTATTTTTTATTTTTTGTATAAGAATTGGTAAGCGGTTGAGAGATCCTTTTGGGCAGCCGTTGTGAGTGGTCGTGTCCTGCACGTGTGCCGCAAGCGGCCGGCCGACCCTAAAAACATCTATTGTCTTAGAACCCGACGCGCACGCAAGGGCATCTTTACAAAAAAAGTCCCTCAAAATATTGAAACCGTTTCCCCGTGATTAGTATTTTATAAACAGTGTTAAATACATCGCCACGATTAAGATAAATCTAAAACAAATACCGCGTAAATTTAGCTCCTAAAAATATCTCATTTCTAATGTGTAATTTAAATACCAATAGTGCGTAACATGTGGTCGTAATTAGATCACCGGTAAAATGTAAATTTAATCCCAATTCGCGAAGTGATTCCTTGTATATATAATGTGTATGTGTTGCAGTGATTTTGCTCAAGTATTATTTCTTTGGGCAAAAAGTTGCCAGAGAGCTTAGTGAAAGATGTGTATAATGAACTGCGTTCAACTCTGATCACATAAGTTAACTATTAAAAATTAGGTACGGGTGTCGTGGACAAGTGACCTATACTGTGTTTTTTTTTCCGAGGCATAGCGACGCCTGACTAAGATGATTCTACTATGCTAGACCTCTTCAGTATGTATGGGAGTAACTCGCGGTGATAAATCGTACATACATAGTAGCCCCGCGACGACGAAGCCCAGCACGCAGCTAAGCTACCATATACTGATACGGACTTGGTGAGATCTTTCCATTTGAAACTTTATTATGTACACACAATTTATTTTGCAACTTAAATAATTGTACAGACAGAATAATAGTCGAACAGGTCAGCTTGCGTCGCCTAAAAAAAGATTGCTACCCAAAAACTTTTGTGACACGTGTGGTGAAACTCCATTTCGGCCAATCATACAATAATGGACCTTAGCGTATTGCATTACATCCTTATGGCTATAAGAAACTTTCGAAACGGCACTGGGATACCACTAAAACAAAAGTAGCAAAAAATGCACTTACACAGCATCGCCTTTAAAAGTATAAGAAAATACACACGTGCGTCCTATAATACAAATGAGACGCAGCCCCTAACTGGACCCTCATAGCGGGGTACCATAACTATATTGCAAACTCCTTACCATCTGACATCTTAATAATGAACCCGGCTTCAAAACTATAGTACCATTGACATTTAATGAACAAACTCTCCATCATTGAAATTTAGGACTATGAAAGATATTATTAAACGTTACTTAATTTTATTGCCTATTGCAGTCTTGAATTCATACCTAAATGAGGTTACTATTACTGCACTCATCTAACACCTCTATCAATCTTTGAACAAACTAGCCAGGTCGTTAACTCATGTCACAGGTAAAAAATCAAAATAGGTAGCAGGCAAAACCGACTATTCTACGAATGGTTCGTGATAACGTGATAGCCCCTGATAGCCCACAAATCAACAAGCTGTCATTCTTGACCTTTGACCATTGGGCAGTTTGACGTGATCCTGCTGAACATAAATCCTGCAAAAAGTTGACGAAAACCATCATTCATCAGGAATCCAAAAAGAAATCCAAATCGCAACGACAGAATACAATCAATTAGTATCATATACTCGTATCAGAAATCCAAAACATAAAATGTGTGAGTGTAAAATCAAAATTGTTTAAATCGATGCGAATGCTATCTTGATTTACATATTTAAGTCGTTTGTTGTAATAATTAGTTTTAAAATCCACATATAGTACTACTTCAAGTAACGAAGAAATCTGCAAATATTTTTACTAGTTGCCCTGAAAGAATGTATAGGTACCTTGGCACTAAAACATCTAACTCCCGCAAATAATATATTCGGACGCTCACGCATCAATAGGACGCCGGCGATCGCGTGAACGAAGTAATAAAAATTTGTAAACACCTCCTTAACACAAAGCTGTGTTAACACGGCTGATACTGTAAACTATAAAACGAAATAATCTACATTTTCAAACAATTTCCTCGTAGTAAGGTTAAAAATTTACTTGCACAAATAATATTGTACATTGCCCAACGCGTGCATAGGAAAGAATATCCGACCATTGTCAAGAAAGCCAACAACATGCGCAACAATTACAACAGGACCAGAAGAGTAAATTGTTAAAGCCCTGAATAACTTTCTAAGTGGCGGAATATCAAAATCGATTTTGAAGTTAATATGTGCATTGTTGAATCATATGTATTTGTTCATCATTTCTATAATATACCTTATATTGTTTTAAAAGTAAACAAAGCACAAACGGCCAATAAATTTGCCTGTCCATCTGTCATAAAAGCTTTCAGACGTGCACCTTTTTAGCGCCTGCTCTTACTCAACGCAAGCCGCCATCAAGATTGGCATGTACTGCACTAATTCTGATATTTCTTTCAGGTTAAAGATATCTTAACATAGCAAGCAAAGCCAAAAAAAAACTGCAGAATCGCGAAAAAAGAGTAAAATGCATGTGTGTGCAGTGTAAAAACGAAATTGTGTTCTCATGATGTGTTTCTCTGTGCGTGAGTTCGTGTGTCTATGTGCGTCGCTACTCGTGCTAGTGATTTTCTCCTTTGTGCTGTGTTTTGACTTGTTGTGCGGATCAGTGATGGTCAGGCAAATTTTCCGGCAACTAAAAAAGAAACCGCATTCTTTTTGTATAAAACAAAAATCTGAAGCAGACTCTTATGACAGGAAAGCACAAGACTAGAAGCTGCAATGATCAACGTTGAAGCGCAGCGAGCCAAAAGCGAAAGACAGCTACAATGATCAACGTCGGAGCGCAGCGAGCTAAAGTCGAAGACAGCTACAATCATCAGCGTCAGAGCGCAGCGAGCCATAAACCGAAGACAGCTACAATCATTAACGTCGGAGCGCATCGAGCCATAAGCCGAAGACAGCTACAATCATTAACGTCGGAGCTCATCGAGTCATAAGCCGAAGACAGCTACAATCATCTAAGTCGGAGCGCATCGAGTTATAAGCCGAAGACAGCTACAATCATCAACGTCGGAGCGCAGCGAGCCATAGGCCGAAGACAGCTACAATCATCAACGTCGGAGCGCAGCGAGCCATAAACCGAAGACAGCTACAATCATTAACGTCGGAGCGCATCGGGTCATAAGCCGAAGACAGCTACAATCATCAACATCGGAGTGCATCGAGTTATAAGCCGAAGACAACTACAATCATTAACGTCGGAGCGCATCGAGTCATAAGCCGAAGACAGCTACAATTATCAACGTCGGAGCGCATCGAGCCTTAAGCCGAAGACAGCTACAATCATCAACGTCGGAGCGCATCGAGTTATAAGCCGAAGACAGCTACAATCATCAACGTCGGAGCGCAGCGAGCCATAGGCCGAAGGCAGCTACAATGATCAAAGTCGGAGCGCAGCAAATAACAGATACAGAAGACCACCATGGCATGAAAGCCCAACCCCTCGCAGCATCAACGCTCACTCCCCATGGATGATACCCGTCTTCCCTACTCCTAGACCAATTTTAGGCTGGAATAGCTACTTTGGTTCTGGTCGGAGGGCTGCGGCTTGCCGTCCTTCCTCTCACATCCCAGAGCGTGTCTCTCCTACCTCCAACTCGTGCACCTCGGTTTGCCGGTTTTACCGGATCTGAGCCCTTGTGGCCTGGCTGAGTAATGCACTATCGAATCGAATCGAATCGAGAATTGGTAAGCGGTTAACAAGATACATCTTCCTACCAAATTTCAATTGTGTAATGCAGAATAAAATGGGTGTGACATACGGACGGACAGACAGACAGAGAGACAGACATACAGACAGACAGACAGAAAGACAGACAGGCAGACAGACAGACAGACAGACTTGACGAAACTATAAGGGTTCCGTTTTTTGCCATTCGGCTACGGAACCCTAAAAATGTTAGTGGGTTCTCTTAATCTGACCAGAAAGGTTTTTTGGTTTCCTTTTTTTCCTTTCTTCTTTCTTTTTAATAATTCTTCACTTCGTTTAGCTTACGGTACGTCCAAAAAACAATTTGAGGATCAACAGGCTATTGAATAATATACATACATGAAACTGTACATGTTAATAATACTTTTGTATACAGATACGCATAACTTTTTCCGAGTCCACGAAAATTGTCGAGAAGATTTAGAAAAAAAAAATTGAGATATAATAAAAGTAACATAATTTAATCATCGTTATTTCATATATTTTTTTTAACGCCCTCAGTTTTCAAGATATACTCAAAATACCGGGAGTTTGAGTTTTTATGATGCTTCAAGTCAAAAAGGTTTAACTTTGGACAAAAATGTAAAGAGACCTTTTTTGTGTAAAATACAATTACCGTTTTTGTTTATTTAAACTTTTTTTTTGTTAAATGTATCGTTCGCAACTTATATGCCGCAACGCGTTTTTCGGAAGACGAAATGGCTCCCCCACACTCCCAGTCATGCGGAAACCGGCAGATTTTGTATTTTTAGTACGTTTTAGATTATATTCTTCTAAATAAAATAAAAAAACGCGCTCGGGAATGCCGGATTAACGTTTTTTTTTACAAGTTCGCGACCCTTTAACTCCGCGGCGTCAAGGACTTATCGTCAGATTAGTGTTTAGTCTTAAAACACTAAAATCAACCCCCAATATCTTAATCTGACGCGCTCGAGTATTTCAGACTATCGTTTTTTTTTTTACTAATCTGATCGTCTATCCTAGGCGTGCGTCATTACATATAGAGCTAAATACTTTACAAGGTTGTTCTATTAGGTCCAAGGTATCTCTCATATCTTAAACTGCTAAGCTCGAGTATTACCGAAAATTCCCCTATTCGCCTCCCTAACTACTAGGTCTGAAGTGACATTTTAGGTGGACTCGCGGGAGGTAGCGTTTTTCGAAACGTGCAATTTGAATTTTCCCTGATTTGGTTTCCGAAATTGTGTAACTTGTGGAGGTTAAAGTTTAGGGGGAAATGAGAAATCATAACATTATAATAAATCTATTTTTGCGTACGAACTGTGTGCAAGCACACATGGAATGTTACGTCGTAAAATCATGATGTCATTTTACGATATAAAATATTATTTAATAGAACACTCTCACGAGTCATTAATATTTTATTTTTCAAAGATAACGTTTTATTTAATGACCGACGAGAGGGCCACTTTATGTTTTGTTATGAAACTAGTCATCATCATCATTATCAGCCAAAGAACGTCCACTGCTGTACATAGGCCTCCCCCACGGCTTTCCAGAGCAACCAATCACAAGCGGTCTGCATCCAGTGTGATCCCGCGTTAACAAGGTCGTCCATCTATCTTGTTGGTGGACGTCCCACGCTGCGCTTTTGGTCGAAAGGTTTCCAATCTAGAACTTTTCTGTCCAACGGCGATCAGTTTTTCGCGCAATGTGCCCTGCCCACTGCCACTTGAACTTCCTGATTCGTAGGGATTTGTTCGTTACCTTTGTTCTTATACGTATCTCCTCACCGAGCATATACCGCTCCACCGCTCGTTGTGTAATTTTGAGCTTATTTATGAGGCCCATAGTTAGAAACCACGTTTCGGACCCGTATGTCATCACTGGTAACACACACTGGTTAAGGACTTTCGTCTTCAGACACTGAGGTATTTGAGACGAGAAGACGCTCTTGCGCAGTTTTCCGAACGCTGCCCAGCCGAGTTAGATTTATCGATTGACCACTTTCTCAAAGTTGGACCAATCTAATTGGATCACTTGTCCAAGGTAGACGACGACGAGTCGACGAATATGTCTAAACAAAACTAGTAAGTAAGTTTAATTCGTTTTAAAATTAATTAAATATTCCGCCCTAAAATTTTCTCTGAGTTGACATTAATCGTAAACAGCATTTCACGTGAAATAGAGGGAACATTTGAAATGCATTATGCATATTTATTACCGGCATAAGTATTCCGAACTTGTACCCATTTCAGAACGAGAATAACCATGTATTTTCTCGAATTTCTATCTACTCCACTCCTTTGCTATAGACTCCACCTTCATCGCTCATTGGTTGTTCTTAAGCTGCGAACATTTGGTGACACGAATTATTTTGGTGCGGAGTTATGTTAAAACTGTGATAGCTCCTAAGATATTTATTGGAATCAAATGATATAAAGGGCAACTTTGTTCTAAATGAAATGTTCGTGATGATGAATGTATTTATTTTGATAAGAATAAATACCTGTGTGTATAATACACCTCTAAAAATGATGCATTATTATTTTACAAATTTATTAACATAAAAAAGGTTGTAGTAAGTCAACCATAAAAGATAGACTTATGCTGTCGCGGACTTTATTATAGAACTCTTAATGCTGAACAATCTTGTCATACATAATTTTTGTGTAACTTAAGCGGTTTCCGCAGCGTACGCAGCGGAAGCTCTCAAAAGGAATATCTTTCTCCCGTTTTCGCAACATTTTTCATTGCTGCTGTGGTCTTGTGAGTCGTATCTTTATGTTATACTAGCGGTCCCCCGCGACTTCGTCCGCGCGTTTTCAGTTTGCTCCCTCCCCTCCCGTCGCAGCGTCATGTTTTATATCCTAAAACCTTTCTCGATAAATAAGCTATCCAACACAGTTTTTTTTTTTTAAATCGGTCCAGCAGTTCCTGAGATAAGCGCGTTCAAACAATCAAACTCTTCAGATTTATAATATATTAGCGCAAGCGCACGTTGTACTTAAGCTGCGAACATTATTTTGGTGCGGAGTTATGTTAAAACTGTGATAGCTCCTAAGTTATTTATTGAAATCAAATGATTTATAGGGCAACTTGGTTCTAAATGAAATGCTCGTGATGATGAATGTATTTATTTTGATAAGAATTAATACCTGTGTGTATAATACACCTCTAAAAATAATGCATCATTTTTTTACAAATTTATTAACATAAAAAAGGTTGTAGTAAGTCAACCATAAAAGATAGACATATGCTGTCGCGGACTTTATTATAGAACTCGTAATGCTGAACAATCCTGTCATACATGATTTTTGTGTAACTTAAGCGGTTTCCGCAACGTATGCAGCGGAAGCTCTCAAAAGGAATATCTTTCTCCCGTTTTCGCAACATTTTTCATTTCTGCTGTGGTCTTATGAGTTGTATCTTTATGTTATATAGCCTAAAGCCTTCCTCGATAAATGGACTATCCAACGTAAAAAAAAATTTTTAAATCGGGCCAGTAGTTTTTGAGATTAGCGCGTTCAAACAAACAAACAAACAAACAAACAAACTCTTCAGCTTTATAATATTAAGTATAGATTTGTACTCTGCTTTATCTGCATATTCTGTAAAAGTATGTACCTATTAAGGGCTGCAACCTAGACCGTAAGTTTTCAATATTACTGTTTTTAACTGTATTTTGGCTGTAACCTGTTTTGTACATCTAATCAAATAAAATAAAATAAAATGAAATTAAGACTTGTACAATGTTAATATTCAATAGTACCTACTAATATACCTGAGTGGGGATGGATTATAAGGAAGCTCTCAGCTTACAATTAAGGCAGTCTTGTAGATACTCACAACAGTCACGACAGACTAGAAGTTACAAAAAACCTTGAGATGTTCTATGTAGCTATCATACATTGTCTTCTTAGGCTACGTAGCGTAATCGATATTTAACTCAACTAATGGTTAAATGTTGTTTGTTACCAGCGGTTGAATATTTATGTTTATGCGTGTTTTTTAAAAAAAACTGGCCAAGTGCCAGTTGAACTCGCACACTAAGGGTTCCGTGCCAATTTTAACTGCATGAGAGATCCAATTATTTCAACTTAGCCAAAATACCACAATATTTTGTTGTCAGCAAATATAACTTTGTTTTTCATCTATGGAAGCCTAAATATTATTATTTTTATTTTTGGCATGAGAATCGTAAAGCAGTTTACAGGATACATTTACCTACTAAGCTTCAACTGTGTAATACTAATAGTTTCAGAATGAAGTGGCAAGGAATGAAACTATAAGGTATCTGATATTTGAAGGATCTTTGTATTTTATCTACAAAAAAGTCTAAATAAATATTATTATTTATTACCCATGTTTAATCGCCTGTAACTCTGAAAGTTGCAAGTTTACAGAAAAAAATACGTATATTTATGTTAGGGAATGATGTTTTCTTTAGTGCCCACTAGGTGGCATTGTGTGACACGCGCGCATTTTGGAGTTACTAACATGAATAACATTTTCTTCATACAAAAAAATATTTAACTTTTTTTTCCTCAAAATTGGCAAGGTTTTAAGAAAAATTGCAACCAGTAAAAGTGATTTGAAATCAAAAGAGGAATACGTAAAAAAATTGGGCTTATAGGTGAACATCGACCCCTAAGTCCACTTATTTGGAATTCTGAACTAGTGTACGCCATCTGCAAAGCGCCTAATAGGTATTTGACGACGCGTTTGGTGAAGTGATTAGAGCCCCTGACTACTATGCCATCCGTCGCGGGTTCGGATCCCGCTAGAGGCAATTATTTGTGTGATGAGCACTAACATTGGTACCGAAGTCATGGATGTTTATTTTGTATTTAAGGATTTATGGGAGACGCCCCGTTATAATCGTTGATTGGTATTCCTGACACAAGGAAGAAAATTCCTTACTTCAAAACCACGATGGTGTATTGTCTGGCGCATTTTAGTTACTTATTTATATAAGCATCTATGCATGTGCTGCATCGATGCTTAATTCAATTCGTTCATTGCGTGGGTCGCGATGCTTAAGCGCGCGACCGCATCGATGCTAAAAGTCACAGAGTATGTATAACCCTTTCAGAACTCTGCAATACAATTGTGTGTTTCACTAGATTCAATTTTAAGCGAAAACTGTTTGTCCGCAATGAACAGGCCCAGCGCCACACGCTTGTGCGGAAGCTAAGGTTTGCAATCGCGTTTGAATTTTTCGCGCCAGTCAGTGTGGTGACAGGTTGTGACTCGTCGAGTCGATCCAATTTTTTTGCTTCCACTTTTGGCGAATGTAAGTACAATTTTACAAATATTTACCTAAATTAAGTACTGTCTTGTGCATGTAGTAACATTATAATAGTTTATCTATCGTTTTGTGCTATTTTCTTTCAAGTAATGGTTTTTGCTGGTACTTAGACGAGTCAACGAAGTTTTTCGACACATTTGTGGGGAGCCGTCCCGTGAGCTATCTAGACATTATTGAAACTTAATTTTTTTTCTGTTTTTTTTACAGAAACATCAATCCTGATACGGTTTTCGGTGGAAGCCGACACTGAGCTGTTGCTGAATGGGTCTGGGAATGAGGGCAGCGACGAAGAGGAACAAGAGGACGTTGCAACTGGTGTATCTTGGAGGACTGCAGTGCTCCAAGATGCACCATTGGATCACGCTGTCGTTGCTTAAAATGTGATGTTTAACTTTGCCTTACAAAGGACAGGAATTGTTTTTATGATTTCCATAACAGCGGATTTTAATTGATTTTAATTTGAAGTCACAACAAAGGCTGATTGCTACATTTAAGACTGTTGCAAAAGACTTTAAATTGTAACCTAAAGTTAATATATTTGTTTCTCGATTGTGCATGTTTAGAAAGATTTTGCTATAATTTTAATAAACAGTTAGTTTACCCTAAAACTACAAATTTGTTTCATTTCATATGAATGGCCTAGAGCCCGGCTAGACACAATTGCGCGACTTCATGATTGTGTGTTTGCTGGCAAGGGGCCCTGTCAATATGATTGTGTGGGCAAAAATTTTCCAAGATGTCGCCGGGAAAATGGAAAACTGACCTCAGATTTGAAACTAGGCTGATGTTTTACCCTAGGGACTGTTTTCTTTTTTGTGAAAATCCGTCTAGTTTCGGCGCCGGTCTGAAAGGGATAAGGGGTCTTAAACACAAATATTTATTAAAAACTTTGCATGAGTTTTTAAGAAATTGTCTTTGCCTATTTACTTAGTTCAACTGTTAACTGATAGCATTAATACTTTTTGTCGACATAAATATGTATTAACAGTAACCTAACATTCAGAAATAAAATCCCTATATACCTTTACTAGCTCTCAATAAACTAGTAGCTCTCAATCCGTGGTAAGTGCAAGGTACTGTAATAATGTTAAATAAAGTATTGGACGGTACTTAAGTCACGGCCGGTAGCCAAAGAGGCTAGTGCTCTTAAACTTTAGAACAACACTTTTCTTGTTTCTTTTACAGCACTCCTTTTAACGATTCAGATAACAAGGCTGGTACACCGCAAAACTGAATGTTTCGTCTTTTTAGGTAGGAAATTGCTCTAGAGCTTTGAATATTTCAACACTTCAATAAATTTACATTCCTCAGTCTTACTTAAACAACAATCTAATTTATTGTAAGCGTTTTTACTAGACAAAAGAAGTGGCTGAGTTATTTACTTTGACATAGTACATGGACGTTTCGATTACAGAAAACTTAAATTGTGATTTGAATATCCCAGAATTGCGCGGGACTCTTTCACAACAATTAATCTCATGTCAAAACACAATCTATCTGACAGGTCTAGTGCTGTCCTTAAGTCCAAGTGTTGTCTGTCATAGTAATGCCGTAATCGATTATGCGTCTAACAGTTCGGCCATCCTGAAAAACCCTTCGTCCTCGAAGGATATGGTGTCTTCCCCAATAACGTCTTTACGCGCACACTCCCTCCAGCGATTGGCGTCGTTCGGCTACCAGCGCCTTTGGCAATGAGCCCCTCACGGTGACGGAGCCCCTTTCGGCGACAAAGCTTAAGCAGCGAGTAAGCCCCGTGCGACCAGTGAGCCCCGTGCGGCGAGTAAGCCTTGTGCGGCGAGTGAGCCCCGTGCGGCCAGTGAGCCCCATGCGGCAAATGCGCTCCGTGCGGCAAGTGAGCCCCATGCGGCATGTGAGCCTCGTGCGTCAAGTGAGCCCCATGCGGCATGTGAGCCCCGTGCGTCAAGTGAGCCCCATGCGGCGAGTGAGCCCCATGCGGCATGTAAGCCTCGTGCGTCAAGTGAGCCCCGTGCGGCGAGTGAGCCCCGTGCGGCTAGTGAGCCCGGGCGGCCAGTGAGCCCCATGCGGCAAATGCGCTCCGTGCGGCAAGCGAGCCACAAGCGGTTAGTGAGCCCCATGCGGCAAATGCGCCCCGTGCGGCAAATGCGCTCCGTGCGGCAAGTGAGCCTCATGCGGCAAGTGATCACCGTGCGGCATGTGAGCCTCGTGCGTCAAGTGAGCCCCGTGCGGCCAGTGAGCCCCACGCGGTGTGTGAGCCCCGTGCGGCCAGTGAGCCAGGTGCGTCAAGTGAGCCCTGTGCGGCGAGTGAGCCCCGTGCGGCAAGTGAGCCTCATGCGTCAAGTGAGCCCCGTGCGTCAAGTGAGCCCCGTGCGTCAAGTGAGCCCCGTGCGGCCAGTGAGCCCCACGCGGCAAAAGCGCTCCGTGCGGCGAGTGAGCCTAGTGCGGCGAGTGAGCCCAGTGCGGCAAGTGAGCCCCGAGCGGTGACAGAGCTCGTAAACGAGTGAGCCCCGTGCGGCCAGTGAGCCCCGTGCGGCGAGTGAGTCCCGTGCGGCCAGTGAGCCCCATGCGGCATGTGAGCCTCGTGCGTCAAGTGAGCCCCGTGCGGCAAATGCGCTCCGTGCGGCAAGTGAGCCTCGTGCGGCAAGTGAGCCTCGTGCGGCAAGTGAGCCCCGTGCGGCCAGTGAGCCCCGTGCGGCCAGTGAGCCCCATGCGGCAAATGCGCTCCGTGCGCCGAGTGAGCCCCGTGCGGCAAGTGAGCCTCGTGCGTCAATTGAGCCTCGTGCGGCCAGTGAGCCCCGTGCGGCAAATGCACTCCGTGCGGCAAGTAAGCCCCGTGCGGCGAGTGAGCCTCGTGCGGCGAGTGAGCCTCGTGCGTCAAGTGAGCCTCGTGCGGCCAGTGAGCCCCGTGCGGCAAATGCGCTCCGTGCGGCAAGTAAGCCCCGTGCGGCGAGTGAGCCTCGTGCGGCGAGTGAGCCCCGAGTAACCAGTGAGCCCCGTGCGGCGACAGAGCTCGAGCAGCAAGGGAGCCCCGAGCGGCCAGTAAACCCCGTGCGACGACAGAGCTCGAGCAGCGAGTGAGCCCCGTGCGGCCAGTGAGCCCCGTGCGGCGAGTGAGCCTCGTGCGGCGAGTGAGGCCCGTGCGGCAAGTGATCACTGTGGTGTGTGACGACACACATCATCACTCATACGTCAACTGACCTTTAGTAAATAATATTGTTTTATTATCTTGTAAAATATTCCTAGATAAGTGAAAGGTCACAGGTTAAGGAAATGTCATGTGACGCATAATTAAGTAGGAAAAGCCTGTATATAACCCTTCAAACCTTTGGAAAATGTACAACAAAGAGAGTTCAGT
The DNA here is from genome assembly GCA_963924145.1 of Pyrausta purpuralis. NCBI lineage: Eukaryota > Metazoa > Arthropoda > Insecta > Lepidoptera > Crambidae > Pyrausta > Pyrausta purpuralis. The sequence goes on from OZ001650.1 coordinate 11,831,780, forward strand.
GACAACCACCCAACAACGACCTTGTCTTACTTCAACATCACCGCCGCGCCCCGCGTAATTCCACATGGCGACCCTGCCAGCCACTGTTCCCCGATAAACAGTGTTGAACCGTAGTCTTCAAAGTTAACGTGAACAATTGGCAGCAACTCAGCAAAAATCCAGTCGCAGAGAGAAGACATCACCATCGCTCAGAACGGTGCGGGCAACAGCGCAAGTGCAACCCAGGTGACTTCATCAACATCTTTATACAACATCTCGTTGGAGACTATAACCATAGCTATTATCATCACTTTGATATTTATCTACCTTATTTGGAAGAAATTAAACAAATGCTTGTCGAAGAAAATTGAACGCCATGCTACGAGGGTCAAACTGAAAGTTCTTAGAAAATCAAAAACTGATTACATTAGCCAGTTATTAGTTTTATTATATCTTTTCAAAATATTGTCCATTGACGTCAATACACCGCTGCATGCGATGGAACCACTGGGAAAAGCACTTTGCCCACTCGTCCTTAGGGGTCTCTTCAATGGCATCGCGATACGCAGCCACCGCTTCTTCAGCATTCATAAACCGCTTTCCTTTAAGTTTTTCTTTAATTTTTGGAAATAAATAAAAATCACAAGGCGCGAGGTCGGGGCTATACGGCGGGTGACCCAGTAATTCAACGTTTGATGTCGCCAAATAGTCGATCGTTCGCTTGGCGGTGTGCGACGAGGCGTTGTCGTGGTGAAGGAGGATCCTACTGCGAGGTCGTTTCTCTCGAACTTTTTCCAAGACAAGTGGCAAACAATTGGTAGTGTACCATTCTGCAGAAACTGTTTTTTGATCCTCTAACACAATTGTTGCGAAATGACCTATCCTTCCAAAGAACGAGGCCACCATTTTTTTTCCCGCACTTCGATCTCTCTTCACTTTAGTTGGCAACTCCTCGAAAGGAAACACCCACTGAGCAGATTGTCTTTTGGTTTCAGGATCATAACAGTAAATCCAGCTTTCGTCACCTGTTAGTATGTCGAACACAGCATTTGAGTCACCTCCGTTAAATCTTTCAATCATTTTACGGCACCAATCCACACGATGGAGTTTTTGAGCCTTAGTCAAATTATGAGGTATCCACCGGGCGCAAAGCTTCCTGACCGCTAAATGTTCGTGGAGGATTTTGTGCACTTGACTCATACCGATGCCTCAGCTTGTCCGAATCTGCTGATAGGTCACTCTTTTGTCAGTCTCTATCATACGCCGCACAACACAGATGTTATTTTCAGTCGTCGCCGTAGAAGGCCGTCCCTCACGTACATCATCAGTGAGATTAGTGCGACCACGTTTAAACTCATTAAATCAGTTGTAAACAGTCGCACGAGATGGGGCTTCATCGTGAAAGGCCAATCGTAGTCTATCATAACTTTCTTGTTGACTTAAATGACATCGAAAGTCATAAAAAATCATTGCACGAAAATTTTCTCGTGTTAAATTCATGTTGACGTGACACAGACAATTTTCAATTTGCCGCCAAATCGTAAAACAAATGACAAATGAATGAAATATATACTCAGTAATATTGGCAAAGAGTTCTATTTTCAAATTTTAGAATATTTTTTTTATTATATTGTTTATAAGTGGCCAGTTCTAAGAACTTTCAGTTTGACCCTCGTATATCTGTAAATACACGTCAGTAAGAGAGGCAATGTAAGGTGCAAAGGACGAAAATATTACTATGACTCCCAAGACGTCATCATCGGAACAAGTATTCTACGTGCATAATTACGTGCGGCGCGGGGGTGGTCCCCCGAGACAAGGTGGTGTTCCCCTGAAACAAGGTAGTTACGTACGCGGCCGAGGTTTTTCAACCAAAAATTTTCGAGGGAAGTCTGGAAACTACGGACAACCTAATAACGCAAGTTCAAGCGAATGGCCTCAAACGAATAACTCAAGAGGAAGAAGAAAACCGAGCTTCCAAACTAAAGGACGATTCGGAAGCTACCCCTCACAGAAACAAAAACAGCACATAAATGTAGTGCAAAAGATTAACGACGAAAAAGAAGACCCAGAAGATTGAATTAACCCAGAGTTCTTTTTCGTGAAAACTAATTACGTCTTAACATACGGCAACATGAACTCTGTGCAATTTACTGTGAACGGAAAACAATTCATATGGCTAATCGACACAGGTGCGTCACTAAGTGCAATAAAGTGTGACGTTGCTATATCTATGTACGAGTTCACCATACCAAAGGTCACACACATCAATGGAATCGGAGGTAAAATCACGTCACAGGGGTACGTAAACTTACGACTGTATAATAAACATAATACGTATTTTACCAATAAGTTTCATGTATTTAAAACGTTACCTTTGAGTATAGACGGTATTATAGGGCAAGACTTTTTAACAAAACAAAAATGTCATTTAAACTTTGAAAGTGGAACTCTGACATTAACCTAACAATAAACATCAAGTACCATTACAATTATATACGAGTACACATGATAGCCAATACAATCGTACGCCATATGTATCAAATTACCACCACGTTGTGAATCATTCATAAGGTTTTCAACTTCTGTATCAGGAGACTATGCTATTAATTCGAACGAAATTTGTGAAGGAGTATTTGTAGCAAATACTATAATAAAAAGTATCAATGTTTTTTTTTTGTAAAAATATTAAATACTCGTAATGAAGAAGTAAATTTAAAATATTTTACACCGGAAATTAAGTTTGTCAGAATTTAATTGTTTTTCGTTTGAGAAACAAACATATAATGCGGAAAGAGTCAATTAACAATGTTAAAATTAAATAACTTAAATGAAGAAAGAATAACAATTACAAATATTTGTGTTAAGTTCGCCGATATTTTTCACTTACGGGGTGACTCACTAAATACTTACAACTAATATTTAAGAACAAGCTATACAATTAAAAGATAACGCGTCACCGGTCTACAGTAAGCCATATCGAATACGGGTTTGCTAAAAACGTAAAGTAGCTTTTTAAAATATATACTACTCAAAACAAAATAAGGGCCACGAGGTATTTTGTCTGTACCATGAAAATGATAAAACCAATATATTTTTTGTCTCCATAACGAAATCTAATGTTGTTGTTACCGTGTAGACCAATAAATTTATTCCAATAATAATGATTAAAGTTTATTTGCTTTTGAAAGAAAAAACACATTTAAGGTTAAAAAGAAAAACAATGTAAAGTTCCATGCTCATCTTTTATACGTAGTAGATAAAAAATAAAACTAAACAATACTAAGATTATAGTGTAAAGTGTTTTATAGATTATATTTTGATACGGTATGAATGTATTAAAATCTTTTGTAATCTGGAGTACATTAATTACATTCGAAATGGAATTGTCATTTATGTAGATAGATGGATTAATGAAAGAAATTTCAAGTTGGTTATGTTTGTATGACGGAAACGTAATTGCATAGTTAGTCAGGGAATACTTAGTAGAAATATTTTGTATCACTAATGGCCTGATCAACCATAAGCAAACAAAGTCATTTATGCTAAGGAATTCATTTTGTTGGTTTGTACGTCACGGTTGGAAATGATAATTTATAGATATGAAAGAGTTTTTTTTATGTAATTGATTGTGGTACTAATGGAATTTATTAAGAGGTACAAAACGATGTCGAATCCTTCAGTTTGAACATGATGTAAACGAGGTTTTCTTCGTGTGAGCCGTTGGAGGTCAATAGAGATTTTAAAAGAGGACTCGTTATGAAATGGTGTTATAAGGGTACAAGGTACAGTCAAGGGTATCAGATCCTTCATTTGATCATGGTGCAGACGAGTTTCTCTCCGTGAAAATAGTTGGGAGATCAAGTGATCTTAAAACATGAACCTTAAAATAAGTCTATACATAGCATTAAGGACTAAAATGTCTTTTAATAATAATTAGTCGACTATAAATAAAATAAATAAGACTGTTACCTAAAAATAATATGTATATAAATATTGTAGAGCTGGCCGGCCTCAGAAAAATAATAAGTACCCAAATAGTCGCCTATTTGTATGCAAGTATGCAAGTAGTATGTATGCAAGTAAGATGATGGACAGATACGCCAAATAAGTATAAATGTACCTGAAGTGTTTGATGGATAATGAAGATGTTTTAAGTATTTGTAATGTGACAATTTATATAAAAAAACATTGAAAATTGAATGTGCCAATTTATGAAAATGTAAGAAAAATAATAAGTTTTGTTCGTTAAATGGATTGTATTGTCAAAATGTATATCTGTCATATCATTGTATAATTTAATGAGATGAAGGTCATGGAACTTATATCGCACACTTAATAAATACACTTTGAAGATATTGATGTAGCTAAATAATGTTTAAAGAGACTAATTTTCGTCCGTGGCTTTGCTCACATATTTATAGATGATATTTAGTTAAAACAGCTATAAGGTTCCCACTAAGTATACCAATGTATGTTTTAATTTGAGTATTAAGGCAACTTGTAATAAGATTCAATATTTCCAATTATTTCATAAAAAGTTAATTTATCGTTCGTTGTACACCTATATAGATATAATATATTATTATGCATTGGATAAATAAACACTTAAACCTATTTTAAATGAAACAATAACATTACAACTACATAGTTAGATAAAGTAAAAATATTTTATTGTATAACCTAGATATACCTAGATATAAGAACTCGTTGTAACCTAATTTTAAGTCGTGTAAACATTTAATCATAAATAAAAGTAACTCATGTATCCGATTAAAAACATGTATAATCGTATTTAAAGAAAAAGGTGAGAGGAAGGCACATGTCATGTTTTAAAAACTACGCGCGTAATTTCACATCACCGTGCGGCATGTGAACCTCGTGCGTCAAGTGAGCCCCGTGCGGTGTGTGAGCCCCGTGCGGCCAGTGAGCCCCGTGCGGCAAGTGAGCCCCGTGCGGCAAGTGAGCCCCGTGCGGTGACAGAGCTCGAGCAGCGAGTGAGCCCCGTGCGGCCAGTGAGCGTCGTGCGGCGAGGCAAATGCGCTCCGTGCGGCGAGTTAGCCTGGTGCGGCGAGTGAGCCCCTTGCGGCCAGTCAAGCCCATGCGGCATGTGAGCCCCGTGCGTCATGTAAGCCTCGTGCGGCGAGAAAGCCCCGTGCGGCCAGTGAGCCCCATGCAGCATGTGAGCCTCGTGCGTCAAGTGAGCCCCGTGCGGCCAGTGAGCCCCATGCGGCATGTGAGCCTCGTGCGTCAAGTGAGCCCCGTGCGTCATGTGAGCCCCGTGCGGCAAGTGAGCCCCGTGCGGCCAGTGAGCCCCGTGCGGCCAGTGAGCCCCGTGCGTCATGTGAGCCTCGTGCGGCGAGTGAGCCCCGTGCGGCCAGTGAGCCCCGTGCGGCAAATGCGCTCCGTGCGGTAAGTAAGCCCCGTGCGGCGAGTGAGCCTCGTGCGGCGAGTTAGCCCCGAGTAACCAGTGAGCCCCGTGCGGCGCAAAGCTCGAGCAGCGAGTGAGCCCCTTGCGGCGAGTGAGATCTGTGTGGCAAATGAGCCCCGTGTGGCAAGTGAGCCCCGAGCGGCGACAGAGCTCGAGCAGCGAGTGAGCTCCGAGTGGCGACAGAGCTCTAGCAGCGAGTGAGATCCCGAGCGGCCAGTGAGCCCCATGCAGTAAGTGAGCCCCATGTGGCAAGTGAGCCCCGTGCGGCAAGTGAGCACCGTGCGGCGAGTGAGCCCCGTGCGGCAAGTGAGCACCGTGCAGCGAGTGAGCACCGTGCGGCCAGTGAGCCCCGTGCGGCGAGTGAGCCCCGAGCGGTGACAGAGCTCTAGCAGCGAGTGAGATCCCGCGTGGCCAGTGAGCCCCGCGCGGCCAGTGAGTCCCGTGCGGCCAATGAGCCCCGTGCGGCAAGTGAGCCTCAAGCGGCGAGTGAGCCCCGTGCAGCCAATGAGTCCCGTGCGGCAAGTGAGCCTCGAGCGGCGAGTGAGCCCCGAGCGGTGACAGAGCTCTAGCAGCGAGTGAGATCCCGAGCGGCAATAGAACTCGAGCAGCAAGTGAGCCTCGTGCGGCGAGTGAGCCCCGTGCGGCCAGTGAAGCCCATGCGGCATGTGAGCCTCGTGCGGCGAGTAAGCCCCGTGCGGCCAGTGAGCCCCATGCGGCATGTGAGCCTCGTGCGTCATGTGAGCCCCGTGTGTCATGTGAGCCCCGTGCGGCAAGTGAGCCCCGTGCGGCAAGTGAGCCCCGTGCGGCCAGTGAGCCCCGTGTGTCATGTGAGCCCCGTGCGGCAAGTGAGCCCCGTGCGGCAAGTGAGCCCCGTGTGTCATGTGAGCCCCGTGCGGCAAGTGAGCCCCGTGTGTTATGTGAGCCCCGTGCGGCAAGTGAGCCCCGAGTAACCAGTGAGCCCCGTGCGGCGCAAAGCTCGAGCAGCGAGTGAGCCCCGAGCAGCCAGTGAGCCCCGTGCGACGACAGAGCTCGAGCAGCGAGTGAGCCCCTTGCGGCGAGTGAGATCTGTGTGGCAAATGAGCCCCGTGTGGCAAGTGAGCCCCGAGCGGCGACAGAGCTCGAGCAGCGAGTGAGCCCCGAGTGGCGACAGAGCTCTAGCAGCGAGTGAGATCCCGAGCGGCCAGTGAGCCCCATGCAGTAAGTGAGCCCCATGTGGCAAGTGAGCCCCGTGCGGCAAGTGAGCCCCGTGCGGCCAGTGAGCCCCATGCGGCATGTGAGCCTCGTGCGTCATGTGAGCCCCGTGTGTCATGTGAGCCCCGTGCGGCAAGTGAGCCCCGTGCGGCAAGTGAGCCCCGTGCGGCCAGTGAGCCCCGTGTGTCATGTGAGCCCCGTGCGGCAAGTGAGCCCCGTGCGGCAAGTGAGCCCCGTGTGTCATGTGAGCCCCGTGCGGCAAGTGAGCCCCGTGTGTTATGTGAGCCTCGTGCGGCGAGTTAGCCCCGAGTAACCAGTGAGCCCCGTGCGGCGCAAAGCTCGAGCAGCGAGTGAGCCCCGAGCAGCCAGTGAGCCCCGTGCGACGACAGAGCTCGAGCAGCGAGTGAGCCCCTTGCGGCGAGTGAGATCTGTGTGGCAAATGAGCCCCGTGTGGCAAGTGAGCCCCGAGCGGCGACAGAGCTCGAGCAGCGAGTGAGCCCCGAGTGGCGACAGAGCTCTAGCAGCGAGTGAGATCCCGAGCGGCCAGTGAGCCCCATGCAGTAAGTGAGCCCCATGTGGCAAGTGAGCCCCGTGCGGCAAGTGAGCACCGTGCGGCGAGTGAGCCCCGTGCGGCGAGTGAGCCCCGAGCGGTGACAGAGCTCTAGCAGCGAGTGAGATCCCGCGTGGCCAGTGAGCTCCGCGCGGCCAGTGAGTCCCGTGCGGCCAATGAGCCCCGTGCGGCAAGTGAGCCTCGAGCGGCGAGTGAGCTCTGTGTGGCAAATGAGCCCCGTGCGGCTAGTTAGCCCCGAGCGGCGACAGAGCTCGAGCAGCGAGTGAGCCCCGAGTAGCGACAGAGCTCTAGCAGCGAGTGAGATCCCGAGCGGCCAGTGAGCCCCATGCAGTAAGTGAGCCCCGTGCGGCAAGTGAGCAAGTGAGCGGTGACAGAGCTCTAGCAGCGAGTGAGATCCCGCGTGGCCAGTCAGCCCCGTGCGGCGAGTGAGCCCCGTGCGGCCAGTGAGCCGCGTGTGTCAAGTGAGCCCCGTGCGGCGAGTAAGCCCCGAGCGGTGACAGAGATCTAGCAGCGAGTGAGATCCCGCGTGGCCAGTGAGCCCCGCGCGGCCAGTGAGTCCCGTGCGGCGAGTGAGCCCCGTGCCGTGATAAACCAATTTTACATTGTTTAAGGTCCGACCACAGAGGACAAAAAGTTGCGTTTGAACACTGTCCCATCTCAAATGCTGTGGATATTGTTTATAGGTCAATCACTGTTAATAGAATAGATATATTTAAAAGTAAGATTTGCGAAGGTATTCAATCTTTAATGCACAGTAATAGTAACAACGCTGTTAAACTTTAAGAAGATTTATTCACTTTGATAAAGAACGAATATAATCAAATATTTACAAAAAAAAAAAACAGTAAAGTCAAATCAGGTCAAGTTTAAATTTAATGAATGGGCTACAGTTGGTATTTAATAAAGTAGAAATAAATTATACGAACTATATAATATTAAAGAACAGACCAGGGTTGGCATGATTAAAACAAATGGTTTTAAAACACATGTTTAAAACAATGTTTAAAACAGTTTGATTTTAAACCGTGTTTTTTATCACACGTTTAAAAACACAGATTAAAACAAGTTTTAAACATTGTATAAAACGATGAGAAAAAAACAAGCTTTAAAACTACTTTTCATTGCGAATGAATGATATAAAATGAAAGTAATATTTTTTTGATAAGTTATTTATTCAGTCAAACAAAGATCTAAGTACCTACCAAGTACCAGGATTTATATGGGTAATGGGATAAGATAACACGTATTTTTGAAACATGTATTAGATAGTATAGAATATTAAAAATTTCAATTTAAAATCAATCAAAAACAAAATTATAACAAACAAAATTACCTATATTTAATAAACATTATAAAATCAAAATTGTTTGTCAGTCAGGAGAGTAAGACAATATGACAAGATCAAGATAACAATTATTTCTTCTTTTCCTTATTAAGATATTTAAAGAATAAATCCAAATGTTGAAAACAGTCTTTCAATTCCAGCACTTGAAGCTACAGCAGTGTGAAGCTGAGCCACTAAGTTCATTGTTTGACCATTAATTTGTTTTTTTAATGACTGCCACCATTCGAGAGGTCCGACCTGATTTACTACATGATCTTCAAATAGAAAGTTATGAAAGGGATCTGTCATTGCCCTGTATTTAACAACATAGGGCATCGCCTCTTTGTGATAAGCTTCTATAAATAATAAAGCCTCAGAAATATCTTCACTCGTGAGTTTTTCACCCCTGTACTTAGGATGTAGTAAGTTTGCTGCAAAATGAGCTGGAGACATTGCCATTTCATAAAGAGCTTTGAACTTCCTTAAATCATCCAATGAATACTCGGTCTCACGCAGTCGTACATTCTCTCCCTCAAACATATTTTTAAGCTCTATCCATGCTTCAGTCACTTCGCCAATACAGCAGGATGTCTTTTGGGAGATGTCAAGTGTAACTGCGATGTTTTCCAGTTTTTTTGTAGAGAGCCTGGACTTGTTGCTTCAGCGCCATGTCATTTACTTTCAATGAAATTGACAGATCTATAGCAGTTGAATGATTTAAGCATATATCTGACATTATATGCCAATTTTCTAATAACACTTTTAAGCAGTCAGCCATTGTGTTCCACCGTACCTGTTGTGGTATAACAATTGCTTTTCCACCAGCTTCTTTATATTTGGCAGATGCAAAGTGAGTGTATTTGAAGTACCGCATTATCGACTTAACTTTATCGGTAATATCTTCTGCATTCAAATCCTTTGCTAGAAGGTTTAATATGTGTGATGAACAGCCGTATGTAAGTATATCCTCGTGAGAAGCTAGTTCTTCCTGTTGGGCTAAATCTCGTCTCATACGGCTCATATTTGCTGCGTTGTCTGTCACTACACTTCGCACCGTACATTTGTAAGTTTCACATTGTTTTATTGCCGCAGTAGTAACTTTAACCAAGTAGTCAGCTGTATGGCTTTTGGCTCCTGTGTCTATTGTATCAATTAAATGAGTTGAGTCTGTCAACACATCGGTAACACAGACACAAACTATCGAGTCCTGCCTGACATTACTCCACCCATCAATTGCCAGATTAACAACTTTGTTTTTCAATTCATTTTTTACGGCTTCTTGAGTCGAGTTGTAGACTTCGTCGAGTAGCTTGCTAGCAATTTGTTTGCGGTTTGGAGGTTTATATCCTGGGCGTAAAATTTCCATTAATTTCAGTAACTCTGGGTGTTCTACGTGGTTAAAAGGCGTGTTAGTAGCAAACATATAACGAGATAATTGTAAATCAATTTTCTTCTTATCTTCTTGACTTGTAGCAATAATAAATCTTTTCATTGAAATGTTCACGCTCGCGCTGCTGCTGGTACTGGCATTTTTAGATTGAAGAGTAGTAACAGAAGATGTGGGTGTAGCAGAAGAATTATCTGAAGATCGGGAAGAACCAGCATCACTCAACAACTCCTCCTCCACGTCCCTGTCCGCGTCAAGATTTGCGTCAGTGTTAGAACCGGTGGTGGTGCTACATTGCTGGAAGTGTGCCTCCATTCTTTTCACAAGTCCAACTAGTTCTTTCTTACATTTTCTGCAACGCACCCTATTGGTCTTCAGTGTGGTATTTTCTTGGGGGATCGATGTGAATTGTTCCCAAATTGCATGCTTTTTGCGTCCTGGAGTTGACATTTTTATGAGGTGTTATCAGTCGCAGAATTAATAATGAAATGAAATGTGAGAAAGAAAGGCACTCGTATTTATAGAATTCATATTAAGTAATTCCCCGCCGGTAAAGTCCCGTTAGGAAAGTCCCTAATGGATGGCTGTCGAATGGAATAGTGGTTATTTTATTCCCCTCATTTAAATATAAATATTAGGGATGGGCCTAACTTCGGCATTCTTCCGAAATTCGGTTGAAATGCCGAACATTCGGTATAAGAAAAGAGTGAAATAGTTGCACAATTTTGATTTTAAGATTAATAAAACATAAAAAAAATCAAATCTGTCATACTCACTCATACCTGATTAAATATTTAATAAGCCTTTTACATAATTTAAAATCATGGTAATTTATTTATTAATCAAGTAACTAACTGTCATTATCAGTTTCCTTTTTCGACATTTCAATCTTAAGTTTTAGAATTAAAAAATCAAATTCAATAAGTTCTTATTAAATTAGGAAGTCTTATAATTTGTTTGAATCAAATAAACTTTTTGAAAATTCAATATATTAATTACTTATAGGTATATTTTATTGTTGTTTGTTAGTTGTTACCATATAAGTGCAGAATAAAAACCGAACTTCAGCATTTTTGATTTTTACCGAATGTTCGGCCGAAATTCGTATTCGGTTCAAACCACATTCGGCCCATCACTAATTAATAAATATTGGGGGTGCCCCTATTCATAGAATAGAATTTATAGTTTATAGGTATTTCCCCGCCGGTATAGTCCTGCTAGGAAACATTCAGGGTGAATGTAAATCGTTTAGTAGTGATTAGAGATACGCAACATAAAATAAATGTTTATCCATTGATCGTTTTTTGTCAATATTTATTTTACCATAGAAAATTTGAAAAGTCAAAAGATCTAGTCTGGAAATGAAACATTATAGGTCGAATTAATTTAAAATCATGCCCTAAACTAAAAAGGACAAAAAAAAAACAAAACAAACACTTGTTTAAAACAATTTGAACTGTTTGTTTTATAAAATTTAAAAAAAACTGTTTTTTTTCCAACCCTGGAACAGACCCAGGACCCACACATTATAGAATATGTAAAGAACTACTCAAAAATCTTTAAAAAAAGTATGTGCACAGGCTAAGTCTTACCATATTCGAAGGATAGTTACCGGTTCCAAAAATATGGCGAAAGCTACCTAGAACATTATAAACAAGGAAACGTGTAAAAACAAAACAAAAGATCATTGGTTTTCCTTAAAAGTTGGAAGTAAGATAGTGAATTCTAATTTAGAGGTTGCGATGTCTTTGAAAATTTCTTTACTAATATTGCAACATTAACAACCAAAGATCTTGCATCATCTCCAGAACAAGCCCAATCTATTCTTAGATCTTATATTGATGAATGTCATTCTTTACTGAACTTTAGGCATGTATCCTCTGAGTTTATTATAAAAACATTCAATGAACTTAATTTGAAAAAGACTGAGGTTTTATGGGGATTATCTGTTTATATAATTAAAACCATTATTGAATTTATAGCTCCGCGTTTAGCGATCATATTTAATAAATGTGTCGATGAAGGCAAGTTTCCAAATTTAATGAAATTTAGTAAAATCGTTCCATTTTTTAAATCAGGAGAAAAATGCGACCCCTCCAACTTTCGACCAATATCAATTTTACCCGTGCTTAGCAAAATTTTTGAAAAGATAATTTTTAATCAACTTCTATTGCATTTCACAACTAATCAATTATTACATAATAAACAGTTTGGTTTTACAAAAGGTAGAAGTACTGCTGATGCTGGAGTTGCTCTCTTGAAACATGTATTTGATGCATACGACGGTAGGTGTGATGCCATAGGAGTATTTTGTGACCTCTCTAAAGCATTTGATTGTGTAGACCATGAGACCTTATTGAAAAAACTTCAACTTTACGGCGTTTCGATCGATGCGCTAGGTTTATTGAAATCTTCTGTTAGTGATAGAACTCAAAAGGTTTATATTAATGGAACTGAGTCTCCTGGAGCACCTCTAAAAATGGGAGTGCCCCAAGGATCGATATTGGGACCGTTGTTGTTTCTGATATATATAAATGACCTTCCATACTTTGTCGATGATGTATGTGAAATAGTACTGTTTGCAGATGATACTTCCTTAATTTTTAAGACTCCAAGGGCCAAAGAATGTTTTGACGATGTAAATGGTGCTCTTTAATAGGGGCTTCATTGGTTTACTGTTAATAATTTAGTGCTTAATGCGGGTAAAACCAAATGCAGGAGAGTCTTTTGGACAGCCGTTGCGAGCGGTCGCGTCCCGCACGTGTTGCGCAAACGACCGGACCCTAAATAAATCCATTGTCTTCGAACTCAATTGACGTGCGCGCAAGTGAATTCTGCTTCCAAATCGTTCCTTAGTTAAACCTCAATAATTACGGGCTTTGCATTTTACTACGTTTATAGTGTTACCTGTCAACAATACAAAGTGGTAACATCGCGGCCCACCTCTTAATTCAATTCTATAATTTATTACATAAATACATATCAAAAGTGTGTTGGCATTGTTTAGTGTGAGTGTCATTGTTTTTAATTCGGAGTGTGTGTTGCAAAGAATCACGTTCAATTCAGTGCTAGTGTCGCAGTGATCCGCATAATAATATTAGGTTAGAGATTCGAATGTCGTTTCATATTGCCGTCAATCTAGTGCGAGTGTCATAGTGAACAATACAATTGGTCGGGTGTCAAAGAGTATTTAAACGTAGAACAGTGTTTTGGTAGTAGATGTGCTGTCATATACCACAAGCGACAACCCGTCAACGCGTTCGCAATAAAGAACGCGTCCAGCTCCGAATTCAGTCCAAGAAAGTAATCAGCAGCAAAGCCAGCACACGTAATCGCCACGCTACGAATCTAGAACAAACCCAGCGCACAGCTAAGCTACATCAAGATACACAAATTTGGTGAGATCCTTCCATAACGCAACACACACAACACCATCGATTGAGATTCATTTCATTTCATTTCATTTGAGGTGTCAACACTTCAAACAACAGAAACCTACCTACAAATAGCTTTACCTATTACATACATGAAACTAAACGTCAACATATAAACCATACATCCTTAGCCACTCAAAAGTACAACAAAATAGCCAAACACAAAAAGACTAGGTTTAAACTAGCTTCTGGCGAAAACATACTGTATTTACAACCAAAACTAACACAAACCCCACTTTCGCCCACAATTGAGTAGTGTCTGCAATTAGTGCCCCGCATCGTCATATAAACACCTAGCACTTTAGGTACACATGACAAAAAACTAAAAGAATAAACTTCAGTTCTCGTAATTATCTCTAATACTACAACTTTACTTTTGTGTGCATGATAGTTTATAATATTTCTTCAATACGAGCTTATACCAGTTACTGCTGTGCTGATAAGGGAATTAAATCTGTAATTGAAAATAAAACAAGAACGTAACGAAATACTCAGACAGCTTTCACAATCCCTTAACAACACACGAGAGCCATAAAAGGTCAAATCCTACAGAGAAACACTAACCACTGACAATAAATCTCATAGTGACGCGGGGAAAAAAAAACATAACAAAAACCTCGAAATCCTGGAATCTGCGTTCGTATCGCTCCACACATGCGTCCAAATCAAGCATCTGCACACCATAAAACAAGCCCTTCCCACTTCAAACAATAGTAACAGGCCCCGGGTAGGCATATTATTGTCTTTATCCTAAGAATCCTTCTTAACGCCCGGACACCGCTAAAAGTAAACTAATTCTTCGAAATAACCATTACAAAGCACCGTTCCTGACAAACTTTCACATAACTCAGTGTACTTTCCCACTCTATTATACTCACTATCGTGTTAAAGTAATAAGCCTAAAACTATACAATTTTAAATGACACAAATAACACTGCATCAATTGTACAAAGCTCTTGAAAAACAAATGCGTCCCTTGCCATAAAAAAAAAAACAAAAATTACACCCCGGGAGTGCCGGCAGAAGTGAAAACTTGAATATCAACGTTGTGCATTTTTGATTTTTTGGAATAGTTAGGGAATAATTTTGAATGAATTGCTCTTATTATCAATATAAAAGTACTATCATTTTTGTGATAGAATACAATAATAATAATAAAAATAATAATAATAGATCAGAGAACTGGATAATAATAATAATAATAATAATATAATATTTTTATAGAATACAATATTTATATATTACGCTATCGTACACAAACATTACAATTTATATTATATTAAATTACATTAAAAAGTTTATCTCTCAGAAAAATCAACTTACATCCATAATTTCGCCAACCGTCTTACGGTTTTTCGATCAGCCCACGTGTCCTGACGCGAGTTTCACATTTTTCCCCCATCCCACAAAAGTGCTCAACGCCGCTAAAGAAGTTTTCACTTCAAAAGCGGTTCTGTCCGTAACCTGGCCAGACCCTAATTCAAAACAAACGTCCAACACGTGGGCAAAGCAATAAACAAACTCCGAGAACTCAAACCCGGAATACGGCCCCTAACCTGACCTTCACAGTGTGGTGCAAATCAACTGCGACATTCTTTGAACCATCGAAACAAGTAAAATCGGTAAACAGATGCCATTCGACCCGACCAGGAAGTAGAATATAACAACAGAAGCTGTCGTACATAACATATTATTTTTAGCTCCCCCGTTAACCACAAACATAATTCATTACTACACTAACCCATTATATTCATCAGACCACTAACAACCTAGATCATAAGCTCTTCCCCACAGGTAAAACAAAATGGAAATCATTAAAATGCCAGGCGACGGAAACTGTCTTTTTCATGCAATAACTCACCAAATTAACCAGCTACTATTCCTGACCTTTGATCATAAGGCAGTAAGACGAGACCTGGCAAAATACGTCGACGAAAACCAACATGATCCCGAAATGAGCATAGCCATACAAAGTAACCTCCCGAACACCGAAAACGAGAATACCCGAATGTTAACTTCTAAATACATACATCAAAGATCAATATCACGAAGGAAAATGGGGAGGCACAGACATACTAATAGCAGCGGCTAACTATTACATATTTAGTGAACGTCATAGTTCATCAATCAATAAACAACATTAAACTTACCTTCAGTCCTAAATCGCCGGAAGACGCAGTAGGTGACATCAATTTAATTTACGACGGCACGCATTACGATAGTATGATAGAAGCTGAATCTTACTCAAGCTATATGTCATCCCTAACAACTCAAGACACGGACAGTCCCACTACTGTCACCAGTACCAGTAGCACGCCAATGACATCCTCAGAACTAGCAGACAATACGGGTTTCAGAATATTGGCAACAACAGGTCGCACGAAACAAACAATCGAATCTGAAACCATAACACTTGCCAGTTGGAATGTAAGAGGAGCCTCAAACCCACAAAAAAAAAACTACTATTGACCACATACTGCACAAGTACGGCTTCGACGTCGCATGCTTACAGGAAACGCACATGAAATCCGGTAAGAATAAATCTAAGCACTACACGTGGATACTTTCGGGTGCAAATAAAAGTCGAGGATTGGCTGTCCTAATAAGAAAAAAATCCAACATTAATATCACGGGAACAACAAATCTAACCAACATACTAGCTGTGACCGTCAAATCCCAAAACAGAAACTTTTTTATTATCACTACACACATGCCAAACAATTCATCTGCTGCTACCGGTACCTTTTCAAAAATGCTTACTTTAATACAAAATAAACCACAACAAAGCACACTCATCCTATTAGGAGATTTCAACGCCCATATTGGCCAAGAAGATACGAAAGAATTAGAAAAGTCCGGTCTAATCGGAAAAATCCTCTTCCACAAGCATTCCAACAGCAACGGGCAAATTCTCATTGACATCATCAAAAGAGAAAAACTGCGGGTAGACACAACTTTTGGAAGGAAAAGCAATAGAACAACCTGGAAATCTGGCTCAAACATATCCCAAATAGATCATATTCTAACTAAGGTCCACCGTGCACCAATATTCAAATCAGTTAGGAGTATAATAAATAGCAAGATATCAGACCACAAGTTGTTAAAAGCTATAACTAAATCAAACGGCATGACCCGCAAAAATAAAGTATCACATGTTGGAGAAACTCCTAGTAAAAAGGACGACCACATTCGAACGAGCCAAAATTTCAATTACAGATTATTAGACTACAAAAGATTACAACATGATCACACGTGCGACAAATTCCAACAAGAAATAAATAAGAACTTAGCAAAACTAAATAAAACTCAGTACCCGCCTTCTTGGGAGTGCTTAATGGAAATAATGAAAAAATCGGCTGAAAGCATTCTAAAAAAACGAAACTCACAGAACAAAAGCACGAAGACTTGCTTTAGCAGAAGTACAAAAAGCTCAATTCTGGAAGAAACAGCGGCCTAACAACGCCGAATGCCGACAACAACTAATAAATAGCCGGAAAAAATTTAAAGAAATAATTAACAAAGAGGATGTAAAGGAATTTGAACTATTTTTTAAGGACCTGGCCCACAAACCGATCTCCCAACGCATGAAAATAACATACGACTTCTACAGACGCTACAAACAAACTGAAAAGTACAACAAAAAGAATAAATACATTCCCATGTCGGCTTGGGAAAAGGAACTGGAAAAAAATGAAGGCTCTTCGATCCCATTACACGCTAACGAAGACCATGAAGATCTTGAACCAGCACCAACTCTGGAAGAAATTAAGGAAATCATCAAGAAAATGCGAAACGGCACAGCCCCTGGACTGGATCAAGTAGTAGCCGAACTATATAAAGCAAGCCCTGATACTATACTGACAATGATATTATACCACATCCACAGAGCCTGGATATACAACGTAACACCCGAGTCCTGGACCCGGACGGTCCAGATACCCATCCCCAAGAAGGCACACCCACAAAACATCAACGATTACCGGCGAATATCAATCTGTTGCACTGGATACAGAATATATGCCAGCCTTCTCCTGAAGCGACTAGATGAAACAACAGCATTGCTTGGAAACTATCAAGCAGCGTTCCTTGAAAACCGCTCTACAGACGACCACATATTTGTCTTAAGACGAATACTAGACGAAAACTGGAAAGAGGGAACGAAAACCTACGTTATGGCGGTAGACATTGAGAAAGCCTTCGACACGGTGGATCTTAACGCATTAAAAGACATAATCACAACGAGATCAAATAAAGCCTTGACGAACAGAATCATAAGGGCATGTATCTACGAAGAAACCTGCATCAAGTGGTATGGCCAAACGACTAAATTTATAAAAAAAGGCAAGGGAGTAAAACAAGGATGCCCACTATCACCGCGCCTATTTACTATAGTAATAGATGAAGTATTTAAAACACTTGAAGAAGAGCTATCATTCTATAAACTAAACCAAGACTTGCATATACACATTCCTGTATGTCTGTCATTTGCAGACGATCTCATAATAGTCGACACAAATTTGAATAGGCTCAATACGATTTTCACCAATCTAAAAAATCTGCTCTCAACAGTAGGCCTGAAAATAAACGACTCCAAAACGAAAATCCTTATCAGAGACCCAGTGGACAAAGGAACGCCAAACCAACCCATCAGAATAGGAGGCCGATATATACAACCAACAGAAGATAACAAATATCTAGGGACATATCTGACTGGGAACCACGTCAGGAAAAGCACAGTACGAACACACTGTAAACAAGGACAGAAAAACGCCAAAATCATGATTCCCTTCATCAAGAAAACCAAGATGGACTGGAAAATAGCGAGACTCCTATACAGAATGATAATAGAGCCGACAATGACACATGAAAGCAGCCGCGCTTACTAAAACAAACAGATCGTACCTCAGAAGGCACGAACGAATAATACTGAAGGATATGCCTAGGCACTCTAGAAACCCACCAAAATACAAAAGAACGCACCAAATCCTAGAAGGAAAAACAATAACAAAAAGAATAAAGTTCCTAAGGTTATGCTATTATGGCCACATAATTAGAAGAACGCATCCACACATCCTACATGCAGCTCTGAAATACAAAGCCAATAAGCTGAAACACGGGCGACCAATCTTTACTTGGAAAAATTCTTTATCCCACGACCTAGAATACTTCCCCAAACCACAAAAAGCATGAAATGAAATCGCAAAAGATAAAAGTAAACTTAGAAAGGAAGCACGAGAAATCTTCTCCCTCAGCGAAACAGACTGTGGATCAGAATCAGACAACGAGCAAATAACAATAACGGAAGACCACCATGGCAAGATAGCCCAACCCGTCGCAGCATCAACGCTCACTCCCCATGTATGATACCCGTCTTCCCTACTCCTAGACCAATTTAGGCTGAATAGCTACTTTGGTTCTGGTCGGAGGGCTGCGGCTTGCCGACCTTCCTCTCCCATCCCAGAGCGTGTCCCTCCTACCTCCAACTCGTGCACCTCGGTTTGCCGGTTTTACCGGATCTGAGCCCTTGTGGCCTGGCTGAGTAATGCACTATCGAATCGAATCGAATCGAAATGCGGGTAAAACCAAATGCATAAAATTTACAATGCCTAATGTCAGACAAGTCCCAACGCAGATCATGGTTAAAGATGAGCCACTAGATACTTTACAAAGCTTAACGTTTTTGGGAATAACCGTAGATCATAATCTTCAATGGAGTCCACATATCGAGACCTTGTCAGGGAAACTTAGTTCGGCTGCCTATGCAGTAAGAAAGATAAGGCTTTTGACTGACGTTGAAACGGCAAGGTTAGTTTATTTTAGCTATTTTCATAGTATCATGTCTTATGGTATCTTGTTATGGGGCTCGGCTGCAGATATTGAAACAATGTTCATACTGCAAAAGCGAGCTGTACGGGCTATTTACAATCTAAAATCTGACGACTCTTTAAGGGATTTGTTTAAAGAAGTCAAGATACTTACAGTATATTCATAGTTTATTTATAAAAATTTCATTTATGTTCGTAAAAACTTGCACTTATTTCAAAAAAGTGATTTACATGATTTCAATACTACAAGAATAAACTTGCCTTTCCAAACTTCAGACTTCAGAAGGTTAATCACTCGTTTATTGGAAGATGTATTACTTTCTTTAATAAATTGCCTCAAAATATAATTGAATTACCTTTACATAAATTCAAATCTATTGTTTTAACAATGTTTAATGACTAAAGGATATTATTGAATAAATGATTATATGAACGAAAACAATGTATGGTCTAGCTTGTAAGAACATTTAATTGTAATATTTTTAAAAGAGGCATTGACAATAGTGACTGAGTTTGTTGCGCAGCTTCTTCTCAGCACTAGCTCACAATTGTCCCGAAGCTGTGGTAGGGCCAATGTTGGGACGTGTATAAGTGCTAGCAATAGCCTATGTACAAAATAAAGTAATTTTAAATTTTGATTTTTTTTATAAAAGTTTCTATCAAAATGAGTGAATCATTAATTCCTCACTTTGAAAGTAAAAGAAACATAGCTCATAAGCGTCTTGAGGATGCTGTGACATGTGCAAGAAAATGTCTTGAGGATTCCACTGTGTTACCTCGTTTTGAAACTTTGTGTTCACGCCTTGACATTATCATAGACACTTTTAATGAAGCACACGCAAACCTACTTTCTGAATTAAAGAAATCAAAAGCTACAGATTAGAGAATTGTTAGTGAAAGTATATACCAGGAACAAGCTGATGATATGTATTTTGAGGTTTTAGAAGCAAAACGTGTTTTGTTACCCGAAGAAAAAATGCAATCAAAATTAACTTCAAATCATTCCGAATCAAAGTCAAATACTAAACTTCCTTCAATTAAGCTGCCTGTTTTCTCTGGTAATTTCAAAGATTTCCCTGGGTATTTAGACCTGTTTAACACACTTGTCCACAACAGGACAGATTTATCAAATGTTGAAAAGTTTTAAGTTGTCTGGTGAGCCAGTGAACATCATTAGATCATATCCAATATCAGATAAAAATTATTTCAGTGCATATTCAGCATTAAAAAATAGATATGACAATAAGCGTTACTTGGCATTTATGAGTTGGGAACAAATAAAAAAAATAAAAACCATATTCATAAAGATGAAATAAGAAACCAAAAATTTGCGCACGGGCGGGACTTGAACCAGCAACCTTTTGGCAAACCGGGCCAAACGCTCTTACCAATTGAGCTACCGTGCTGTTAGTCCGACCCTGCGAAATTTGTGGTTTCTTATGAAAACGTCAATTGCGTGACGCTTAGCGCCATCTAGCCGTCTGTTTATGAAACAGAGGGCCCAAGCAGTTATTCTTTACAGAATAAATTCAACTTGGAAATTGATGTCGCTTCGCTATCTAATGCTTTAGAATGTTTTTAACACTTACAGTGTCATATTTTTATATTCATAAAGATGAAATAAGAAACCAAAAATTTGCGCACGGGCGGGACTTGAACCAGCAACCTTTTGGCAAACCGGGCCAAACGCTCTTACCAATTGAGCTACCGTGCTGTTAGTCCGACCCTGCGAAATTTGTGGTTTCTTATGAAAACGTCAATTGCGTGACGCTTAGCGCCATCTAGCCGTCTGTTTATGAAACAGAGGGCCCAAGCAGTTATTCTTTACAGAATAAATTCAACTTGGAAATTGATGTCGCTTCGCTATCTAATGCTTTAGAATGTTTTTAACACTTACAGTGTCATATTTTTATATTCATAAAGATGAAATAAGAAACCAAAAATTTGCGCACGGGCGGGACTTGAACCAGCAACCTTTTGGCAAACCGGGCCAAACGCTCTTACCAATTGAGCTACCGTGCTGTTAGTCCGACCCTGCGAAATTTGTGGTTTCTTATGAAAACGTCAATTGCGTGACGCTTAGCGCCATCTAGCCGTCTGTTTATGAAACAGAGGGCCCAAGCAGTTATTCTTTACAGAATAAATTCAACTTGGAAATTGATGTCGCTTCGCTATCTAATGCTTTAGAATGTTTTTAACACTTACAGTGTCATATTTTCATATTCATAAAGATGAATTTCGCAGGGTCGGACTAACAGCACGGTAGCTCAATTGGTAAGAGCGTTTGGCCCGGTTTGCCAAAAGGTTGCTGGTTCAAGTCCCGCCCGTGCGCAAATTTTTGGTTTCTTATTTCATCTTTATGAATATAAAAATATGACACTGTAAGTGTTAAAAACATTCTAAAGCAATAAAAACCATGTTCAGTGGCTCGGCTACACAAATGAGAACTGTCTTGGACACTTTTAAAGAAAATCTTGCTATGATTAATGGCCTTGGGCTTCAAACTCAAAATTGGGATTTTGTTTTATTTCATTCTTTGTTAACAAAAATTGATAAAAGTTCTAGAGAGGCATTTGAGCTTTCATGTAAAGGTGATGTTTTTCCTAGCTTTGAGCAGTTGAAAAGTTTTATTGAAGACAGATGTAATGCTTTAGAACGTTCTAACCTAACAAATATGTCAGTATCAAATATTTCAACTTCAAATAATGTTCAATCACGACCACAGCCCAAGTCATATCAGCCAAAACAAACATCAACAACGTTACTAGCACAGTCAGCTGGGACTACTTGTGTTTTATGTAAATTAAAACATCCACTTTATTTGTGCCAAGTTTTCAACTCAAAAACACCTCTTGAGAGGAACAAAATCGTAAAAGAAAACAAACTTTGTTTTAACTGTTTGCGTTCAAATCATTCTTATGACAAGTGTATCTCAACACATACTTGCAAAACATGTAATATGAGTCACAATAGCTTATTACGTGTTGACAAACAAAATGATAACATCCAAAAAAATAAATCAAGTCAACAACAGTTGTCACAGCCCACATCAGGTGCTGTGGAAAATGTGGCCACACCGGTGACATCTTTATCAAACATGTACGGCGGTGGTTCGGAAACATCATTTGTCATGCTGGCTACGGCAGAGGTCGAAGTCAGGGATGGCAGGGGTACATTTCAACGGGTCCGAGTTTTGTTGGATCCCGGTAGTCAAAGTCAGGTCATAACAAATTCTTGAATTGGCTTCAGATTTATCAACCGAATCATCTTTAGCAGCTCTTCGGAAATTAATTGCCCGTCGTGGCAGATGTAATACAATTCATAGTGACTGTGGTACCAATTTTAAAGGGGCTCAATCCCAATTAGCTAACTTAATGAAAAAAGCTTGTGAATCGAAACGCATTGCTTTTGGATTTAACCCTGCGGTTGCTCCGCATCAGGGAGGCCTTTGGGAAGCGGGCGTTAAATCTGTTAAAACACACTTGTATCGTGTCATAGGCGATCAAATTTTAACATATGAAGAGCTCAATACTATGTTTACTCGGATTGAATCCATCTTAAATTCGAGACCACTCTGTCCGTTGAGCTCAGATCCAAATGATGTATCTGTTCTCACACCGGAACATTTCTTAACTTTAGCACCACTTACCACAGTACCAGCACCAGATTATACTAATGTGAAAATTAATCGCCTCACGCGTTGGCAACTACTTCAGCGTATGCATCAAGATTTTTAAAAAAGGTGGCACACTGAGTACTTATCCACATTATCACAGCGCTTGAAATGGACTACAAACACGCGTGAAGTTAAAGTAGGTTAGGTAGTTATCATTAAAGATGAATCTACTCATCCTTTGGAATGGCGTTTCGGTAGAATCGCAGCCTTATTTTACGGGCGTGACGGTATTCCGCGTTCCGCCCACATCAAAACGTTACATGGGGTTCTTACAAGACCTCTTGTAAAGCTTTGCCCAGTTCCTGATGGATGGGATTAGAGTCATATTTTTCATATTAACTTAGCTTCACATTATGTATCATACAATATTATATTTATTATTTACATGAAACATTACCTTAAATATTAATCATCAATCATACTTCGCATATCAATCGAATCAAATTTATCAATAATTCACTCTTGTGGATGGCTCGAGTGAATGGTTTTCAATTTCTTTCTGGCTTCATTTCGCCAGCGGAGGGGGGGGGGGGGAGTAATGTTAGAACAACCCGTCTAATCCTTTTGACTTTCCAATCTTATTCCAATCAAATTCCCGCCAAGATAAGAAGGTTCTGGAACCCGGAAATAGGAAAAAAAGGGAATGAACATAAGAATGACCATCCACGTACGCGTCATTCACTCACAAATCTCAATCAACACTATCGGAAAGAAGCTCCAAGCAGCCGGCTGCAATTTGCTGCACGTGCACGAAAACCCACAAGAACCACCAGTGTTGAGTGTTAAAACTATTCATAAAGCAAATCACTGAAGACTACGTACGGCGACATCAAGGAAACCTTACAAGGCTACTTTCCTCCAATTCACGTAAGTCCTCATCCCATTACCCACCTGAGTTCTTACTAACTTCTTTTGCAACCTAAATTTCTTATGGGTTTACAATCTATGGAAGGAATCATCCAATAACATCCTAACAATGTAATTGATTAACATAAGTCTCGTCCAAAAAAAATATTGGTCTACCTTCATTTCAATAGTTTTTTAAAGCTTGAAGGTAGTGCCACCTAAGAGGAGTAATGTCTGCGCGCTCTATGAGTAATTTTCGTTTGGATTGACATTTTTTACACTTAAAACCCAACCTATGTAAGGTACTCCGTAAATACTCACGTGAACAATCTACTATGTCGTCGTGCTTCAATTCGGCATTAAGTTTTCTTAAAGTAGGCACTTTTTTCTTAATGGTATAATATTGTGTTACTTTTCGACGAATAACACCTTCCGTAAAATTATCAGTTTCAATTCGTTTTTTGCCATTTTTGATTTTGCTTGGGGATTTAATCTTAGCCGCACCTTCATTATCACATAGTGATTTTCCTTGGCGAATAACATTTCGGATTGCAGTATTCGACAAACTATTGTTAAACAATTTGTTAAGCCTGACGACCAAAAACTTTACCTGTCGGCGGACTTATCTTTGGGTATAATACCGTGTATGTTTTGTGATGCAAATATGACCGGTGTACACAAGCGGCCGCCACGATAGCCGCCACGCGACTGACGTTCTTACTACGCGGTCCCACCGCCCGCGCTCTTCTTTCATGCCGCCGCAACCTTTCGTCCCACCGTTGCCCGCAGACCATGGGATTGTCACGTACGAATTTGCCAGACTATAGTTAGAACGAGATCGAACGAAAAGTTTTTGAGATATAGCACATTTTCAACAACCGCAACCTTAACTTTGTTCTACAAACAAAAACTATGAATAACCAAGTTATATTTGCTGTCAACAAAATATTGTGGTATTTCACTAAATGTAAGTAAGTGGAATCCTTATTCAGTTAAAATTGGCACGGAACCCTTAGTGTTCCCTCAGTGTTTTGGAATACAAGAATACAACGAAGTAAAAATCATAAGAATTGGTGCACCCGTTATCGAGTTATAAGCGGCGTTACTGAAAATACTATTTTTTATGAATAAGAAAGAAGAAATACGAAGAAGTGTGCTTTAAGTATTTAGTAGTAGCTCTCAAAGCGCTTTACAGACGGCGGCGGTGTGGGTCGGTATTTTTGACCGTTTATTTTTGGCTGTTTGGGACATTGTGTTGATTGTAGACAAAAACCTTCCAATGGGAACATGGCCGCGTGGAAGGCAAATCTGTATCCTAATCTATCTTCAAATCAATCTTCAAGTGTGTGAGCCCCATGCGGCCAGTGAGCCCCGCGCGGCCAGTGAGCCCCGTGGGGCGAGTGAGCCCCGAGCGGCCAGTGAGCCCCGCGCGGCCAGTGAGCCCCGCGCGGCCAGTGAGCCCCGTGCGGCGAGTGAGCCTCGTGCGGCAAGTGAGCCCCGCGCGGCCAGTGAGCCCCGTGCGTCAAGTGAGCCCCGAGCGGCGACAGAGCTCGAGCAGCGAGTGAGCCCCGAGTGGCGACAGAGCTCTAGCAGCGAGTGAGATCCCGAGCGGCAACTGAGCTCGAGCAGCGAGTGCGCCTCGTGCGGCGAGTGAGCCCCGTGCGGCCAGTGAGCCCCGTGCAGCAAGTGAGCCCTGACCGGCGACTGAGCTCGAGCAGTGAGTAAGCCCTGAGCGGCCAGTGAGCCCCGTGCGTCAAGTGAGCCCCGTGCGGCCAGTGAGCCAGGTGCGTCAAGTGAGCCCCGTGCGTCAAGTGAGCCCCGTGCGGCAAATGCGCTCCGTGCGGCAAGTAAGCCTCGTGTGGCGAGTGTGCCTCGTGCGGCGAGTAAGCCCCGTGCGGCGAGTGAGCTCTGTGTGGCAAATGAGCCCCGTGCGGCAAGTGAGCCCCGTGCGGCGAGTGAGCCCCATGCGGCCAATGGGCCCCGAGCGGCAAGTAAGCCTCGAGCGGCATGTGAGCCTCGTGCGTCAAATGAGCCCCATGCGTCAAGTGAGCCCCGAGTGGCGACAGAGCTCGAGCAGCGAGTGAGCCCCGAGTGGCGACAGAGCTCTAGCAGCGAGTGAGATCCCGAGCGGCCAGTGAGCATCATGCAGTAAGTGAGCCCCGCGTGGCCAGTGAGTCCAGTGCGGCCAATGAGCCCCGTACGGCAAGTGAGCCTCGAGCGGCATGTGAGCCTCGTGCGTCAAGTGAGCCCCGTGCGGCCAGTGAGCCCCGTGCGGCGAGTGAGCCTCGAGCGGCGAGTAAGCCCCGTGCGGCGAGTGAGCTCTGTGTGGCAAATGAGCCTCGTGCGGCAAGTGAGCCCCGCGCGGCCAGTGAGCCCCGTGCGTCAAGTGAGCCCCGAGCGGCGACAGAGCTCGAGCAGCAAGTGAGCCCCGAGTGGCGAGTGAGCCCCGTGCGTCAAATGAGCCCCGTGCGGCGAGTGAGCCCCGTGCGTCATGTAAGCCCCGTGCGGCAAGTGATCACCGTGCGGCAATGGGGCCTCATGCGTCAAGCAGCGAGTGAGCCCCGAGTGGCGACAGAGTTCTAGCAGCGAGTGAGATCCCGAGCGGCGAGCGAGCTCGAGCAGCGAGTGCGCCCCGTGCGGCGAGTGAGCCCCGTGCGGCCAGTGAGCCCTGTGCGGCAAGTGAGCCCTGAGCGGCGACCGAGCTCGAGCAGTGAGTGAGCCCTGAGCGGCCAGTGAGCCCCGTGCGTCAAGTGAGCCCCGTGCGGCGAGTGAGCCCCGTGCGGCAAGTGATCACCGTGCGGCAATGGAGCCTCATGTGCCAAGTGAGCCCCGTGCGTCAAGTGAGCCCCGTGCGGCCAGTGAGCCCCGTGCGGCAAATGTGCTCCGTGCGGCAAGTAAGCCTCGTGTGGCGAGTGTGCCTCGTGCGGCGAGTGAGCCCCGTGCGGCGAGTGAGCCTCGTGTGGCGAGTGTGCCTCGTGTGGCGTGTGTGCCTCGTGCGGCAAGTGAGCCCCGTGCGGCCAATGAGCCTCGTGTGTCAAGTGAGCCCCGTGCGGCGAGTGAGCCCTGAGCGGCCAGTGAGCCCCGCGCGACCAGTGAGTCCCATGCGGCGAGTGAGCCCCGTGCGGCAAGTGAGCCTCGAGCGGCATGTGAGCCTCGTGCGGCGAGTGAGCCCCGCGCGACCAGTGAGTCCCGTGCGGCGAGTGAGCCCCGTGCGGCAAGTGAGCCTCGAGCGGCATGTGAGCCTCGTGCGGCGAGTGAGCCCCGAGCGGCCAGTGAGCCCCGCGCGACCAGTGAGTCCCATGCGGCGAGTGAGCCCCGTGTGGCAAGTGAGCCCTGAGCGGCCAGTGAGCCCCGCGCGACCAGTGAGTCCCGTGCGGCGAGTGAGCTCCGTGCGGCAAGTGAGCCTCGAGCGGCATGTGAGCCTCGTGCGGCGAGTGAGCGCTGAGCGGCCAGTGAGCCCCGCGCGACCAGTGAGTCCCGTGCGGCGAGTGAGCCCCGTGCGGCAAGTGAGCCTCGAGCGGCATGTGAGCCCCGTGCGGCGAGTGAGCCTCGAGCGGCGAGTGAGCCCCGTGTGGCGAGTGAGCCCCGTGCGGCCGGTGAGCCCCGTGCGGCAAGTGAGCCCTGAGCGGCGACCGAGTTCGAGCAGTGAGTGAGCCCTGAGCGGCCAGTGAGCCCCATGCGTCAAGTGAGCCCCGTGCGGCCAGGTGAGCCAGGTGCGTCAAGTGAGCCCTGTACGGCGAGTGAGACCCGTGCGGCAATGGAGCCTCATGCGTCAAGTGAGCCCCGTGCGTCAAGTGAGCCCCGTGCGGCCCGTGAGCCCCGTGCGGCAAATGCGCTCCGTGCGGCAAGTAAGCCTCGTGTGGCGAGTGTGCCTCGTGCGGCGAGTGAGCCCCGTGCGGCGAGTGAGCTCTGTGTGGCAAATGAGCCCCGTGCGGCAAGTGAGCCCCGTGCGGCCAGTG
Source organism: Pyrausta purpuralis (assembly GCA_963924145.1). Classification (NCBI taxonomy): domain Eukaryota; kingdom Metazoa; phylum Arthropoda; class Insecta; order Lepidoptera; family Crambidae; genus Pyrausta; species Pyrausta purpuralis. The sequence continues at coordinate 11,859,403 of OZ001650.1, forward strand.
AGCCCCGTGCGGCGAGTGAGCCCCGTGCGGCTAATGAGCCGCGTGTGTCAAGTGAGCCTCGTGCGGCGAGTGAGTCCCGAGCGGTGACATAGCGCTAGCAGCGAGTGAGATCCCGAGCGGCAATAGAGCTCGAGCAGCGAGTGAGCCGCGTGCGTCAAGTGATCCCCGTGCGGCGAGTGAGCCCCGAGCGGCCAGTGAGCTCAAGCAGTGAGTGAGCCCTGAGCGGCCAGTGAGCCCCGTGTGTCAAGTGAGCCCCGTGCGGCGAGTGAGCCCCGTGCGGCCAGTGAGCCCCGTGCGGCCAGTGAGCTCAAGCAGTGAGTGAGCCCTGAGCGGCCAGTGAGCCCCGTGTGTCAAGTGAGCCCCGTGCGGCGAGTGAGCCCTATAAAGGAGTCATGGACTCTCCCTGGGTATCTGGCATTAACACTTATGATCCGGCAATCTGCATCTGCAATCTAGGAAAAGAAACTTTATTTTAGCCACTAAAATCTTATTCATAATTGATGACATTTCACTATCTTATTATATTTTCTTTACCAATTGCACATTGAGAGTGTGTGCACCCTTTCTCACATTTTTGTATTGGGCCCCTTCTGGCCCAGGAGGTGGGAATATTTTAATATGGGTGCAGTCAATTAGTCCCAACACCCCTGGGACTCCAAACTTCTCCTGGAACTTGTCCGCAATTCTCCTCCGGGCTATTTCATTCCGGTAATAATCTGTAAGAAATACATTTATATAACATATTACAACATTATCAAAATGTATGTATGTAACAAAGGTTTCTTCTAAAGTAATATGGGTAGTGGGTACCTTAAATAAATAGACTTTAAAAATTGATTTAGGACACTGCTCACTGTTGTCTGGGCTTGGCACAGTGAGTGGTCCTGACCAAGTTGGCGCTGGTAGCCCCCGTTGGCCAAAAATTGGATTGAACACAGTACCTGAAAGGAAACAATTATGATTATGTAGTCTATACATTCATTGCTTAAATTGCAATGATATTGTTTGAAATGAAAAAAATGGATGGATCTAATTATAGCATTTTAAACAACTCAAATTGTGTTTACATATCACCTTATAATTTCTATTCTTTAAGCATGCCCAAGTGTTTTGATTAATGTGATAACGAAAATGATATTACATGACTAAAAACTTACCTTAAGGTGCACGGGAAGACCTTCATTTTTTGGCTCCAGGTCCACCCGAAGCCTATCAATGATGTAGTGAGCCATCACTTTTGATGCGCCAGATCCTCTGAAATTCCCTGTCAGGAAGATCAAAGGGATCGCACACATCTCTTATGGCTCTGCGTTGAATTTTGCGCCTTTCGCGCTCTTCATAAATATATAAAACTGAATTAAAATATGGCACAGCCATTATCAAATGCTTATCGTTCACAAAAATAGTCGACGACAATATACCTTTTCCAAATGTCAAAAATAGATAGAAATTGACAAATAAAAGTGTCCCATGTTAGGGTTCGTCGACAGTCTTATCGTATTTCGTATTTTGACAGTAGGATATGACTTTTTGAAGATGCCATGTTAGCAACGGTGGCTATGTCGATTTTTGACAACGAGACGCAATAGAATGCCTCGATAAATTTTTATCATGGCGTGCATGTTAAGCCTACTGATCAGCACAATGCTAACATTGTCTCCATTCAACTCAATTGCTAATTTATTTAACATGTTTTCATATGCTTGTTGACCATAGAATTACTTGTGCACGTTTATGACTTACCAAGTAGAACACACGATAGATTTCTTATGTGTTTACTTTGTGATAAGCTTGACTAAAGGTGCATTAGCGTTGTATGTGATCTTGAAGACTACACACGAGTTCTGGTTTGAATTTGATGACTGTATTCGAATAAATCGTTTCTGTTTTACTTTTTCCTTGTCTTACTTGTCCTTGAGTTTTGACCTTGAAATTGGAGTAACTTCCTTTGATTTCCTGATATTAAATAAGGTTTGCGTCTCATCAGATACATTTGCTTGCCGGTAGCCGGTAATTTGAACGTGACGTGAACTATATTGTGAAAATCCACGAGTGGGCTTGATGTTCACATCCCACTTCTGATATGAAAGAGATAAACCGGTGTGTTGATAATCATTCTCATTTCATTACAAAGTTACTAATTATACATTGATCAATGCAGTGAGTAAGATCGCGCGGGACTCTTTCACAACAATCAATCTAATGTCAAACACAATCTATCTGACAGGTCTAGTGCTGTCCATAAGTCCTAGTGTTGTCTATCATAGTAATGCCATAATCGATTAGCCGTCTAACAGTTATTACTACTTTCATTGTTTTCTGTAATTTAATTGTTTTCAGTAATTATTATTCATATATTGTGTGCAATACATAATGAATATTTATTATTATTACTTTTAAGACACCCTTTTTTGTACACAGGACCTTATTTTTCTAAGCCATATTTTTTCTATACTGACTGGGTTATACGGTTTACGGTAAATGATGTAGACCTATATAAATATTGTAAAGTAATAAACATACTTGTTTCTGAAGTTTACGCGAATATTACTCTGACTATTACTTACTATTAGACTGTCTACCCGTGACCACGAACGCTGTAAAGTGTTCAAAACATCGGGATAAAATTAATAAACTCGCGAAAAGTTAATCCGTAAAAAAGTTGTTTTATTTCGATAAGTAATAAACATATATGATAAAGTAAAAATTCAAATTACGCGTGAAAACCTAGATCAAATTAAATCATTACAAGTAAAAACTAGAAGCACCGGATTGCGTAACTTATTATATCTACCCAGATATATAATACCTTCATGCAACAATGTTCATGGTAAAAGAATGTGGGAGAATTTCCTGCCATCTACTTTAAATGAATATCGTAGCAATATTATTGAACAAATAAGTAATTTAAAAAATAGTGCAAAATGTATAAAAATACTTAAGAACTACATATTGTCTTAAAATTGTAACAAGTAGTGTAGTGACTCTCATTACCACATATAAATCTAAATATGTTTTTGTTGGTATTGAAATATATTTTTTAATGTAAATTGTTTTATCATAAATAAAGAGATAAAAGGAGAGAACAACAGCTAATACTTACGGCCTGGTTCACAATGTCTTTAGAAGCTCTCTATAGTTAAGTCATATCTGGCAAATTATTTGTTAGTTAGTGATTAAATTTGTCGATGGTGAAACATGGCCTTAACGTCTTATAGCAATGATGTCAATTAATTTTGAATTACTTACCAGATTTTCCGCACAAACTTTCATCACAATTTCCACCCAAATAAGGAATCATGACAGGGGCAAATTACCTGAGATATATGTCTGCATGGTCCAAATGATATTAGTTGAACTAAAAAGATGAATGTTAACGTAAAATCAATCAAATCAGTTAAGATATTTTGACTCTGAACGAAACATACATACTCGTTCAGCTTTCGCATTTATGATATTAGTTGTTAATGTCCTTAAGTGCTTGTTCTCGTCGCTCACAGATAACAATTTGTAGTCGCAGCCTGTCATGTTTAATCAACATCACAGTGGTTCTTATCCCAGCGATTAGTCTGTCTTACTTGCAGAATTTAAATTAACACTTGGTCATTTCAACTGTATAATTATTTTCAATGTTTGTTACGAATAATTAAACATCAAAATCGAAGGCTGAATTGTAAATATCTTCAGTTCTCCTTCATCTGCAAATAAGCTTTGTAGTAATGTTTTTCGATGGGAAATATAATAATATGATTGTGCTTGAAAAAAGTAGTAGTAGTAGTTTTCATTAGTACCTAATCATAACGTAAACAAACCTTGATATCAGAGGGCATGAAATGTCAGTTATTTTATATTTTAGTGTAGCAGCCCATTTTTTTGTTCACCTAAACATTTTATTTATTACTTCAACGTGCGTTGAAATGAAAAAATATTCTCAAGTTGCTTTTTTCTTCTATTTACCATTCCTTGACCTTTTCATCTTCTAATTTTTAATAATTTCATTGATAAATAAACATTTTCTAGATTCCGAAAGAAAAAAACGAAATCATTGCGAAATTGTCTCTATAGAAAACGAAGAGAAACGCACGTAAAAAACTTGACTCAAATTTACATTTACTGATGAGGGGTATCAAAATTGAAATGGATTGGGGAATAAACGGCCTTTTAAAATTTTTTTCAATAACAATGCTTTTGGCTCCGACTAAGAGGGGCTGCAAATAATTAATTCGCACAGACAGACTTGCAAAAGGCAGCGGGCGAAGTCTGATGCATCATTTTTGACATTTTGCGTCGACAATTTCAATTTTATGATTTT